>CAWUFW010000077.1:797500-1997500 GCA_963921515.1 Calotriton arnoldi | reverse complement strand
AAGTTGAAAGGTGCTACTATCAGAGTTATAGTAAATCCAGATAAGTCCCCAAGTGAATCTAACTCATATAGGCCCATCTCACTAATCAACACAGAAAATTTTATTCTTGCAAAGAAGCCTCACTAGAAGGTAGAAAAAAACAATTTGATCAGTCACTAATGCTCAGACACAGCGCTCACTATTGCAGGCAGCTACATGTTACCCATGCAAATACATGGAGCTCTGTGTTTTCTCTGCACTAGTCAGTGTGGACTTCTAGAAGGCCTTTGACTCAATGAATTGGCGCTTACTCTTCAAGAACCTCAAAAAGATGAATTTTCAGCTCTTTCTTGCATATAATGATTACTATATACCGTACCACAGGCTCAGGTCTGGGTTAACGAACCCCTCTCCATCCCCTTTTCCATTGAGTAAGGTACCTGGCAGGTGTGCCCGCTATATCCCTCTTTCTTGCATTAGTAATTGAACCACTAGCTCAATGTAGTGGGTGAGATACCCTTCATGGGATTCAGATTGGGTGAGTGGTTGAAGACTGGATTTCTCTATACGTGGACGAAATGCTCGTATATATTCAAAGACCTGAAAACACTATATTGAGAATAATGAACATCCTCCAACAATGGTCTAAAAGTAAACAGAGAAATCAACTTCCAGCAATTGTGGTTGCACCTAACTCTCACTTGTGGCTCAAAGGTGTATAGCACATGACAATTTCAAATTCTTAGACATACACATATTTTTAGACCAACAAAAAAGCTGGGTTTTAAAAATTACCTTGATACTGCTCCAGGCTAAAAAAATACCTCTAGGCATGGAGCACACTTACAATCTCAATAACTAGTAAGAGAACCCTATTCAATATGATTTTGCTGTCCAACTCACATACATACTATAGAATTACCTATTTATTGCACCCCTCAGATTCTTTACAGGCCTACCATCCACCTTAACTAATTACCCATTGGTCTGTTTAAGGAGAGAGACTCATTCACCCAAATAGTGCGCCACAATAACAATGTCCTCAAAACATCCTCAAGGTACATAAGCCCTTGTTCTCTGTGTGAAATAAACAAGGAGGTGGACGGTGGTAAACCCATGAGATCTTGTGTAAATTTATTTTCAGTAGTCTGTAATGGCATTAACACCTGAGAACCCCACCCCTGCACCATAGGTGGCCAGATCAACACAATTTAGCACGATAAAGGGCCAACAGGTGGGTGAGTGATCTTTTGCCCATTTTGACAGCAAAGGTGAAAACTGCATTGAAACTCCTTGTAAGCTGATTATTTCTGTTATCTATCTCTGGGTTCCAGGACCCCCTGCAGTTAGAGGATACCCCCAAGTAATTAAAGTTAGCTGCATCTTTAACAGGGGTTGTCTGGAGCTTAAAAACTGGCCTCTGGCCGACCTATGACCGCAGGACATTACGAAAGACTTGCTAGGGTTAATCTTCATATCTAGCCCCTCCATAAAGGAGGCAAAGGTGTTCAGGAAACGCTGCAGAGCTACCGGTGTATGACCCATGATGACAGCGTCGTCTGCATACAATAAGGCTAGAATGGGGCAGTTACCAATCTGGGGCATGTCCCCACACATTAGGACTAGGGGGCATATTAGCAAGACTGGCGATAAAATTATCGCAGTTTTAGCGGCAGGAAACTGCCGCTAAAACGGCGATAATGGGCTTGCTAATATGCGTTATAGAATTCCAATAGAAGCCCAGGTTAGATGTCTTGCACATCTAACCTGGGCTTCTATTGGAATTCTATAACGCATATTAGCAAGCCAATTATCGCCGTTTTAGCGGCCGTTTCCTGCCGCTAAAAGGGCGATAATTTTATCGCCAGTCTTTCTAATATACCCCTAAGTCTCTCTCTAGGTGTTTTTTTTATTTTTTATTATACATTTTTTTTATTCAATCCATGATAAATAACAATCAAAATCAAAGTCAATTACATAAACACATAAGCCCACAAATCCTCATATCGCTTATGCACAATAATAAAATAATAAGTAATCAATCAAGCAAGTCCATACATGATCTATCCCTTATTCAACTTAGTTATTTCATATGCTCTATCATGGGCCCCCATATCTGATTACCCAATTGTTGTTTTTTCATTGATTTTAAAAAATATAAACTAAATTCTAAATTAAAAATATTATAAAATTTTGCCCGCCACATTTCAAAAGAGGGAGCCACAGCGATCCTACACACAGCCTAGCTACCACCACTACTACAAATATCAAATATCTATATGGATAACACTCTTGCCCCAGTTTGAGGGTTTCCCCAATTCCTGTCAACATTATGTCCATTGTTATCTGAACATTGGCTCCCGTAATCTCTGATAGAAACCCCTCTATGTATTTCTTCCATGTATTTAATTGCACACATCCCAAAAATATATGGATAATATCCGGCCTCTCGCTCGCACACCGAAAACATCTCCCATCATTTGTGGCTCCCCATTTCATCATTTTTAAAGGTGTGTGATACAAATTAAATAGTGTCTTAAAATGTTGAGCTTTCAAATTGGCTGACAACAAAATTTTACCTGCAACATCTATTGATTCCTGCATATACAATCCATCTTGTTGTAACCGGGTGCCCCAATTCCTATCTTCTGCGTAGGCTAATACTCGAACTGAATATTGTCCACAGGTCATAGATCTAATCCTATTACTGTTTTCAAGCATACATAAAAACGGATTGATATATAATGCAAATAGCAGCGGGGAGCAGGGGCACCCCTGCCTTGTTCCCTTTGTTATAAACACCGGATCCGATTCCTTACCCATTACACATATTCTAGCTTTAGGTGACATATACATGGTTTGAATTGCCTGAATTTATCGCGAGCCAAACCATCTTATATAAAACTGCCCATAAGAAAGCCCAGGAGACACGGTCAAACGCCTTCTCAGCATCCAGGAATATCAAACCCAACTTAGCATGTTGTACATTCGCATAGTCTATTAGTGCAACTACCCTATTTATATGGTTGACCGTGCTCCTGGAGGGTATAAACCCATGCTGATGTATAGAGACCAAAGGGGTGATCACCCTCGCCAACCTCGTTGCTAAAATTTTAGCATATATTTTACCATCCGAGTTTAACAGAGAGATTGGCCTATAAGACCCTGGTAATTCTGGTGATTTATCTTCCTTTTTAAATACAACTATATTGGCCTCATCCCATGATGGCGGTGGTTTCCCAATCTGCGCTTCTTGCATGACAGCCAACATATCCTCCTTTAATACCTGAAACAACATTTGATACATCTCCAATGGTAATTTATCTGGCCCTGCTGCTTTTCCTCGGGCCAGTGAGCCCATTGCCTCCTCTAATCCCTCCATAGTTATCAAAGTGTCCAGTATCTTCTGCTCCTCTAAACCTAATTTTAATAAATCTACTTTCTGCAAAAAATCCATAATGGCCTGTTGACTCCTTTCCTCATGCGTATACACTTCCTTATAAAATGCATGAAAAATTCCCAATATTCCCTCCATACTCTCTACCTTATTCCCAGCTGAGTCCTTCAATGCACTTATTTTCTGCATAGACTGCTTAACCCGCAATCTCTGCGCCAGACACCGGCCTGTAGCTTCCCCAAATTCATATCTCTCCTCTTTATACGCCTTATATTGGCAAGCAATATCTTTACTCCACACCTGATTAATTTTAGCCTTACAACAAGCTATCTTTGTTTGTATACTCTTGTCTTCAACCCCCCTCTATTTCCTGAATAAGTTCCTGTTCCGCATTTCTAAGATTATCTAAAAGTCCTTGCATCACATCCTGATGTTGCTTCCTCTTACCCCATCCATAACTAATTATCTCTCCTCGCAGTCAAGCCTTCATTGCATCCCATATCATAGCTATTGAGGCTGATCCTCTATTGATTTCTAAAAATTGTAGACGCCAAGCTTTCATATGCTCAACAAATAAACTATCCAGCAAGAGCTTCCTATTAAACGTAAAGCGTCTGCCCACCCTCTTTTGAACACCTAAATTGACGTCTAATAACAATGGACCATGATCTGCCGTTATCCTGGGCCATATCTGCATTTTTGCTCCCACATATATTGTCTTGGCATAAAAATATAATCAAGTCTCACTAACTTATGATGCGGGTGAAAATAAAAAGTATACCCCGGATCCGCATAATTTAAGGTTGCCCATACGTCGCCTAATCCATGATCCAGGATGAGTTGCCGTAGGGCTTTAAAGACCTTGGGTTTGCGCCCTAAATATTTTTTCTTATTAGGATCCCACTCCTGTCCTTTCACATGTATATTAAAGTCTCCACATATGATCAGCGGAGTATCCCACATCGCTAATTCAACATTTAGTCCTGCCAATATTTCTACTGCATCAAAATTTGAGCCATAAACTGTACATATGACAATCTTCTTACCCTTTATTACCAATTCTGCAATAGCCCACCTCCCAAAATTGTCAGCCTTGGTCTTCCCGATCGCCCCCAATCCATGCCTAGCCATTATAGCCACACCCCTATTCATAGCAGTCTGATGAGATGTCACTACTAAACTAAATCCCAATTCCTTCATCACCATACGTTTGTCCCAGGGTATATGCGTTTCCTGTATACATACAATATCAGGATTCATTAACCGCAAATCAGCTGCGATCCGTAATCTTTTACTTTTGTTGTTCAACCCACAAACATTAAATGAACAAACCCTTAACCCAGAATCCCTCATTTTATCCACCATATCTATAGGATATCCAAACAATACATACATCATAAATTTAACCTTGATAGAGCTAATCACAAATATCATATTTTTATCATCATGGATTGAATTTTTCTCCCCCCCCTTTACCTCCCCACAAACCCCGTGTCCCAACCCTAACCCCCTACTCAAAACCACCCCCGTGTCCCAGAGATGCCTCTCCCCTTCCCTCCCCAAAGAATAGGCAATAGGGCCTATGGCCCTTGTGATGGAAAGTGAGTTTGCGACCCTATGCTCCCCCACCCTTCTAACATATTCCTGGCTAAACTTTTATTCTAAAACATACATTTGCAACAACATAAGAAGACATCAGTTATTTTCTTAACCTGTGTTACCTCATCCTAATAAATCTTCAAATGTCCCCATTTATCCTTGCTTTTAAAGCCAGAAGATGAAAAACAAAGCACTCAGTACATAGCCCACAATCCCTTTAAATGGACGTTAGATACTCTTTGGCTAGTACCTCTGAGGTGAAGAAGCGCGTTTGGCCCTTAAGAATTACTTTAAGTGTGGCAGGTTGGAGCAGAAAAGCTTGTGCCCCTTTTCCCTGAAAGGGAGTAATTAACTGACGCAGCTGCCACCTTTTCTCCACCGTATGATGACAGTAATCGGGTCTCACAAAAAATTGCATGCCCTTCACCTCCCTTTTTCTGTCAGGCCGTGCAAGATCATAAATGGCCTGACGCGCCAAAAAATTATTCAAACAGATCAAAATCGCCCGTGGTCTTGGATCAGATTGCCCAGCTTTCACCACCTGTTGTTTAAATGGAAATCTGTGTGCCCTCTGCACTTCCTCAGCCCAGTTCTAGCCTGTCAGTTCTGGAAAAGCCTCTACAAATAACTCTACCACAAACTTACGGACATCCTGTCCCTCAATCCCCTCGGGCACACCTAAAATCCTAAGATTGTTCCTCCGAAGTCTATTCTCCAAGTCCACGAGTTTATTCTGAATGTCATCTTTATGTAGCCTTATATCTCCTATAGCTGCCTTCTGCACCGCCATTTCATCCTCCAATATAGAGATTCTAGCCTCTGCCTCATTCTTTCTCTCTGTAAACTCGTTACACGTTCTAGCAATCCTTCTCACTGTATTTTGCAGTTTGCGACACGCCGTATGCGTTTTTGCGTTCTCATTGCGAGTCTCCACTCTATGATCTGAAATGCATTTATAGATTGATTCCAGGGATATCTCATAGTTTGGTTTTTCCGCTGGGCCGGCCTCCATTAAATCATCAGATTTAACAGCTTCAGGGGTCATTTCTTCTGATGTGGATAAATCCCATAGTAAATTCTTAGTTGCTTCAGACCGATCCCCCTTCTCCTTATTTACCCCTTGCCTGTGAACCATGGTTGCCTCCAAGTTTTCATCTTCCAGATTTGAGCTATTCAAGTCACTACCAATACTCATTACTGATCCCTCCAATGAACCGGATTTGACCCCCAATTCACCATCATCATCCGACATATCCGAAGGATCTGATAGGGAAAAAAACTTTTCCCCTGAATCACTCTCTCTACTCATAGTTTCTGCAATTAGCCCAGTCTCATCTTCCGGAGGCCTACTAACCACTTGCAGCCCCATTGTCGTTGGGTTTAATTCAGTCACTGCCCCTGGTATTACCGAATCTAATCCATTATCCGTAGCACTTTGTTCAGACTCTCTTAGTGGCTGTAGGCTCTCTATATCAGTAGAAACTTTAGTCACATGTGGGGTTAGTTGCTTTTTCTTATTTGCTGCTAAAAATATCTGGGGTACTTTTCTGCTCACTTCCACTTGTTCACTCCCCTGCAGCAAGTTCTCCATTACCCCTTCTGTTGTTTCCAGCGCCCCCATAACTTTGCGCCCAGCAATTACTGCTCTGTTGCCTGCCCCTGCCTCAGCACTGCCTCTGGTTTTCCCTCCACGGGCCGCTTTGGGAGGCATTTTCGGCACACGTTCAATAATTATTTGAAACTGGGCTCCCCCACAGTCAAATTGCTAGCTAACTCTTTTATTAGATCCCACAGTACACTCAAACCCAAAACCCAAATCAGTCTCTCTCAGCGCTCTCACCGCCTTTCACCTGGTCCGTCCGTTTTCCGACTCCACTGCCGGTTTTACTGCCTTCTCCGCTTCACAAACTTTGCAGTATTTCCCTTAATTAGCTCAAACGCCGCCACCACCGTCTACACCAAACCATCCAAACCGCCGGTCTTACGGCTTAATGTCTATCATTTCCAGTTCACAGCTCCTGGCTTTCCCGCAGTGCCGACTCTTGTCAAACAGCCTGACTCCAGCCGCCGGCTTTCCCGACCTCCACAGGTGTACTCAGCAGCTGATCGTGCCTCGACGGGGGAAGCCTTCACTATGCAAACGTGCTGAATTGTTTTTCGCCGCTTTCAAAAACTCTGTTTTGCTTGTACAGAAACTTTTCCAAAAGCGTATTTCATCTTCCGTCTTTCTGCAATGTTTACACCGTTTTTCCTCGACCTGTTGACTGCAAAAATCAAGGGTAGGGGAGAACGTCGGGGAGCTCCTCACTTACACGTCCTTCCAGTGGACGCCATCTTACCTCACCTCTAGGTGGTTTATATATAGGGAGAATAAAACCAGTGCAAGGACACATCCTTGTCTGATGCCTCTGCCAACCCTGAATGATTCTGAACACTCTCCACCCAGCCCAAGCCTAACAACAGCACTGGAATCACCGTAAATTTCCCTGATGGTATTAATAATTGCTCTATCTATACCCAAACCTTCCATGATGCCTCACAGTTTTGAATGGGATACGCGATTGAATGCACTGGACAAGTTAATGAAGCCCAGGTACAAAGCACCACGATTGGCGATTGTATATTTCCCCAGGAAGAGACACAAATTAATATACTGGTCATCTGTTCCCATCCCTCTCCTAAACCCGCACTGGATGTCCGATAAAGCGCCGCTCTCCTCTGCCCAGATTTCCAAATGGGATAGCAGGATGCAGCCCAGCACCTTCACGGTGGAATCCAGGAGGGAAATGGGGTGATAGCATCCATGGTCCTCCCGATTGCCCTTCTTGAAAATCGGGACGATGAGAGAGGTGGACCAAGAAGAAAGCTTGTTGGATGAGCTCACTGCTCTAAGGATATTGGCAACAAGAGGGGCCTATAATTCCAAACTGCTCTTAAAAAGATCTAGAGGGACCCCATCCGGGCCACGAGCTTTACAGCCTGGGCTGGCCTTAATGGCCATGGTCACCTCTTCCAATGAGGGGCAGTACTTGGGGTGGAAGCCGCCCTCTGGGACAGCAGGTGAGGCGCCAATATTGCCCGGTTAGCTAGAATAAACTTCCCTGAAGAAAGCAGACCAATCATGGCCAGATATGGCAGAGTCGATCAAGAGAGCATCCCTGTCTTCAAGAAATGGCTGATTAATAATAAATCAAAAGGCCTTCTGGTCGTTCTTAAGCGATGCTTCCTGGAGCGCCTCCAGGCTTGTAATCTGAGGGTTTCTTTCCGGGCAGTGATCGCTCTCTTATATAACTTCCTACAGTGTGCAACCTCAACAGAGGACCTGGACTGAGTGTGGAGTGAGACCATTAACTCTTTATGGTGCTCGGGGCATGAAGCGTCAAACCAACCCTTTGCCCTCCCAGAGCCCACATTGGGTGCCTTAGATAGTGCACTTAAGACTGCTTCTGAGAGGTTGGTAAATGGGTCTTTAGTGCTGGATACGTCAGCCTTTGCGTCTAGGCAGGTCTCAAACAAGATGTGATTGCCTTTAACTGGCTGAGATGTAAAGATTTCTGGATTACAAACTTCCATTTAATACGGGTGCCCTTACTCTTATTAGCAGTGATGCCAATGATTCTTCCGGAGATACCCACCTGGGCCTGCTAGCCACTAATATCAATAACAAGGCTTTCGGGAAGATGATCGCTCTTGGCGAAGTTGTATGTAGACTGTTCCCCTGCCCTGGCAGCTGGACTGGAAGACAGCAAAATGAAATCAATTCCCGAAACCAGCCGTTTAACCACGAAGGTTTGGGGAAAGAAACCATTCATAGAGCTGTATTCATTCGCAACGCACAGGTTAGATTTCATCATCAAATAATTAAAATTACTGCCAAGTGCATCATGAGAAAAATGGGAAGAAGGATTCCCTTCACAGCTGATTAAACCACAGGCGTCTTTGAGATCAGCAGGGCAAAGATAAACATTGAAGTCACCTCCCCAGATCATGCCCAACTCCTTGCCTGTTCTGTCATTAAGGTAGACCAGATCACGGTCCAATTTCATCAGGATACTGCCTCTATCAGCTAATGGGATGTTACTGTAGAAATTCACAAGGCCCAATTGTGAGCCTGTGGCAAATTCCAGGCCCAAGATCTGGAAAAATGGAGTATCTGCAGCAAGGTGAATGAGTCTTGCATTAACCATGGTTAAAATGTAGATGGCCAAACCCCCTTTTGAGTGCCCGAAGGGGGATGGAGTGGCTGATAGATGGAATTTGCCAAACCTGTTGATGTGGGCAGGCAGGACAGACCATGTTTGATGTAGGCATAATATCGAGTGAGAACACACAAATTCAGTCCTCAAGCGGTCTTTGATTTTGCCTTTAATTACGGCCTCATTCCACACTAACAAGGAAAGTCTGGGGGAATGGGCACTTCCAGGGCTACTGTCAGGCCACTGCACACCTCCATCTTTTTTTTTTTTTTTCAGAATCAGAAATAGCTTTATTCGATTTAAAAGTAAATCATAAAAGCACAGAAGTAGCATACAAGTTTACATTAAAAAGCAATTTTAACATATACTGCTAATCTAAAATACATCAGTTCTGCATGGTCCTACCTCAAAATTTCAATTATACATAGATTTCCTATACTTAATGACATTTGAAAAAAAACGGGCTACATGTATTGCAATCAGTTCATTTTCCAATTTTTGTAGCATTAAAAATGCTCCACGACATTGTCTTAAACCTGAAACTTTTAAAATAGGTAAAATGAACCTTTTTTTAGGGTTGGAGTAAAACTTGCAAAATAAAAGAATATGGAGCGTTGATTGTCTTGACACATCGTCGCAGGGGCAGGGATCCAAATTTCTAGACCAGTCATTTATGGTAGGAAAGCTAACGAGCCTATGGAGAATCCCCAAGCGGAACCGTGTCAATAACATACGATCAAAACTTCCTAACACTTGGACCAGATATGGTTGAATATCCAAACATGATAGCATCAACTGATTTTCCATAACAGTGGGTTTCGTACTCTCACTAAACCATCTTTTCGATTGGAGAAATGCAAGACATTCAGCTTTCAATACCTTTCTAGAAATGGATCCCATGGTGTCAGGCCTATCAAAATATTCAGAATGGCCCATTTCACTTGTTATTTGCTTAATATACCTAAACCAGGGAATAAAAGAAGCTTTGTCCAGTCTTAAGCAATCTTTAATAATGTCACGATTAAAACTGGTCTCATCTGTCACCCAGACCTTATGCCATAACATGATAGGCTCAACTTTGACCAGATCTGTTAGAAATGGTAGGCCAAGCTCCGAGTGGCAAATGTAGTTAGCAGTAGAACCTGGAACCGCTAGCAAGTATCGTAAGAAAGCATTTTCAGTCACTTGTAATTGCTGCACATCAGTAAAGCCCCATATTCCTGCACCATACAAGGCTGTCGAGAGACACTTTGATTTATAAATAAGTAATAACTCGGGCACTGGTCTACGACCTAATTTTCTGGCGAAATTTATCACAGCACCCGCAGCTCTAGAGAACGACAAGTTCCTAGCAAGAACTGCAGGGGACCAGGACCCCTTGTTATCAAAGTTTTTTTTTTTTTTTTTTGAGATTTCAAAAACCTTTATTGAAAAGTTGTACGGTACATCAGTGTAATGCAAATCGCAATTTAAATGACGTAGTGTCGTACATTTTAGTAACACCTTCCCGTACCAGTATATATATAACATTAAAAGTCCCCCGCCCCAAATGCCTGTAACACAGGTCCAGAAACAGTGAACTACAGTCCAATTGTTAGCAATACAGCGGAGAGTCATATTATACATTGCAAGCCACACTTCAATATGTACGAGGTCGTAATGATACGCATGATAGAGACATCACAAACATAGCTAAGATCTGTATCAGCAGTAGCTGCACCCGCCCCAATGGCTATAAAGTTGAGGCCTTTGTGCAATTGGTGTATGGTTTTATTCACGTGGTGTTTCCTCAGTGCAGGATTATTGTTCCCCCAGTGGGATCTGGGACCAAGTCGTGGGCCTGGCTTCGTCCTCCGTTGTTTGGCCTACATCCACTTGGTCCCCCTCCTGATTCCCCTCCTGCGCAAGTAGGTAGGAGGTGAGCGGACCCCAGATGTTTTTTGGGCGTGACTTAATAGGTAAGAGGTCTGCATAATAATGCATATGATCTTGCCAAGTAGCCATAGTGTGTAGCCAATCTTTAAACTTGGGAGCCCGGCCTCTCCCCCATCTGCACGCCACCTGACGTTTCGCCAATAATAAGCCCATTGCCAGGAATTTTTTATGTACTGTGTTTATTCCCTGGGATAATCCCAAAAGAGCTATGAGGGGGCACAGAGTTATTTGAACTCCAATCATGGTCGATAGTCCTTCAAATGTCTGTGTCCAGTAAGTTGCTACCTGGGGGCAGCTCCACGCTAAATGCAGGAAGCCCGCTCCCTCCCTCCCGCATCGCACACATTGGTCATTGTCCCTGAGGTGGAATCTGTGTAGTTTAGTCGGGGTATGGTACAAACGGTGCAGGAATTTAAAATGAATGAGGCGCAGCCTACTATTGCCTGTGATTGCTGTCGTCTGCGTGCAACTAAGTTCCCATTGGTCATCAGTTAACTGGACATTTAGATCTTTATCCCATTCCTGTCTGGCCCGTAGATTAGGAGGGGTTGGTGCATTCTGTGTATGTTTGTACAAGAGGAATATGACATGACGGGGGGCCTCACCCTGTAGCAAGGCATGCAGGGGTGCAAGTGTGTCTGGCTCGCCGGGAAAAGCAGGGGTTGCTGCCTTCACACTTTGTCGGAGTCGAGTGTATATTTGTCGTGGGCAGGCGCGCTCCAAAGAACTGGTCCTTGGAGCGTAACTGTCCTCCAATATAGAGGTCTCCCCAGGTATGGTAGCCGAGACCCACTAACATCTTCCGACATATCCCCTCACAGGTAACTTGCAGTAAGGGATTACGCAGCAGTGGCACCCTAGGTGAGTATAGCATGGGTTGCTCTAACTTGCGAGCAATCTGTCGCCACGCTATTATGGTGCAGTCTACGGTGGACGGATCCCGCTCCCGCTTCTTCACTGTTGTAAATAGATAGCATGCCGGGGGGGTCGGAGTCATATACCCGTCTTCCACCGCTAGGTGAGGCATAAAGGGTGGTGGATGGAACCAATGCATCGCGAAATGGGCCTGTGCGCAGTAATAATAAACTTCAAAATTGGGGACATCATACCCTCACTGATGGTATGGCAGCATCAGCGTATTCAGGTTGAGCCGTACCTGTTTTCCTCCCCATATAAGCCTCGTTAGTTGAGTCCTGAGAGTACGAAAGAAGAAGCTCCCTGGGTGATATGGTATATTAATGAAGAGGTATAACAATTTGGGCAGCAATACCATTTTGATAAGTGAGATCCTCCCCGCCATGGAGAGTGGGAGCCGTAGTCACTTGGTAATAGTGTCAGTTATCTTATCTATGGCTGTACCGTAATTAATTCTCATCAGTGTATCCCTATTCCTGGTGATACATACGCCCAGGTATTTCAGCTCGTCTGTTTCCCAGACTAGTGGGTAATCTAATTGTTGTGACGGGGTATTATCCGTGAGGGGGAATACCGCAGACTTAGACCAATTTATTTGTATTCCGGATATGGCGCCAAATTTGATGATCTCCCGTAAAATCGGATTGAGATTGTCGTGGGGCCTGTTGACGTACAGTGTCATATCATCTGCATATAGAGAGATAAGTAGTTGTCTAGTCGGGTAGATCAATGCTTTGTCATTCTGATGTTGCCGAAGTTTTGCTGCTAAGGGTTCTATAGCTAAAGCAAATAAAATTGGGGATAATGGGCAGCCTTGTCGCGTGCCCCTGGAAATAGTAAAGGTGGAGGACTTGGCGCCATTCAGGAGTACTGAAGCTATTGGTTGACTATATAGCAGCTGTACCCAGTTAAGAAAGGTGGAAGGCATCCCCATATACCCCAAAGTACCCAGCAGGTAGTCCCATTCTAAAGAATCGAACGCTTTGGTGGCGTCAAGGAATACCGCCACCGCCGAGCTGTTCGGGTCTATGTCCTGCAGCACCGCACCCAGGGTTCTGAGATTGTGCGATGTGGCGCGGTTTGGGATGAATCCTGCCTGGTCAGGTAGTACAAGTCGCTCCATCAGTAGATTAAGTCGGGTCCCCAGGACTTTTGCTAATATTTTAGTATCGCAGTTTAGCAGGGAGAGGGGCCGGTACGAGTCGCAGTGGATTGGAGATTTACCGGGTTTTAACAGTGAGGCTATGAGGGCCTCGCGCATAGTTCTGGGTAAGCAGCCCTCCTCTAATGCCACATAGAACACCTCTTTCAGGATGGGAGCTAAAAGCGAAGCGTACGTTTTATAGAATTCTATCGGTAGTCCGTCAGATCCCGGGGCCCGTCCCGATTTCATCTGCATTATGGCTTCAGTAATCTCGTCAAGTTCTAAGTCTAAACTCAAGAATTGTCGCTGAGTATCTCCCAACCAGGCTAGTGCAGTATCCTCAAAATAATGCGGCAAATCAAGCGGGGTGCCCCTTTGGGAAGAGTAGAGGGTGCTATAATATTCTCGAAACGTGTTCAGTTGATCAGGGAGATTCCGGTGTGCATTGCCCTGTGCATCTTGTATTTCCGTTATATAGTTGGAGAACTTGGGGTGCCTAGTCGCGCCTGCTAGAGCTTTCCCTGGACGATCTCCTTCACCATAAACCCTCGCCATATGTGGTTTCCCACGAAATTTACTTTCCCTGTCTGCAATTAACTCATATTCAGTGAGCTTGTCTCGCATGGTGGCCCTGATTGCATTATAACCATAAAAGCCCCACGTTGTGTGGAGAAGGGAACGAGAGGCACGGGGTCTTAGGAGCTAGCAGCCTCCAACACTAACAGTCTAACCACAAAAAGCTGCTCCTAACTGAATTGCCACTACGAGGTTTGGGATGTATTTGTAAGTGAAGGCATCTCACAAAAAGTAACGGACTGGTCTCACACACCACCTGGTGTCATGCTTCATCATTGACCAGTCCTCGCCCTCTCTTCTTCAGTTGTCAATGTGTGCTTACTAAGATTAACGATATTCGTTAGTCCCTGCTTGTCGAGGGCATATTCGCTTTCCCTTTGCTCCTGGTGACCACCGGGGTGGGTTGTTGGTCCTCCCACTGAACCCTTGTATTCCTTCTTTTTTGTTTGCCTCTGCCTCTGCCCCCGCCCCGGTATAAAAAAGAAGGCTGGGGGCCTTGTGGAAAACCAAACCCTGGCGGGAAGAAGGGTTGTTGCCAGTACCCAAAAGAGGGGGGATATTGTTGGGCCATAGGTTGGCGATAGCCTTGTTGTCTAGGGTAAGAACAGTGAGATTTATATTCTCACTTTTTTATTTGATTTCATGTACACAAATAGAGTATCACATGTCACATAAGTAGTCACTTATGTTTTTCTGAAACAATGCATGTTTTGCGTTCAGTTCTCAACTACTTAGAAGGTTTGGCAGTGTATATATTTCTCTCAATCAATTTCTCTTTTACAGGCTTGAAATTAGAGGCCATCAAGTTGTGGAGTGTGGCAGTGCTCACGCCCACACAGTGGTTTACTCTTACCACTAGCTGGTAAGAACGGAGCCCTCTATGTTCTTTTTAGGTCCTGACGAATGCCCTGGACCCAAGCGGGCCATTAAGGCAGAAACATGTTGACCTCTCACATAACGGATAGGGGACATTAATTCCCCCACATACCGTCACTTGATTTTAATATCATATAGTTACCTTTAACATTAAAAACACGATTAAGATAACTATAATGTTTTTTAACCACACTTTTTGTTTATGGGCCCCCACTTAGTTTAGAAGTGCATCCCTGTCGTCAGGTGTATGCCCGCCCTCTATCAAACCAAGGTTTTAGAGGGCGAGGACTGGTCAATGATGAAGCATGACACCAGGTGGTGTGTGAGACCAGTCCGTTACTTTTTGTGAGATGCCTTCACTTACAAATACATCCCAAACCTCGTAGTGGCAATTCAGTTAGGAGCAGCTTTTTGTGGTTAGGCCCTGATTGCATTGCCATCGGAACTGGAGTTGAGGTCTCCTTCTAGTATCTTGAGTTCCCCTTCCAATTTCTGTAGGTCGTTACTCAGCGTTTTGAGGATGCCCCCTCCTTTAGATATACACCAGCCCCGGGCCGTGACTGTGAATGCCTCCCATACTGTTGTGATACTGGAGACTGATTTCACATTGCGCTCGAAAAAATCCTGAATGTCTTGTTCTATTTCAGACTTGAATACAGTGTCCTGAAGGTGCAGTGGGTTGAGGCGCCAGCTATTGTATGGAGAGGGATTCAGGGGGCCTGTAGTTCCGCTACAACAGGGGAATGGTCAGAATACGTACGGGCCAGATGGGTTACATGCCTTAGCCAGTGAGTCATTCCCACAGATACAATCAGATAATCCAGCCTAGCCCATGTTGAGTGGACCGCTGAATTATGTGTACCTTCCCGCAGCGTTGGGTGTTTATACCGCCAAGAGTCGATTAAGTAGTTGGTGTCTATAATGTCTGTCAGTGTTTTTTGCGTGGTCGTGAAGTGCATTGGGGAGACTCGGGATCTGTCCATTCGGGGTTGTATCGTTGTATTAAAATCCCCCCCCATATGACGTAGGTAGTGCCAATCGTCTGAATTTTACTCAATAACAGGAGAAGAGCATGAGGGTCGTCGGTATTGGGGCCATAGTAATTGGCGAATGTCACGTCGTAGGAGTGAAGCCTTCCCCAAACCAGGCAGTACCTACCATTAGCGTCAGTTTCCGACCCACTGAGGGCAAACGCCACCCCTCTCTTAATTAAAATGGCTACACCCCGGGAGTATCCAGAATATGACGCAAAACAGCGGTGTGAGGCCCATCTCGAAGCAAACTGAGGTGTAGTTCCGGGGTGTAGGTGCGTTTCCTGCAGCATTGCAATTGTGATGTGATGTCTATCTAAGTAACCCAATATCTGCCTTTTTTTTCTAGGGTTATTCAGACCCCGTACATTCCATGATGTCACCTTAAAGCTTTTAAGATTCCGTGTGTTGTCTAACATTCCTACTTCTATTATAATCTGTGTATAGCCATATGTTGTGAACCATAGTCAACTGGACATGTTTCCTCTCTACAGGAATGTAACATCCCCCTCCACCCACATCGGCTTCCCCAACTTGCCGAGCATTTGTACCCTCCCCCCCCAAAAAGAACCCATTGCTCAACTCTAACTTTCCCTCCTTAGTGGAAATTCGGGGGTTCGCCCTCGTAGGGACGTCACTAGGGACCCACGACCTGCCCACTCTCCTCCATACTTACACCCACCGATATGAAGGTGGGATGGAGGTAAGTGGCCGAGCAGGACTTTTTACAAAACATTAGTTATGTCTATACTTCACCAATGCAGGTCAGTTCCTCAGAGCCAGTCCACGATCGAGAGTCCCAAATGTTCCATTGTAAAGTATGCGCCTCAGTCTGGTTTCGATAGAGGTGAATGTGACCTGGAGCGCCCGTGGGCGTCTGCATCCTTGGATGTTGCACGACGATTTTGTTTGAGGTAGTCCTCAGCCTGCTGCGGGTTCTGAAAGTAGTGTTGTCTCCCGTGATGTGTTATCTTCAATTTCGCAGGATACATCATGGCGTAAGGGATTTCTTGCGCCTGGAACTTTTTCTTGACTACAGCGAATTTTCGTCTGGCGTCCGGTACTGTCTGAGTAAAATCCGGGAAGAATGCCAGTGTAGTATTGTCGTAGTGAACTTGCCTCTTTTCACGCGCCAGGCGTAGGACCGCATCTCTGTCACAATAGTTTAAAAATCGGACTATCACGGGTCGTGGTGGCGCCCCAGGGGGTGGACGAGCTGCCAGGGATCTATGTGCTCTCTCCACCGTGAGATGCGCCGAGAAGGGTTCCCTGCCGAACAGATCCACAACCAGCCTCTCAATAAAGTCTTCCATACGGCCTGTATTGGTTGACTCTGCTAGGCCAAGGATGCGGACGTTGTTTCTCCGGGAACGGGCCTCTAAATCTTCGTTCTTATCAGCAATGATCTTGAGCAGCTTATCCATCTGTGATATCTGGCCCCTGCTCTCAGCGGCGCCGTCTTCTAGGTCAGACACCCTGGTTTCTGCTTCTTTAAGGCGTTGCTCATGTTGATCCAGTTTCGTAACCACAGAGTCTATCCGGATGTTCATCGTGTCTATTTTGGCGTCTATGGATGTGAGGCTTTGTTTCATGCCAAGTAGGAGCGCTTTCCAGTCCTCCTCCGGCGTGTCCGCAGTATCCGAGTCTGTTTGCTCCGCCGAGTTAGACATGGGTGTTTTGCGCGTTGCAAAAAGGATTTTGGATTGTTTGGTGTCGGTGCGTCCCATAATGTAGGTGGGCGGACAAACCAGGAGTGCGGGACGAGAACTCGAGAGGTATTCCCAGTGGTCAGGCGCTGTTCAATGGCCCGAGGTACCAATCCACCATTCGAAGAGTTTGGTAGAGAATGCTAGCAGCGTAGTGTACGGAAGGAATGTTCGTGGCCCTTAGCCAGTGCAGACTGCAATCAGCTCTGCGCTCCGCACTACGCTGAGGAGGTGCACACTGTGCCGATGGAGCGCCCCCACCGGGGCATGCACTTATAAGTGCGCAGCAATATGAAGGATCCCCTGCACCAAAGGCGCCCCGGAGGGCATCAGGGTCTTGTCGAGCCGCCAGGGGGTCAACTGGGTATCAAGTGGTGAATCGTAGGGCGCCCTTCTGCAGAAAGAGGGGATTGCCAGTGTAATTCTTCACTCGCGACGAGCGCCGTTGAACTGGGTCTTGGTCCGGACAATCTAAGGCAGCCACTTGTTGGACGTCTGGAACCCAGTGTTTGCAGGGTGCGGCAGCTGTGTGCTGTGTGCGCTAGGCCTCCGGCGCGGGAAGCGGTCAAGCGGCGGGGCCTCAGGCTATATGACGCCGTTAGTGGCACTTAGTCTCTGCTACCACTGGCAATATGATCTCGGCAGACTAAGATGGCGGCAGCAGTCGAGCGGAGTTGTCAGCCCGCCGATCAGGATTGCGGTGTACTCACGATTGACGGGCAGGGGCACTCTCAGTGCATTGTGTATCAAAGCTGCACTTATCTCCGCCGTCTCCCCGCTGCCTCCCAGGTCCGCGCCCAGCCGTTGGTCGCCCTCTCCGACACACGGCTGGTTTCAATATTGTGCCGTTATTTTGAAAAAGTTGTTCGTGTGTGGCATAGTTCTTTCTGCGTCAGCGTTATTGATGTTTCGCACCCATGTGTTGGTTCTCCCCTCGTTGCGCAGTTCGCATGCAGGCCGCCGTCCGATTTTTCCCCTTTTGGGCCTACACAGCCTCGGCCTCTCCCGGCTGCCGTATCCGTTCTCCCGCAGCGAGACCGGGCCGCGGTGGCCCGTGCTCAGTTTTGGCGGCCGCTGCGTTTACTGCATCGGGGCTAGTCGTGCAAGAAGGACCCCGTTAGCATCCGTAGTGGATCAGGTCTCTTTTGGTGAGTTCGGATGCATGAATTTGTGGCGCAGGATGGGGTTGAAGGATAGTTCCCCGCTCGGCAGGGCTGGAGCCTCACAGTTGTGCGGCCATCTTGGTCGCGCGCCACCTAGCGTCCCCCTCCTGCACACCTCCATCTTGTGTTGTATCCAAGGCAGAACAATCAGGAAGTGGATCAGGCATGGTGAGAATTTCCAAACCCCGCTCACCATTTACAAATGTAATGTCCTGAAGCGAATAAGAAGGTGTTGGAAAAACACGAGAATTCAGCGACTATATTTTAAATTGGGCGTGGGGGTGCACCTGACCCATAAATCCATTGTTTATTCTTAAAGTTTCTATAACAATACAATTATGCCATAAAAGACAGGCACAAAGAGAGGAGGATTAGAAAGGAGACCTTTATGCCAAGGGTCAAAGGACAGGTAGTGCAGAATCAAATCGCTGATTCTAATTGAAGACTACAAAACAGACACTTAGGGGCTGATTCCAATCTGGGTCGGAAAGCTCTCCGACCGATCCGGATTGTTTTCCGACCGAGCCGGACCCCTGCAGTCCGACCGAACGAGTACGATGCGGCCGTATGCTGCCGGACTCGGTTCGGTCGGACTCCCATTGAAGTCAATGGGAGCCGGGTCGTACGACGTGTACATGGGCTTCCATTGACTCAATGGGTACGCTGCGCACAAGGGGGCTCCCTGTAGTGGGCACACGTTGGTGCCATCCGCACCGTACACGCATGTATAGGGGGGACCCAGGGGTCCCCCCTGTGTCCGACTCGTACGGCTACGGGTGAAGGGGGGTCCGGCACGATCCCCCGAAGTCCGCGTCCGGGAGCTTTTTCGTGTCGGAGGCTTTGACTCGATCCGGCTGTCCGGATCGTGCATCGTACTGGCTCGGTCGTAAAACGTCTCCATTGCGCGCCACGAATCGAGTGCGAACGAGTCGGACGGAGCGGTTCGGACCCGGAAACGAGTCGGTCGGCGATTTCGCGTTCACTCGCATCGTACTTGCTCTCTCGGACGACTGTACGAATCGGTCGGAAACAAAGCCTCCGACTCGGATCCGGTAAAGCCGAATCCGATTCGGAGCCCTACCGACCGAGATCGGAAACGACCCCTAAGCCTTTGCCTTCTTGCTGGCTGGGCTTATCAGTGCAGTTGGCTTCATGTGACAAGAAATGCAGCCCTTGTTATTTTATTGACCATAAATCTCTGTTATTCAAACCAATATGCTGTTGGAACCATCTTTGAAAGTCAATAGGTTTTATTTTCTGTAGCTAGAATTAGTTTAGTGCTTAGGAGCAGCTGAATGTTGGTAGAAGTGCTATAAACATATAACTGCAATTATGTTGGCGTATTATCTTTTATTCATGCTTCTAGAAAATGTTGCTGCCGCCATTTTATTTGTCTTTATTGTTACAATCCATATCTTGTGCACTAGATTAGGGATTTCATTTTAAAAATAAATCCTCAAAATGTATTCCTTATTTTCTAGTGTTCCTGAGTGTGTTGTCCTTTAATGAAAGAGGGTTTGGGGTTCAATATCTATCCCTGTAGTAATTCATTGGTTGATTCTACCTGAAACACATCCTGCATAAACATTGTGCAGTGGGATGTGAAGTGCAGTCCAACTGGTTTTCTGTCTTGGGTTGACATTTTGATTGAGACCTTGGTGCCAGAGGGCCAATAAAACTGATCTCTGCAGTTCTAGAACAATCTAGAAAACATATAAATTGGTCCACAGTCGAGGTGCATGAATTTTCTAGATCCTTGAGTAATTTTGGATGACACGCTTAAGAGACCAAGTATTAGTGTTAACAGACACATTCATTGTAACATTGGGTACTTCCTTCGGCTCAGTTAGGTACCTCCTAAGCGGTTGGTTTGTCGAGCCCTTGACCTATAAAAGGTTATTTCCTATTTTTGACTTCTGTGTTTGGAATCTCATGTTTGTTGAATCTGTTGAAGGTGGCCAGAGCTCCTATTCCGATTGGACCAAATTACATGGCACAAGCTATCCCAACATCTCCTTGCTAGCTGTGTCCCTAACATAGGAAATGAGGTGTTAGAAATGGGAGTCTCTAGTTGGCAGAGGTAGGTACCTTTGTCCAAATAGGGACCCTTGCCTCTAGTCAGGGTAAGGGGGTTACACACTTTAGATAACCCCTGCTCACCCCCTTGGTAGCTTGGCACGAGCAGACAGGCTTATCCCAAAGGCAATGTGTAAAGTATTTGTACCAACACTCACAGTAACACAGTGAAAACACCACAAAAGGACACCACACCAGTTTAGAAAATAAAGTATCTTTATCTAAACTAAACAAGACCAAAACGACAAAAATCCAACATACACAGTTAAAAATATGACTTTCAAAAGGTTTCAAGAACTTGTACCATAGAAAACTATAGATGCGTGACTTTTCACCAAAGTACCTGTAGATGCGTCAAAGTTCCAAAAGCCAAACAGCCGCAGAGTCGTAAAACAAAGGGATGCGACACTCCTGAGACCTAGGGGAGGCGATGCGACAGTTCTGCAACACACAGAGGACGAGTTGCGTTCAATCCAGTCTATATGGGGAGTGTTGCGTTGATTCTTCGTGACGGTTCCGGTTCGCAGGTGATGCGTCGGGAAAGCGTGCTGCTGTTATATGGCCATTAGGGTCATTATCGACATTGCTAAGTTAGCATGAGCTCTGCTGCCATGATGCTGCTTCTGCGCACGTTACTACATGACTTTGTTTAGCAAGACTCTGTTTGTGTCTTTCACATGAGAACTCTCTGCTTTCTGCGTTCTCTGCCTGTTCCTGGAGTTTAGTCTGAACACGATGTGCAAGGTCGATAAACAATGCCCCTTGTTATTCTGTTCTGGTCAGTCCCTAGCATCTAGACAAAACATGCTAACACAGCTGCGCTACTGGAAACTCGTGCTTTGATTTTACGGGTATGCATGTTGTTCTGACACACACTTGGAGAGGGTCCTTTCCAGGGAGAAGAGCTATGCTGTTCCTATGATGTAAAGCTTCCATCTAGGCACTAAGGTATGGGGTCTGCTGACAAAGCCCAGAGATCTTCCTTTATATAATAAACTTCACCTTACCAAGGGGAGGGTGGTTAGGCCTTATAGTCCTTTTTCCACTGTCTGTATATGATGGCATCCCCTTTATTTTCTATGGAATTGTAACAATGCTAATCGTTCTAGGTTTATGCATTTCGCTGCTGGTAGTGGCTCGTATACTGCATTATAGAGCACAATAGTTAAAATAAACATTTTGAACTATAACAGTGACTCTGACCATTCCTATTGTGGACAAGTACGAGTGAGTGAGCGAAAGGGTATGTCTTGCTACCGCGATTCTTGAGAGAGTCGGGAGTGTTGTGTTCTGGGTTGTCTAATCATTTGTAGCTTTGTGATTTTGTAGGAGAACGAATGAGACACTATAGGTAGTCGATTTTGGGATTTTGGGTACTAAGGTGGTAGGTTGGTACACCCCTATACACTGAGGTACTGTTTTCCTGCGCATAGTTCGGTGTATGTGCAGAATCCACGCAACACTGCACAGGTATGATGCGTGGAAATCCGGGATGCGTTGGCGATCGATGCGGCGGCGTCGAGCGGCACTGCGTCGGTCCTCTTCAGCCGCGATCCCTCGATGCGTCGATTCTTGCAGCGGCGATAGGCGCTGCGGCGGTTTCCGCAGTGGCGCGGCGATGCGTGGAAATTCTTCTCGCGCCGTGGAGATGCGTCGGGAAAACAGCCGCAAGAAGAGCGATGCCTCGATTTCTGTAGTTCTTTGAGTCTCTTCTTTCTTCCAGCTCCCAAACAGCAGCAACAACTTCCAGAGGCCCAAAACTGGCACAGGCACCTCTTGGCAGGTCAGAACTCACAGCAGCAGAGTTCCAGGGAGTCTTTGTGTCCCTGAGACTTCAGAACAGGAGGCCAGCTCACTTCAGGCCCTTGGAGATCTCCTTCAAGCAGGGGACTCAGCACACAGCAAAGTCCTTCTCCTTTCCTTGGCAGAAACAGCAACTGCAGGCCAACCCCAGACACACAGCAAGGGCAGTACTTCTCCTCAGTCTCTCCAGCTCTTCTCCTTGGCAAAGGTTCCTCTTGAATTCTAGGAATGATCTAAAGTCTGGGGTTTGGGGTCTGATACTTATACAATAACACACAAATGGGAGGGGAGGGTCCAGGGGAGAATGTTTAAAGATCTGCAAGGAAGAGATACCCCTACCTGAATAGGGCTGTGCCTACCTTCCATAATACTGGCTCCACCCCCCTGTGGTGTGTCTGGAGCCAAGGCTCACACTGACAATTATACCACAGAAACATCCTTGGGTCTAAACTAACAAAACTTAGCACATAGAGTGACAGACTGAAGTCTCACACAGATCCCTTGGGGGAGAGATCCTTTTCAGGATGAATACCCTCACCCACCAGAGGTGGCATGCTTCATCATCTGGGTATCTCCTCTTAGTGGGAAACCTAGTCCCACTAAGGGCTACAACCCCTCCTCTGAGGAGAGGGAGCTCAGGGATGTTTTAAGTGAGCCTACACTATAGAGGATATACTAAATCCCACAGATGAGAGATGCTCTGAAAGAAATGGTGAGGACGCAGCGCAAAATAAAAATAACTAGTGAGGTAGTGAAGTTAAAACTGCCTAGTAAGGAACCAAAACAATTTTGAATGACTAGCTCAGGAGGTCAAACACTGAGCTGTTTAAATCCATACTGCTTCTTGCACTGTCCTTTTAACCCTGCCAGTAGGAGCTAGTCATTAAAAACTGTTTTGGTTCCTAACTAGGCAGTTTTAACTTCACTACCTCACTAGTTATTTTATTTTGCGCTGCGTCCTCACTCATTTCTCTCAGAGCATCTCTCATCTGTGGGATTTAGTATATCCTCTATAGTGTAGGCTCACTTAAAAATCCCTGAGCTCCCTCTCCTCAGAGGAGGGGTTGTAGCCCTTAGTGGGACTAGGTTTCCCATTAAGAGGAGATACCCAGATGATGAAGCATGCCACCTCTGGTGGGTGAGGGTATTCGTCCTGAAAGGGATCTCTCCCCCAAGGGATCTGTGTGAGACTTCAGTCTGTCACTCTACGTGCTAAGTTCTGTTAGTTTAGACCCAAGGATGTTTCTGTGGTCTGATACTTATACCCCAAAATGTCTTTGTTCTCTTTGTGCAAGGGGCTCTGAGCCCAGTTCAAACCAGTTCTGGGGGGCACTCTGCAAGTGCACAACAACATCCATCGTCAGTGTGAGCCTTGGCTCCAGACACACCACAGGGGGGTGGAGCCAGTATTATGGAAGGTAGGCACAGCCCTATTCAGGTACAGGTGCTACTCCTCCCACCACTCCAAATGCAGATCAGGCCTATTCAGCCTAGTGCTGACTCATCCAGACTCCTGGAGCCACTGCACCTTCCCAGCCCCCCTGTGGTGTCAGCATTATGGAAGGCAGGCACAGCCCTATTCAGGTAGAGGTGCTACTCCTCCCACCACTCCAAATGCCGATCAGGCCTATTCAGCCTAGTGCTGACTCATCCAGACTCCTGGAGCCACTGCACCTCCCCAGCCCCTGTCACTCGAAAGCCAGACAGTCAATCCACAAACAGGCAGAGGCACACAGGATGGTTGAACAAGAAAATAGCCACTTTCTAAAAGTGCTATTTTCAAACACACAAATTAAAAACCATATTTACTAAAAGTTGTGTTATTAAATCCTGAGTTCAGGGATACCAAACTCAATTTTTCTATCTTATCCCTATGGGAAGATATGCTTGTAAGATGTTACAAAGCATTCCCCATTCTGTCCTATGGGGCAAGATAGCCTTTCAACAGTGAAAAACGAAATTGGCAGTATTTCACTATCAGGACATGTTACACACACCAGTACATGTCCTACCTTTCACATACACTGCACCTTGCCCATGGGGGGGGGTATCTTGGGCCTACCATAGGGGTGCCCTATGTGTAAGAAAAGGGAAGGTTAGCGCTTGGCAAGTGGGTGCACTTGCCAAGTCGACATGGCAGTTAACAGACTGTGCACAGGCACCGCGGTGGCAGGCCTGAGACATCTTTTCAGGGCTACTCATGTGGGTGGCACAATCAGTGCTGCAGGCCCACTAGTAGCTTTTGATTTACCAGCCCTGGCACACTCAGTGCACTTTACTAGGGACCTACTGGTAAAACAAATATGCCAATCAGGGAGAACCAATCACAATATCAATTTACACAAGGAGCACTTGCAGTGGTAAAGTGCCCAGAGGCCTTTAGCCAACAAACACAGGTGAGGGAAAAAATAGGAGGAAGAAGCAAAAAGTTTGGGGATAACCCTGCAAAAAGGGTAATTTCCAACATCAGGTAACATTTGTTATTAATGTACATGCTGCATATCCTTTTGATATATTTTACTAATGGGTGGAGTTTGAGCCTGTAGATGCCAATACAGGGAATTTTCATTCATACAGACATGCTGCAATATCACCTAATTACGTACCTTATTGTGACCTGGAAGTTCCTTTAGGATATCAAAGACACCAGGCATTGGCCCGATTCTCAAAGGTAAACTGAGACGAAAGTCTAACTTTACGACTTTCGGTATTCACAAAGGGCATTTATGAGTAATAAAGTTAGACTTTTGTCTCAGTTAAACTTAAGTTTTGGTCTTAAGTTTAGACTTTTGACCAAAACGTAAGTTTAACTGAGACAAAATTCTAACTTTACTACTCGTAAATGCCCTTTGTGAATACCGAAAGTCACAAAGTTAGACTTTCGTCTCAGTTTACCTTTGAGAATCGGGCCCATGGTTTGGTGGACAGTTACCCCATGTAGTGCAGAACATTAGAATGGGCCCTTTAAGTAATGACAGGGCTACCTGACCTGTACTGGCCTGATATACACCTTATCTTGATGTAGCAAATCTGACACTCCCAAAAGTAAGACAGTTAATAACTCAGGTAGTGTGTCAGTTTATAGGTGACTTCAACAGTACGTCTTACGACTCTGGGATCTGCACAACATGTGCATGTGGCAATGCAGGCAATAAGTGCACAGACTAATACTATCACAAGCAAAGCACCCACAGAGTGAAACACAAATCCATTTTGGATTGTTCGTAGGACCAACTAATTGGAAGCAGTCTATCTTCACCCAACACCCCAGTATAGGTGTGGCATCCTGACCACTAGGTTTCCCCTTGGAATGGTACAACCCTTTAGAAGAGTGTATCAGTATTGACACTACTATGCATGGCACACTCTCCTTGGTGGTGTTCACAGAAGTGAGCATGGAGCTGCACCTCCTCTGGATATAGGGATGAAACTGATTGGTAATTTTGAGGAGTCTCCTTAACCCCTTCGATGCTCATGACGAGCTCAGCTCGTCATGCTGCGCGGTGGGCGTGTGCGCATGACGAGCTGAGCTCGTCACAACCACGCCCGCGATCGGAATGTCCAGCACCTGAGCGGAATTCCGATCGCGGCGAAGGTGTTAATAGTCCGGAGTAATGTTTGCAGAGAAGCTGCAGTTTTGGCAGTGCACTAGTGGTAGGCCGTGGTTCACATTCAGGATCATGAAAGGTAATTTCCAAAAATAATTTCAGAAGTCTAGACCTCTGTGGGCTGTAATACAGAGGGTTTGCAGGCCATTAAACCTCATCTCAAAGCAAAAAATGAATTTGTGGGTTCCGGCAAGGAGAGAGTCACGCTGAAGGCTCCGAAAAAGCATAAAACAAAACAAAGATCAAGGATTGCATCTCCCTCAATGCAAGACTCCAGCAGGGGTAGATATAATTTGAGAGATTGTGACAAACGTTAGAAGCCAGATGGTATCAGCATTCTGACAGCCATTCTTTCCTTTCTTTTCAGGACTCTACCAGCAAATGGGCAAAAAGAAGTGGACAAACTGAGTATCACAGAAAAGACAAATATGCTAAAAAGAAAGGTGAATCAGGATATCAAACTCAGGTTAGTGTAAAGAAAGAAGAGAACGGTTCAGACTCAAACACTTTAAAAAATAGTATCTGGATTAGCAACAAAACATGCGCTGTAAATTACGGATGTTTCTGCGGAACAGGACTTGGGTGGTAGCACTTCTGGACAGCGCAGCAAAAGTGACCCTAGTTCGTCAGACTCTCAAAGAGCATTTGGTGGTGATTCCAACTAAAGAATTCATACAGGTTGATATGCTGGATGGACATGTAAACCCTCCACATATGGTCTTTAATGAAGAAAAACAGATTGAGGGGGATATATCTTGTCTCATAAAAACTGTATTCTGGCTTTATTTATCGGATGCTTATGACATGCTATGTGATGCTATATATTACGCAAATTTATAATGCACATGGCTGTCCTAGCAAGGGCTTCCCATCGCATATAACACAGCCAGCAAGAACAAGACCAAACGTTTCTAGTTTAAAACAGCCATGTCTTAAGCTGTTTCCTGAAAGTGGTGTAGTTCACATTGCTACGCAGACTGATCAGAAGTTTATTCCATAAACTTGGGCCCAGACAGTGGAAAGAGCTTCGTCCCTGCCTCATTAACTTAAACCGCGGTATCAAAGCCTGTTTTAGCTCAGACAATCTCAGACACACTGTGGGGCGATATGTTTGAAAGAGAGGATAGACAAGCCTGAGTTATTAAGAGGGTGATGAGTGACACACATGGCTTTAAACTAAATGCACTTCCCAACTGGGAGCCAATGTAAAGTCTGAAGCTGACTGGAAACCAGGCTCTAGGCAGATGATATAGCAACTTAGCAGCAGCATTTTGGATAATTTGCAATCTATTCCTAGCATACTTGGGGATGCCAAGTTACAAAATGTCACAATAATATAAGCATAAGATGATTATAGCCTGAACAATTGCCATCTGAATTGAAGGGGAACTTTTCTCAAGGATTTTTTTTAGGCTTCTAAGCAAACCAAAACAGCAGGATATCACAGCCTTCATTTGTGGTTCAAAAGACAGTTCATTATCAACTCAGACGCCCAAGTTCTTCCCAACAGGTTTGGGAACCAGGGGTTGTCCTAGTACCTTAGGCCACCAGTGAGGTCCCCAAATCAAGGAATGTTTGCCAATAGTTTGAACCACAGTTTTATTGGTATTCAGTTTCAGGCCATTCATAGTCATCTATTGTGCCACTGATGTTGTCATGTGCCATGTGATGACATCATCCTTGCAGAGGATGACTGGCCTGTGGGTTTTATAAGGGACACACCTCAAAGTGAGGTGGTAATAATGCAAGCATTTTCCTCCTTAAAACTCAACTCTGCCAAATACTACGCATCGGGCGTTAGACCAACGCATTTCAGGGTGGTGGTCCGCATCACCGCACTGAAATGCTAACTCACGCATAATAGCATCTCTGCTGTCAAGGTGGAGCCGCAGTGCTAGTAATCATGCGCATAATAAGCCCAAAAATAAAGCTGGAATTGCAGCTCACCGTGCCCTGCTCCCAGAGTGACGAGCTGGCTCACAGTCTGCAACTCTAGCTGGTAGTACTACAAATTAACAATGTAATTCTTCTAGTATTCACCCAACACTGCCGACTGCCGGCTTTTTGATACATCAATGATCATGACTGACGTGAGAGTAAGTGGGTCTGGACGACTCACGTCAGTTTGAATTTTTTGATCCACACTAGGCGGGACTTCCTGCTACCGCCCCCGGTGGCGCCTGGCAGGGGCTGCAGTTCATGGGGTTTAGCAGGGCACAAGTCCTAAAAAAAGAAGTGGGGGGACGCTCCAAGTTAGGTGGTTGGTGTCACAGGAAGTAACATCACGGCCGGAAGTGACATTACGGCCGGAAGTGACATCACAACAGGAAGTGACATCACAACAGGAAGTGACATCATATGTGCAGCAGATCTATCATTTGCACGTATTGCAAGATTTAACAATTGAAGCTGCTCAGTACTTAAGCCTGTGACTTAAGGTCCCTGTATGGAGGACTTAACAGCCCAAATGTGCATGAAGTTTGGCGTACAACTACATTAGTCAAGCCATTAAGTGCTGTAAGCGAGGCATACTAAAACATGGCATGCCAAGTTTTCAGGATGCTTATGTGTAAGGCTCCCCGTTTTCACAGATTTTTTACAGATAAATACAGACAGAAAACAATGTGTTTTCTGTCTGCATTTATTTTTAAAAGTGGATAAATACAGAAAATTGTCCTACTTTTAAGTGACTCTCCGTGCTGTCTTTCATGAATTATAGGCCAGCAGCTGGACAGCATGGAAATTAAAAAACAGGATGACATTTCTTTAAATAATGGCATATGTCAACATACATTTATGGTATAATGATAGTATTTAAAGTGGATGTATTGTTATGTAATATTTGCCAGCTTAAATAGCTAAAACTCGACAGACAGCAAAGTATGAGTGCGCGTCTATCAGTTAAATAAATATAGAAATGTTCAGTTTGACAACTTCACTTATATGCAAAGCACAAAATAAATATGGATAAAAACAGATAAAATGGCCAAAAGATAAAAATGGATAAATACAGACGGAAATGTTAAAAAAATAAATACCATAAAACCGGGAGCCCTACTTATGTGTGACATTTCCATGGTTTCAGTGTGTATGTGTGACGAGTGACACTTTCCACTCAGTGAAAACCAAGCTACAAAGTGCAAAGTAATAGATATCAGTCATTGCACCCTATTCAGCAATGAGAAGCTCCACAATATTTTGAAACTGCTGCAAAACACCTGAAATAAAAAGTTGCGTTTCATACCATGTTCACACATTCAAATGCAATCTATAGTTGTGAGAAATTGGAGAGCAAATACTGATTAGCCTACACATGCTTCAAGCAAGGAAAATGTAACTTTCTAAAAGCCAGCCAATTAAAAGCGATGGTAAAGTACCTATGCTTCATGGGAGGGTTGAACAAGATTAGCAAGTCGAGACACAAGTACTGACCACACATCTTACTCTTCAGTTTTGTGTTGCTTTCTCCATCATGTGCTTTCTTCACCTTCTGAACACCCCTGCACTCTGTGTTGCTCTCTCTCCTGTGTGCTTTCCCTTGCAAATCCCTGTCTTGCTCATTTCTCCCCTGCCCTTTTACTGTATTTCTCTCCCTCTCGTGCGCTTCTTTCCCCTTCAAACCTCCCTTGCCCCATGATCTCTGTTCCTCCCTATCCGTTCTGTGCTTCTCCCCCAGGAAGATGCTCCGTCTGCTCTGTGTTGCTCTCTTCCTCGTGTACTTCCCCCTTGCAAACTCCCTCCATGCTTTGTGTTACTCTCTCCCCCCTCTGTGTGCTTCTCTACCCTGAAAACACCCCCTGCCCGCACTCCTTGGCACTCTCTTCCTTTTGTGGTCCCCCAAAACCTGGAAAACACCTCCCCTGCTCCGTGTTGGTCTCTCCCTCATGTGCCTCCCTCCTCTAACCACGTAAACCCCTGAAACAGCATTGGCAAAACCAGTAGCCCATCTTGTTGGGGATTTCTTAGTTTTGCGCAAGGAAGCGTCAGGCGACTTACAAGTACTTGAACTAACACATGACGAAGACGAGAGAAAGTTTAGAGAAGCTTGGCATGTGTATAACATTAATCCGAAGTACAGCAACTACACACCATGGGCAAACACAGGAGAAGATTCCAGGAGAGTGACAGAGATAACACAAACAAGCAAATCAACGCAACCTAAGACAACATTAACAGAGGATCAAGCTGGCCAAAAGAGGTACACCCGATGCTTCCCAAATGTAAACAAAATGATAACGATAGAGACATGTCACAAGGTACCCAAAACAAGGACTGAATACATGGTTATTGCACACACACATTGGCGCCACTGGAAGCGGCTGCTCAGAGTGCAGTGTGCTTTTGAACAACTGGAGTGGCACAGGAATAACATTGTGAGGGAAAACTGAGGAACACACAATCTGCGGGAAAAGAGGACCTAGCACAAGAACTGCTGCAGCTGGACACCACCGCGGACCATGTCTTAAAATTCTGTTTCCTTTTCTGTGCCCTCTGATGTGTGCTGAATTTTTTCGTGGTTTTCTTTCCTGACACATCTGTATTTCCCTATATCTCACTTTTATTGTCACTAATAATTTTAAGACAACTATAAAGGATCATGGGGTTTAGGGGTAACTACTTGGTATGCATAAACCAAGCTTGGCCTCTTTATGAATGCCATGCCACCTACTCAGTGTGCTATGCTTTCATAACCTCACCTTCATGCGTGCTTGTGCTCCGAATTTAATGCGCCAGGAGTGCACACAATGAATATCATCATAACATTCCAGTTCTGCTTTTCCTGTCATAAATGGCTTTATTCAGAAATGTATGTTTCACAGACTAACACTCCTGGGACTCCTTCAGATATTTTCACACGCACGTGGCTTGCCACTTTCAGTCACCAACCTTCACATCCTCCACCCCGAGTTCAGTTTGCTTCTCTTTACTTTGCATGTTGTGCCATGTGTTGTGTTATGCTAGCTGTTGTTACACTGTGTTTTGCTAAGGGGTGTAACATTTGCTGCCAGGGAGAGCTCTCTGTTGACATTCCAGTGGCCTCCGTGCATGTGTCCATGCGCCCTCATCGCCAGTAGGCCTGCCACAGAGGCGCAACTAGAGCCACATTTCGGGGGGGGGGGGGGAACTGCTAAAAATTTCGGGGGGGCTGACTCTTCCAGCAATATGCAGAGTGGAGATGCAGGGGCTCTAAGAAGGGGTGAAAAACAACAAAGCCTCATTCACAAGCAAATGGTCTTTTAAAGACCTGTGAAGTACTCGGGTGCGGCAGTGTGTGTGCCCAGGAGCTGTCTCTGCCGGGCTGCCACACACGACGGGGGGGTGGGGGGCTGAAGCCCTTTGAGCTCAATGGGCGTTGCGCGCCTGGCCTGCCAATAGCAAATTATCCCCGTTCCGTCCCGGCCTCCCAGTCATGGACACTGCAGAGGGCAAAGCGGAACTTTGATAGGTAGCGCATTCGCGCACTACACAAGATTGACAGCCAGCCCTGTAGTTGGGAGATGGACGGCTAAGTATCTTAGAAAGTTAGGGGCGGCCGTGCGGGCAAGTAACTCGCCATCTTAGATGGTCCAGCTTTTGAGCAGGGGGGACGGCGTCCGCCCTGTAAAATAAGTGGGGGGACGCCGTCCACCCGCGTGGTCCCCCGACTCGTGCCCTGGGGTTTAGGCAGACTGCAGTGGAAATATTAGCGCTGCTTGAACCACGTTGTGCCGCGGTATTTTTGACCCTGCCGCGACCGGAGCTGACCCACCTTGCCAATCCACGCCCTGTGCAGCCAGGCCTCCTGAGCATCTGACTTATTCTGGCCAGGGTTTGCCTCGGCCGGGAGTCGTTGACGCTCTGACGACGAGGCGGCCTGCTATTGGCGCTCAACAAGTAAAGTAAGTGAGTGCCTGCTTGTTGACGTTTGATTTGGGTTTTTTTGCGCTAGCCGGAGCGCGCAGTCACAGTGGACTGGTGGTTCTAGTCGGTGCAACAAATGACAGTCAGCGCGGCTGCACATACATCATCAGAGAGGCAGCACTAGGTCCATGACAGCCTCCTGGTGTGTTCGCTGGTGCCACTGTCTGGAACTGCGGGGCTGGGCAGATTAACTCATTTTCAGGCAGGGAATAAAGACACTGATGCGCAACCAGAAGGTCTGCACAATCTCACTGCCAAATGGCGAGGCTTTCCATAGCTGGGTGTCTTGTACAGGCTTGTAGCATTCACCACACAGAAGCACAAGCCTAAAAAAACACACAACTGCAAAAAATAGTTCCTGAGCTACAGTTCAGAGCATTCATTTAATATGTTGCAAAGGAGCTTTGTACAATTCTAATTATATTTACTTAGGCATGAGTCTCATAATGGAAGCCATTTAATAATGATTTCTTCCTGCTGTAGCTGAAATGGGTGTAATTTCTGATATTTCTGTTTCCCTAGTCTTCATAGCGTGATTTTGCTCGCAAGAATGTATCACTCATAGTCGTTAAAATGTCACTCATAATTTCTCTGAAATTAGGAAAATGTCACACATAGCAATCTGAAACCATGGCAGCTATGCCACCGAGAGGCGAGCCATGCCGGTGATCTTTCTTCACTTAATCACCTGCACAAGTTGGGTGCATGCGTGCTCCCGATTCATGCCATATCTGTTCCAGTGACAACGAAAATTAAATGTGTCCTGAGGAACGACGCTAGGCTTCTCGTCAATGAGGTATCTTGGTGTGCCAATTATTTAAATGTGATAAGAGTTGGTTTACCTTCGCTTACAAGAAAAGTGCTAACATGGGCTGTGCGTGTCGTAAACACGGAAGCTGCAGTGTCCTTACTGAGCTGCATCCATAAAAAAGTTATTAGTAGAAAGACGAAAAGCGTGATCGGCGTCCACTGCAGACCTCTTCCCCTCACTGCTGAAGATATGGTCTTGAGAGGCGCGCTTTCCTAAATTAAGTTGGAACATAATGCGTTCCGTGAAAATTTATGACATTTTTATTCAGGAAATACTGAAGCGGGGACGGGATTACATTGGCATCGGGGTGCTGTTTGCGCAGTTTGAAAAGTACTGGGAAATACAGCTGCATATTAATTTAAAGTAAGTGTGTGCCTGGGATTATATAAAGCGCACTGATACCGATAGGGTCTTGTGACAGTGTGCTCTAGAGAAAGCGGCAAAGATAAATGTGTAACTTAGAGACAACTTCAGAAGAATGCTAAACTTAAACACCACGAGGCCTGCTGCACTAGATAGCCGGAGGCCTGCTGAGCAGTGAAAGCCTAAAACTGGAGCCAACAGTCAGGCAGGCGTCTTGTGCACGCAGAGTCTGAGCCATGGGGTTGATGCCAAATCTGAGGCGGGCTGCACAGAGTTTGAGGCCTGGGAGCACTGTATGCTTGCTACACACAGACGTCCAGCCGCATGGTGGCCGAGTCTGAGAGATGAGGCCTGAGGCATGCTATTTAAGAAGGTCTGCTGCACACAGCTATACCATGCACACAGACGCAAGCCTCCTGCACCCATACAGCATAGCGCACAGCTACACTGTGCACACAGACACAAGCCTCTTGCACCCAAGCAGCATAGCACACAGCTACACTGTGCACACAGACGCAAGCCCCCTGCACCCATACAGCATAGCGCACAGCTACACTGTGCACACAGACGCAAGCCTCCTGCACCCATACAGCATAGCAACACTGTGCACACAGACGCAAGCCTTCAGCGTTCACATAGCATCGCACACAGTTACATTGTGCACACAGACGCAAGCCTCCTGCATGCATACAGCTACAGTGTGCACACAGACGCAAGCCTACTGCACCCATACAGCACCGTGCACAGCTACACTGTACACACTGATGCAAGCCTCCTGCACCCATACAGCATAGCGCACAGCTACACTGTGCACACAGACGCAAGCCTCCTGCATACACACAGCACCACACGGCTGCAGACTCTGGTGCCCGCTGCCACACACAGAACGAACCTGCAGTCTATCATTCACAGACAGTAAGGCCTGCTGCCAAAAAGGCAGTGCAATAACTGCTGGACAGTTTGAGGCCTTCTGCACACAGGGCCGAGACCTGATGCCTGCAGTGCTCCGAGTCAGGCAGAGATCAAGGGCACACCAAACTCAACGGTCACTAGTCTGTCTGCACAGCTGTGTCACTCATTTAATTTAATTTTAGAGGAGGGTGTTGGTGTAAGTTCTGATATTTATATGTTTCCCTTGCCTTTTATTGCTTGATTTTGCTCGCGAGAAAGTGTCACTCATAGTTGTTGAATGTCACTCATAATTACACTGAAATTATGAAAATGTCACACATAGCAATCTAAAACCTTGGCAGCTATGCCCTTGCTGCTGCAGCAATGTTAGGAGCCGTGGGGGATTACAGTCACAGCCCCCAAGTCTCCTAAGGAGCGTTGTCAGCTCCTGACCGAGCCAATCAGCGTGTTGCTCTTTTGCTGTTTACTAACGGAAACAGCAAGGGAGCAGCGTCATGACTGGCTCAAGAGACAGGGGCGGGGCTGAAGGGCCGAGCTGGTCACAGCTTCCATGCACGCCCTCAAAGTCACAAGTGTTCTTGGACTGTGAGAGGCACTCGTGGGAAGGTGCTGTGATAACGGGCGGTGAGTTTGCTTATTATATTATAGCCTGGTAAAAACATTAAATAGCTCAAAGCCAGACAGACATCTATAGAACTGTCTGAAATGCTTCCGCAGGTTGTCTAATGCCGCGTGCCTGCTTCTGTCACAATACTTCACTGAACACGGTCTTAAAAAAAAAAAAAGAATTTCCTGCGTGCATGTATAAACTGAAGCCTTTTGTCTTAGAATTTGAATAAATTATTTCGGTCGTCCTGTTAGAAAGCAGTCCATCTAGTCATCCATCGCTTGAATGTCACCATCAAGAGCGGATGTTCTGATGAGTGTAACAAAAGCGGATTCTACTAACAAAAGCGGATTCTACTCTTAAACAGCAGCCAGAGTGCGCTGGGATGAAGGCACAGCTCTTGGCATGTGCTGATTTTCAGTGAGTGATAACCTCCGTCCCCTGCATGTCATAAATTCAGTCAAAGCTTAACAGATTGGTAGTTAAGGAAAGTTTGGAGCGTTTGATTTAAGAAAGACTGCCACTGAAAACAAGAGCATTTTCTTTAATCGAAAATAAAAAGGCAGGTCTTCTGTTGCCTGAATAATCTCCCGGGCATTCGAATTTTCCAAATAACGCATTTGCATTCTTGTCCTATCTCCTGACGCAGTAAAGTTTTGCTCACGGTTTCAATGTGTGACGGTGAGCATGGCAGATAGATGATAATAAATGCATCTGTAAATAAGGTTAAAAAAACGCACATTGTATGGAGCAAGATTGTGTTCATACAACAGCACAAAGCTTACCTTCTTTAGAAGCCCAGTCACTGTAAAGTCTTAGAAAACAAACCCAGGTGTTTAGCCAATGTCTAAGTGACATCTTACAGTAAACGGAGTGGGACTGCAGGAGTGTTTCCATTGTGATGGAATTGCCTCTGAAGACTTTTGAATGTGAACACAACAATGTGCATCATGGGGGTCAGCAATAAGGTGCAGTTTAAGTAATAGTTTGGTTGCGCTGTCAAGCTGCTTAATCAGGCCACCACTGTTAAGTGTGGCTTCCATCCAGTTCAACAGGTGCAGGCCAGCGCAAGATCTAGTCTACCTACTTCCACCATTACCTGTAGGATTGGTCCCACCTCCCCCCTCCTCAAGTCTTCCACCATTACCATCAAGAGGTGGGGGGGGCACGAGCCATGAGCATACCAAGAATCCCCAGGCACCATTCAAACTCGGCAACATGCAGCCGGGTGGACAAAGACTGATGCACGTGCTGCTTAGGGGCAGAGCCGGCCTTTGCTACGATAGTGCCCTGGGCGTGGGCGGTGAGAAATGTGGAGCCCTTCCTGATATTAGTGAATTAAATGAGGCAGCAGGGGGTCTCTTTTTTAGTTTTCACCGGTCAGTACCTGGGTGAGCAGGGACTGGTCCCTGAACACAAACATCCCAGGACCTCCCCCAGCTCACCTCAAGCACAGATAGCTTAGCTGCCTCAGGGAGATGATGGTTTTGTTGATGTGTCTCAGCAGGGGTCAGAGGCTGAAGGAAGAGGGCTAAAGGGGTGTTAAAAACATTGCCGCCATATAACACCACTTTAAACTGGCAAATCAGACCGAAACGCACAAGCAGGGAGGGACAAGGCTGTTAGCATAACCTTAATGCACACAGCTCCATGCGACCCTCAGAAAATTGGTGCCCTGGGCCTGGGCCCAGCTCACCCATGCTGAAGGCCAGCCCTGCTTAGAGCCTTAACTTTGCACAATATTCTCTGGCCTCTACCTCGAAACTCAGATGACCATAACCCACCAAAAGTCTCAACCATGTGTGTCCTATTCGTACCACTGTGCAGCAGCATAATGCAATACCTGTTAGCGACATCAAGGGCAAATATTAAGTTTCATCCAAGCTCCCTTCATGCATGTCAGCACACATGTATATATTAAGGTTGTGTTTACCCGATAATAAAACATGGTGTTTCTGTCGCCAGAAATTGTCAGTTGCAGACATCGGCTTGCCATGCAATCTCTTTTCTCTTGTACAGTACATACTTTGAACTGAGTCGCCTGCAAGCGTTTATAACGGGCTACCATTGAGAACTCTGGAGCAAAGGCTGAAGGCAGTGTGAATTTCTCACAGTGCCTGCCAGTGGGTCAAAAAGGTGTTCAGAATACTTGGTCATCGACCTATGGCCTCTCTTCTGAACAGAGAAATGGTCACTTATTACAGTTGCAATTGTAATTCTGTGCAACTGTGTGTGAAGGAGGTTTTGATGAGTAGTGTACCAGCAAGGGGAGCTTAGAGAGCTCAATCAGGATGGGGGTGATATTATCCTATTTCTTCATCGCCTGAATGAGACGTAAAGTGCTTTGTAGGGTGCCCTACTGCCTTTCAATGTTTGTTGCTTGCTGTCTCATTGTGTCCAGTCAGACAATTCACAATAACTTGTATTCCCGCTGTAGATTTAATTTGTAAAGGTATATCAATAAATATAGAAATCTGTGAGGTACTCACTGCATTATTATCTCAAAGTCTGTTAGAAGTTCTCTGGTCATACTGACTAAGGAGCTACCTACGTCATTATCATATGAAATCTCTTTATTGACGTCATAACTACACTTTCACAACTGCCTTATTAACCTTCTTGCTTTCTCAAATTTGCTTGAAAATGCACCATTTGTCAACTCTTTTTTCAAAAATTTCTTGGGGGGAGAACACCCCCCAAACCCTCCTTATGAAGATCAGGCTCGCTTGCTATCCTTGCTCCCACAGGTCACTAATCCAGAACTTTTATGCCCACCACTTTCAAATGTTTCCAGCTGCCACTGATGAAGAGAGCAAAGATATGGGTTATTGGAATGTACTGAATAGATATAAAATATGGCCAATCACAAATTTTTAACTTGGTACAGAAACGGGATGCTTTGGACGAATGGTGATTGGCTCTTTTTTTTAATAACACAACGCAACACAGCTACTTAAGGCAGGCTATTTTGGAGTGCCTTCATACAAGGGCTCTCTTCTTTCTTTTTTCACTTGAATGTGTGATCTTGAGCTTTTGGTTGCACTCTCATGGGAACTTTTCTACCTTATACTGAGTTTCTACTATTACTTTGAAATGGACTATTACTTTGTTTGACACAAAGGACCACACTAGACTATATGATAAATACTTTTTCTTGGTGTTGGTTCTATCTTTTAGGATGATAGATTTGCACTTTTACTTGGGATGCACTGTCACCTTTTTCAGGTGGGTGTTGGTGCTTCCTTGACACAACTATATAGTTGGTCTTATACAGAATTTTGGATTTGGTATTGCAGCCCTGAGGCAGTCGACAGGCATATTCGCTAGACGACGAAACACGTGTTGGGTGTTTGTGCATGGCTGCTTGTACCTTGTGTCAACATAACCTGGACTACAGAATGTATATGAAATAAGAAAAACCTAAAGAAGAAAGAATATCTCAACTATGGACACTTTCGGAAACTGATGATTGATTATATTGAGTGCTCAGGACTCTGAAGGTTTTTTAGTCAGCATAAAGCACCTGAAAATCAGTAACTAACTTCTTTTTTCTTCAGCCACTTTCAATACGTGTATATGCAATTGTTCATGGAATATAAGAATAGCCCTGGGCTTTTGGCAACAAGAATCATGGAGATCTTACAAGAAAATACAAGAAGATACATAGAGATACAACAGATGCTGACCTGACTAACCACCTGGCTAGGGTGGAAAAGACACTGACTTTGATAACCCAATACAGGTGCAAAGTACACTTTAAGAAATCTAAAATCGCATGTTTAAATGTGATTATCCTTGGATATGAATTATCCAGTGAGGGGAAAGGAGTGGCACCTGACTTCATACATCAGTGTGCTACTTTACAACCTGCAAACACATTGAAAAAGGTACAAGCCCTGATGGGTTTTCTAGACCTTGGTCGAGTTTACTTACAACATTATGCTGGTTCTGAGTGAGTGAAGCCCTTGAACAATTTGCTGACTCCCAAGGTTTCTGAAAAACATCAGATGAAAACACACACACAGCTATTTTACATGGACTGCAAGCAGAGATGTGGCTAATGAAACAGACCCAGTGATTCCAGTTATTTCCAGTACCTCAGGCTATACCTATATAGTTTACAATGAGGGACAGACAACTCCCATAGCATACAGATCACAACTGTACTGCTGTGCTGAGGAGCAATTCATTCCCACATAGAAAAGTCTTACTGACGTGCGGAGCTATATTGAAAAAGTTCCCTTTGGCACAGGGGAAACTAATTATTATAGTCTCTCCTATACCTACACTAGAAGCTGCAACAAAAGCAAGCATTCCTAATGCTTGCGCTCTACAATTGCGTTGAGTGCAGTGGGACTTTATTAAAAAATTGCTGCTGATTTAAAATATGATTACGATCTTAAATTCTGCACGGAACAATTTTTACAATATACACATCCAGTCGCGGCCCGTCCCCTGCCAAATTGGCAGGGTGGGCCAGAGTAGGGAGCTAGGGGGGGTGGGGGGAGGGGCATTGATTGGGACAAAATAAAAAAGTAAAAAATAAAAATACACTTACCTGATCGCCACTGCCTCCGCTGTCCGCTCCATCCCACTCTTCCTGCTGCTTCTGGGACAGGCTCCCAGACTGCACTGTGGCCAATCATGACGCTGCAGAAAAGCAGCGTCATGATTGTCTTGATTGCTACAACTTTGCGCTCCCAGGCACACTGGGAGCCTGTGCCTGCTTTCTCCAGCCCCAGCAATGCAGCCGGGGCTGGAGAAAGCTTTACTGCGCATGAGATGTTTGGCCAGCCTGAAACGGCCGGTCAAACACCTCATGTGCAGTGAAGGGACCCCACCATAGTGTCATCACCCTGGACCCACCCCCAAGACTCGTCAGAGTCCTGGGGGCGGGTCCAGGGGGGATTAAAATAAAACGAAAATAAAACGGGTTAGAAACCCATTTTATTATTGTTTTATTTGCGGCTGGTGGCAGGGGAGGGCGGAGCTCCTTCGTCCTAATGGAGGGGCTGCCACAGTACACAACTTTACCACAAGCTCCAAATGTTTTACCCGTACATGAGTATAAGAGTGGGTTCTACAAAGATGGCTTCGCACAGCCTGGGGTTGGTTCTAAACAGAAATACTCTGCAGCTTGTGCTGCAGAGCAAGGGATTTTTTAAGGTAGCAACTTCAAGCTGCTAGTTTTAAGTGATTACACTTCCACTACACAGTTTGCAGAAATAGGTGCCCTGTTACGTGCCCTACAGAAGGCTGATCTATCAGTTCCCACACTTGTAGTGTCGGATTCAGGATTTTGTGTCTAGGAATATAATGTAGATTTACCGCATTGGCTCTTGAATGGATTCCGAGATTCAAAGGGAAAGTCTATATAGAGTAAGTAACTCTGGGGAAAGATCGCAATTCTACAGGATAAGCTTCCTTTTGTCAACGTTAAACACACCATGGCCCGTAAAAGAGAAGGAATTCACCCTAAAGGGAACTGTGAAGAGATATAGGTGCAAGAACAGCAGTAAAAACCTTAAAGGTAGCTGCTGTAACCCGATCTCAAACATGGTTTTCATTCCTGGAGTAGGAGATAACTGTATGCCTAATGAGTGAGCTAGGTTAGATTTCATTCTGATGGCTTAAGAGGGGATAGCTTCTGCACATGCGGGCATAAGCGCTACTGTATCAGTGCTACAGTAACGATACTGGTGATCATATTTATCAAAGCTCACAAAAAATTATGTGCAGCAATGCGCCATTTGTCAATAGAAAAAACACTCTACTGTTGCAAGACCAGCACATACTCTTCTTACAATCTCTGACCAACTCTTTGGTGTAATTTTCCTCAAAACCCTGCAGGCCAATCCAATATAATTATATATTGGTTGTTGTGTATTCATGCTCTAGATTCCTTTGGGTTTGGCCACAAAAGACTGCTACTGCTTGAGTGATTGTACATCACTTTCAATACCCAATATCAGTGGGAGCAGTTCATGCCTTTCATTTAGACAAAGGTCTGGCGTTTGCCCCTAAGGCATTCATGGATGCTATGTCTGCTCTGGGAATGCAACTCCTATCTTTGCACAATTCTGTCAAGAAAGTAACGGAAACAAAGCGCACCAATGTTGCACTTTAACAAACCTTGATCACCAGGGTTTTGGGTACAGGATTGAGCTGGCTGTATAACCAGTACAGGGTTCAGAGAGCATTAAATAATTTATCTAGAGGAGTATTAGGTGGTTCTTCGGGGTACCAATGTACGTGCCTGATCTTGTTGTCCCTGGTCAGGTGGCAGAGTCAAGAGCATCTGACCAATTAATGTGTTTAACTCTATTGCAGAACGTTCAAGTAACTAATACTAAATTATTTAGCGTGAAGAACTCTACCACTTAGGAAGATAAAATTCTTAAAGCTGCTGACGGGTGGCTGCCCAAAGTGTGAGAGCTAGTACAAGAAAAGATCCCTGCCAAACAAGTCTTCTGGTTAGCCTACAGACCACTTATTTCAGGACTTGGGGTAGAAGGTACGTAATCTTGCTGCCATTGTCTGGTTCAAAGCAAAATAGGAAGATGTCCATCGATTATATTAAAAACATTATATGCCAATTCTGTTCAGCAGACCTCTACTGACGCCAAGTTCCCTTCGGAGTAGATCAGCACATTCTCTCCCTACACTGCAGGAGCCATCCCAACAAAAGTACAGTCATGAAGTCTACGTCTCATTCCGGGAACTGTGGGGCCTGTTGTGTCTCTAGCTTTGCAGCAAGTACCAGCTTCTATGGAAAAATCGGATATTTCAATAATCCAAACTATTGAAACAACTGCTGTGGTTTATTTTGAGGTACTGACACAGCCAGAATAACATGAGATACTACCATTTCAGGAGATTGTAACTTATGAGAATGATTTTGATGCTAATTTTGAAAGAGAAGAAATAATAAACCCTTCTCCAGTTATTGAATATTGCAGATGGCATCTTCCTTGCTGATGGTTTTGTGACAGATACCTTCTTCCACCATGGTCTTATACCTGGATTGCCACTGAAGTCACTTTCCTGTTAATGCAGAATATAATGCTGTAAATTGTTTTGCCCCTTAAACATATAAACTATATTCCTGATAACACATGGCCACTTCCTGTGGTTCTGTAACTGCAGCTGCAATCTTCTCACAGAGCACGTCAGGATTATCATGCTTTGATCATCACTGAGTATCCTGTGTTGGATCGTGCTGTTTGGGAAAAGGTTCCTTATCAGATCATTGGCCTGGCAAAAAGTATTCAAATTCTGTATGCTTTAAAGATTTATGTAGATGATGTTGTAATTCCTGGCCTCTTCGCTAATTTATGGGACATAAATACTGTTAAACAGCTTATTGATGACTTACATTCCAATATAACTTTAGACAATGAAGAACTCTATTTACATTCTCAACATCACCAATAACTGTTTGGTTATAATCATTATGGACATACCTGCATTCATAAAACAAGTACTACCTACAAAATATATAAATAGGCACAGTGGGCGCATTGTGGAGCTACACCTATTCTCAGAAAAGGTTCCTTTAATATAACAGTGATGTCAGGTCAGACCCATTTGCTTTTTATTGTTATCAAAAACCAGAAAGACTTCAGAAAAATCTAATTGCCAATAATAGATTTATATATTCTCACAATTTATCGAAACACTTCCTGCCCATGGTTATGATTATTGGGAAGAAAATATAAATGAAAAAAGTATTTGTTTACAAAGTTTGGCAAATCAAAGGGACAGAAGCTTTATTTAGAGCATTCAAAATATCTAGAGAAATTATATTTTTAAACAAAATGATCCAGCAGACAACATACATGGGGTTCGTGTCCACTAGAGATCTAAAAACACCATCCATTGCAAATGTTAATTTGACATAGTGGCAGGTTGGCTATGGAAGGAAAACATTACTGATGTGGAATTCAATACTATAATTCAAAATGGTACTTATATAATTTGACTGCATTTGATTCAGATGAATTGCCCTATAGCCAATAGGTACTGATGTTTGTATGCACAGATTTCTTTTTAAAGAGGCTAGTCCTCTAGCAAACAGACCAGATCCCCAACATAGTATATACACTTTCCCATAACAGTAACCACATATAGTGTGAGCAAACTGTGCCAGCTTGGCTAGCACATTCCAGTTTAAAAGCTGTAAAAGAACACACAAACAAGATTATTGAGGACATGTATTTCAATGATTTCCTTGCTGGCAACACCTGTTTCATTAATTCCTTTTTATCACACACTCTACGTGAATGGTTCTTATCTAATAAGTAAAAATGATAGCTGTTGTAGAATGACCTCTGGGTTAACCTTTTGGTGCCCATTCAGAAAACTGTAAAGTTTTGTGGTATTACATTGTGTTCTCCTCCAAGGTAATGATTTGAAAGTGTTTCATGGCAGAAAATAGACATGATATATATGTGCTTTGATATTGTATTTTGAGAAGTTAAATAAGCTGGTCACAATATTAAGGCAGAATTAAGTGTCTTTAACCTCTGCAGCAGAAACCTGTGCCTTGCAAACAGGCAATTCTGCATCTGAAATTTAAAGACTCCTGCAGACACAGTCTCCAACTAAGTTTGCTGACTTATTGCACACCATCTTTAAGGCATCAAACACAATGGGCATAACTACAGTTTTCAAAAACATTAGATATGGCTCATTGACTGGCTTTAAATCTATTTTTGGACTTATTCCTTCATTCTTGTGTTCTCTGTTTCCAAGTGTGTTTTGTTGGATTTTCAACGATACTCCTAATAGTTGGTTGTTCAATTCTCATTTTTCTTCAAGTAAAGAAATAAAGCCAGCATGAATTCCAACAAGAGAGGAACTTACAGAAAATATGACATTCAACTTCAAAGGGAATTGTTGAATGCAATAAATGCAAACCGGACTCTGACCTTTTGCAAGTTGCAGGTTCCTCGAGTGAAACCTTTCTTGTGGTGCATGTAGTGTTTTGAAACCATCTGTTCGAATGTTCTATTGGCATTTCCATTGATAGTAAACATTCAATATGAGAGAAGTTATTTAACCAATACAAATGCACCAGTTATACTGCACTGCAATTCAGCTGTCAATCCTGAAGTATGCAGTACATAATGAGCCATCAACCACTGCAACACCTTCTTGTGCACCAGCGCTTGCAAAAGTCAGACTACTGATAGCATCTGCATCACAAAATTACCTTGATGCTGCACTTCAGTATATGCACTCACAATCTCTGATGGCAACAAGACTGATGCTGTTAAGTTCAGCTAGTGCTGTTTAACAAATTATTATAACACCATCTTCATCATCATCTCCACTGCCTCTGATTTTCAACATCAGGTTGTTTTGGATGATTCATGTCAACTCTGACATCTGCTGAAAGAAACAGTGAGGAGATTGCTTCATGATGTGCAAGTACTGCTCATTCTTTTTTGGAAACTACATGAAAAAAGTATTTTCAAAGGGACAGTTTGTACCTTTTACTTTACCTATTATATGATTTTTTTTTTACCCAGCCTCGATAATTAGAAAATGAACATAATAGCCTAGCTTCCTTCATTTATCAATGCGCATATGGTTTTACATTTATTTATAAATATATTAATTGCATGTACCTTAACCCTGCTTGAGTTACACGTGTCAATCAATTAAAGTGAATACGTGTGATTAGTTTAAATCACATTTAGTTTATAACATATGTTCTACAATATGCTAATTAATTATTGCTTGAATATATTCACAGTATATTAGTAAGTGCTGATTGTCCTGTTTGGCATAATTTCTTTTATTAATTTCTGTTTTCAAAAAGTTGATAACTATGTGTCTTGTTTAAAGTTGTTGCTTAGAACACAGGCTCCCAGGATGAAAATAAGTGAAAGGGCATCATACCACTGTCTGCTAATTGTTTATTCTAAAATTTCTATAACAGTGAAATCATGTACTAAAAGATGAACACAAACAGAGGAAAGTTAGAGAGGAGACCTTCAAGCATGGCGACACGGGACAGGTCGTACAGAATCATATCATCAATTCTAATTGAAGGCTATGGAAGGAGGTACATGGCTTTCACCTTCTTGCCTGCAGGTTCGGCTTATCAGTGCAGCAAGCTTTGCAATATAAGAATAGCAGGTCTTGTTATTCTATTGAACATAAAGCTCTATTGTTCAAACAGGTATGCAGGTGTGAACCATCTTTGAAACTGAAAATAGGTTTTCTTTCCTGCTGTGCTAGAATTAGCTTGGAGCTTAGAAGTAGCAGAATGAGGTGAAGATAGAATTGCTATAAATATATAACTGCAATTATGTTGAAGTATTAGCTTTTATTCATGCTTCTAGGAAACATTGCTGCTGGCATTTTTTGTATAACATATTTTATTGAATTTTTCAGTATAAAATAATAAAACAGTGCACACTGTCTAAAGCATTTCTCGCCAATGACCCCCCTGTGGTCACATATTTTGATTTATGAGATTCATTTCTCAATAGTGGTATCTAGCATGACAGACAGACATAAGAATACAATATAAACATCCCAATGAACCTCTCTCCTCCCCCTCCCCCTCCCCTCAACACTCGGCTATCGTATGATCAAGTCCATGCTTCCTTTTGGGGTTCAATCCCTGCTTCCCTACATGTCCCCTCTCTCTATTTATTAAATTGGTGCTTGATTAGTGCCCATCCCTAGCGGCTGGGCATAACCTGCCATTGATCTGGACATTGGTAATAGAGATGAGATAAGTCAGGAGAGGGAACCAGATCTTTTAAATTTTTTGTATTGGCCTCCCATAGATTACATGACAGTTTTTCCAGTGCCATAGTGTTGTTACACAAGTTGCGCACCCATAGCTCTGGTGCGGCTCCACTTTTTTCTTCCAGTAAAGTGCTACCAGTCTCTTGGCTGCTCCTAAAAGGTGGCCTTTTAACACTTTGCCTTTGTTCCCCCTCTTTCGCCCACCATCTCCCAGCACGTCCGACAAAATCAAGGTGGGCTCTCTCTTTATTGTAATCCCCAGAATGGAGTCTATATGGTTAAGAATTTCCTGCCAAAACCCCTGTATTGCTGGAGAAGTCCACCAAATGTGAAGGTATGTGCCTCTATCTACTCTGCATCTCCAGCAATAGTCTGCCGAATTAGGTGCATAGCTTTTAGTTTACAAGGAGTCAAGTAATCTCATTAGTAGTTTATATTCCGCCTCTTTGTGTTGCAGGCTTTTAAAGATTTTGTGGAGAGCCTGCCAATGTGCGGTCCACGTTTTGTCTCCATATGTCTGGAGTAAGTCATTTTCCTATGCTAGTTAGTATGACCATTTTGGTCTGTCAGTCTTGGCCATGAGGATTTTATATAGTGTCCTTATTAAACCTCTTGTCATAGAGTAGGTGCCCAGGACCTTCTCTAATTGAGTAAGCGGTCTAGTTGCAGCTTCCTTGATCCCTTGGTGCATAACCCAATGCCGTATTTGGGCGTAACATAGTCCTTTTGGGTCGGTTACCTTAAAATCTCTTTTGCAGTCATTAAATGACTTGATTGTGCCCTTATAGAACATGTCCCACAGCATAAGGCATCCCCTTGTCTCATGGTCTTAAAACTTCCTATGTCTAGCCCTGTGGGGAAGTTCAGGTTCACATGAATTGGTGTGCATATGGTGGACAGCCTTAGCGTCACTGAGACACTATTTCATATGTCGAAACACGTTCTGGTGACATCGGAGAGGCATAGTGATTTGAGCCTATAATGTGTGTTTAGCCAAGGAACATCCCTGACATCCCTGCCTGACACCACTCTATCCAAAAAAAAGCCATATCTTTTCCGTTTCTCACACCGACCATTCAACTATTACCCAAAGGTTTGTTGCTTGGTGTTTGGAAGTTCTAGGCCACCTTTCTCCAGGGGAGGGGGGATCAATATATTTTTGCTAAATCTAGCTTTGTTTGCCCCACCCACCAATACGCATTTGATGATGTGATCCTGTAACGAGTGGGGATCTGTTTTTGGTATAGCTGTAGGGATAGTTTGGAACAAGTATAGAACCCTTAGGAGTATGTTCATTTTAATTACATGCATTCTCCCTTTCCATGAGTCAAATTGTCCCTTTCATTTATTCAGATCAGCTACGATTGGGCCAGTTAGCTCTGGTCCATGTGTCAACTGATTTGGTGATGTATATTCCCACTTGTTTTATGGACTGTTTGACCCATTTCATTGAACAATTCTTTTTCAGTTGTTGCTTTTGATCTTTCAAGAGAAAAATGTTCAGGATCTCTGATTTGTTTGTATTTATTTTAAAGCCCAATACCATTTCGAAGGACCTCAAGCAGTCCCTGACTGCTGGCAAGTAGGTCTCCAGGTCTGTCAGTGTCAGTAAGACATAATCTGCAAATAAGTTGATTTTGTGTCCCCACCTCCGAAAGTCACTCATTTAATGTTGGGGTGGGAACATATTCATGCCACTAATGGCACAATCGCTAGCGCGAACAAAACAGGCAATAGTGGGCGCCCCTGGCTCGTGCCACTCTGCAGTGTGAATTTATTGCTGGGGACTCCATTCACCTCAGCGTGGGCCTCCAGATTAGTGTAGGTCGCCAGTATTCACGCTTTAATTTTGGTCCTATATCTACTCTATCTAGAAAGGTTTCGAAGAAGTCCTAGCTCACCCTGTCAAATGCTTTCTCTGCATCCAGGGATGCTAGGATCTGCCTTTTTGTGCAATTATCCACTATGTGGGTCACTTTTCTCACATTGCCCGCCCCTTACCTTTTCCTATGGCCTAGCCTTCTGCTCAATCTCACCTTGGTGTCCGTCTGCTATTCCTTCTCGGCGTAGGTTTTCCGTGTGCTCTCATATCCTTGAGCATTGGTCTTTGTTCTTGATCGCTCATCCTAAAGGCCTAGTAGTTTCCTTCCTTCCGGTGGACTTCGTATTGTTTCAGTGCCTTTGCAAGTGAACTGGACGCCTTCAGGTATCAGGCAGCCAGGGGAATCGGTTTCCCTGACAGTTCTGTCTCCACTGCTTTTAATTCTCTGCAATCTGAAGGTAGCAACTGAAAAATTCTAGAAAAGAGAGGCCTCGCTGTCCCCATAATGAATTTTCTTGGATTTTCCGGCCATTGAAATTATGCGCTCTTTCTATGGGAAGCTAGAGAGTTTAGTTACAATTTCTCTCAGTCTGTGTTTCGTCTCCTGGGTCCTGCGCCCCACTCTGCATGCTCTCTCTATGCCTATGTGCTGGTCAGCATCTGCTTGGAGGACCGCCCTGAACAGCTCCATAACACATTTTGTCATGTTGGCACCATCTTGTCTTTGTTCAGGTAGTGGCTTCTTACATTGTCCCATCTAGAATGGTTCTCTAGCTCTTCGCATTTATTCCTCAGCCAGGAGGCTTAAGATTCTAGGTGGCATATGGTGGTCATGACCACCTGTCTGCTTTGTTTGCTGCCACCATGAAGTCCTCCACTCTGTTCATGTGTTGTCCCATTATTTGTATGTCATTCTTGATGTCTGCAACATCTTTCCCTAGCTCCTCACACAGTTTTTGGAGGGTGTCTTGGAAGGTTTTCTCCAGATTTTTTTGAGCCTCCATGAGTCACATTGTTAGACCTGTCAGCCTGAGGGGTTCTTCTCCCCAACTTTTTGCCTTCCTCCTTCATTTTTTGTTGATCTCATTTGCGCTGGCCTTAAGATTCTGGGCACTTTACCACTAGTAAACATTGCTAAAGTGCCTATGCTCGCTCCTTCAAACATGGTAACATCAGTATATCCCCCAATTAGCATATTTAAATTACTTGTAAGTTCCTACTAAAGTGGCACTACATGTACCTTGGGGCCGGTAAATTAAATGTTACTAGTGGGCGAGAAAGCAAAAGACACACAATTGATGGACGGAATGCAGAACAAATCAAAACATTCACCCCAGTCAAGAGATCTGGGTTAAATCCATCATTCTTTTGCTCACCATGCCACCCCAGTTTAGACCTGGCCATATGCAAATCAGTCTTGACCCTGTGCCTCATGGGAACAGTCCAGCCCGAACTGCCAAGCCAGGTCCTCCCTGGTCCGGAAACAAGCATCCTAGGACCGGTTTCGGGGTTTCACCCCTCTTCAGCCAGGATAGCTGGATTCCAGTGGCACAGTGAGCCTAGGACCCACGTCTGGGCATACCTGGCGCACTTAGGGCGAGAAAGCAAAAGACACACAATTTATGGACGGAATGCAGAACAAATCAAAACATTCACCCCAGTCAAGAGATCTGGGTTAAATCCATCATTCTTTTGCTCACCATGCCACCCCAGTTTAGACCTGGCCATATGCAAATCAGTCTTGACCCTGTGCCTCATGGGAACAGTCCAGCCCGAACTGCCAAGGCAGGTCCTCCCTGGACCGGAAACAAGCATCCTAGGACGGGTTTCACCCCTCTTCAGCCAGGATAGCTTGATTCCAGTGGCACAGTGAGCCTAGGACCCACGTCTGGGCATACCTGGCGCACTTAGGGCGAGAAAGCAAAAGACACACAATTGATGGACGGAATGCAGAACAAATCAAAACATTCACCCCCAGTCAAGAGATCTGGGTTAAATCCATCATTCTTTTGCTCACCATGCCACCCCAGTTTAGACCTGGCCATATACAAATCAGTCTTGACCCTGTGCCTCATGGGAACAGTCCAGCCCGAACTGCCAAGGCAGGTCCTCCCTGGACCGGAAACAAGCATCCTAGGATGGGTTTCACCCCTCTTCAGCCAGGATAGCTTGAATCCAGTGGCACAGTGAGCCCAGGACCCACGTCTGGGCAAACCTGGCACACTTAGGGGGAGAAAGCAAAAGACACACAATTGATGGACGGAATGCAGAACAAATCAAAACATTCACCCCCAGTCAAGAGATCTGGGTTAAATCCATCATTCTTTTGCTCACCATGCCACCCCAGTTTAGACCTGGCCATATGCAAATCAGTCTTGACCCTGTGCCTCATGGGAACAGTCCAGCCCGAACTGCCAAGCCAGGTCCTCCCTGGACCAGAAACAAGCATCCTAGGACCGGTTTCGGGGTTTCACCTGGGCGCAGGGTCAAGACTGATTTGCATATGGCTGGGTCCAAACTGGAATGGCATGGTGAGCAAAAAAACTATGGATTTAGGCCCAGATCTCTGTACTGGGGTGAATGTATGACATTGTTCTGCATTCTGTCCATAAATTGTTCCTTTTGCATTTGTCACCCCGAGTGGGACGGGTATGCCCAGACGTGGGTCCCGTGCTCTCCATGCCACTGGAATCAAGCTATCCTGGCTGATGAGAGCTGAAAGCCCGAAACCGGTCCTAGGATGCTTGTTCCCAGTCCAGAGAGGACCTGGCCTAGCAGTTCGGGCTGGACTGTTCCCATTGGGTGCAGGGTCAGGACTGATTTGCATATGGCTGGGTCCAAACTGGAATGGCATGGTGAGCAAAAAAACAATGGATTTAGGCCCAGATCTCTGTACTGGGGTGAATGTGTGACATTGTTCTGCATTCTGTCCATCAATTGTTCTTTTTGCATTTGTCACCCCGAGTGGGCCTGCAGCACTGATTGCACCACCCACTTAAGTAGCCCTTTAAAATATGTCTCAGGCTTGCCACTGCAGCCTGTGTGTGCAGTGCATGTGAGTGCATGCATGTCCACCTTGCAAAATAAACAGTTTGCTAGACCCAAAGCTTGCCTTTTTATACATATAAGTCACCCCCAGGGTAGGCCCTGGGCAGCTCAGAGGGCAGGGTGCAGTGTATTTAAAAGGTAGGACATGTACTCTTAAATTAGTTTCTCACTGCTGTAAGGCCTACCTCTCCCATATTGGAGTTGCCTTATTACATTTAATAATCTGTAATTTCCAAATGGAACAAGGTACCCAGTTCATGTTTGGTGTCATTGGAATTGTAAGAAAAATCCTAACATATGGCGAAGTCGGATTTTTAATTACAATTTTGAAAAAGTCACTTTTTTGAAAGTTGGTATTTTCCTGCCTTAGGAATCTAGTGTCTGTGTCCTGTACCTGGGTCACATGACTGGGTGTAGCTGACAGTTGAGATTTGTGTATTCCTCCTCGACAGCCACACACAATAGGGAGCTTAGGTGTGCCTGGATGGGCCATCACTGACAGGATGGGAGAGAGAAGCTGGGCACAGCCCCACTTACACTTGAATAGGCTGTGTCCTGCCTCCACACAAAGGGCTGCGTACCCTTTCTAGTTAGTCTGGAGCCAGGAGAGGGAAGGCAGGATGCCTGGGAACTTCAAAGGGAAACATCTAGAAGCTTCTCCCCCAATTCAAAGGCACAACTGGGTATAAAGACTAGACCTCAGACACCAACTCTTCAGTACACTTCTGGACCTGAGGATACTCTGCCAAGAAGAAGAACTACTGTGCTGTTGAAGGACTGCCATTCTGCTGGACTACTGCCTTGCTGTGTTCCTGCTTTCCTGTGCTGACCTGCTGCCCTCCTGCCTGGATTAGATGGGCTGGACCACCTCTTGAACCCAGAACTCCATAATGACTCCAAGGACTAGTTGGCTGGCCTCCTGACTTGAGCCTCAGGGACAGAAGGCTCCAACAACCTTGCATCTGCACCTGGACTCTGCCATCTGTGAGTCCACCCTGCCAAGTGGTGCCACCCCAGTCTTGGACCCTTGGAAGTGAGCTTAAGGTGCTTCGCCAGTCTCTGTGGATGCAGCGGAACTGACACTTCTCTGCTCTGCAGCGCAACCTGAAGCAGAACTGACTCATCTCTGCTGCTGTGTGGATTGGACTCTTCGTAAAGACCTGCATCGCCGCCGCAGCCCGCATCGCAGTAGGAACGGCTGCTGTGCACCGTATCCTTGATGCAGGCTCTCGGATCTCTTGTCGATAGCAACGACAGACTCCACATCGCAGCTTCGTAGCTCCTCGGAACTGACGCATTGCCCAGACTGCAGGGCGCATCCCCAAATCCGGAATTCGCATTGCAAGCCCTCATCGACGGGATCTTTGATGACAATGCAACAGGACCTCACACTGCATCCTCGCTGCATCTCAGAACTGACACATTGCTCGGCTGGGCGATGCATCTTCAACGCAGATCCTTGCGATGCTCTGCAAGCCAGGATGGAAACTACTGTGTTCAATGTGCCTAACTGGGGGCCAGATGTACGACCGTTTTTTGCAGTTGCAAACGGGAGATCGGCCCGTTTGTGACCGCAAAAATGGGTCCTGGCATGTACAAATGCAATTTTGCGAGTCACTGACTCGCAAAATAGCGTTTGCGACTCACGCTATTAGGAAGGGACTTCCCTTCCTAATAGCGAGTCCCAAAGCAATGTACTATTGTTTTGCGACCGCATTTGTGGCTGCAAAACACTTGCAGTTTGCCACCTACTTCAAGTAGGTGGTAAACCACTCGCAAACGGGAAGGAGTCCCCTGGGGACCCCTTCCCCTTTGTAAGTCTGTGCGATAATATTTTTTAAGAGCAGGCCACTGCCTGCCCTTAAAAAATGAAACAAAAAATTTAATTTTCCTTTTTTAAATGCATCCTGTTTTCCTTTAAGGAAAACGGGCTGCATTTAAAAAAAAAAAAATGCTTTACTTAAAAAGCAGTCCCAGACATGGTGCTAGGCATTCCCAATGGGGTCGCAAATTGTGCTTGACTCATGAATATTAATGAGGCATGCAATGTGCAACCCCACTGTTGTACATTCACTTTTGCGAGTCGCAAATTGTGAGTCGCAATTCGACGCAATTTGCGACTCGCAAAAGTGAATGGTCATACATATGGTCCTGGGTCCTAGAGCTGTCCTGCACTCATCGCGGTCAGCCTGATGTTGCCACTTTGTCCTGGTCTGGCGCGGCACCTTTTGGTGCTATTGTTACTAAAATCTTTAGAAATTTACTATCTCTGGTTCCAAAGATTGAATTTATGTTGTTTTGATCTTGTTTTATTTGTTAAAAATTACTCTATTTTTCTAACTCTGTTGTGGGTTCCTTTTGTGGTGTGCTTCTCTCTGTGTTACTGTTTGAAGTCTTGCCCAAATACTTTACACCTTTCCTCTGAGTTAAGTCTGACTGCTCTGTGCCAAGCTACCTGAGGGTTGAGCACAGGTTTATTTAGGTTAATTTTTCACCCTGGGAAGAATTGTGATTACTGCCTGAGGAGGGCTTCACATCCCTCAAACAATAAGCCAATTTCTTGCACACATCTTAAGGTCTTCCTTTGTTAAGGGAGTGACTTTCGCTGCCATGTTGGCTGGTGGGGTTGTGTGTTCACGGTCAGCATCCATCATTCTCAGAAAGAAACCGGTGATCGGCTTAACACTTAGTGATTTTTGCACTTTGGCCATTTGCTGCCAGCTCCAGGTAGGGTTCCCTCTGCCGAGCTGTCTTATCACCCAGCGTGTTTTCTCTCAGCATTCCTGTTGTGGGGACCGGTTGTCTCCCGCGCTGTGGCAGGGGGCATATTCACAGTTGTGATGTCGTCTCTAATTGTTCAGATCACTTTCTTACGGAGTTGCGTACCTTGTTATGGCCTTCCCTTTAGTTCTTCTACATTATGCATCCTGCGCTGTTATGCGGCTCTCACTTCTCGTGTGATAAGAGGTTATTTACCCTTCCATAGGCCCCGTGGTTTGCAACAAACCCCTCTATTGCCCTGTGGCCTCTAGAAGTGCACTGGAATACATTCCCCCCCCAGTGTAGGCCTTTCCGTCAATGTTACGCGATTCCCAGTGCTCATGTGATCAGAAACCAGGTACACTTCCTTACACCCTGCATTCTGCGCATCACACTTCTCATGCGTGCGGTCTCCAATTGTGCCCTGGGCCATATTTACCTGTTGTGGGCCTTTCCCCATCTCAGGCCTCAATCTTCATAGGCCTGATCCTTGTCCGCTGCTCAGCCAGGGTGCCTCGTCTAGCTTTGCCCTCGTTCTTTGATAGCGCTATACTCCTCTGGCGGTGTCACAGTGCTCCACCCGTGGGCTGAGAGCCTCTTCAGAGCGGAGGCGGATTACTTATTGCGGACTACTCCACTTTCTTGTGCATTGCCCCTGATGGAGCAGGGTAAATAAAAATAATTTGTACACCCCTTTTAGAAAATTAATGAGCTTTAATGAATTAACTATACTAATTGTTTGATGAATTAATCAACAAATGCACCTTTGGTAAACACAACGTAAAGGGTAACTGCAGTTTGTGCAAAATCTAATTTATTTACAATTGTGAAGTAATTGACACTAATATTGCGATTTGCATACTAATTAGAGTAAAATCGCATGATTTATGCTATGTAGTAGAATTGTATTGTGGCAAAGAATGCGGATGGTAAGTAAAATGGCTTTAAATGTCGCTTCTGCTAGGTAACATCTAACACGGGTATTTAGAATGACGGGTGGTAAACAGAAAGGCTTATATTCTTTGTTTTAATTTTGATTGTATTTGTTCTTATGATAGTTCGTTCGGGCCTGTTAGGCCATGCTGCGAAAATGGCTGTCGAAACAGATGAGGTCACGTGACAAGTAAAAAGATGGCCTCTAAGCGGAAGAAATAAAGGAGCTGGACCACGTGGGTACGGCCCGTACACGGAGTGAGACATGTCAAGGTTACGCTGACCTGCCATAAGGAGGGTGCCAAGAAAGACTCAGTGTGTATTCGTGGAAATAAATGAGAAAAGTACATGAGCAACAATGGACTAACTAAATTGTGACCATCGTATTTGCAACAAATTGAATGGACAAATTGGACTGCTTTTACCCAAAGGTCATGGGAAACACTGAACTCTTAACCATCCCCGAAACCAGTTTGAACAAGGAAGGCGATGGGGTGATTATCACCACCTCTCAAATGGACCAATTAGCGTGATTCCTGCCCTCAAGGATTGCAACTTTTTGTGTAGTAAGCTAGAAGTAGGGTATAAGAGGGACTGCTCTTATGTGGGAGGGGCTGCTTCTGCTTCTATAGGCTACTTCTTTTGGGGTGCCTTTTTGCTGCTGCTGTGGCCGCTGATATTGATGACATTGATGCCACTGACTTCGAACTTGCCTGGGGAAGGAACAAGACCGTTGCGGGAAAATCTGTACGGGAGGTCCCGTCGAGGAGGCCATTTAGCGGGACAGTCAGTCAGTTTGGGAGTCTATTCTGTGATCTACGGTTTATCTTCTTTTTGGTGAACCATTCCTTTCTGCATCTAAATGGGTAATGCATAAATGTAATTTCTTTTTAGAATTTCTTATATAAATGTTATGAATGTATTAAAGTGATTAATAAACTAAGAATCTCACCCGTGCAAGCAAAAAATTAGATAAAATTTCATTCTAATTAACCATGAGTCTGTGGTTCTTTAGTTCATTAATAAGTTTAATGTTTAACAGGGTTTTAAATGATTGAGCTGGTCTTAATCACCATCAACTTATTCTACTAGTTGGTCCATCGACCAAAAAGCGGAATACCTTGATGTTTGGAACCGACAGGATAAAAAGCTAATGTATATGAAATCAGAGGTATTGTTCTGTCAGATTAAACAAGGTATCCCGTTCCTCCACCAACACATTTTCTCCTTGGTGTGTAATCCAGTGAATGACTGAGTGTATGATATGCAGTGTTATGGGCCCCACCGTCATATGGATTAGTAGATGTGAATGATTTACCTGGATTCGTGTCCTTAGGAGAAAATCATATTAGCCGCGCTGGATCAGATTTCTTGGTAGCAGAGTTATGGTTACTATAGATTAGTTTGGTGACTATTGATTATTGATTATTCATGTCTAACACTTCGTGTCGAATTGTATTATGTTATGTGTAAGTCGAAATTTTGAAGCTTCCGGGAAGTAGGAAGTGGACACGTGTGGCAAGAGAAGTCACATGGAATTGTGCATTGTCTGATTTTTCAAAATTGGTGATAACACAGGATTGTGTTAGGATAGGGGCATTTCATGTATAAAACGCGTATGAGTGAAATAGCAACAGGTTTTCTTGTGAAACTCTGGCCTTAATTCTGAGGAGCAGTGTAGTCTCCGCATGTGTTTTATCCCCAGAGAAACAGGTTTACCCCTTGCTTGAGAGAAGGGTAAGGTAGAGAGAAGTGCTACCCTTATTGAACAAAACAGTATTCTTGAACGATAGAACAAACTATTTTCTTTTGTTTAGCAAAAACAGACAATGGTAATGTGTTTTACGTTGTAACTAATAAAATTCAGTCGAGAAAAGAAGGTAGGAAAAACTGCCGATAAATATTGTAAAGGAGGGGTCAGAAAAAACAGGAGTAGTACTGACGTCAACAAAGACCGCGCTGGTATTGGCCAGTAGTGGGAAAACGAAGAACCTCCTTATTGGTGCGTTAGTGTAGAGATGCGCTGGGATAGGTGAGTTGAGAGTGACGTAGAGTTTTCGGATTGGTTCGTTGGTGTGAGACGCGCTGGGATAGGTCCGAATATCCAAACAGTAAAAAGAACAGAGTCGTGAGTTTGTTGGAAAGAAAGAATCGTGCAACATGGCTTACTATGAGTATTGTAGAGAGAAACCGTCATGGATGGCGAAGATTAAAAACTTTTTCAAAAAGGACAAGAAGGTAGTGACTAGGGAAGGAGAAATACTTCCTCCACCGAAAACGCCAGCTTCTCATATGATGTTGAAATATGGTTATCATACTTGAATTTGGTTGGAAAATTGGACAAAATATACTCAGAATGATGGAGTATTGGCGTTTCCAGAAAACGGTTCGTTTAGCACAGCTGTACTTCGAAATTTGAGAGAGAAAATGATGAAACTTGGACCAAGACCCAGATCAACACAGTTTGAAGCGTTAGGTGAATGGGAAGATGAGATGTATGAAAGAGAAAGACACAGAGGTGCAAAGGATTATAGTTTAGTCCATGGAAGGGTATGGGGAGTGAATCATGAAGACAGGATGAGACGATGGAGGTATGCTAATATGACGGATGGTTTGTTTCCTGTCAGAACAGTTGAAGAAGTCACAGGGAGAAAGTGTACAGAGAAAAAGAAACATGCAGTAACAGAGAGGTATGGGTATGGAGGTAGCGACACAGAGGATGAGTTGCTGGAAGACATTTTAAACAGAAAACCACCTCCATATCAACAGAATTCTGCGGTGGTGACACAGAATGCACCACCAATGGAAACTGTGAGGAATCAAAGCCCTGAACGAAATTATGAAATAAATAGGTCTTATGAAAAATCAGAAACTCCACAGAATGCAAAGCCTGATAGTGGTAATACAGCTGAGTTAGCAAGAACCACAAGAGAATTGACTGAGAAAATAAGAGAATTAACTATGAACATGGAAGCCGTGACTGTGCCAGTGACAATAGGACCAGTAATACCGGTATTTGAAAACCAAAGAATAGATGAGCATTCTTTGACAATTCCAATGAGCTTGAACATGCAAAGAATGAGAGAAGGGATAATTCCAGAAACTAGAGAGACACGAGATCTGGTTGGCTCATATAGATCGAGTCCACCTACTAATTTGACAGTTAATGAGAGTCAGATAAATAGGATTCCTATGGGAACTGAGTCAGCAACTGAGACCCCAGAGAGAAGTACAAATTGGATAGAAATAAATAGTACCCCTGTAGGTCCGACTCCAGAAGAATTAAATGAATGGATGAGGAATTTGCAGAAGAAAGATGCAGAACCGCAACCGTTGGATGTAATCAGACTAAAGATAGACATGGAAGAGTTGATTTTAGGGACGATTGGTACAGAGAGATTAAAATCCTATCAGGATGAAGAGCTTATGTTCATGTGTAAGAGTATTACTTGGAGAGCTAGAAATTTACATGAAAAATTGGAAGAAACAGCGAATGAACTGGGAGTAGAGTTTGGAAAAATCAGAGGATTGCAGAAACCGTATAGGGTAGATTTTAGTGAAAAGGATATAGAAAATCTGAACACATCAGGACGATTAACCCAGATAAAGGAACTGATTGTGTTATTGAGAAAATGGGGAGATGTGGACAGATGGAGGAGCAGGTGGATAAGAAGAAAGGAGGGAACGACCGATAAAGCATCTTTGGCTTTTCCGGTGAAAGAAAAGGAACCAATAGTACTGGAATATCCAATGAGGGAAACTCCAGGAGGTAGCTATGTACATGTTCCATGGTCTAGACAAGATATATTGTCATTTACAAATGACTTCCCAAGATTGAGAGAAAAACCTGTAGAATGGTATAGACAAGTGGAAAGATTTGTCAAAGTTTCAAAGGTGTTGTGGGAAGATCTGGATGGATTGTTTGAAATTGTAGTGCCAGCAGATTTATGGACAGAATGTAAGATTACAATTGACTGGCCAAAGGAAGAATATCCTAGAGATGCAAAGACTGGAGCGCCAGGTCCAGAAGTGATGAGAATGTATGAACAAGTTGTCACGTTTTTGAAAAATAAGATTCCACCGAAAGAGACAGATTGGGTAAAGATTGATAGAACAACTCAGGAGAGTAAGGAATCTGTACACGCCTATTATGAGCGGTTGCTTTTGGTTTTCAAACAGTATAGCGGTTATGAGACTTTGAGTGAAAAGGACATGTGTCATTTCGTATATAGATTTGTATATGGATTGAAACCGGAAATAAGTGAAATGATTAAGCAGCATATGTTGTGTTGGCAGAATAGCACTGTAGATGAGGTACTAAGGTATGCCAAATATTGTAGTGATGACATCGAGTGTAGACAGCGTAAACTAAAAGAAAAAGCGATGTGGGCACAAGTAAAGGTTGCAGAAAAACAAGAGGCTCAAATGAATAATCAGTCTGGTGATGCAGGACAGACTAAATCCAAACCGAATATAGGTAAGGGAAAAGGTCAAATGAGTATAGAAGAGGCTAAAAAGAAATGGCCATGCCATAATTGCGGAAAGTTAGGGCATTGGAGAAACGAGTGTAAATTTCCTCCCAAAGCTAATACGGAAAATGAATGAATGAAATAAACACTTATAAAGCGCATAGCTACCCTAAGGCATCCCAGCGCTATCTACGGACGCGGACCTAGAAGCCAACTCTGCAAGTGGTAGATTAAAACAGCCAGGTTTTAAGTTGTTTCCTGAAAGACAGATGATTAGTTTCCTGTCGGATGTCAAGGGGGAGGGTGTTCCATAATTTAGCCACATTATAAGCGAAGGAGCGACCACCTCTTCTGGCCCTCTTTATTTTAGAAACTGTAGCAAGAAGCATGTTCGATGAACGAAGGTTTCTGTTTGGCTGGTAACGGGTGATCAGGGGCTCATTAATTACTGGTCCCGTTCCCTGAAAGGACTTATGGGCAATACAAAGCGCCTTAAATTTGATCCTTTCTGATATTGGCAACCAATGCAAAGTCTTCAGTGCGGGTTTGGCTGATTGCCTATGGGAGAAACCCAGAAGCAAACGAGCTGCACAATTCTGGGTGATCTGAAGTCTGTTTATCATGGCCTTAGGGACTCCCAGATAAAGTGCATTTCCATAATCCATTCGTGAAAGAATGAGGGCCTGAATCATTATCTTTCTTGCCAGGAATGGAAGGACGGGGAGCACTCTACGAAGCATCCTCATGATGCCGTAGCATGTGGCTGACAATTTGGCTATTTGATGTCCAAAAGTCAGTGAGCGATCCAGCCATATACCCAGACTTTTAATCTGATTTTTTTCCGGTGGAACGGGGCCAAAACATTTTGGCCACAGTGGCCCTATGCCAGAAATAGAAGAGTTGCCTAGGAGCATGAGCTCGGTCTTATCTCCGTTCAATTTTAAACAGGAGAGCTCCATCCATTGTGCGACCTTCTCTAGACAGGGGCCTAAACTTAAGGATGAGTTTTCTGGACGATTTAAGGCCACGACAAGTTGAGTGTCATCGGCGTACGTGACAATTTTAATGCCAAATGGTTGTACTAAGTCGGCCAGCGGCCTCATATATATATTGAATAGGGTGGGGCTCAGGGAAGATCCCTGAGGCACCCCACAGCTGAGGGCCATACGCTTAGACACCACTTCTCCTTCGAAGACCTGAAAAGATCTATCTTCTAGGAAGGATTCTAGCCATGTGGCTACATCTCCAGACACTCCCAAACTCCTAAGTCTATGCATTAGAATGACATGATTAACAGTATAAAATGCCGCGCTGAGGTCCAGGAGGATGATGGCTGCAACGCCTCCCTGATCCAAAATCCTCCTGGCCTCTTCCGTCACAGCTAGGAGTGCTGTTTCCGTACCATAACAGGGCCGAAACCCCACAGGTGCAGAATGAGGTGAGTTACCAACAGCTGCAACAACCGCAGGTAGTTACTCAACAGAGTCAGGTGCTACAACCACCTCTTCCCAAGAGTGTAAACCCCCAGAGATACAGTGCAGAGACAGGATTCTACGGAAGAGAGCAGGTAACAAAATTGCCGCGTGCAGCTGCAGTATCGCAGTATTGGTTACGGCAGGATGGAAATGAATCGGATAAAAGTTTATGACGGTGCCCAAGAGAGGAAGAAGAGTACGTGCTTGGCGCAACTCTAGAGGTAGATCAGTCAGGTCCATTTGTGGATGGGGAAGTGAATGGTGTAAATGTTACATTCCTTGTGGACACTGGAGCTACCCGTTCTACTGTTAGATCAGTGGAAATTCCAAACCTTCCTCTCTCAGGAGAATATATCCAAGTTGTAGGTGTTTCAAACCAACAGATTAAAGCGCCTCTTACCAAACCAGTAGAGGTGAAAGTTGGACCATTCAAAGAGATGCATCGGTTTGTGGTATGTGATTGCAGTCCTGTAATCTTGCTAGGACGCGATCTGCTTTGTAAAATGAATTGCACCATCTATTGTACCCCAGATGGTATTGCTTTCCAGACACCAGATGAAGATGTTCTGTATAAAATGACAATGGCAGAACTAGAACCAGGAGTAAATGACATGTTTCCTGTGTTTGACGCAGAGAAAATCCCAATTGAATTGAAAGAAACAGTCAGATCTGATGTATGGGATTTCACAGGCGAAGACATTGGGTTAATGAGAGGAGTAGACCCTGTAAAAATCACTGTAAGAGAAGGAACAAATTACCCAAATACTCCACAGTATAAATTAACGCCAGAAATTATAGAAGGAATAACACCTGTAGTTAATAAAATGATCGAACAAGGAATTTTGAAAGAATTAATGAGTAGCCCATGTAATTCACCTATAATGGGATTGAAAAAGCCGAATGGGACATATAGGATAGTGCAGGATTTGAGGAAGGTAAATAAAATCGTTATTCCTTGTTGTCCAATTGTGCCAAACCCCACTGTAATACTGTATCAGATTCCACATGATGCAGAATGGTACACAGTTATTGATTTGTGCCATGCATTTTTCTCTATTCCGTTACACCCAGATAGCCAGCCATTATTTGCGTCCCGGTTCGGAGAGCGTATTTTGGCATGGTGCCGAATTCCTCAAGGGTATACAGAAAGTCCCTCAATCTTTAATCAGATCCTAAAGAAATCATTGGAAGATTTAAAAATGCCTGAAAAATCTGTGATGGTCCAATACATTGATGACCTATTAGTGGCATCAAAAACTAAAGAAGCATGTGTTGCCGACACAATTGCTTTATTGAATCATTTGGCAGGAGGAGGGCACAAAGTGTCTCCGTCAAAACTGCAATTTTGTCAACAAGAAGTACAATACCTAGGTCATAAGATTGAGAAAGGGATGCGAAAGGTAACGACAGAAAGAATAAGGATTATCCGAGGAATGAGAGCTCCGATGACACAGAGAGAGGTGAGAATGTTCCTTGGAATGGTTGGATATTGCCGACAGTGGATAAGTGGATTTTCATTAATTGCAAAACCTTTACAGCGATTGACAAAAAGAGATATCAGAGATCCGATTGAGTTGAATGAGGAGGAAATGAAAGCTTTCAAAGAACTGAAAACAAAGTTGTGTGAGGCACCGGCATTGGGAATGCCGGATTATGAGAAAGAATTTGAGCTGTATTGTAGTGAGAGAGATGGATGTGCACTTTCAGTGTTAGTGCAAAGGCATGGAAAGATGAAAAGACCCATTGCTTATTTTTCAGCTGTTTTAGACCCAGTAGCAAAGGCATTGCCTGGATGTCTGAAAGCAGTGGCTGCTACTTGTGTGAGCTTGGAGCAGAGTGAAGGCATTGTTATGGGATATCCACTGAGAGTATATGTTCCACACTCTGTTGAAATTCTTCTGACTAGAACCAAAACCCAATTCATGACGCATAGTCGGCTGACTAGGTACGAAAAGGTGATTTTGAGTGCAGACAATGTAACCATTGATAGATGCACAAGTGTGAATCCTTCAACTTCACTGCCAGACGAAGAAAATGTAGGAGTTAAGGATGAAGTTGATCATAAGTGTCTGGATATGCTTGAATTTTGCACAAAGCCTTGCCCAGATATTAAAGATGAGCCCTTGAAAGAATCAGATTATGTGATGTTTGTGGACGGATCATGTCTGAGAACGAGTGAAGGTGTTTTAAGTGCTGCATATGCTGTGTGTACAGTGGCAGCCATAATGGAAGCATCTTGTTTGAGAGGGATACGTTCAGCCCAAGTAGCTGAGCTGATTGCTCTGATTCAGGCGTGCAAACTGGGAAAGAACGTCCGAATTACGGTGATCACGGATAGCCAGTATGGCTTCGGAGTGGTCCACGATTTTGGACAGATCTGGTCCCAGAGAGGTTTCTTGACGTCTGCAGGAACTCCTATTCGGAACGGTGAGTTTGTGAAGAAATTGCTTGAGGCGATGCAGCTGCCTAAACAGATTGCAGTGGTAAAGTGCGCTGCACACAAAAATGGAAATGACTATATTACAGTGGGAAATAAATATGCAGACGAAATAACCCAATATTGTGCCAGAAATATGGTCTCACTGAATAGGAGGAGAGAAAAAGAGAATGTTTCATGTCCCTTGCTGTTTACTAACCTGGTCGAAACCTGACCTGAGGTAAGGCAATTGCAGGAAGAAGCAAATGAAGAGGAGAAAAATGGATGGATAAAAGCAGGTTGCAGACAAAGAGAGGAAGATGACGTTTGGGTTTATCAATCAATCAGGGAATTGTAAGCGCGCTACTCACCCGTGAGGGTCTCAAGGCACTGAGGGGGGGTCCGCAGATCTGTTTAGCCGAAGAGCCAGGTCTTGAGGGTCTGCCTGAAGGTGTTCAGGGAGGGGCACGTCTGATGTCTGCCGGTAGCTCGTTCCAGGTCTTGGCTGCAATGTGAGAGAAGGATCTTCCGCCTGCTCTGGCTCTGTGGATGCGCGGGGTTTCGGCCAGTGCGAGGTTGGAAGATCGGAGGTTTCTTTTGGGTACGTGGAAGTTGATTCTGTCGTTGAGGTATTTGGGTCCGTTGTTATGTAGGCATTTGTAGGCGTGAGTGAGGATTTTGAAAGTGACTCTTTTCTCCACGGGGAGCCAGTGGAGACTTCGTAGGTGTTGGCTGATGTGTTCGTGTCGGGGGATGCCGAGGACGAGTCTGGCGGCGGTGTTCTGTACTATCTGGAGTTTGCGGAGTAGGGACTTGTTGATGCCGGCATAGAGTGCGTTTCCATAGTCCAGTCTGCTGGTGATGAGTGCGTGGGTGACTGTCTTCCTTGACTCGGGGAGGATCCACTTGAAGGTCTTGCGGAGGATGCGGAGGGTGTTGAAGCAGCTGGAGGTGACAGCGTTGACCTGTCGGTTCATGGAGAGTGATGAGTCGAGTACGATGCCGAGGTTCTTGGCGTGGTCTGAGGGGGTAGGTGGGCTTCCGAGGGCGGTCGGCCACCAGGTGCTGTCCCATGCAGAAGGGGTGGTACCGAGGACGAGGACTTCTGTCTTCTTGGCGTTGAGCTTCAGGCAGCTGTTGGTCATCCAGACTGCGACATCTTGCATTCCTTTCTGGAAGTTGAGTTTGGCAGTGGTGGGGTGTTTGGTGAGGGAGAGGATGAGCTGGGTGTCGTCGGCGTAGGATACGATGTTGAGGCCGTGTTGTCGGACGATGGCTGCGAGGGGGGCCATGTAAATGTTGAAGAGGGTGGGGCTCAGTGATGAACCCTGTGGGACTCCGCAGGTGATTTTCGTGGGGTCGGAGAGGAAGGGTGGGAGTCTGATCCTTTGGCTTCTTCCGGTGAGGAATGATCGGATCCAGTCCAGGGCTGTTCCTTGTATGCCTGCGTCCTGTAGTCTGACGACTAGTGTGCGATGGGAGACGGTGTCGAAGGCCGCTGATAGGTCGAGTAGGATGAGGGCTGCGGAGTGGCCTTAGTCCAGGAGGGTGCGGATGTCGTCTGTGGCGGCGAGTAGGGCGGTCTCTGTGCTGTGGTTGCTTCGGAATCCGGATTGGGACGGGTCGAGGACGGCGTTTTCTTCAATGAATCGTGTCAGTTTCCTGTTGACTGTTTTCTCTGCAACTTTGGCTGCGAAGGGGAGGAGCGAGATGGGCCGATAGTTCTTGAGGTCGGTGGGGTCAGCTGTGGGCTTCTTGAGCAGGGGTCTGAATTCTGCTCGCTTCCAGTCATCTGGGAAGGTGCCTGTTTTGAAGGTGGTGTTGATGGTGCGTTGTAGTTCGGGTGCGATGGCGGCCACGGCTCTGTGGTAGATGTGAGGGGGGCAGGGGTCGGTGGGGGCCCCCGAGTGGATGCTTTTCATGGTCGAGGCAGTGTCGTCGGCCGGGTTTATAGAGATGAAAGACCAGTTATGCCTGATAGCATGATTTCTAATATGGCACGGATGTACCATGGACAAGCTCACATTGGTAGGGATGCCATGATCAGACTCTTCAGACAGACTTGGTACAACCCAAAATTTAGAGCTAAAGCTGAAAGTCTCTGTCAAAGATGTCTTACATGCCAACAGATAAATCCAGGAAGGAAAACAGTAGTGAGTCTAGGAACAATAGGACGTGAAGGAGGTCCTTTTACCAGAATGCAACTAGATTTCATTGAAATGCCCTCGAGCAATAGATTGAAATATGTTCTTGTGGTCGTTTGTTTGTTTTCTCGTTGGGTGGAAGCCTATCCGACAAGAAGGAATGATGGAGTTACTGTGGCTAAGCTCCTACTGAGAGAATTCATTCCGAGATATGGTTTTCCAGTAACGATCGAAACAGATAGAGGAACACATTTCCAAAATGAACTGATCCAATTGATATGTGACGCTCTTGACATTCAACAGAAATTGCACTGTGCCTACAGACCAGAGGCTTCTGGAGTGGTAGAACAAGTAAATGGAACAATAAAGAATAGGTTAGGGAAAATGTGTCAAACCATAGGACTCAAATGGCCTGATGCCCTACCATTGGTGCTGATGACTATCAGAAGCATACCTGACAGAAAAACAGGTCTAAGTCCTCATGAAATAATCATGGGACGAGCAATGAGACAAGCACATGTACCTGTCAACAAACTGCTGACTATAACTGATGATCACGTATTGGACTATTGCAAAGGATTGGCTGATGTGGTACATTCTGAGTTTCATCAGGTTGGACCGGATGCGACCACTCTTGAAAGAAAACCAGCTCATGATTTGAGTCCAGGAGACTGGGTCCGCATAAAAGTCCACAGAAGAAGAAACTGTTTGGTTCCTCGCTGGGATAAGCCACGTCAAGTGATCCTGGTGACAATGACTGCTGTAAAATGTGCAGGAGTGAAAAATTGGGTGCATGCCAGTCACACCATCAAAGTCCCAGATCCTGAAGCTCGACCTGTAAGTCGACATCTGGAGATATCTGATACCAGCTCAGCATCCGAAGCAGAACCTGAGACAAGCAGAGTTCCAGATCCTGAAGCTCGACCTGAAAGTCGACATCTGGAAGAACCAGGTACAAGTTTGACAACTGAAGAAGAACCTGAAACAATCAAAGTTCCAGATTTTGAAGCTCGACCTGTAAGTCGACATCTGGAAATATCAGATACCAGTTCAGCATCTGAAACAGACCAACTTGAATTTGATGAAAGACAAAAGAGAAAAACAATAACTGACATTATAAACGAAGAAATTGAACCAAGAGACAGTGATAGCGAACAACCAAGTACAAGTTATGGAAGAATTCCTCCAGAGATAGTTGAACTAACTGAGGGAGACTTAGATTCAGACAGAGAGTTAGGGGAAGAAGCGGAAGAAACCCGAGGAGTAGTAGGGACAGAACAACAAATAGAAGAAACACAGGGAAATTTAGATTCAGACAGAAAGATTAATATAAATGCGGAAGACAATCGAGGAGGGATAGCATCAAACGACCCATAAGGAGGGACACAAGAAGGTTCAGATTCAGATAACGAAACAGAAATCATAAGGTTCAAGGTTAGAGGAAGTGAAGTAAGGTCTGAAACGGAATCAGAAGAAAGCGAAGAAGAAAGAAAGCAAAGACTAGGACCAAGAAAGAGAACTTGGAGAGCTGAACGAGAGAAAAAGAAAAGCGAACTAAAAAGGCCAAGAAAAGGAGACAATTGGCCCCACGAAGTTAAAAGACTGAGATATAAGATAACAAATTTGAACAGAGATGATGCGGAACAAGTAAATGAAATAACCAGTCAAAAGGGACAAGGAAAACAAAGTGGAAAACAATTACAAAGAACTAAAAGAGTGAAGAGACCCAATTTGAAATATAAGTCACCTGAGTGGCTATACATCGCATTGACCGACATTAAAGAAGAGGATAACAGTCACGAAAGCCCAGACGAAAGCTGTAAACAAATGGGTGAAAGTGAATTGCACCAAAACTGAAAAGACAAAGCACGAAAGCCGGACTGGACACAAAAACCGATCAAGACAAGAAAGAGTTCTGAAAAGAGCTGAAGAAAGCACCAAAACGAGACAAAGTAAAGGGTAGAGTGGCTGAAAAGTCATTCTGAGGTGTGGTGACACATTTTCTGTACATATATATATATATATATATATATATATATATATATATATTTTGTATTCCAAAGAATGCTCTCAGCATTGAAAGGGCACTCGACCGTGCCCCCACCATCTGGCATTTGTTGCCTCACTGCAGCTTGCCTCAAGATGCCATACATTTCCTTCATGGCCGACGCGTTTCAAGGCAAACGCCTCTTCTTCATGGGCAGGAACAAACATTGCTCATTTCCGGTTTCTTTTATTTAAAAAATTGCCCTGATTGGCTTTTGCTTCGTGCATACATAATGATTAGTGCATTATGGATAATTGAGTCCCGTAAGATGAATAACAGTTCATTCCTATAGTAGGTGCAATGTGTATTACAAATTAAAAGCAAATCTTCACCTTTGTAGGTTAGGCACACTCGAGGCAGGCTAAAATTAATTGCTGGGACACGGTGCTGTTCGGTAGTTGAAAATTCAGCTCCACAGCCTTTCTTCCAGAAATGGTGCTCCTTTCCACGGCGAGCAGCCGTGTGAATCATTTTGTATTCCAAAGAATGCTCTCAGCATTGAAAGGGCACTCGACTGTGCCCCCACCATCTGGCATTTGTTGCCTCACTGCAGCTTGCCTCAAGATGCCATACATTTCCTTCATGGCCGACGCGTTTCGAGGCAAACGCCTCTTCTTCATGGGCAGGAACAAACATTGCTCATTTCCGGTTTCTTTTATTTAAAACATTGCCCTGATTGGCTTTTGCTTCGTGCATACATAATGATTAGTGCATTATGGATAATTGAGTCCCGTAAGATGAATAACAGTTCATTCCTATAGTAGATGCAATGTGTATTACAAATTAAAAGCAAATCTTCACCTTTGTAGGTTAGGCACACTCGAGGCAGGCTAAAATTAATTGCTGGGACACGGTGCTGTTCGGTAGTTGAAAATTCAGCTCCACAGCCTTTCTTCCAGAAATGGTGCTCCTTTCCACGGCGAGCAGCCGTGTGAATCATTTTGTATTCCAAAGAATGCTCTCAGCATTGAAAGGGCACTCGACCGTGCCCCCACCATCTGGCATTTGTTGCCTCACTGCAGCTTGCCTCAAGATGCCATACATTTCCTTCATGGCCGACGCGTTTCGAGGCAAACGCCTCTTCTTCATGGGCAGGAACAAACATTGCTCATTTCCGGTTTCTTTTATTTAAAACATTGCCCTGATTGGCTTTTGCTTCGTGCATACATAATGATTAGTGCATTATGGATAATTGAGTCCCGTAAGATGAATAACAGTTCATTCCTATAGTAGGTGCAATGTGTATTACAAATTAAAAGCAAATCTTCACCTTTGTAGGTTAGGCACACTCGAGGCAGGCTAAAATTAATTGCTGGGACACGGTGCTGTTCGGTAGTTGAAAATTCAGCTCCACAGCCTTTCTTCCAGAAATGGTGCTCCTTTCCACGGCGAGCAGCCGTGTGAATCATTTTGTATTCCAAATAATGCTCTCAGCATTGAAAGGGCACTCGACCGTGCCCCCACCATCTGGCATTTGTTGCCTCACTGCAGCTTGCCTCAAGATGCCATACATTTCCTTCATGGCCGACGCGTTTCGAGGCAAACACCTCTTCTTCATGGGCAGGAACAAACATTGCTCATTTCCGGTTTCTTTTATTTAAAAAATTGCCCTGATTGGCTTTTTTTTTAAATAAAAGAAACCGGAAATGAGCAATGTTTGTACCTGGCCATGAAGAAGAGGCGTTTGCCTCGAAACACGTCGGCCATGAAGGAAATGTATGGCATCTTGAGGCAAGCTGCAGTGAGGCAACAAATGCCAGATGGTGGGGGCACAGTCGAGTGCCCTTTCAATGCTGAGAGCATTCTTGAAATACAAAATGATTCACACGGCTGCTCGCCGTGAAAGGAGCACCATTTCTGGAAGAAAGGCTGTGGAGCTGAATTTTCAACTACCGAACAGCACCGTGTCCCAGCAATTAATTTAGCCTGCCTCAGTGTGCTAACCTACAAAGGTGAAGATTTGCTTTAATTTGTAATCACATTGCACCTACTATAGGAATGAACTGTTATTCATCTTACGAGACTCAATTATCCATAATGCACTAATCATTATGTATGCACAAAGCAAAAGCCAATCAGGCAATTTTTTAAATAAAAGAAACCGGAAATGAGCAATGTTTGTTCCTGCCCATGAAGAAGAGGCGTTTGCCTCGAAACGCATCGGCCATGAAGGAAATGTATGGCATCTTGAGGCAAGCTGCAGTGAGGCAACAAATGCCAGATGGTGGGGGCACGGTCGAGTGCCCTTTCAATGCTGAGAGCATTCTTTGGAATACAATATATATATATATATATATATCACCACACAAGTTGCCCTGCAATGAGGACGCACTCCTCCAACAGGTGAGTTGACACAACCTTTATTTCAGAAAAACCAGCATACCAGCCCGCTAGTTGTTCAGTCCTTGCCAACGCGTTTCGGAGCTTTTTGCGCTCCTTCTTCATGGGCGTTTGCTCGTACCTCGTGTTTGGCTGTCCTTCATTCACAGCGTATTCAACCTTTTAAGGACTCCAGTGTCCTGACTCCATAGTGGTGTCCGCTGGGAAATGTAGTTCATCAGCCATATTTATATCCTCCAGTGGATTTGGTAAGTAACAAACCAGTAAGCACTACTTTTTACAACCCTCCAGTGGGTCACAGGCTGGCGTTCTGGTTTTATTTAAATCCCTGTTGCGCCGCTTATGGATTTACACAGTTTAAATCCAGCGATCCCGTATTTCACTTGCGGGCGGTGCGTATCCTCAGCGGCTGGACCTGCCGCTAAAATATCACCACACAAGTTGCCCTGCAATGAGGACGCACTCCTCCAACAGGTGAGTTGACACAACCTTTATTTCAGAAAAACCATATTTAAATAAAACCAGAACGCCAGCCTGTGACCCACTGGAGGGTTGTAAAAAGTAGTCCTTACTGGTTTGTTACTTACCAAATCCACTGGAGGATATAAATATGGCTGATGAACTACATTTCCCAGCGGACACCACTATGGAGTCAGGACACTGGAGTCCTTAAAAGGGTGAATACGCTGTGAATGAAGGACAGCCAAACACGAGGTACGAGCAAACGCCCATGAAGAAGGAGCGCAAAAAGCTCCGAAACGCGTCGGCAAGGACTGAACAACTAGCGGGCTGGTATGCTGGTTTTTCTGAAATAAAGGTTGTGTCAACTCACCTGTTGGAGGAGTGCGTCCTCATTGCAGGGCAACTTGTGTGGTGATATATATATATATATGTATATATATATATAGCTAGATAATAGTACAATATGGTAGACACTGAGAATAGAAGATCTAGATGTGAGTTTTTACGTAGATGGTGTAGAATGTGTTTCTTTTGTACAGGATTAATAATGTTTATTTGGCTTATTTTAGCAATAATAATTCCACTGAGGTTAGTTATAGAAGAAACATCTGTAATAGGGAATAACACGAAAAAGGATGAAGAAGCTATCACACAAAACACTGCAGCATTAGTAGATAGTACTGATTTACATAAGGATAAGTCTATAACTGACTTCTCCAAGAATGTCTTCACGAAATTGTTGTATGAATATGTAGAGACAATGGATGTGAGGGATTGTTATGTTTGTATGCAGTTACCTGCGTCTGTCACAGAAGGTGTGACCTATCATCACCTTCCTTTGACGTATGGGATAACTTGTAGCGTTTTAGCTAGTTTATTTTATAAAACAGGTAGATTAGAATATTATTTCACTGACATAGACACCGTCTTTGCGAAAGTTCCCGTAATCCCTGAACTAAACAAGGTGAAAAATGCAAAAATATTTGGAGAATTTTTCTTAGAAAATAAGGAGTTAACGTTAGAATATATAGTTAGACACAATCTTACCTGTGAATTAAAGAAAGAGGAAAAGATTTTCTTGGATATGGTAGAAAACAGAAGAGTTAAGTTTCAGAGAAAGATAGTAGAAGAAAAGACAAAAACACCACTTTGGGCGTTTGAAGAGAAAAATCATGACAAAGGAGAAACAAATGCAGCTATGGTTTTAGATTGGCCCCAACAGGGAAAATTGTGTATTAGTAGAAATAAGACTATATATGATAACTATTTCGTGGGTTCCAGTGAATGCCGAGATACATATAAAATTTTAGGAGGATGGGGATTTAAAGGAGGAAAAGATCCAATATTTCCAGGGATCTATTATATTTGCGGAAATAGAGCTTATTATAAGTTGCCGGACCATTGGTACGGAACGTGCTATTTAGGCCTGGTCTTTCCAAAGATTTTTCATGTAGAGAGAGGAACAAAAGGAATACACGAGATAGGTACAATATTATCACGTAGAAGGAGGGAAAGTTTTTCAGAAATAGTAGGTGACATTTTTGGAGCATTGATACCAGCAGTGGGTATATCTTTGAATACATTTAAGATTCGGAAATTGTCCACAGTAGTAGATCGTTTATCAACGAATACTGCTGGAGGGTTCTTGATGGTAAATACCGAAATGGTTGCCATGAGAGCTATGGTAATGCAAAATCGACTTGCCCTTGACATTCTTTTGGCCAAAGACGGTGGAGTCTGTGGAATGCTGAAAGTCCAACATTGTTGCACTTACATTCCGGATAAAAGTGAGAATATACAGAAGTATATAAAGAATATTACTGATTTGCACAAAGAAATTGCTCCACTGGAGGTTGAAGGTGTTTGGGAGAGACTTGGTAAGAGTTTTTCCTCAATGCAGAAATGGTTCACAGAGACAGGTGGTTCCCTTATTGGGAAAATACTAATATCAGTAACAGTGATAATATTAGTAATGTTGTCAGCAAAGTTAGCATATGTGTGTATTAAAAGGAGAAAAACACAAAATAGAATAAAAAGAGAAAATGAGAAAAATAAAGAAAGAGAACGAGAAATGGGAGAAATAGAATTGGCAGAATTGAAAGAGAACATATACAAAAGGTCTAAAAGACAAGATGAGAAAAACACCGTTGTATGAACTAACAAAAGCAAGTGGACAAGAAACATTTATCTGATAAATTGTAGAATAGGTTTTTGTGGTGATATTAAAAATCACCAAAGGGGGGAATTGATGGAGCAGGGCAAATAAAAATAATTTGTACACCCCTTTTAGAAAATTAATGAGCTTTAATGAATTAACGATACTAATTGTTTGATGAATTAATCAACAAATGCACCTTTGGTAAACACAACATAATGGGTAACTGCAGTTTGTGCAAAATCTAATTTATTTACAATTGTGAAGTAATTGACACTAATATTGTGATTTGCGTACTAATTAGAGTAAAATCGCATGATTTATGCTATGTAGTAGAATTGTATTGTGGCAAAGAATGCGGATGGTAAGTAAAATGGCTTTAAATGTCGCTTCTGCTAGGTAACATCTAACACGGGTATTTAGAATGACGGGGTGGTAAACAGAAAGGCTTATATTCTTTGTTTTAATTTTGATTGTGTTTGTTCTTATGATAGTTCGTTCGGGCCTGTTAGGCCATGCTGCGAAAATGGCTGTCGAAACAGATGAGGTCACGTGACAAGTAAAAAGATGGCCTCAAAGCGGAAGAAATAAAGGAGCTGAACCACGTGGGTATGGCCCGTGCACGGAGTGAGACATGTCAAGGTTACGCTGACCTGCCATAAGGAGGGTGCCAAGAAAGACTCAGCGTGTATTCGTGGGAATAAATGAGAAAAGTACATGAGCAACAATGGACTAACTAAATTGTGACCATCGTATTTGCAACAAATTGAATGGACAAATTGGACTGCTTTTACCCAAAGGTCATGGGAAACACTGAACTCTTAACCATCCCCGAAACCAGTTTGAACAAGGAAGGCGATGGGGTGATTATCACCACCTCTCAAATGGACCAATAAGCGTGATTCCTGCCCCCAAGGATTGCAACTTTTTGTGTAGTAAGCTAGAAGTAGGGTATAAGAGGGACTGCTCTTATGTGGGAGGAGCTGCTGCTGCTTCTATAGGCTACTTCTTTTAGGTTGCCTTTTTGATGCTGTTGTGGCCGCTGATATTGATGACATTGATGCCACTGACTTCGAACTTGACTGGGGAAGGAACGAGACCGTTGCGGGAAAATCTGTACGGGAGGTCCCGTCGAGGAGGCCATTTAGCGGGACAGTCAGTCAGTTTGGGAGTCTATTCTGTGATCTACGGTTTATCTTCTTTTTGGTGAACCATTCCTTTCTGCATCTAAATGGGTAATGCATAAATGTAATTTCTTTTTAGAATTTCTTATATAAATGTTATGAATGTATTAAAGTGATTAATAAACTAAGAATCTCACCCGTGCAAGCAAGAAATTAGATAAAATTTCATTCTAATTAACCATGAGTCTGTGGTTCTTTAGTTCATTAATAAGTTTAATGTTTAACAGGGTTTTAAATGATGGAGCTGGTCTTAATCACCATCAACTTATTCTACTAGTTGGTCCATCGACCAAAAAGCGGAATACCTTGATGTTTGGAACCGACAGGATAAAAAGCTAATGTATATGAAATCAGAGGTATTGTTCTGTCAGATTAAACAAGGTATCCCGTTCCTCCAGCAACACATTTTCTCCTTGGTGTGTAATCCAGTGAATGATTGAGTGTATGATATGCGGTGTTATGGGCCCCACCGTCATATGGATTAGTAGATGTGAATGATTTACCTGGATTCGTGTCCTTAGGAGAAAATCATATTAGCCGCGCTGGATCACCCCTAGTAGTAGGCCCTAGTCCTGCGTCCTCACCTCCTCTGCGGGGGGTCCCCCCCCATGGCTGTGTCTGCCCGGTTTCACTTGTGCTGCATCCAGAACCTGCTCCTCACGCTTGTTGGGATTGATCATTGCCCCAGTCATGATGGGCCCACCTGGTCACTTGCGCCTGACACGCTGCACCATCACCATGTTGGGCGCCAACATCATTTTCAGTGCTGGGGGGAGATTTGATACGGCTTCCCCATGCCCCAGACCGTCTCAGGGGGGCTGGGACAGGGGTCCTTTCACACATGTGGGTAGCGTGATGGGCCCGGGAAGGGCGAGTCGGAGAGGAGCAAACTGATAAGCTGTTCACTCTGCTGCCAACAATTCGGAAGTGCTGCTGCCAGTTCTCTTTATTGTTGTTACAATTCACATTGTGCACTAGATTTTGGTTTTATTTTTTTAAATAAATCTTTCAATTGTGTTCTTCTTTTTCTGGTATTTGTGGGTGTGTTCCACTAATGAAAGAGGGTTTGGGGTTCCATTAACTATTCCTGTAATGTCTCAATGATTGATTAGTTACCTGAAACACATCTCGCGCATTAGTTCCAGTGGGCTGTGCAGTGGTTTAACTACAACTGGTTTTCTGTCTTGGGGTGCCGGGTAGTCTAGGAAATCGAACTGGTGGTTCTAGAACAATCTAGAAAATGTATCAAGATGACGTTTGAGACAGTGACATTTTGGGCAGTGAGTCACATGTTTATGTAGGTGCCCTTTTCCATGATGGATGCAATCAATGGATGATGGGAAAATATCAGTGAAATGTTCATCTATTTCAACAGTTTTGAAAACTTTAGAATTAGTTAAAGTCCAAAACCAAGCTATACAAATCCCTCACAAGACCGTAATTAAAAGATTTATCCTATGAGAAATGTCATGTCTGGTGTACATTGTATGTCTTGCAATGCTAATTGTGACACTGTATTACAATTGACCTCATTCTGTTTGGTGGCTTTCTTATTAGTCCAGAGGGTGGTTGTCTGGATTCTACTTACAAATGCTTGTGTAGTCAAAAAATATGATGAAAAATCACCATGTTATAAACATTGTATCTTGTTTTTCAGTTTACATTCTATCTCTTTCACAACTTGTAAAACCATTTGAACAGAAAATCAAAATACTGACATATTGACCTGAACTAGAGGGTGCCAAAAGGAGGACATAGGGTTACAAGCAGGGGCACAGGGCACCCCTGACGTGTATCTCTGCTGTATTATCAGCTCAGGTGATTGATTTGATGCTCCTCTGTTTCAAGCTAGAATAAATAAACAGTGATTCCACGGGATCACTGTCTGTACTACTACAGTAGCTGTTTATTTATACCATGGTATTTGAAGCAATGCAACCATTTTAGGTGCACTCCCTTTGTATAGTTTGTGACTTCATTGTTTTGTTCTGATATCATATTTTTTTGTTCTACCTACATAATGCCAGCATGCCAACAGCTTTAAGGTTGGATCTTTGGATGCAGTCCGGTGTGAATGAATCCCATGGAGTTATTGTTTAAGTATTCTAGATATGAGTCAGGTTCCTTTTGGGTCTAAGGATTAGTCGTGGTTTTTACTACCATCTATTTCACGCTGGCACTAGTCCTAGGACTGCGGTTACCCTTATTTCTAGCTTTTTGGTAACTTCTTTCTAACATATTCTCAATTTCTTTGTCCATCTATTTGTTCAAGAAGCCTAACGACTACCTATGATCTAGCTATCTTTATTCACTATAACTGGATACTTCATCTCAAACTCATTACATTTTAACATCCACTGTCTTTTTCCCACCAGGTCATGATTTCCATCTACCTATGTTCCTCTCTCACCATCAGCATGCAAACTCATTACTCTTTCCTTTCTAGTGTGTGGAGTCATGTACTCAGTCTGTCAATATCCGTTATTACATTTTTGGAAACTCCATCTCTTTCTCACATTCTTATTGATGTAACTTGTTAGGCAGACTTGTCCTCTACTCTTGGCCTCTGTTCTTCCTTATGGATCATCACTCCTTGCTCCTATAGTTTCACGTACTCTTGCTCTATTAGTCTTGTGCTTAATTTATGCTGGAGGTTGCAGGTGGTGGGTGCAAGTCCTCATTCTGGCAGGCCTAAGACTTGCTTTTCATCATCAGACTTTGACCCAGAGCAAACAAGATAAGGGCAGTAAAGGCAGAAAGAAGGAGGAAGATAAAAGCAGTGACATTGAGACAAAGCAGGAATGAAAAAGAAGCTGCAAGAGTGAGTTAAAGAGATAGGAAGAGAGAGTCATGAGGTGGAATCCAAATTAATTAACCAACATTGGCATTTGGCAACCTGACAGTGTGCGGCACCTGCAGTGGACTACTAAGAACATCTTTGGACCCCTGCACTTCTTTGTTTCTTTTTAACTTTCTTTCTTTCTTTTTACAAACTAAGCAATGTATTTCTCTTCTAAAAAATAATATTTAATTTGTGATAGGGCTTATTTTGATTAGTTTTTGCATCATGTATATCCTGTCATAATTGGGTCAGCAGAACTATAATTTTCATTTTGTTTGTGTGAGAGCCTTTTCCTTTTCTGTTCACTTTGAATACATTAGAAACCAAGTTTACACTAACATAATCTGTGTTTACCCTGTCCTCCATCTTGAAATTGTTATAGTACACCATGCGAGGGCTACTATTGTTGTTTCCTTGTTTCAAATAAAGAAATTGCAAGCTTTACAGTAATAAACGGAGAGCGTTCCCAGAAACGTCTCCCCATACTCTACCTAACCAAGGACATCCAAGCTGTCCCAGGCTATCGTTGTACGATGTATCGACTAGCATGCTTGTTTAACTGTGAGAGTCCCTAAATTCAATGTTATACTACTATGAGAGAATCCCCAAATCTATTTTGTGGTATAATGTTTTTTCTTGTTTGTTTCTCATTGGTGCAACCTCTGGGAACTATGTGCCTATGTAGAAATATATGTAAGCCATTGCCTAAAGTCCTATAAAAGGACATGCTTTTCACTGTACCCCAGAATCCCCTATTTACCACCTTTAGAAGATGACTCTATGCTGGATTTTATACGGAACTTTACTAAATTCATAATATAGATGATTTGTATGCATTGCTACTAAACCTTTTGATGGCATATTTCCTGTTTTTTGTCTATTCATTTTTTATATGAACCTTCAAAACTTTAACCTGTGTCTCTCATTCTTATTGAGAATGTTTCAGTCCTGAATATAGAACTTGGTTTAAATGTATTAGAGACGGGTCCAATCGGGGAGTACTAAAGTTCGTCTCGGGACTACACCGCTCCCGATCCTAACCGTTTGCGTGCTACTGACATGATCATTTAAGATGGGTTTCGCGCCGACATTTGTACTGTGAATTATTGATGGTCTGGATCTTCTTTGGTAACCATCTCACTGTATGCCCAGCATTCTTCCCAACAGTAGCTTTTGCTTTTATTTTACTCTAATAAAAAGGCAACATCTGCCCATACATCCTCATTCTAATCCTTAGACAATCAACTTTCCATTTAATAATGTAGTATCTGTCTCCTGTTCTCCCTCACTTCTATTTTTTCATTTAATATAAAGTGAATGAAATTATTTTTACTTGCAATGTGTTGCATTCACTGCATGCACATGTAATTAAAAAATAAAGATACCCATGAGCTCTAGATATTGTTATGCCTACAAAGTGCCTGAAAAGTGATGATAGGTTTTGCCATGCAAACTAAAATCTATGATGTATATAATGCCAACAATGATGCTATATTTATCATTGTTGTCTCTGAAGGTTATTAGGAATGTAACTTTAGTTGAGTCAAAACGAACAATTTGCTAGCAGCAAGCAGATCTTCTATAAGTACATCATTGCAACTACAATGTCCTGAGTTTTTTATTGTTACAGGACAATATAAAACAAGCATCTAGCAAAATTGTTTAATTCCTGATCACAGGCAGAGGCAGAGACAACATCTTGTAATAATAAAACAAAAGAAATGTTTTAAAGATGGCCGCTGTGCGGGGGCTGGCTATCATGGAATTTGTTTCTAAAGCTTTATGAAAAGCTATTGTATGATGACTGCCGTGCTTGCTCATGCTCAGTGGTCACCTCTGGGAAAAATAGGCACTTGCAAAGTCAATAGATCAGCACTCAAGTATTGTAAGCAAAACCTATTGGCTTTGCAAATGCTTGTTTACATCAGATGCATATCCAAAAACAGCAGAGAAGCAAGAAAACTATATGCTTCAATCACATCTACTCCCAGTAATTGAAGAAGTAGACTCACTAACACACTAAGGTCATATGAGAAGCTTCTTTTCAGCCACTGGTGCCTTCATCTTGGCTGAGCCCCACAATGCAGCACCATAGCCTGCTTCATGGGCTGCCTTCGGATTATTATCACTAAAGGTAGTTTCTAGTTTTCAGCAGTATGGAGAACGGCATGTCCAATACCAGTTTGCTCTTTAGCTAGCTGTGCTGACCAGTCATTGTGTTTTTTGTTTTTTGTTTTTATAACAACGGACACCTAGTTAGTCAATCCATTAATTCATAAAGCTGTGTCTCAATAGAGAATGGCTTCCAAATACCATAACGTTTGTTTTTGGGCAATAACCACTAGCCTTTTTGTGACGCAGTATGGATGAAAGGCTCTGAGCAGCGCCTGGAAGCACATTTCTATACAGACCAGTACTGCATCATCTCAATCAAACTATCATTTATACAACACCTGCATTGAAAGAAAAGTAGCTTCAGAGCGCTCGAATGTATTCAAACCGTTGTAAAGGCATGGTCTTCACCATCTTCCTAAGGGGGCCGCAGTTCTCTTAAGTTTGTTGTATCTCCTAGCGTAAGTTTTACTTGATGTAAGCAATGGCTGGAAAGCTTCAACCAGCCTTTCTGCTGACACCTATGAGAGGTATCACCAGTTTTTGGGCAGATCATAACACTATCTGCTAAAAGGCATACTGAGGTGTGTCCACATCCACGTATCATATGTCCATTCCTCGCACAGGAGGTGGGAGCTTAAGTTGCTACTAGTTTGAAGGAATAAAAACACGGCCAAGATGGAACGCCTGCCTTACTCCTAAAGAATAGCAAATATGTGGCCATTTCTCCACTGGCCCAAAGGGCAGTCCAGCACTAGTAGATCTATGAAGCTGAATTAGAAACTACCCCGCGTATGTTCCACGCCCTCATCCAGCCGAGACCTCCACAGTGGTGTCGAGACAGCGAATCGCAGGCTCATTCTAGGTCCATGAACAATGCATGAAGAAGCCCTCTTCAAGACTTCTGGGGCCATATTACAATAAGTGCCCCGGGGTCGCAATGGGCATTTGCGCCCGCTTTGCGAGCCCCTAGGGCACTTTGGTATTACAGAAGGTGCCACTGATGCTTGTGCGGCCCCTTCTGTAATACCGATAGTGCTGGCGCACATAAAGCGCAAGCGCTATCTTCAGGGGGCGGTTCATCATGCAAATGAGGGAAATCCCTTTGCCTGTGCACGCGTGCCATACTACAGACGTGGGCGCAGAGGCAAAGAAGCTCTCAGGAGGCGCACTGACAATGTGCCTCCTAAAAAGTCGCACTTTCAGTGTGCCCCCTGAGAGCAGCCCGCTGGAGGGGGGAAAGAGGGTCCTATGGACCCCCAGACATCCCCTTGCAGGGGTGTGCAGTCACTGACTGCAACCGCTTGCAAGGAGATCTCTAATCCCCCTTCAAAGTGCAGGCGGGTTGCCGCCTCCACCGTGAAAACATGGAGCGGTTTTAAGCAGCCGCTCCGTTTTTCACATGAATGCGCTGCACTTGGGGCAGTGCGAGTCCGCGGCTGCCCTGGGGGCAGCGCATTCACCATAATGCTGTGCATTTTCCTTCATTGCGCTGCCCACACCTTTTCAAAGCTGCGCCCAGCGCAATGAAGGAAGATGCGCCGCATGTATATTGCGGCCCCTGGTAACATAACCAAGCTCACAGTCAGGTAGTAAACAATGAAATGACTAGTGTCAATTTCACACTTACAGAAACAGTAAAGGTACTTTTGCACATGAGGAGATGAAGTGCACTGCAGAACGAAAGCCTCATCTATGTGAGTGGTTACTTAAAGATGAACAGACCCTAAGTGAATCCAATTTCCAAAGCTATAATTCCTCAGCGATCTTGGTAAAGAACTGAGTGGATTGGAATCCATTTCAAGACACATGGCTGGCATTCCAATAACTGGCAAGTGGGTCTGGCCAAGATCTGCAGAAGGTAATCTAGTCTGCAGACTGAGGGACGGAGTGACGTGTTCTGCATCACAGACATGACAGATTTCCCGTCCACCTAATTACAAGTGCATTATCCAAACTCTAAATTTGGTCCAGAGTCTGAATCCGAATTGAATCTCTCATGCATTTATGCGGTGTAGACAACAGAACAGTTTTCAGCTGAAAGTAAATGACTACTATTCAGCCCTGTTGACATTTATGTGGGACATTCTAGAGCGTTGCTGTGTGCCAGCAGTAATTGAAAGCTCCGCAGAGATTAAAGGCTGTGGCATTTTAACATTACGCTGGGAGGGATGTAATGCTGACATTATCAGAAGAGAATTATCCAGGGAAACGAGAGGCTTTTCGGAGCAGTAACACTGACATCTTCAAAACTAACTTGGCCTCATGATACACCATGGAGAGTCGGTCGACAGACGAAACAGTCTAAGCCTGAATATCTCACATTCTCTCAGAGGCTCGTGAGAGCCAAACTATTTGACCAGTCAGGCACTATGTGAACGTTACACATCCATAGGTGCAAAATGTGCATGGTTAGGTGATTCACAAACCTCAATTTTCTTCAGGTATGAGGTGGCTTTGTACCCATTTGTTCATTATGGGCAGGGGCACTAGAATTATGCAGCAGGGGAGGGGCGAATTATGCAGCTGGGGTGAGTAAATTATGCGGCAAGAAAAGGTATATGTGACACATTTTGTGACAGTGTTACTTCATTATTCGGTAATTTTTATACTTGTTAAAACATTGTCTGGGCATCGGTTGCCACTCATTAGTACCAGTTTAACACCTAAATATAGCAACGGAAAGGTGACTAGTGCACCTTTACAAAGGGCCTTCCACACGTGTTGCTGTGTTTTTAGTAACCTTTGAACTGTTTGAGCTACAAACAAAAATGTTTTTTTTGTTAAAATCTGCAGATTATGCAGCAGATGGTGTATTAAGTAGCGAATGCACTGCAGCTCCAAGGCAATGACCATCGGCCTATATCTTCCTTACTGGCCTTTAAAAACCTTTTAAAACCCACCTTCTCTGATCCGAGCAAAGCCTGCATTGACTTGCCTTACTATATACTATTGTCTGCTCGCAGCTTCTCTCCTCCCATCTTCCACTTCAGTTCCCCCTGGACATAGGTAATCTATGCCTTGATGTGTAATAAGTATGACATGTTTCACATTTAATGTTTGGACTATGTTACTCATTATCCTCAGTACCTTCTGGCTCGCAACTCAAGAAATTGCCTTGAGAGCAGTGTCTGCAAAAGGTACCGGTGTATGGCTAAATACATCTTTAATACATGATAAAAGTTGGAAACTAAGCTTCTGTTCAGCAGGAACCGACTTATCAAGAATATCTACAGAGCGCCGAAGCTGCGATACATGTGAATACGCAGCAAGAACTGGGGATGACCAAAGCCTCGTAAGCAGGAAGGGCTAGAGTTTGGTACAAGTATTGCACCTCCCCTTTTTGTGCTTATCTCGCTCTTGGAAGATCTAAGTTGTACAATATCTATTGGAGCTCAGGATGTATGCACTCGTGGTAGCTTCAGTGACACTAGCACTAGGCCGACACCACATCCAGCTCAGAACCACATACCTTCAGTGTTGTCAGTGTTTGGTACGGTCTGCATCGGCTTCCTGGACCTATATAGAGCTCCACTCCCACAGAACACTTGGGAGCGGGACTCAACTGTTGGCTGCAAGGCCGTTCCCTGTCCCTCACTGTCCCCGACTGTCTCTGCAAGGAGAAGAAGTCACCAGGCACAAGAGTCTGATTCAAGAGTGGTTTGCACAGTTTCTACTTGGAGGCAACCAAGTATTGGAACTCTCTGGAATGGGATGCAATGAAGATTGCCTCTTCCTGGTATGGCTGTTCTTTAAGTTCTCTTCCTGAAAGAAAGCTGCACACTCTACTATACAACCTCCAATTGGAAATGGCCGGGTTAGTTTATGTAAAGTCTAAAGCACAGAGTTACCATACGTTGAAAAGGATCAGTTGTGGCATTGGTGAGAGCACAGGAATGAGAGGAGACCTGCCACGAAAAGGCATCAAAGTGCATCGGGAGAGCAGCACCTGGGCTAAATCTGCTATGTTTGTGTCCAATGTCCTTCACTGGCAAAAAAGGCATAGGGAAGCAGGCGCCCATATTGAGGAGAGTGGCTTTGGCACAGGACGAACTGTGCATGCACCCAAGATTCCAAATTTATTTTGATTTTCTTAAAGTGCTGTGGATAAGGACATAGAAGGCTGATCTGTTAAATAAAGCCATTTAGTAAAATGTAAGGAGGTTGGTGAGTTAGAAGAATAGACAAGGCACTACCCTTTCAAAACACCTAATTTAAAGTACAGAACAAATATTGCACACAATTCACATATGGGAAACCACAGATAATGTTAAGAATCAAAAGGTAAGTAGGGGTAGGATCTAGGTTTAGGAATAGAGTTGGATGTTGGTTTAAAGTAAGGTATTGGGCTTGGGATATTAAGTAGAGGATTATGCATCACGATGTAATCATTACATTTAAATACTTTTCTGTGAATTCCAGCTACCTGATTTGTTTCTATGCTGTAAGAGGAATGCTATAGACCCTTTTATAAACGCTATCAGGAGCCGCTGGGGAATGACACATGAAAATATAAAAGAGTTTGGTATTGAGCTCTCTGTCTAGGTTAAATTAATGCTAATAAGATGGGACTCTTATTAAAGGACCGACATCCGGATAGATCGCAGTTCCCTCTGGGCACTATGCTGTCGGCCTCTGTTAAATCTCTTGGAGTCTACTTTGGCTCCTAACTTTCAATGACCCATTAAATAAAGTCAATGGTCTCGTCCTGTTTTTTTCAGCTCAAAGAATTAAAACCGGTGCTTCCTTTCCTTCCTCAGTGGTTTCATGGTCAAGTTCTTGCGTCATGTATCCTGTTGATTATTTCAACCTTCTGTATATGGGCCTGCCTGACCTCGCTCTGCATTAGCCGCAGAGCGTGCAGAACTTCGCAGTTCGTGCTGCTTTTGGGCTGAGGATAAGAGACCATATTACTCAGACACAAACTGGATTGCGCTGGCTTCCTGTTAAGCAAAGATTTGTGTTTTTGGCCGTGCGCCAGGCTTCATATGCATTGAAGAAAAGCCCTCCAGCCCCCGCATCACACTACAAACCCTTGTGAGGGATGTGCTCAAGTAGCTCTCTACTGTTTCTCATCCCAAGGTTCATATGATCCACCGTGGGAGGGAAGTCCCTCTCTCTTCTTGGGTCTCGGTTGTGGAACTCGTTGGCTCAGGGGTTAAAAACTCTTTCCTGTCACATCGCTTTTAGGAAAGCACCCAACACTCCTCTTTGTTGTTAGCTGGCTTCCTGCCTCTTGTCTTTTTTAGCAGCTGAGTTTCTTAGCGCCAAGATGTCCATTTGGTGAACGTTGAGGAGCTCTACAAGTCCCTTTCTATTCCATTCGTTCGGGCAGGATTCAAGACTGAGAGGTGTGTTTTGAGAACTAGTTTAACAGCAAGTCCAATGGTTTAGATTCATGACAGAGTAGAAGGAAATGTCAATGGGGCACCCTGAGATGGCAGAATGTGCAATGGCGAGATTGGGCGCAGGCGGCAGGAAGGTGAAGTCTGGCACAGTATTGAGGTAGGTGAGGTGAGTGGTCACAGCCTTTTGCCATGAGGGCTAAATCTTGAATAGACTTGAAGGCCAAGACAAGGAGGTTTAACTGAGCTGTGGGACAAAGAAAGAACCATGTGGGCTGTCACAGTTAATGAAAAGTGTGATGACATCCAAGACAAGTACGCAAAGGCCACACTTGTTTATTGCGAGTGTTTGTGTTGGACTCTGCAGTATGGAATGGCTGCAGTTTATGCAGCGGTGATAAAGGGATGTAGATGCATTGTAGTGTCAACTGGTACTCCTAAGCTCCTGGCAGCAGAAAAGGAGCAGGGACAGCCAGCAGGAAGGGGATAGCTAGAGACAGGTACGCTGGGTTGCACGAGGGTGGGAAATAGAAGATCTCAGTTTTTGAAGAATCGAGTACGGGGGATCACCACCCAGTATCTGATGAACCAGAAACTTGGAGATTTAAGTATGAAACTAAGGTGTGAGAGAAGGTAAAGAAATTAAGATAAAAGTCGTCATTAGAGGAGTAACCAAAACAGAAACAATATCCCCCAGTGAGGCGGTGTACAGTGCTTTGTAAAAATAATTCATGTAAACTACCTGGATGAGGACATGCCATCTGCCTGACGGATTGGAAACTGGCAAAACAGCACAAACGAGAGAAGACAGGTGCACCTCTGGTACACCAGACACTGATTCACGGATAGCCCAGTCAGGTTTGAATTCATAGTAATATTGCTATTAGACTCCCTCCATCTAAATCCCTAAAAGGTCAACATCATCTCCTCCCTTGCTTTCCAAATGTGTGCCTCCACCCTTCCCCTTCCGAGGGATGTTGTCCTTTTCAGAATCACCTGGAATCTTGAAATCATCTTTGCAATTTAGAACTTTAGAGTACTCAAATAAATCAACCTTTTCTCCTCTCTGATACCACTAAGCTTCTTATCATTATTCTTATCTTTTTCCATCGCTGATCCATTCTTTAATCAAACTTATAGCAATCGCCCCCTACATTTATTCAGACTTTGCCTCCTCTGTGAACTCTTTTTTCTCTTATATATTTACGTTCCTTGTCTATGTTTGCTCCCTTCTATCATAGATTTATATTGCTATGCATTATGTTGAAATGTAGTAATGGTTTAGTCTCTTCACTTGTCATTCCTTTTTGGGTTTCGCCTGCAAAGCACTTGCTCTGAGCTTGTGAAATCTTTGTATTTAATATATCTTAAAAGGAAGCTCTTATCAGTTCCCTTCGTAGAATTACTGTGTTCAACCACTTTAGTGTGGCACTTTTTTTTGTTAACTTTCACTGGCTGCAGGCATTTACGAGACTTATCTTCTACTAACGCTGTTCTCACTGTTTAAGCCCCATTCACTGATAAGATACGTCTCTTCACGTGGAAAAGGCAGACAGCTTCTAACAGTATGCAGGAAAGCTTGTTTTGTATTACTTTGTTGTGTAAACAGATGCCTTAGAACGGTTGTGGCATACCTTACTTTGCACTTTGTAGGCATTATCGGATCGATTTTGACAACTTAATCTATTTGGTCATTATGATCAAATTCTAAATGTTGTAATAAACATTGCATGTTAAAAATAAAGTTAATATACAAGAGCTATGCTATATTTTACTACTATACAGCCAGTCACAAATGCAGTTATCTTGCAGGCACCAGGGTCATGATTTGAATGGTGCTGCAGATGCAGTGGCACCAGGCCCAAAAGTTGTCAGAACTCCTCTAAACACATAATATTGCTATATTTGACTACTAAACAGGCAGTCACAATTGCAGTTACCTTGCAGTTAAAAAGGACTTTATTTGAACGGTGCAGCGGCACCGGGCCAAAAGCTCTAGGGACCCCATTAAACCCAGATTATTGCTAAAATTTAATACTAAACAGGCAGTCACAAGTGCAGTTATCTAGCAGGTATTATAGTCATAATTTCAATGGTGCAGCAGGTTCAGTGACACCAGGACCAAAAGCTCTAAGCACCCCACTAAACACGTAATATTACTATATTTTACTACTAAACAGGCAGTCACAAGTGAAGTTACCTTGCAGACAACAGGGTCATGATTTCAATGGTGCAGCAGGTGCAGTGACACCAGGACCAAAAGCTTTAGGGACCTCATTAAACATCTAATAGAGCAATCTTTTACTACTAAACAGGCAGTCACAAGTGCAGTTACCATGCAGACAACAGGGGCATGATTTGAAGGGTGCAGCAGGTGCACTGGCACCGGGCCTAAAAATTGTCAGAGCTCCTCTAAACACCTAATATTGCTATATTTTACAACTATACAGGCAGTCACAATTGCAGTTACCTTGTAGTTACAAGGGGCTTGATTTAAATGGTGCAGCAGGTGCAGTGACACCAGGATCAAAAGCTCTAGGGACCCCACTAAACAATAAATATTGCTATATTTTACTACTAAACAAGCAGTCACAATTACAGTTATCTTGCAGGCAACAGAGTCATTATTTGAATGGTCTAGCTGGTGCAGTGGCACCGGGCCCAAAAGTTGTAAGAACTCCTCTAAAACACCCACTTTTGCTATATTTTACAAACTAAACAGGAAGTCATAAGTGCAGTTATCTAGCAAGCACTAGGGCCATGACTTCAATAGTGCAGCAGGTGCAGTGGTACCATGACCAAAAGCTCCAGGCACCCCAATAAACACCTACTATTGCTATATTTTACTACGAAACAGGCAGCCACAAGTGCAGCTACCTTGCAGACAACAGGGTCATGATTTGAATGGTGCAGCAGCACCAGGCTCAAAAGTTGTCAGACCACCTCTAAACACATAATATTGCTATATTTGACTGCTAAACAGGCAATCAAAATTGAAGTTACCTTGCAGTTAAAAGGGACTTGATTTGAATGGTGCAGCAGGTGCAGTGGCACTGGGGCCAAAAGCTCAGGGACCCCACTAAACACAGATTATTGCTAAATTTTACTACTAAACAAGACAGTCACACGTGCAGTTATCTAGCAGGAAATAGGGTCATAATTTCAATGGTGCAGCAGGTGCAGTGGCACTGGGCCCAAAAATTGTATGAACTCATCTAAACACCTAATATTGCTATATTTAACTACTACACAGGCAGAAACAATTGCAGTTACCTTGCAGATAAAAAAGGTTTGATTTGAATGGTGCAGCAGGTGCAGTGGCACTGGGGCCAAAACCTCCAGAGACCCCTCTAAACGCAGAATATTGCTAAGTTTTACTATTAAAAAGTGCAGTTATCTAGCAGTCACTAGGGTCATGATTTCAATGGTGCAGCGACACCGGGTCCCAAAGCTCTAGGAACCCCTCTAAACACCAAATATTGCAATATTTTACTACTAAACAGGCAGTCCGAAATGCAGTTATCTTTCAGGCACTATGGGCATGATCTGAATGGTACAGCAGGTGTAGTGGCACCGGGCCTAAAAGCTGTCAGAACTCATCTAAACATATAATATTGCTATTACATCAATTAATTCCATTATTTCCCTCTTTCATTTTTCAAAATGTAGCTATTACTTAACTGCACTATTCCACTAGTAACAGTGCAATATATTGCCTTTTTGTACATAAACAGGCCTTAACACTTTAACAGACTTTCTGTAATTTATATTGTACAACTACTCAGCGAGCTACAACTTAGAACAAAAAACAGCTTATTATTGATCACATAGGCGAAACCTAATGCATTTACCAAAGCGTTTTATGTTTTTACCCACACACTCCATCCAGGCTTGCTGCTTTTCTCTGAATCTATCTAAAGTTTCAAATGTTCTCCTCTTGTTGGTTCATGATTATTGGTCTCTCCGTATTCAGGGTGGTTTTGCTTTGCTAGACCATTAACTAGCAATACTGTTCAACAGCGGGAGTGTTATCAAGCAGAAGGTGCATAAGACTGACAACTTTAATTTGGGGTAGTGTGAGCGTTTTAGAGTATTTTACATCATCTGTCGATCTGTTTTCATGTATTTTCATGTACTAGTCAGCACTTACTTTCCAATCCTTACCCAACAAAGAGAGAACAAATGTAAAGGCAATTAAAGTAAATCAAACGTTGTACAGTATTGACACCAGAGCACACACAGAAGGCACTGCAACTAAGTGCATCTACAGGACCAAGGAAGGGTAGGTTTTTTTAGGATGGAAATTGCAAATTTGACCAAACACAATTATTCAGACAAGGTAAGAGACATGTTCTTTGGGAAGAGAGGGAAACCACAACATACAGTTACCTTAAATATGAGCGTAATTTTACAGATGACTTAATCTGGCACCTGTCCCAGTGGAAAGAATGAAACAAAGAAAAAACATACCAATAATGAAGTTGCGGGCAAAAAAAAGAAAAAAAAATAGAAGCAAAGAAGCAAGAAGCTTGCATCTCTAAAGCTACTGCAGCTCCACTAAAGAGCATAGTGGAGGCACACACACCATGCCGCTGTAGGTTCAATACTGTGATGTCGGCCAGGTTTAGAGATTAAGGGCTGCCATTTTAAATGTTTTACATAGTTGCCCCTTGAGCTTACCTACCATGTAGCGCGTTCCGTAAAGATCATAACTAATAGGGCCTTTTTCAAAATATCAAGCAGCCAAGGAGAAAGGGCAGAATTAGTGCATGAATCTTACATATGCTTTTGTGAAACACTGAACTTTAAATGGCAATTCACCACGTGCATTTCCTTAGGCATTAATTGAAAACATGAACCTGACGCAGGGAGTATGTGTGGGGCTAGTTTGCTGCAGGCCTGCTTTCAATGCAACTAAATCAAACTAAGTATTTGAAAGAGTAGCAGGAGGTCCGTGGGGAGAGCTCTGGGATATTATGGACACAGTGATAGATGGTGCATTGCCATGGCACACAAACAAGACATGTAAGAGGGGCATATAAGTGTGTTTCATCACCTTCCTCCCAATGAGGACAACAAAACCTTTTACAAAAAATGTAGGATGCTTAATAACGACAGAAATGATCCTCGACCCATTACATTTTGGGACTCCATGAAGAAATGAAAGGGCCTCTGGATGCCACGCAAATTCCAGCCTCGTAGGTCCTCTTCCTGCACTTTTGATAGCAGTTAGTGCTGCTTGCCTCAATGTTTTTTGTGCATACGTGAAAACATGGCCCGCGATGGACGAATCGAAAGTGCTAGCAATTATAGATATATCTCGGTGAGTGGACCCGCATTTGCTAATACTAATGCACAAAGACAAGTGGAAGTGAAAGCCCCACCACACCCACACTCTGCGGTGCGGGGTACTGCGTCAAACCTCTACAGTACTGATGTAGCGCTGTGACCCACCCGCCAAAAGCGCACACTATGCTGCCGATCAAACTCTGGCCAGCCGGTGGTGTTTCATAGCGACTGCTCAGCAGTGTGTGGGAAGAGAAGCCTAGCTTACAGCACAGTACATCTACCAGAGCAGCAGGCTAATGCCACCCCACCCAGTTCTCAATAAGATGCAAGCACTTCTAAAGCAGCGAGATACAAATCTGAGGTCGTTTTTATGCATCAGCTCTGAGTTTCGACCCTTAACCTGGTTAGTGAGGCTTATGTGATAAAACTAAGGGGCATATTAGCAAGGAATAGCGATATTTATCGCTAACCGCGCTTAGCGCGACTTTGGTTAACGCCGCCTATCGCTGGAAAATATCGCTGAGATAACACCCTATTAACAAGGTTTATCTCCATAGCGATAACATTTCCAGCGATAGCGGTAAAATGTGAGAATATCGCTGGAAAAGCAGCGATATTCTCGCATTATCGCTAAGGTGGATTCAGCATTAGAATCCACCTCCTATACCTTAAACAGGTAAGTCATCCTCACTAGCAGGAGATAAAATCTAGCGATAAACGCGCTTAGCGCGAATTATTATATCGCTTCGCCTGCCTTGCTAATAGGGGGTAGAGGGATTAGCGACTGTTTTCAGTCGCTTTTTAGTAGGGAACGCCTTCCTTGCATGTCATTAGCGATAATTATCGCTGACATGCAAGGCGATGGTAACGCGGCCTCTAACGCCTGTAAGCTGTCGCTAACGCCTGTTAGCGACAGCTTGCTAATAGGGCGATAAAATTATCGCCGCTTTAGCGGCAAAAGTGCAGCTAAAGCGGCGATAAAGCCCTTGATAATATGCCCCTAAATGCTTTGTGATCACAGTCTGTCTCCTAGTAAGTCTGCTACGCCTGGTGGAGAGTTCAGCAGGGAAAAGCATCCCCCTTCATTCGGCATGTTTGGGGGAAACCCTTGGCTTCTATAAAGAGGGCGGGTAGAACAATTCAAAGAAATCTTTCTGCATCGTTTGGGGATGCCTCCATCCCTGGATACCCAATGGGGAAGACCGTAGGTGGTTCGGGGCATGCCCTTCCAAGTTCAATCCCTCCTCTCTTGATCCTCCTATTGCCCCTGAAACTTTTTTAATTGTTTTTTTTTCATACATGACTCAGTACAAGGTTGGTAATGTTCTATCATATGACAAACCAAGAACATTGTGCACCATTTCAATAATTGCCCCAACCCCGCTCATACACATCAACATGGTAAACGGACAGAGTAGAGGACTGAGCAATTCTCATACATATGCAAGTAAGCAGGTGATCATCTGATTACATATGGGAAGCTGTCCCAACCCATCTGACATTCAACACCCCTCAATAGGCGTCCACCCGTGACTGCGTTCGGAGTACACGCAGCACCACAAGGCCCCATGTGTAGCCCGCTGTGATCATTCAGAGGCTAAGCGGCAGCCTTCGGGTATATTAGCCCTGCATGTTGCAGCATATGTGTCTCCACACAATTGGGTATTTGTGTCATCAAATATGTTTCTAGGGGTTCCAGATATCTCGGCGCCATGAACTTGGGGGCAGTAGTTCAGCGTATGTGGTTTGCTGGTCTTTACAACAGGTTAGGTTTTGCAGCCACTCCTTAAATTTAAGTGTGCAGCCACTACCCCACTTGCATGCAACTCTGCGCTTGGCAAAGAGAAGGGTGAGTGACACATATTTCCTAAAGCATGCCTCTATTTTCTCTGTGTGCCCAAATGGCGCCATTAGCGGTGTGAGGTTTACAGTGTGTCCTTTTATAAGGGTTAGTGCCCCTGCTATTTCATTCCAATATGCCTGAATCGGCCCACAAGACCAGGCCAAATGGAAGAAATCCACCCCCACTGCGCCACACCTGATGCACCTATCATCAGAGCACAAGTGATAACGCTACAGCCTTGCAGGCGTGTAGTACATATGATGTAAAAACTTTAAATGACTAATACGTAGCCTACTACTTGAAGCTATATGCCCTGTCTGCTGGTAGCAGTATAACGATTGCTTATCTGTGAGCGGTGTCCCTAGCTCCTGATCCCATCCAGCCCGAGCGTTCCCTGCCAGTTCCGGCGCTTCAAGCTGAGCCAAATGGTATAGGACCGAGACCAAATGTCTAGGATTGATGGAGCTGAGCATCGTATGTAGAGTATGTGGGAGGCTCTCGGGGGAAGACGGGAGTAGCTGATATAGTGAAAGAGGTCTACTGGTGTCAGCACTTCACCAGCAAAAAAAAACCTTGCGGTTAATAAATAGACCATCAGACTACAGGTTTCCACATGTGTTAAGACCAATCTTCAGGAGCATGGCCATACAACATGGGAACTCACAAACTTTTTCTCGGGGGCCAAAATTGCAGTCTGGCTTGCGGCCAAGGGCCGCACAGATGGGCCTGCGCGATGGGGGCGGGGCGGTGGGAGGGGAGGGGTCAGTGGGGGTGAGGCTACTGGGGTAAAAAATATCACCCCCTTTTCAAAACTACTAGACAATGCTGTATTTGGAAATAAATACTGTCAATATTTTTATTTTCACTGGGATCTGTGTGTTTCTGACCATAGTTTTCCATATTTGCACTCGTTTTGACAAGCATTAAGTTCCCTCCTCTTAGGCCCTCAGTTGCGCAGACACTTGGACACACCCTTCATCAGTCTCTCAGAAGACACAACTCCTACCCCTTTGCCTCTTAAAGTCGCTCCGAACAACCCTTAATGGTCCTGTTGAGAGTTTACAGTACCAAGCCCCAAGATCATCCAGGAAAACTCAAAAGCATACATGCAAAGTGCATTGACAGAGGTAGGCTTCCTGTCCTCTGTCCAGCCCGCTGTGCACACCTAAGCTCATGAAACTTACCACATGCATGTAACCCCAGGCAATACAAGCATCAGTGACAGCAAGCTGCCATATTCTTAATGGACCTAGACACAACATGCATAAAGTGTCCCATGCTGTAATGTGCATGCATGGGCCCACACAATACATGCATTCCTGTAGTCAGGCTGTAATGCACATTTACAACGGTACAATGACTGGCATGATGGGCAAGAGACCTGCTGCCTTCTCACGCTGCCTTCTAGTAGTCAATAAGCTTGCCCAGCAATGCAGCAGAGGTATTGTAATGTCATCTCTAAAACGCTATCATCTCAGGTAGGTGCATGTCATTTCATAATAATGCATGTATCAGGCAACAGGTCAACTACTTATCTTCCCTAATCCCTACACTCAATGACTCTGCTCATAGAGTCTGCTGTCATCCTAGGCTTTCACTCTGACCCTACACTCTAACTCTGACCCTACCTTATGACTGTTTCATGCTTGCCATATTCCTCTACTTTACCTCCTCATCCTACCTCTACCCACCACTTTGGCCTTAATAATTCACTTTTTTCCTGACCTGTCCCACAGCCTGGCACTCTGTCACAACTTTACTCTTCTCCTATTGTTCTGCCCTCAATGTACACCACTCATTATACCTCTCCCCCTCCCCGTGGTTCTTTCCTTATCTCATAAATGCCTCTCACACTGTCCCTACCGCCGCTTTCTATTACTATCATCTCAATCTGCTCCCAGAACCTCTCTGCTCTGCTCATAAGCTTCCTCTGTCTGACCCTCCCACTAAACTTTAGGGCAATGCACCTCACCCATAGGAAGGCTTCCAAGCGAGTATGAACCTTATTGTCAGATACACTCTGGGTGACCTACACACACCACATTTACTGTTGGTGAAATGTATGTTGTAAATGATGCAGGTGTATTTTTGTGATCATGGCCTCACAATTTCGCTATTCTAAAAGCCATACCTGTTTCTGTTGCATGTACAGGCCCCTGTCTGGTTGTCTGGATAGCTGTCTGCAGGGTGTTAGATAGTCTTTTTCCAACCCAGATTTACTTTGTTGGTTGTAGTTTACTATGTACCGACTACATGGTCAGAAATACTGAATGTAAGCAGTAACTACTACCACCTTTTGCTGGTGTGTCTAGTCCTGAAGTGGTTTTGCCTTTCTTTGTCCTGGTGATAACTCTGTCCTAAACTTGACCCCTAGGGTTGAAACAATTACATCCTTTAAGATCCTGCAGATGTGCTAAGTATCTTAACTGAGTCATATATACGGCAGGCTTCTCTAACAAAACAAATGCACTGATATTTTAATTTTATATATACTTTTCACTGTGGATCGTGGCTGCACGCTGTGTGCACCTCCACGCCACACTATATTTTTTACATTTTGCAACCATTGTTATGGATGTTTTCTGGGAATTTACTGATTATTGATCACATTTGCAAATGCTGCAAGTACATAAATAATAAATTAAGAATTCATTTTCACACCCTGGTTTCTTCAGGATTTATCGCATCTATTACTGCTGTTTTATTAAGTGATTCCCAATGTTGTTCAAAAACAGTTTTCCAAGCGGAACAGTCAACTTTATTATTGATACACAGTTTTCACATGGACTATTTGGTCACCCTGTCCTTTGAAAATGCACGAGACATGTACTATCGATGCATATCCTAATAATGCATGCTCTCTGAACTTTGCACAACTTGATTAATTTGATAAGGCGTATATGTTTTATTGGATGCTGTATAATGTGAACACAAACGAAGGCCCATCACACTCTATCTAGGTGACAGTAACTACTTAATTATGTTGATAAGAAACCAAACATGCCATCATTGAATGTGCATCTCCTTTCGATTTCTTTAAGGCATTAGGCAAACATTGTCAATAAAGGATTGTGTGGAAATTAGACTTACTCATAGTGCTGCAAATATAGAAATAAATGAATGAATAAATGACAGTGCTGACTTTTTGAAAGTACAAAGTCAAAAATCACCTTCTAGCATAGAACTGAAAAATTTCAGGAGATTGAGCCGCATGCCAGGGATGGCACGTAAAAATAAAAATTACAAAGATAAATTGTAAGGATCTCGCTTCCCAGCATGGAGCCCCAAAATCAAACGACAGATGTAGCTGCAGGCTTGCTTATACCTTTGAATAAACCAGAGAGGTATCCAAGAGGGTCAATGTTAATTCCAACATGGACTTAAACCTTCAAGAGCACTCTACTGTGACTCAGACTCTAAGCACTGTTTACTCCCAGACTGAACTACAACAAAGACAATAAGTGGACTTGTGTCTAGAAACGTGGGGTTAGAGCTCCCTGGTATTCACTTGGAAGGGCCTTCAGCTACATGCTGATTGTGGACCCAGTGTGGACAGGAGGCTCAGAGCAAACCTACATTGGATCGATGACTGCCTGGTAGACACCAGTACACATGCCCTCTTGATAGAACCTAAGCCTCTGCTTACCCCAACAAGTGTCCAGACTCATAGTGCCAACGGATTTGTGGAGAAGCAAAATGCAATTACAGAGGGCTGTACTCTTGCAAGGTTTATGGAAGAGTGGTTTCCACTAACCACTAACCATCACAAACTGAGAAATCATTCTGTAAAATACTACATGGGCACCTCAGGAAGCATCTTAGTGTAAGGAGTAGATGTACCTCAGTGGAGGTGATGCATAAATTAGCACACCTCTATGCGCTAGAAAGTCCCGCCTATGCCAGTAAGATGAAAGTCCAGGCTAGAAACAGTTGTTGTAATGACATGGAGAGAGGTTGTCACCCTAAGTGAGATTCCAGATAGCTTTGCAGAGCAGAGTAACTTATGCTGCAGAGGGAATGTGTTTGAGGAGGAGCCTGGTCTGGAATAAAACTAAACAACCCTTGCAAGAGCACAAGGCTGCAGCCCTGTTCAAAGGAGTCAGAAGAAAGGATAGGAGACCATAAGCTAGCAGAAAACACAGGCAAGATTGGGCAACAAAAAAAGGATAAATATTTTAGAACACTCTCAGAGTAAGAACAATGACACTATTGCAACACATCTCTTCTGTAGAAAGGGACTGAAGAAGGGGCAAACCCATGGGTTTGATGCCGCCGGTTTTGGCAGCTTCTACAGACGCTTCTCCTGCTGGGGACAGACATCTAACATACGAAGGGATTAGGGGGTGACAACGTGAGGATATAAAGGAGTTACAACAAGCAGTGAAATGGATAGACTCACTGTTTGGATCTGCAAGTGCATTGCCTTCAGCTGTGTTGGGGAATAAATTTCACAGAAGTTCGAAATTGGGGAATTTGCCATTTTTTCAGTCTTCCCGCACAGCAGAAATTAGTATGAAATAAAAATTTGTCCTTATATAGACTTGAGAAAATAGAGGATTTTATGGCAGGAAACTGAAAAACAGTTACTCGTGTCTCCCTCGACTTCAAAATGTGTTGAGTGAGGTTCTTGCTACCCTCAGTTGTTCTGGAGAGAATAGCTCTAACACAGGGAACAATCCTACTTGCTTGAAAGCGTGACCAATCAGATTGTTCAACATTTCGACCCTTTAGAAAAAAGTTCAGAGTTAGGGCCATTTTGACTGGTTGCCAGCAATAACTGTGGCGTGAACTGCCAACGGGGCTGGCAACTTCTCAGCGGCCCATGAACCACTTCGGGGGTATATCCTGCTATTGACATATTTTTTCAGTCTCTGAGAAGTGGAGCAGGTCCCCCGGAAAAGTCAGATTTACTCTGGGGTGAGTTTTCTGTTTACCACAGAATGACATACAAATAACAATTTGGCCGAGCCCTGCCCACAAAAACCATGCTTCCAATTTGAAATTTGAATTTGTAGTGTTGCATATGCTGTAGTATATTTTATTGCAAGCATGATAAGTCTTTTCCCAAAATGAATTTACTCTACGCCCATTAAGTTTTGAATATTAGCTAGTTATGTGTTGTTAATGTATCTTCTGTAAAGAGCACTTACACCCTCAGGATTTCTTAGCACAGGGAAGTATTAGGAGGGCAACATGCCACCATGGACCATTTATGCGTTAACAAAGACCCAGGATGTGTCTTGTTTTTGATTCGAAGTTAAGGTTGGATACTCACAATTCTCCAGTAAAGCACAGAAAAAAAGGTAGCGGTGGAATACAGGGTAGCACCTCAGTTGTAAAACAATATTTTTCTAAAACTATTTCTTATTCATCTATCAGTGTTGGTGCCACTCCAGGTAATATAAAACATCCCGCTACCACGGATGTAACCCCATAGGATTACCAACGGACTCCTATGTTAGTTCAAATAACACAAATTTACCTAGGCACTCTTCAAGTTTATAAAACACTACAGTCGAATAGTGTAACCAGTCTGTATAGTAATCTATATATCAATTCACAGGCAAATAATCCAACAAGTCAATTTTGAGCAGTAAAAAATGTTTTTTAATCTACTGATAATATTTCATTGCTAATTGTGGTGATCTCATATTTTACAACATAAATTAAAAAAAAATAATCAACAGTTACAGGTGTTATTTTCTATTTATGATTTCCCAGAGGTCCTGTTCATATAGCCTTTACTACGTTGTCTTAGATGGAAACAGCCGACACGTGTTTCGTTACGTTAGTAACTTTTTCAAGGCTTCAAAAATCCACAAACGACAGTCCAAATAGTAGGTAACGCTCCCATGGACACAGGGATCACCTGTACCATGTATGTCGGATATTGAGGGACAATTAATGTATGTCAGCCGCCTGAAAGTAGATCGATCTTTCAGAAAAGATCCACTTGCATAAGATGTCTTCTCGTAATAGTCTATGTAAGGAGTCTAATATGGCAATATTCGCAAATAAGTGTCACTCCTGTTTCGTATGTTTAGCGTAGGTTTGTAGAATATACCAGATTCAAGTGAAGGTCTTGAAGGCTTTATTATGACTTCAAGAGCTATGATAAGCCTCCCTAGTTTTGGCGCGAAGCGCCGTATTCCAATCGTGACGTCCCTCGACAAATAAGCGTGGACCATTTATGCGTTAACAAAGACCCAGGATGTGTCTTGTTTTTGATTCGAAGTTAAGGTTGGATACTCACAATTCTCTCTTGAAGTTTACACTTTGTAAACTGAGGATGCTTTCGTTGGAGGTAACTTGAAGGATGCAGTATTCCCCGCAGGAGAATACCAAACAGTTTCCTTTGCTAAAACAAGCTTTGGTACACAAGGCACAAAACCCTTAAAATGTATTTACTTTTTGAAAAGAATTGCAAAATAGTGCAGAAAAGAATCCAAGTCTGGTGGGACGCTTTGTTATTCACAGACCTCTGCCACTCTCCTGACAGGAGCGTATGTGCCAAAGATGTCCTTTACTGAGATTTAAAACGGAAACAATCAGCCTTTGCGTCGGAATTCCCTGGCGGTTTCAGTTAAGGTTCGTCGGAAATAAGTGAAGCGACAGCTCCTCGAAGGTGCATCCGCGGAGCTGGATCGCTCGAGGAGAACAGATGGGCGACACGCTGACGCGACTCAGGCAGCGCTTCAATTTAATGAGCGGCAGATATAGTCTGAAGGCCTTGCTTGAGCTCCATCAGAGCTGTGCGCCGTGCACAGAATAAAGAGCATTTGGCACTGCTGCAGCCTGGGTTGACAAGAAGTGGTAACAGCCCACCAGGCACTAGTATTTTTATAACATTATTGCAGCAGTTCATTTCCCTCTTCCTGTCAAACACACATTTCAGGTTCGGTGGATTATCAGTCTCTGCTGGTTCTATAACAAGGATTTTAACAATGCATATTTCAAGAGACATACTGCTGCCACATGTTCTATCACTGTGAGCAGGCACCTATCTCATTTTGACAGTCATATTTCAAAGTATTCTAGCATTTATATAGCGCTTCAAGTCCCATTGTGGCGTACCGAAGCCTATTTTTGGATGGGTGGCATGGTATGTGTGGGACAGAGCATGGTTGTCAGGTCGCGTGTATGTTGGGATCCTTTGTGGGAACAGTTTTGGTTTTGTGAGTGAGTGACTAGAGAGGCGCTCTCATCTTTACTTGGGGCACAGCGCCTAGAAGTGTGATGGAGGAGGAGGCGTGAAAGACAGACGTGCAGAATGTAACTGTAATGAGCTGGTTGTTATATTTTCATCTGCAGGTCCCGTGTTCTGTTCCATGGTTTATATGATGCAAAAGATTTATCTAGATGGTCTGTGATACCGGTAGCTCATTTCGGGGTAAAAGGGACTACAACATATAGGATGCTGCAGAGTCTCCACAGAGGCTACGGATGCTGTATGCTTGTACATTGAAAAATGTCTAATAAAAGAAAGCACAGTAATCCATACAGCAACATGCTCAAGGCAGAAATTCTTTCAAATGAGTAAAATGATGCTAAATAGGCATGAAAGGAAGTTGGTGACATCAGCAGACTCTATGCACTTTTTTAAAGGTTAGGATACTGACAATTAGTGTACAAACACATCTCATGAGCGAAGAAAGAAAGTGAAGAGCAAACAAGGTTGGCAACCTAAACACGAACTACACAATCCTTAAAAGACCCAGATTGCAGACCGAAGGAAGCCAAAAAGTGAATGTGGTTGTGGGATGGGAGAGCCTTTGAGGTTTCAATCTAGAGCCAAATCTTCGAACTCACTTTGTTGAGGAGTCAATCAGTGGCGGCCGGCACAGGTAAGAGCGGTGAGGCGGGGCTTGGGTCAGGGAAGTCGACATGCGACGGGGTAAGTTAAATTACATTTAAAAAAAACACTTACCTTGCGTTCGCCGACACGCCAATGCGGCAAGCCTTGTAAGTGGTTTTAGTTAATAAAAAAAATAATTTAACTTATTCTGTCGTATGTCGACTTCCCCCACCCCACCGCCCCACCGCTCTTACCTAGGCCGGCCGCGACTGGAGCCTATTAGGATGAAGCAGACTCTGTGGATGGAACAATAAGAAGTTATCGCAGAATGTATGCTTCAGGATGACTTTTAGCATCCTGAAAACAGGGCTACCCGTTTTTAAGGGACAACACACAACCTTGTACTCTGCAACATCTCATAGGAGTGATCAGAGGAAAACTGCCATTCTGGCTGCAAAGCGGTCCAGAATTTCAGGTCCAATTCTGGATGACTTTGTATGCTTATCATTTGATTTAAGCCACGAGTTACACTCTGGCACAATTCAAGTAAAGGCTTACCTGGCTGCTGTCACTAGTTTTATAGTCCACTTCAGGTAACTTTTCAATTACTTCAGAGCACAGAGACGCAGTAGAGCCAAACTGCTGCAAAAGTTACTATGTTGGTGAAGAAGGCATCCAAGCAGGTAGGGTGGAGCCCATAGTGGATGTTCTGCAAACCTGGGCTCTGTATTGTTTTTCAGGCATGTACTATGTCCTTTACTTTACCTGTTGGAGTTGCTTCAGACGTTTATGGGAAGCCTTGTGCAGCAGTGCCTAGATGCGTTCCACCTGGTTATGTGATTGTGAAGGATTTATCATGGAGGCAACACCACAAGAAGACTTGGGACAGAAACCAATAACACTGAGGCAGAAAAAGACAGAGGACCATTACTGTTCAACGTGTACCTCAAGCCAAACACCCGCCTACTGCCTTGAGGCTCAGACAGAACACATTAAAATTAAACTTACTTTAGAATCACCTGAACAAAAAACATGTGATGGGGTTCTGAATCAGGACAGTGGGGTTGCATTTAATTCATTACAGAATTCCTTTATGTATCTTTGTCTGTGTCTGCTATTTGTAATCCTTTTTCTTTGCAACCTTTATAACTAGGAAGCAGTCAGAAAAATAAATTACCATACACTTTGAACTATATCCCAAACAGTATGACAGACCCAAAATTTCCCTATTATAGTTTATTTCTTTGTTACTGACTTTCTTTTTTTCTCTCACATTTCTTCCCTTTTTCCTTCTTTTTCTGCTTCTTTTTTTCTCCTCCACTCCGTAGTTCCCATGGTTGTCTCTTATTTACTTCCATCTTTTCTATGCTATCTTTCCTTCTCTTCCTCAATTTCACCCAAACTTGCTCTTCATTTCCAGTCTCACTTTTGCTTTTCTTTATAACTTTTATTATCTCCATTTTATCATGGTCACTGTGTTTGCCTTCTTTGCAATCCATAGGATCCCATTTCTCTCATACTATTCTCTTTCAAGCTATCTATGAGCGTCTGTGCAGTGATGCTTCTCTACAGAGTCACAGATGAAAGCCAAGGAAGCCATAAACAGCAATTAAATCAGTTAATGTGACAGAAGGCAGTGGCCCATAGGAAACACCCTGCTGCAGCTGTGAAAGCGGGTGGTTCACTACCCCTTTGCCTAATAGTCTTTTAACCCCTTAATGTTCCTTGCACCAATCTGCGTCCACTTTATTGACATATGCAACAACCAAGACAGACATTCGATAGGAGGAACAACACAGAAGAACAGATGATTTTACTAAATGACTGTACAGAAGACAAGGGAGAAGCCAAAGTATTACTTCCTGATGATTTGAATCAAGCAAAGCTGCAGACTGCTGAACCTCTATGGATTAACAGCATTATGGGGTGGAAGAAGCCTTCACAAGAATAGGAGCTCACGTCAAGAAAGAATTCTGTCGGGCGTGGCTAGCGCCCAAGGAAGATCACGGCGTTCCTGTGATTCTCCCGGTACTGCGCGGAGACCAGCAGCATTGACAGCGCACCTAATGCTTGCGAGCCGCTAAAAATTGGTTCGCAAGCTCGAGGAACAAAGGAGATGACGAGGAAGGGAGTGTATTGCGGTGCAGCGCTCTGTAAGCCTCAAGCTTTGTTTTCTCTGCCGAGAGCGGCTCCGTCGGCATGACGCCTGCCATTTTGAGGAGCGACGCGATGAAGGGAAAGGCAGCAGCGAACCGATACTTTCCTCAGCAATTTCAGAATCTGCAAGCGGTCCCAAGTAATTGAAACAAAAATTATCCTTTCACATGTCTCTCCCTAATACCTGAGAGGAATGCAATACTCATTTCCAGGGCGTCTTTTTCAACGCTGCACTTACTGAGGTAACATTTGCTGGTTATATAAGTGACTTGCACAAAATCTGTCCGAACTTCCTGTTCTTTCATGGAATAGCCACACAACTATATTTTACGGCACTTCTTATCATTTTCAGTACTGACATGGCGTTTTTCCCTTATCTGCATTTCTCTCCCCAGTACCTACGAGGAACGCAGCATTCATTTTCAGCATGTCTTTTCAAAAGCTGTACTTTTTGAGGTAACACTTGATGGTTAAATAAGCGGTGTGGACAAAAGCTGCTCTAACTTCCTGCTCCTTCATGAAATAGCCTTACAACTATATTTTGCGGCACATCTCATCAATTTAAGTGCTGACATGGCGTTTTCCCTCATCTATGCACATTAAATCACCTTTTTATTTCTTCATTTTCTTCTTTCTGAATAAGGGGCTTCACTGACCTTCCTCATGTTACTTAAATATATGTAGTGTTACTTCAAACAAGCTACTACATTAAATTACTACAAGGGGATATTTACGCTTAGTATTTCAACCTGCTTCTTACTGCCTCCTCATATGGGCAGACTGAAAAAAGCAAAAACTTTGCTGACACCTTCAACTCACAAGCTTATAAACCGCTCAAATTTTCTCACGCACTTCGCCTCAATGGAAGACTCTATGAACTCCTCACCTAAAGGTGCCTCTTCATCCAATATTAACGCACCTTCTGCAGTTAGCAAAGCACCAACTAAATGTCTGAGGAAAGACCCTTCTTCCCCGCCAAAACAGGTCTCAACCGTTCTATGGATCTTCTTTTAGAAGAGATTCGCGCTCTACGCCCATTCGTAGAAGAGACAAACTCTGAATTACAAATTCTTACCGATAGATGGACACGGATGGAAGAAAGAATCACTACAGCTGAACAAAACATTGAATCTCTAGGATCAACCAGTCTTAAGGTAGAAGCTCTTCAATCCCATGTTACGTCTCTTCAGAAGCAGGTCGAGAACCTCGAAAACAGGAACAGACAGAACAATATTCGAATATATGGCTCACCAGAAGGAACAGAAGGTTCTGATCCCATCACCCTCTTCAAGTTATTTCTCCCAACAGTTTTAAACTTAGCAGAAGGCACTCTCCTTAATATTCAGCGCACCCACAGATTGGGTCCTCCACATACAGTGACATCCAACATGAGAAAACAGAGAGGGGTCATGCTGTATTTTTTTTAGAATATACTGATCTTAAGGTTTTGTCAGCAGTCAGATCCATAAAACGAGTTTCATGGTCGGGCAATCCTCTATTCTTCTCACAGGATTATGCAAAGGATACTGCTGATAGACGCAGAGAATTCTTAGCTATGAGACCAGATCTTCGCCCTATTGGTGCATGTTTTGGCCTCTTCAACCCCTGTCTATTTAACCCCTTCCATGCGCGGCCGATTTTCGGCCTGTGCGAGGCGTTTCATTAAGCGGACGGGTTCATGACGAGCTCAGCTCGTCATGCGCACACGAGCACTGCGCAGCATGACGAGCTGAGCTCGTCATGAGCATGGAAGGGGTTAAAGTAACCTACAACAACAAGACAACTACTTATAAAGATCCGGTTAGGCTGAAAAGCTTCCTCAATTCTCGCAGAATAGAAAATATGGACACATCTATAGCACGCACTAAATAGTTTGTTCAGTCCTACTTTATATCTTAGAGTCATATTTGTTGTTTCTGATGACTTCTTGTATAAGAACATGAAAAGTGTTTTTGTTTAACAAAAATTATTAGGTGATAATAATCTCTTTTTTCTCCTTACAGGTTTCATCTCCTTATTGTATGACCTACCTTTTTGCATGTTGTTTGTGCTGCGGTCCCTCCCGCCTTCCCTCATGGAGTCTGGATGTGTCATCGTTCCATGTGGCCTCATCCCCCCTCCACCCTCTATATGTTTTGGAATTTATGTAGGTATAATCTTTTTTCTTCTAGTAATTCTAACATAAATCTTCCTTTTCTGTAAGTCTACCTTGTTTTCTTTCGTCAAATCTTCTTTCTATAGTATCTTCTACTATCATTTCTATATCTCTTACTCTCTTTCCTTTCCCTTTCGCAACCCATTGGTTCTCAATGTCATTATATTTGTCCTTGTATTATGGTCTATGTTTGATACTCTATACATCAGTGCCGGTTTATTTAATTATTTACTTTGTATAAGCATTTTATGTCTTTAAAAATTGTTACATGGAATGTCAGAGGCTTAAATTCCCCCATCAAAAGATGAGTATTATCATATTTATCTAAACTAGATGTTAATATAGCCTTATTGCAAGAGTCACACCGTACAAAGTCTGAATCACTAAAACTTAAAAGGAACTGGGTAGGTGAAGTTTTCTTCTCACCTGGTGATGGCAAAAGAAATGGTGTTATAACCTTATGTCACAAGGCACTAAATGCTAAGCTTATTTCTCAAGAATCAGATAATGAGGGCAGATGGCTGTTCACCAATTTATTGATCGGGTGGACTCCAGTCTCTTTGTTCAATATTTTATTTATTTTATTTTTATTTTAAATGTTTTATATAGCGCTGGCTAGACCCAGAGGTATCAGAGCGCTTTACATGAGAGGATAATAAAAAGCAGACATGGCATACAAGAAGATAAAAAGATAATGAAACATCATTTGAAATATACAAATCAAAATAGATATACAGGTGAAAGAGCTATACACTTCAAGTAATTAGGTAGATGATGTTCGGGAAATGGACAAAAATTACTGGACAATATAACACGGTGATTGGAGATCAGGTACAGGTCACAGGTTAGGACCACCAATAATAATTGGGCCAAACATGGCATACAAGTAGGTAAAAAATAATGAGAACAACATGCGAAAATATACAAATCAAATAGATAAACAGGGGCAAGAGCTATACATATCAAGTAATTAGGTAGATGATGTTCAGGAAATGGACAAATATTACTGGACTAATATAACATGGTGAATTTGGAGATCAAGTGTAGGTCACAGTTTAGGATCCCCAATAATAATTGAGGAGGTGGATTTTGAGGTCTTTTTTGAAGCTGAAATAGGAGGGGTTACAGCGCAGGTTTTTTGGGAGGGCATTCCAGATAATAGGGGCATTGCTAGAGAAGGAGCGTGATTGTGTGGCTTTCTTTTTATGCAGTGGTGGGATTAGGAGGAGGGTGTTGGTGCTTCTCAGAGGTCGTGTGGTGCCCGCAATGAGGAGTTTCTTTGAGAGGTACTGCGGAGTGTTTTGGTGGAGGACTTTATGAATAATGCAGGCAGTTTTGTAGGCAGATCTGCCTTCAATAGGGAGCCATTTGAGAGCCGGGGATATATGATCGAAGTGTTTGCAGTCTGTGATGAGCCTGGCCGCAAGGTTGAGCACAGCTTTGATTGGAGCAAGGTGGACCTTGGGGATTCCATTGAGGATGACGTTACCATAATCAATACGTGAAAGAACAAGTGACTGAACTACAAGTTTAAAGTCATCGGTGGGTATAAAGGGTTTGATTTTCTTGAGGTGACGGAGAGTGAAGAGGGCTCCTTTAGCAGAGTTTTTGATGTGGACGTTAAGGGTTAGGGTGTTGTCGATAGAAATACCAAGAGATTTGACGGAGTTGGACAGGGTGAGTGAGCAGTTGAGTGCGTTAAGGTCGCATATCCAGGATTGAACGGGGAGAGGGTTATTTTTAGGGGAGAAGAGAATGATTTCGGTTTTATTAGGGTTAAGTTTGAGATGATTGGAATGGAACCAGGTTTGGATCTTGGTGAGGGTGTTGTTCAGGTGTAGGATGTCAGCATGAGTTTTAATCTTGTAATAGATTTGGGTGTCATCGGCGTAGAGGTGGTAGTTGATGCCTGCTTGTTTAAGAATGAGGGTGAGGGGTTCCATAAAGAGGTTAAAGAGGGAGGGAGAGAGAATAGATCCTTGGGGGACTCCAAGGGAGACGGGAGTGGGGTTAGAGAGACAGTTTTGAATTTTGATTTGCTGAGTTCGGTGTTGTAGGTAGGAGACAAACCATTTGTAGGCAGTACCATTAAGGCCGAAACGGGTCCTAAGCACATTAAGTAGGGCTGAATTGTTGACTGTATCGAACGCTGCGGAGAGATCAAGGAGGATAAGAAGGCAGGTCTCGCCATTATCAAGTGATTGGTGGATGTCATCGACGACATTGAGCATTGCTGTTTCGGTGCTGCAGCCTTTCCTGAAGCCTGATTGTAAGGGGTCGAGTAGGTTGAAGTTTTCGATGTGTTTGTCTAGTTGTAGTAGGACACATTTTTAAAGGACCTTTGAGAGAAGGGGGAGGTTAGTGATGGGGCGGAGATTGTTTAGGTCATTGGGGTCAGCTTTGGGGTTTTTGATTATGGGAGAGATTTGTCCAAGTTGAAGGGAGGTGGGGACACAGCCAGTGGAGAGAGAGGTGTTGATGATTGTGGTCCAGTATGGGGTGAAGATGTGCTTAAGGGCAGGGACAAGGTTAGAGGGTAAGGGGTCTTTTGTGTGGGAGGACGGTTTAAGATTACCAATTATTTTAAGGACTTCTAGCTCAGTCACAGGGAGGAAGTTGAGCAAGGAGGCATTGTTCTTTAATTGTGAGTTAGGGGAGTTGGTTTCCGGAGATGTGATGGGGGATGGGTGTGGGGAGTGGTTAGGGGTGGGGGTAAGGAAGTAGGTGGGTGAGGAGAGTCGCTGGGGAGAGGTAGGATAGTGGGCGGAAGAGAGAAGGGGTCAACTGGTCGAGGGGATGTGGAGTAGGCATTAGAGGTGAGGCCGGGTTGGCATTGGGAGTTGGAGGGGAGCTGTGTGGGAAGGAAGGATTGATCAATTTTGGATATTTTTTCCGAGAAGAAGTGGGAAATTTCTTCACATCTGGCTGAGGAGGCGATCAGATTTGGAGGTGCGGGGGAAGTTTGGTTTCAAATGATTTTGAAGAGTTCCCTAGGTCTGTTTTTAGCACGATCAAGTTGAGTGCGGAAGAAGGATGCCTTTTCCTTGAAGATGTGTTTTTTGTACGTGGATCTAGCACGTCTGAGGAGTGCAAGATGGGAGGGAGAGGGATGGTGTCTCCAGGTTCTTTCCGACAGTCTGAGTGACCGTCTTTCGTTATTAAGCTCAGTATTAAACCAAGAGTTTGAGGGAGTGTTTCTTTGGTTTTTGAATTTAGGCGGGGTCAATTGGTCAAGAATACCGGTGACAGTATTGTTAATGTGTTCAGTGAGCTCATTAGCATTTTGTGAGGGGGGATGAGAAGAAGTTGAGCTTGGAGTTTAGACTCAAGAACACCCGGGCGATACATTTTAGATTTCTGGTCAATTTCTTAGGTCTGTTAATTTTGGAGGTGGGGAAATTTGCAGTGGTAGCAATGGTGAACAGTATAAGGTGATGGTCAGACCAGTCAATGGGGACGATATTGGTCATGGAGGCCAGATCTTCGGTGGAAAGAATGGCGTCAAGGATGGCTCCTTTGGTGTGTGTCGGGGACAGGCATAGTTGTTTGAGTTCATTGATCTCAAGTAGATTAGTGAGGAGGGAGATAGTGGGATCATCAGTATCGTTCCAATGGAGGTTAAGATCCCCAAGAAAGAGATTTTTTGAGTTGGATAATGAGGATTGTGTCAGGAGCTCAGATAAGTCCTTGATGAAGGGCTGGGGGGCTCCCGGGGGGCGATAGATGTTGTGTAGACGAATTGTGAGGGAATTTTGAGTTGTCAGTTCAGCTTCCAGGTATTCGCAGGAGGAGTAGCCAGAGTTCTTGACAAGGGATAGCTGAAGTTCATTTTTAAAGATAATGGCTAGACCACCCCCAACTCTGTCAGGTCTATCTTTTCTAAGAATAGAGTATCCCGGGGGGGAGAGTAGGTCAAGTATGCTCGTTGAGTGGTCATTGAGCCAGGTTTCTGTGAGGAATGCAATGTCAATGGATTCACTCAGGATAGTTTCCGAAATTTCCGTGGCATGTAGGACTGCGGAGCGACAGTTAACAAGCATACATGTAAGTGGTGTGGGGTTGCATATGGTGGGTGGGCAAGAATGGATCGACGTGAGTTGGGGCGGTGGTCTGGGGGAAGCGGGGGAGGAGGGGATTCTATTAGTCCCTAGGATAACAGGGATGTGAGAGTAAGGGAGTGGAGGATTGGTGGTTGGTAAACTAGGAAGGTAGGAGTTGCATAGGTCGGAGAGGTCGGACGGGGAGAGATGGTTCGAGGTGCGGAGAGGTCTATGTATACGGCAGCGGAGAGGAGTCGATCTCCAATGATTGTGTTTGGTGTTAGGGATTTTTGAGGGGGTGGGTGGGGATGTTATGGTGAGGAGGGTTCTGGAGCTGAGGAAGATAAAATCTTTCCTGAGTTGAGAAAGTTCAGTAAACAAATTAGATAGGTCAAGTTCAATGTTGTGTAGGCTCTGGGCAATTAGGGTGAGGGGAGGTACCGAGGGGGTGTGGTCTGGGTTAGTTGCGGAGGGTGGACTGATGTGTGAGGGGGGAGATAGGGTAGTGGGTGTGGTGTGAGGGGTGACGGGGCTGTTAGGTGTGAGGGGTTCGGTAATCAGATTGGATAGGTCAAGTTCAGTGTTGTGTAGGCTCGTGGAAATTGGGGAGACGGGGGGTACTGAAGGGGTGAGGGCGGGGGTAGGGAATGGTCTGGGTTGTTGCAGAGGGTGGACTGATGAGTGAGGGGGGAGATAGGGTAGTGGGAGTGGAGTGAGGGGTGATGGGGCTGTTTGGTGAGAGGGGTTCAGTAATCAAATTAGATAGGTCGAGTTCAATGTTGTGTAGGCTCGGGGAAATTAGGGTAAAGGGAGGTACTGAAGGGGCATGGGCGGGGGGAAGGGAAGGGAATGATCTGGGGGTAGAGAATGGTCTGGGTTAGTTGCGGAGGGTGGACTGATGTGTGAGGGGGAGATAGGGTAGTGGGTGTGGAGTGAGGGGTGTCGGGGCTGTTAGGTGTGAGGGGTTGGGCTAGGTTAGACAGGAGGTTAAGAACTTCAGGAGATGTGGTCAGAGAGGATAAAAGGGCATCGAGGGAGTGAAGAGCGGATATATTGGGGTGGAGGGGTAGTGTATTTATCGGGGGTTGGGATAAAGGATTGGGAGGCGGAGGTAGGAGGGCCTGAAGGGGCAGGATAGGGGGATGGTGAGGAGAAGAGGGTGTTCGGGATGGGTAAGAGCAGGGGGTGAGGAGTTGTGTTAGGGGATTGAAGGGAAAGGACGGTGGAATACGTGAGTATTTGGGGAGGGGGGAGAGAGGTTGGGGGGTCAGGAAGAGGGGGGGACGTGGGAGGGGAATGATAAGTGGATGGCTGGGATTGGGGGCTACCGTTTTTAGTGGAAGGGTCCGAGGAGTATGAGTTCTGGAAGTTAGGGGGAGGGAGGGAAATTAGAGGGGGATGAGAAGTAGGTAATGGTGGTTGGGGGATGTCGTTTGCAGTAGAGAGGTCCAGGGAGGGTGATGGTGAGGTCAATTGTTGGAGGATGGTGTTCGCTGGATGGTTGAGAGTGGAGGTGGAGCGAGGGGGAAGAGGGGAGGGAGAGGTTGGAGGGGCGTTATTCAGTTAGGGAGAAGGAGTGTTAGGCGCAGAGTGGTCAAGGAGGAGAGACATAATGCTGAAGTGGTGTTCGAAGATGGAAAGGTGGGATATCGTGGCTTGTATGAGGATGTTACCAGTTTTGAAGATGGAGATATCAATATCACCATGAAAGGCTGGGGAGGGAGCGGTGGATATTTTGAATCCATATGGTATTTTAGTTGATTTAGAGATAGGGAGGTGTTGTAGAAAGATGCTTTTCCATTTGGAAGGACGTTTGGAGTAAAAGATGTAGTTGGTTATAATGGGGGAGGTGAGGCTGAGGTAGTTATCAACAATGAGTGTTTCAGGGTTACGGATAAGGAGTTTATGTTTGAAGTTTTTCTTTGCATGTTTGGAGAGATTGGGGGGGTAGAGAATGGTCCATGAGTTGGGGCCGTGTTTGGAGAGAGTAGGGTCCTGGGGGTGATGGTCCGTGCTGTGAGGGGGCATGTAGGGTAGACGTGAGAGAGGGAAGATTAAGGAGATGGGGGGTAGAGGAGGAGATGAGGATTGGGAACCAACGGGGGCACTGGGAGAGTGGGGGGTAGAAATATAGGGGCTAGACAAGGAATAGGGTAGACAAGCGAGGAATTATAATGGCAAAATGGAGCAGATCAAATAGCTAAACAAATGATATCGACAACATGGAGCAGCTTAAATAGATAAACACGATAAATACGATGATTCCTCAGAGATGATGTCTCAGGTCTGAGGGTAGTCCTATAACTCTTTCCCTGTATAAATCCTCTCTGTGAGGTAGTCCTATGTCCCTTTCAATAAGCAGTATGGTGCTTGGTCCTTTCTTCCTGTTTGTAGAATGAAGCGATGCGTAGTCCTCTGTCTCTTTCCATGTATCTGTGTAGGGTGATTTAGTCCTTTCTCTGTTTCCGTTTATGTGGTTTTACCTGCCATTTTGAAGAGGGGATCAGAGGATGGTCCCCAATATAGCCCAAAATGGGGTCCCTGTGCTACCAACCGCAGTCATCAAAAATGTTAATTACACATATGCATCGTGCCCTATAGAGCCCAATTATACACATTATTTAGTAGGCCATAAGTTCAGCACTAGCTCCCTCGGCCAACGGGGGCAGCCATTTAAGGCAGTTCAAAATTAGTATGACTCAGTTTAGAGTTGAAGAGCGGGATCGGGTAGTCGGCCAGATGCAGGCACTTACACCTAAGGAGAACCTCCTGCCTGAGGAGAGCGGGATTAAGGTGCTAGGGGTATGCGCTCAGTAAAGACCATCCACGTTTGGGAGGGAGGCAGGAGTGGCAGCGGGCCTGGAAGCAGACAGGCCGTAGCCCATGTAGCGTAGGCACTCTCAGCGTCGGCCATAGACGGGTGCAGGAAGGCTCAGAGATTAGCGGGCCGAGTCTAGTGTTTGTTCCGGTCGGCGGATACCAACTCGACGCGGTGTCACTAGAGAGGGTCGATTTGTAGAGGCAGGGGGGGGGGAGTCCCTCACCCTGGGTTACCTGCTTAAAAACTGTATTCGCCATCTTGCGGAAACAAAGGCAGCCGTATCGCCGCCATTTTAAACTAAACTGGCGGGTTATAGCGATGAATTAGAACTATCCGGATATCGGCCTCGATCAGGTCGAGGGGCTTTAATAAGCCACAGTGGATAACGCGGTGGACTGGCACAGCTCCGGCGAAGCTGGGAGCTGCGTGTAACAGGGGGCAGCTTAAATTCCTTGGGCTCTGTCGATCATCATCGAGCCTGGCCTCTGACCAGGCAAAACAAAGCTGCAAGGACCTCCGTACCAGCGGAGCTGCCGGGAGGAGACTACAGGAGGCACGGTCTGTTGTTCAGCCTCGAGGGTGAGGGCGTGGGAGCGGTCGTCAAAGTGTAGCCGACGCTGCCATGGTGGTTCCAGGGGCAGGCTCCGTCCAAATGAAGAATCAGGGAATACTCGGTTAATCCGAGCCGGCAATCACTGTCGGGCAGTCGAGTTCCATTTAGAGCAGTGAGCAGGCTGCCAAATGGTGCCGGAGAGCAGACGGCATCAGCGAATCGCAGCCCCTCGGCAGGAGAGAGGGGGGCACGGCAGAGCTCCGGAGACTCAAGGATACGGAATTAACAGGCTCGGTGTTGTTCGCAGGGTTCTGTCCAAGTCCCCGGGGACAAGTGACGACGTCAAGCCTGGGACCCGCCACTGAGCTCCTCAGGCAGGCAGGCAGCCATGGAGCTCCCACGGCCAGCAGGAAAGTTCCAACTGCTAGGCGCCTGTGCTCCGGAGATTTGAAGTAGGGGAGTCATGTACCGGGTGTTGGTCGCAGGGTTCTGTCCAAGACCCCCGGGACGAGGGACGACGGCCAGCCTGGGACCCGCCACTGAGCTCCTCAGGCAGGCAGGCAGGCAGCCATGGAGCTCCCACTGCCAGCAGGAAAGTTCCAACTGCTGGCGCCTGTGCTCCGGAGACTTAAGAAAGAGACCGGGAGTAGTCGCAGGGCTCCGGCCACTGAGCTTTCCAGGCGAGGAGGCAGCTACTGGGATCTTCAGGCTAGCAGGCGAGTACCAGCTGATGGGGCCTGCACTCCGGGCAACTCTCCAGTGTAGGGCGATCTCGATCCCCCGGGGGCTGGTACGGACGTTTGGAGAGCTAACACCGACAACTAAGGGCTTGCTACCATGGCCGTCGTCCTCAGGCAGCAGATTAGCCAGGTAGCTGGGCATCAGCCGGGCATTGCCGAGGTCCGGGTAGCATAGGCGCCGTTCAAAGCATCAGCGGTCGACGATCCGGGTAGGTTGGCTGTTAAAATCCGTTTCAGGGGAATGGTTCGGGGGGGTCAGCTGTCCGGTCCAGGGGGCAGGTGGGTGGATGGCCGGTGAGGTGGTTTTATCGGGGATATACTACCAATTGGTAATCCCCAAACCGGGAGCTCCTCGGGAGGCTCCTACTCGGTGGCCATCTTCAATAATCTTAAACCTTGCTGTCCCTTGATGCCCCTACTAATGGAGATGCTCCTTTTTGGTCCCACATTTCTCGGTTACTTGCAAAGTACCCCGCAGAGAACTTTATTTTTACAGGCGACTGCAATCAGGTGGTTGATCCCTTTCTAGACCGAAAATCCAAGTTTTTTTTCATCCCAAATAAAGCCTAAAGCTTTTTTACAAACCATAAAACAACAGAACCTAACAGATGCATGGAGACTCTGCAATCCCTCTTCAAATCTATTTCTCCCCACCCCACCAGACCCAGTCCAGAATTGACCATATTTTCAATTCACATAATGTCTCTCAATCTTTGCATTCAACTGATATAGGCCCCATACTCATATCTGACCATGATCCTGTTTGGGTTCAGCTGGATATTTTACCTCAACTTGCGCTTCCCAAAAGATGGTCGTTTCAACAATTCCCTACTTTTGCACCCTAATTTCAACTCTTCTTTTGTCTCCTTTTTTCATGAATATTTTCAAATTAATCAAACGGACAATATTCCCTTCCATACAATTTGGGATGCTTTTAAAGCTGCCGCATGTGATTTTATCATCAGATATGTTTCCAGCAAACGAAAAAAATCTCGAATACTCAATGCCGAACTTCTAACTAAGATAAAGAGACTGGAGCACTCCTTTTACACCTCTAGGTCGGAGGAATGTCTATCAGAACTTATAAATGCTAAGATTGAGTTTAACAAGGATTCTACGGAAAACGCTTCCTTATATTTACTGAAAACTATTGCGAAATTTTATGGGGCCAAAACAATTCAGGTAAATTGTTAGCTAATTACCTCAAGATTAAGCAGAACAAACTCCAAATTGAGTCCATAATTGATGCAAATAAAACATCAAAACATAAAGACTCAGAAATTTTACAAATGTTCGTACAATTCTATAAATCACTATATACACCAGAGAACACGCCTACAGACGCAGATATATCCCATTATCTTTCTACTGTCCAAAAGCATGTAGATCCCCCAACAAACTTAGACCTTTTGGAATCCGACATAACACAGACGGAAATACTCAACGCATTGAAGATTCTTCGAAAAGATAAAGCCCCAGGCTCAGATGGGCTAACAGTTGAATTTTACTTGCATTTTTCCCAAAGACTCCGTTCACACTTACACACCCTTATTTCCTCTTTTATCAATTCATGCAATTCTTCGGGCTCCTTTTTAGAGGCCCTAATTTGTCTCATCCCAAAAGAGGGCAAGGATCTGCGCTACTGCAAAAATTATAGACCCATTTCCCTAGTCAATGTTGACTACAAATCTTTCTGTAAAGCTTTAACCCTCCGACTCGAATTTGGCTTTGTCAAAGGGCGTTATATTACTGACAACACAAGTTTGTTTATCCAAAACATCCCATTATTCGGAACCCCTCGCAGCGATTCTCTTAGATGCAGGAAAGGCCTTTGAAAGAGTGTATTGGCCTTTTATCTTTCACACATTTAAATGGTTTGGATTTGGCCCAAAAATAATTTCCCTAATTTCTTTACTTTACTCTGAACCCAAAGCCGCTATTTTCGCTAATGGCCTTACTTAACCCTTTTTTACTTTACATAGAGGAGTGCGTCAAGGTTGTCCTTTGTCTCCTTTTCTTTTTATTCTGGCACTGGAACCATTTTTATCTAGAATACGACAAAACCCAATCCATAACTGGATTCACTTCTAACACCCAACAGATTAAGCTAGCGGCTTATGCAGACAATGTACTAATGTTCCTTTGTAAACTTTTGTTTATCCTATATCTCTAGAGAAGAAACGTTTACAGCTATGGTCTCCTGTCACACAGTTTTTAGATAATAGCGCAAAAAAATCCTTTGCTCCTAACCCCTTGGTACAAAAAGTTGTATAGCCTCCCTGACTTCCCTTCTATTGAAAATGACAATGTTTAAAATGTTATTTCTGGATTACTCTTACAACTGCATCTTTTTAGTATATTAAGTCTTTCTTCTTCTTTTATTAAGGCTTTCAAGAACCAGCTCTTTGTATTTCTTAAAGTATTTTGTTTCTCTCTCCCAGACAGAACACGTAATACTAATGCTACTTTTTATGTAATCTTTAATGTTTAATTGTATGAAGTGTTGATGTTTATTCAATTTCCTTCAATAAACTTACTTTCGAACTTAAAAAAGAAAGAATTCTGTCGAGATCAACTATCTCCAAAGCAAACACATATACGAGGCTTCAAAACAGGATTCCAAAACAACTAGCACAACGTGGTCTTCGAGAGGGGGCATGTTATCCAACGATACTTCATTAAACTAAGCACAAAATGCCAGGGTGGACATGGCACAGACACTCATGGACAAAATACAGGGCAGACCGATCAAACCTTAAAAATGGCTAATCCCTAGTGGCCAAGCTACTCACTTTAGAACACAGAGAAAACAACTCCAAGCCTGGTGGCAGTTCCTGAACACAAATTATGTCATTCCTTCAAATCACTTCTTTTCCCTATGCCCCAAACTGCATACATGTGTAACTTGTGCTGTAAAACCCATACTGCACTGTGTTGTGCCCCAATGATATGTTCCATGACCCCTCCCCATCACATTCTGGTGTTTATATCTGGCCTCAACTGTACAACAACTATCTTAATGTTCTACATACAGAGCTTCAATGTTTGGGATTCTGCTGCTACATTAATTGTTATCTTGACGATGCATTACTACATTATAAAAGTGGAACAAGTCAGTTTCTCATACCATCCCTCATCTTTGTCCATTTGTGTTTTACCGATACAGAGCCTTTCCAACAACATTGTTCATTCTCTTACTAGAAACTGTATAAATACTCATGAACAAAACGATTCCTTTTCCACTTCAAAGGAGGCTGGTATGACAACCTATATAGCTGCTGAGTATTCCTGCGCTCTAATACCTTGTTAAATATTCCTTTTAATTTTATTAAACTGTCTGAGTCTCAGATTTGAACTTGTATTTGGGTTGAAATCTGAGTCTCCAAATTTGAGGCATAATGCAAACTGACGGCCCCCCTGCAGGATGTGATAAGAGGCCCTCAAGTCTTCCACATCTCATAGATATTCATTGACTTTGGTCTAAATGGGGCCCTTGGAAGAGTTGGGGCCCCCTAAAAGGTTGTAGATCCTTTGCATTACAGGGGCCTGTGATACGCTTCTGATCCAAATGACCCTTGCCCCGTGGCTACACTACCCTCCCTTGAGCAAGCCCAATTCTGTTCTTCTCAGTGTTTCTTGGCTTTCCCTAATAAGTTTCTGGCCTTTCTCCCAACGACAGCTGGAATGCTTTACAACCTTTGTAGGCTTTCTCTGTTGTTCTCAACACAAATAAAGCAAAGAGTAACATCTTCTCCCAGGCCTTACCTTCTTCATCTATCATTTACGCCAGTAAATTATCAATGATGACATTGTACCTCTCTATGCACCCATCTGTCTGCAGGTGATATTTGTAGCTGGGTTATTCCTAGTGTTTGACAAACCTGTGGCATTAATTTTGAGACAAATGGAGTACCATGATCTATTAGTATTTTCCCATGGAGCACAACTCCAGAAAATATCTCAAAAATAACATTAGATGTACTTTGAGTAGTAAAGATCCTGAGAAGTGCTTCAGAATAGGGAGTAGTATAATCAACTAACATTAGCATACATTTATGCTCACAAGCTGGGGGTGCTAGGAAATTTATGATATCCATCCCCACTCTCTGGAAGGGTATTGCAATAATGAGCATGTATTGTAATGGAGTTTTAGGTAACTTTACATAGGTGTCTTTTGGCATAAATTACAGGCATCTCAATAATGTTTAACCTATGAAAAATATTCTTGTTCAATAAAATCAGTCTACAATGGCTCATTCCATCTTTTCTTTCCCATAATTGCCTCTCCTTAAATATATATGGGCCCGATAGAGACTATGTCCTTGACAAATCTTACTATTGATTGTTTCTGACTGGGATGCATTTTATACAATAGTCCCTTGTCCTATTGAAAATACGGGTTAACCTGTTTTCTGCAGAGTCATCTTGGGTTTTCTGAACTTGTTTCAGAGTCTCCACCACAGAAGGCTCCTCATACAGGGTGGCCCTAAAGTACATGTTACTTACTATCGATAACTTTCTTTCTGGTGAATACTCTATCTAACTGCAGATTCCTTACTTTTAGAACAGAATATTGGTAGGTGCCAGACAGGATCCAGGAAGCTTCCACAGCAGTGCTCCTGCATGCTGGCACATGGCACCACTTGTCTCCGCTGTGACTCCATTCCAGCCCGGAGTGACAGAGCAAAGCTGCATATACGTGCCACCCCTACAGGCTGATGTCAGTTTCTTTCTTGACTCTGTCCTCGCCCTTGGATGTAGAGCACAAAACCAATCAGAGGTACTGGTGTGCAGATGTCAAATTTTTGACCTTATTGGACAGAAAAAGAGACCGGCCCACAGAATGGGAGGCAGGATAGCAGTCAAGAATCTGCAGTTAGATAGAGTATCCACCAGAAAGAGCATTACCGAAGGTAAGTACTTTGTTATTCTGATGGATAATGCCTTCTTCAGATTCCTCACCTTTAGAATAGATACCAAATCAGTATCTCCCAAGATTGAGGGTCTATAGAACGAGCTCAGACCAAAATGTTCAGCACGACTGAATGGGCAAAACACCCTTCCCATTGGACCTGGCTGTTAGGGCTTTGTGAATGTGTGCACTGATGTCTATGTCATAGCCTGACATATATCAAAAACAAGCACTTCATGTACCAATGCAGTGCTTGCAGCCTTGGCCATGGTGGAATGAGTCCTCACTTTTTCTGGACGCTCTTTCTGGATGCAGCACGACCCATTGAGCAGGTCCTTGTGCCAGCTCCCCCTGCGACAGTTCTCCTGTCCAGCTTGCCCACAGTCCGCTACCCTCTGCTGCCTGTCTACATGCTGCCCTCTGTTTGTGCCTCCTCAGCTATTTTTTTGTGCCCTCTGTTTTGCCTTTTCTACTCATTTTTCTGCCCTCTGTTTTGCCTTTTCTGCTTGTTTTTCTGCCCTCTGTTTTGCCTTTTCTGCTTGTTTTTCTGTCCCCCATTTAGCCTTTTCTGCTAGTATTTCTGCTCTCTTCTGCTCTGTTTTGCCTTTTCTGCTAGTATTTTTGCTCTCTTCTGCTCTGTTTTGCCTTGCCTGCTTGTTTTTCTGTCCTCTGTTTCGCCTTTTTTGCTAATTTTTCTGCCCTTTGTTTGGCACACTTCTGCTCTGTTTTGTCTTTTCCACTCGTTTTTCTGCCCTTAGTTTAGCCTTTTCTGCTCACTTGTTGTTCTGCCCTCAGTTTAGCCTTTTCTGCTTGTTTCTTTCCTCCTCCCACCATTTCCTCAAGTCCTGGCTTTTCGATGGAGACCTCGCGCCACAGCGCCCAGATACCTCCAGGGGTGACAGTGCCACACTCTAGAAATGCTGACTGGTTGATTGACATCATAAAATAATTCAGGTTGATGTTTTTTCCTCACGTATCACATTTTCCAAGATGTATGTTCCCTTATTTACAGCTATATACAACTGATTAATGGTGGGTTTGTACCCACGTCACTTAACATTCGTCTGCCGATTTTTTTTTTTAGCACTCGCTGGACAAATACTGTGACAAAAGTAGAAAAGGTGAATGTCAGAGTCTGATTGCTGGAAGTGGGCTCAACTATGATGTTTAATGGGCTCTCGGATTGCATACCTGTTCCAAACAGAGCTCTTATGTTCAGAGATGAAAACACACATATACCTGCACTGAGAACGTCACATTTGCGTTTGTCTTTGATTCATAGACGAACTGTAAAAAACAAACTTTAAAGGTTACATTGCCTCATAGGAACATATCATCCGAAATGTTCCTCTGGGACAACAATAAATCAACGATGTAATAGGTGCAAACCTCGTTTTCTCAAAGGCGAGTGAGAAATCCCAGGCTCTGCGCTTGGATGACAGTTCGCACCTGTGCCTAGTGTGAAATGAGGCACGTCACCCCGATGACAAAGGTCCAACGTCTCCTGCGCAAATAGATTCTGCGTCCTCTTGAGGGCTGCCCTCGGTGCCAGCCCCCTGGGGACGCCTGGATTCGAGAGCAGTGCACAATATTCTGCTGTTAACCAGCATCTAAAGAGCAGAGAGCCACTCTGCCTCAATGCTCATCTGAATTATTGACAGCAACAAACGTCAAGAGACTTATAAGTGCATAATAAAATGAAGCTAGGGATAGATCAAAGGGTAGAAGGGCTACAATGCTGTTAGAACATTCCTCCCACTGAGGGTAGAGTGGCTTAATGCAGAATTCTGGGGCGCCCGCAGAATGGGATGAGAGGCTCCTTGGTGTCTAGTATCTCACAGATATTCACTAGCCTTATGTTCAATGTGGACTCCCTAAAGGGCGGGAGGGCCACCTGCACTACAGGGGCTACAGGGGCTGCAGGGGCCTGTGTTACATCCACAGTAGAATACTCTACAATAAACAGGGAGAAACAAAAACAAGCATTTGAATATTGGGGCAAAAAGTCTATGCCAGCCATTATTGGCTGCCCTTTGTCTGCAGTGGATGTCCCAGCATTCCAAAGTTTAGATAAGCATGATGCAATATTGCTTTGTTTGATGATGTCAGCTGGGGTTTTAAGATGTACTGTGGCATCACTGACTGAATGACCTTTAGAATATCTCAGTTCTTTACAATGAAGAATCAATCCAATTATTTTGAAGGGAAACCTTCCCTCCTTCGATTTAGCTTCATTCCTGCAGCACATTTCTTATCGGTTTCTTTTTCTTTTTAATTCTTAAGTGCTTAACATGTCATGCTGGCTTCAAGAGAGAGTGACAGTCCTGATTGTTCTTGGTGGGAGGCGGGAAGATAATTTCAGCCTCCTGAAGTGATGCCACAGGCTGTAGTCAGCCCACGGTGTCCACAGATACTAACAAAAAAAGCAAAGGTAAGCATTTTGAACAAAAATATGCATTTGCTGTTCATTTAAGAACTGTAGCAATATATAATTGTAACTTATTTTTTCTTCCTTTTGAGGAAAATAAATTAGACTAAGCATAAACTGTGTTTCCTTTGCTTAGAAGTATTGCAAGCAATACTTCTCTGGGTTTATAATGTACATCAAACGAGAGGTGACTCTAGAGTAACCCAAAGCTGACCTTCTGCAGCATGTAGACAGGCCCGAGCCCCTTCTGCTGCTCTCGTGTACACTGTAATGACGTGAACTGCACTTAGCTGGACTTTGACATATTGCCTCTTCAGAGAACGCCACTAAAAGCATCTGCGGCCAGGAGGATCAATACAGACGGAGCCTGAAGGGCTCTCAGAGCGCACATTACCTTGTATTCTACTGGCCCTGGCCGCCTGCACTGAATGCCACTGGCTGCACAGTTTGCAAGGCCACTTGTCTGCACTCAGAGAAACGTACATCACTCATTCAGCTGTGAGAAGTCGAAGAGATGTGGAGGGTCTAGAGGAAGGGACCTCAAAGGTTAATAACGCTTCATTTAACACTGAAGATGCTATACCTCGGCACAATGGTTTCTACCACCACGGGTTACTGGCCTAACTTAGATGTGACTTGTCCGTGGAATCCTCTGTTCTTCAAACAGTGGGGTGGGGTTATGCCTTAGAGAGCTGAAGGGCTATCCATCGGGGCACTAAGCTGGGGAAAGGAGTGCTGAAGAAAGACGGACTTAAGCTTTCTCAGTCACTAGAGAAAACCAATATGAATTTGCCAATGAATCTTGCAAAATAGGCTTTTAAAAGACAAGCCTAAATATCATCGCAGGTTGAGAACTTTGGTACATTAACAATGAACAACACTTTTGCCAACATTTCTTAGATGATAATATACCACCCAACCCCTAAATTGACTTAGGTACTTCAGCTCTCTCACTTACAAAATGTTTTTAGCTTTAGATATTGGATTTACTGTGAAGAAACAGCAACACAGAAGAACAAGTTACTTTTCTCACGGAACGCTCTTTCTAGTGGATACTCTATCCGATCCCTCACCTTGTGAATACACCAAGGTGCCATAGTGTATCCGGCAATTTTTTTTCAACGATTCCCTGGCGCATTGGTATGTGGTGTGCTCCATGTCAGATCTATCCCGCCCAGATGAGGCATTGCAGCCCCTACATGGACCATCTTGGTGTGATGATTTCAGTTACTTTCTGATATCTGTCCACGCTATTGGACACAGAGCTTTTGAAATCAGATTGTGCCAATGAGTACATCTCTAAAATGGAACCTTATAAGCATGGACTATAAGAGTCCATTCCACATAACGGGGAGGATTGTGGGTTGGTGAGGATTCTGTGGTTAGATAGAGAACTCAGAAACAGTGTTACCAAAGGATACTGCTGGATACTTCTAACTGCAGATTCCTCACAATGTGAATAGATACCAAAGCAGTAACTCCTCAGGTGGTGGGTTTGTGGAATGGCTCAGACCAGGAAATCCTACAGGACACATCAGGCAAAATGTCCCTCCCATCAGACCTGGCCATCCAGGGGAGTAGTGCTCCATGAACGTGTGAACTGACACCAGTGCTTAATTTGAGCCGGTGCTTTCCGGTGCTCAGCACCACGGTTTCCGGTGCTCGGCACCGGCACCTAATTGTCAACACCATACTTATAACAGTCTACCACATGGTGGCGCTGCTCATCTAATTTAGAGATGAGCATAACATGCTTGCTTATGAATACAATATACATTAAACTAGTGTTAATACCTGTCTCCCCAGCCTTTCCTCTAGCTTTGGGGACCTGGAATAATCTGAAATGTCGCATTTACATGTGAGGCACAAGTTACTAACTTGTGTAACAATATATCTGTAAGAGACAGTAGTTAGTGACAGATTCCTCACCTTAGAATATCCCCAGGCGTCAGGCTGGATCCGGAAAGTTTTTTGCGTAGCAGTACCCTTGCGCGTCGGTATGCGGCGTCGTGCGGCTCCGCGTCCGTCGTCGGCGTCGTGATCGCCGGGATGACGTCGCGGGCAGTACTTAGGCGCCGCCCCTGCGCGCTGACGTCAGTTCTGTACACGACTTTCCGCGCCAGGAACGCAGAGCCATGCAAGAAGCTGACATAGGTGTCTGAAAAATACTAGGGCCCTGAAAGGGATGTCCTTAACCCTAGAAATCAGTTCGCAGAACGGGGAGGATGGGTGGGCGGTAAGGAATCTGTCACTAACTACTGTCTCTTACAGATATATCGTTACACAAGTTAGTAACTTGTGCATCTGAAAGAGACACGTTAGTGACAGATTCCTCACCTTAGAATAGATACCCCAGCAATACCAACCCCGGTGGTGGGTCTGCGAACAAAGATCAGACAAGGAAGTCCTGGAGGACAGAACGGCCAAAGAAGCCGTCCCTCCGGACCTGACTGTCAAGGCAGTAATGCTTTGTAAACGTGTGCAGCGAGGCCCACGTAGCTGCCTGACAGATAACCGGCAGCGGAACACCACGGCCCAAGGCCGTGGTAGCAGCCGTTGCCCTGGTGGAATGGGCACGCAGCCCAACAGGAGGCTCCTTCTTAGCCAAAGAATAGCAGGTCTTGATGCACAAGGTAACCCAGCGGGAGATGGTCCTCTTGTGCACCGCCCGACCTTTTTGGCGCCCACGTAGCCAACAAAGAGCTGGTCATCCACCCGGAAGTGTTTTGTGCGGTCAATATAGAAGGAGAGCGCACGTTTTGGGTCCAGACGGTGGAGCCTCTCTTCCTCTCTGGAAGGATGCGGAGGCGGAAAGAAGGTGGGCAAAGTGATGGTCTGCCCAATGTGGAAAGCAGTAACCAACTTTGGCAAGAAGGACGGACGCGTCCGAAGAACAACCTTGTCTGGATGAACAGACAGAAAGGGAGGTTTGCAAGATAGAGCCTGGAGCTCACTCACCCGCCGAGCGGAGGTGATGGCCACCAGAAAGGCTGTCTTCAGAGTCAGAAGACGAAGAGGACAGTTATGTAGAGGCTCAAAGGGAGCGCACATTAAAAGGTAAGAACCAAGTTCAAGTCCCACTGAGGCATTACAAACGGAACAGGAGGGAAGAGGTGTGTAATGCCTTTTAAGAACCTGTTAACAACAGGGGACTTGAAAAGGGAGGGCTGATCAGGGAGCCTGAGGAAGGCCGAGATAGCACAAAGATAACCGTTGATGGTACCCAGGGCAGAACCCTGTTGGGCCAGAGAGAGAAGGAACAGAAGGACCTCAGAAAGAGGGGCAGAAAGGGGATTCACAGCCTTTGCTGTGCACCATGCCACAAATTTGTTCCACCTGCAGGCGTATACCACCTTAGTGGAGGGACGCCTGGCTGCCAGAATCACATCACAAACTTCGGGAGGCAAGTCGAAAGGAATCAACTGCCGCCGCTCAATCTCCACGCAAGCAGGTGTAGACTGGACAGGTTCGGGTGGAGGACCGTCCCCTGCTGCTGCGACAGAAGATCCTCCCGAAGAGGCAGACGGATCGGGGATCTACGCTCATATTGAGTAGCTCGGGATACCAAACTCTTCGAGCCCAGTCCGGAGCCACAAGAATGACTTGGGCCCGGTCGTGCCGAATCTTCTTCAACACTCTGGGTAGAAGTGGTATAGGCGGAAAGGCGTACAATAGACCGCAACTCCACTCGTGACGAAAAGCGTCGCCGAGCGAGTGCCGCCTTGGAAATTCCAACGCGCAGAACTGATGACATTGCGCGTTCTCTTCGGTGGCGAATAGATCTAACCAAGGCTCTCCCCACTGTAGAAAGAGTCCTTGCGCCACTTCCGAGTGAAGACGCCATTCGTGATCCATCATGCACCTGCGGCTGAGTTCGTCCGCCCTGGCGTTCAGGGAACCTGCCAGGTGTTGAACCATCAGGAACATGCCCTGATGTTCCAGCCATGTCCAGAGGCGCAGAGCCTCCTGACATAGGGTCCACGACCCCACCCCGCCTTGTTTGTTGCAGTACCACATGGCGGTGGTGTTGTCTGTGAACACCTGCACTACCTTCCCTTTGACAGAGGGAAGGAATGCCTTGAGTGCAAGTCGGATCGCCCGGAGCTCCAGAAGGTTGATATGGAGCCGGGACTCCGCCGGAGACCAGAGGCCTCTGATCTCCGCCTCTCCCATGTGACCGCCCCATCCCAGAAGGGACGCGTCCGTCACAACTGTGTGCTCTGGCTGGGGAAGGGAGAGGGATCTGCCCATGACCCATTGCCGGTTCGAGAGCCACCACTGCAACTGTTTTGCAGTCCCCTCCGAGATCTGGACGTGATCGGACAGGTTGCCCTGGTGCTGCGCCCACTGGAACTTCAGGTCCCACTGCAGAGCCCGCATATGCCATCTGGCATGATTGACCAGCAGGATGCAGGAGGCCATGAGGCCCAGCAGCCTCAGGGTCATCCGTACCGAAACCCAGGATAAAGGCTGAAAGATCGGAATCATAGCCTGAATATCCCGGACTCGCCGTTCGGGAGGATAGGCCCGAAACTGCGTCGTGTCCAGAACTGCTCCGATGAAAAGGAGCTGTGGAGAAGGAATCAGATGCGACTTTGGCACATTGATGGAGAACCCCAGCGAGTGCAGGAGTTCGGCCGTAGTCTGGAGGTGGGAGACGACTGCCTGGGACGAGCCCGCCTTCAGCAGCCAGTCGTCGAGGTAGGGGAAGACTGAAACCCCTGCCCGGCGCAGATGAGCTGCGACCACCGCCAACACTTTCGTGAACACCCGAGGGGCACTGGTAAGGCCAAAGGGGAGCACGGTGAACTGAAAATGCTCGGGCCTACCGTGAACCGAAGGTAACGCCGGTGGGCCGGCAGGACGGGGATGTGGAAATATGCGTCCTGCAAGTCCAACGCTACCAACCAGTCTCCAGGGTCGAGGGCAGTCAAGACCTGAGCTAGGGTGAGCATCTTGAACTTCTCCTTCCGGAGGAAGCGATTGACGTTCCGGAGGTCCAAGATAGGACGCATGTCCTCCTTGTCCTTTTGGGCACCAGAAAGTAGTGGGAGTAGCAACCACGCCCTACTTCTGGGGTCGGAACACGCTCGATGGCCCTCTTGGTCAAGAGGGCCGTGACTTCCTTCTGCAGAAGCACCAAGTGATCCCCTGACATGCGGTGGAATTGAGGTGGCATGGCTGGGGGGTGGTCTCGAAGGGGAGGGAGTAGCCCCTTCGGACAATGTCCAAGACCCACCTGTCCGAGGTGATGGTACACCAGTGGGGAAGGTGATGGCGGACCCTGCCCCCTACTGGCGTGCTGTGCACCTGAAAGGAGGGACTAGGAGGGTTTGGAGGCCGCGGACGGGTTGGAGGTGGTGGCCTGACCCGCACGCTGGTTGCCCGATCCGCCACGGCGGAATCCACGTCCTCGGCCACGCGAAGACGCCTGCTGCGCGGGCCGGTGGCTGGGCTGCTGACGTGAAGGGGCGCCCCTACCGTGGCCACGATAGGGGCGAAAAGCAGAAGTCAGCGGAGGGCGTGTAGCAGAAAGGCCCAGGGACTTGGCAGTAGCCCGTGAGTCCTTAAAGCGCTCCAACGCATGGTCTGCTTTGGACCCAAAGGACCGACTCCATCAAAGGGCATGTCCATGAGAGTATTCTGGACATCCCCTGAAAAACCAGTGGTTCTCAGCCAGGCGTGGCGTCGCAGCGCCACCGTCGTTGCAATAGACCTGCCCAGCGAGTCAGCGGTGTCAAGGCCACAACGTATTGTGTATTTAGCCGCATCCCTTCCTTCCGCAATGGCGCGGAAAAGCAGTGTCTGGACCTCCTCAGGACACTGGGGCAAAACATCCGCCACCGAATCCCACAGGGAGTGGGTATATCGGCCCAAAAGACAAGCGGTGTTAACGGACCGCAAGCCAGCACTGGAGGAAGAAAAACCCTTCTTCCCAAATTGATCCAGGCGTTTGGATTCCCTATCCGGAGGAGCGGTAGGGAAGGCGGTTTGGGAAGCGGAGGCTTGGACAACCAAGCTCTCAGGAGTGGGGTGAACAGAGAGAAACAGGGGGTCGCCCGGAGCTGGGCGATGGCGTCGTGACACGTTCCTATCCACAGGAGCCCCTGTGTTGGGCTTGGACCAGGCGCCCAAAGAACGTCAGTGAGGGCGTCGTTAAACGGCAGCACAGTCTCCGCAGAGGAGGCCGCCGGCTGAAGCACCTCTGTCAAGATGTTATGCTTGACCGTCAAAGTAGGGAGTTGGAGATGTAAGGCCCCAGCTGCCCTACGCAACACCGTAGCAAAATTGGCTCCCTCCTCCGTAGCCACGGGAGGAGACAGCATGCCAGTGTCAGGGGAAGTATCCAGACCATTGGCCTCCCTAGACCCTCTGTCCAGTCCTCATCGTACTGACACTGCCGTGCCAGAGGGTCATCAGACCCCTCCCAGTCCTCCTGGTCCTCCTCTGGTTCAAAATAAGGAGGAGGAGGGACATTTGGGACCCAAGGTCCCATCGGCGCCGGAACCGGCGTCGAGCGGCGTCGTTCCGGGTCCATGTCCGGAGCCGGAAGGTACTGGGGACGACGCCGCCCGGAGCCCAGGGCGGCGTCGAGAACGGCACCGGAGACAGCGGCGCCGGCGGAGGTGTCGTTAGGTCGACCGGCGTCGATGGTGGTTGTGGAGCCGGGATCGAGGCCGGGGCCGAAGCCGGAGCCGGGATCGAGGCAGGAGGCACGGGCGACGCCGGGGCCGGAGCCGTTGGCGACGCCGGAGCAACCCCATCCGGGCCCGCGGGGCCCGAAGGCGCACCGGAGGGGCCTGGAGGCCCGAAGAGGCGGGCCATGGCCGACAGGAATTCCTGCACTTTGGCCGGATCCGCCCCCGAACCCGGAAGGGCGGGTATGGCGGGGGCGACTCCACAGGCATGTCCGGGGCCGCGGGGGCGGGGACGGTGCCGGGAGGGGCCTCAGCCGAGTCGCGAGACCGGCGGGGCGAAGTCCTAGAGCGATGATGCTTTTTGGACTTCTTGTGTTTCGACTTACCGGACGAAGAAGACTTCGACGCCGATGACCGGTGTGGACTCCGCGATCGACCCCTGGACCTCTCACGCGACCGGGGCTTCCGCGGAGCCGAATGCCGGGCCTCGAGGAGCTTTCGAGACCGCTCTCGCAAAGCTTTCGGGTTGAGGGCCTGGCAGTCGGTACAAGACTCCATGTCGTGGCCTCGGCCGAGGCAGAAGAGACACTCCCAATGCGGGTCAGTGACGGACATCATCCGAGCACAGGCGCCGCAACGTTTGAAACCGGGCATCCCTACGACACCTTTAGAGAGAAAAACAGTGAAAAAATTCACCAAAAAGTATGGTCAAAAAATGACCAGGGCACTGCTCTTCCCGGATCTGCGCTTGCTGGCGCGGAAAAAGAAGAACTGACGTCAGCGCGCAGGGGCGGCGCCTAAGTACTGCCCGCGACGTCATCCCGGCGATCACGACGCCGACGACGGACGCGGAGCCGCACGACGCCGCCTACCGACGCGCAAGGGTACTGCTACGCAAAAACTTTTCCGGATCCAGCCTGACGCCTGGGGATATTCTAAGGTGAGGAATCTGTCACTAACGTGTCTCTTTCAGATAGAGATGGTTAGTAGTTGTTTTGGCAGCGATGACAAGGGCGATGGGTGGTGCAAGCTTCAGTAGCCTCCTGGTCAGAGCCCTGGCACTTAATATTTTAGAAATTAATCACTGACTGACACCCACATAGCAGCCTGGCAGAAATCCGAGACTTGTGCCTCATGCGCCAGCGCAGTGGTAGCAGTCTTTGATCTGATAGAATGAGTGCATAGGCCTTTAACAGGCTGTTTCTTGGCCAATCCGTAGCAGATTTTGTTACGCAGGACACTCCATCTAGAGATAGTTCTCTTCTACACAGCTGTTCCTTTCTTGGCCACAGAGAACCCCACAAATAGCTGATTGTCCACCAGATGGTCCTTGGTACAATCAATATAAATGCTCAGAGCTATCTTTGGATCTAGGCGATGAATTGTCTTCCTCTTGGATGAGGTGGGCGGAGAATGCTGGCAGGGTAATGGACTGTCCTATGTGGAAAGGTGTTATATCTTTCAGGAAAATGCCATTTTAGTCCTCAGCACTAGCTTACCCAGGATTAAGGTGATATACAGTTCAGTTAAACGATGAGCTGACGTTATTGCTATAAGCAACACTGTCTTTAAGGTGAGCAATCCGTGCAATGCCTCAAATACAATGCACATGAGAAAAGTGAGAACCAGATTGAGGTCCAGCTGACGCATCACAAATGGTGTTGACCGGAACATATGGGTCAGCCCTTTTAGAAAAAGCATCACAATAGGTAATTTGAATAAATAAGCCTGATAAGGTAAACTTAAAAAGTCTGACAAAGCCGGTAACTAACCTTTAACTGTTGCCATAGCCAGACCAAAATGGGCGAAAGATAAATGAAAGAGTAATATATCACACAACTGTCCCTGCAAAGGTTGAAGGTTTCGGGAAGAACACCAGACAACAGACCTCTCCAGGGGCGCCTGGCTGCCAAGATAACCCTCACATCTACAAAAGGGAGAAAAAAAGCCATCAACTGTCACCTCTCAATCTCCAAGCAATGAGTAGTAATTTGTTCAGGCTCAGGTGCAGGACCCTGCCCTGCTGTTATGACAGGAGGTTCATCTGAAGGGCCATAAGGATTGTAGGACAGATCCTCATCGCCAGAAGTTCTGGGTGCCATACTCTCAAACGGCCAGTCCGAAGCCACTAGGATGAGTTGGGCCTGGTCATTCCTGATCTTCTTAGGAACTATGGGCAGGAGAGGCAGAGGTGGGAAGGCACACAAGAGTCCTGTGTTTTGATCAGAGCAAAGGCGTCTCACAGAGAGACTGGTCTTGGGAACTATAACTCACAAAAGTTTGGGCACTGCACGTTCTCAGCAGTGCTGAAAAGATCGAGTCAGGTTTCTTCCAATTGTTGTAATATGCCCTGTGCCATCTCTGAGTGCAGCTACTGTTCTTGATCTGCTATGCAACGTCAGCTGAGTTCATCTGTCCTGGCGTTTAAATATTCTGCCAGGTGCTATACTATCAGGTAAATAAATGCACTAATGAATCAGACATTTCCAGAAGAGCAGGGCCTCCAGGCACATGACCCACAACCCTACTCTGCCCTGTTTGTTGAGGTACCACATGGAGATGGTTTTGTCAGTGAGAACCTGCACCGTTGCCCCTTGATGGACAGGAGAAACACTTTCAATGCCAAGTAAATTGGCCACAACTCCAATAGGTTTATATGGCGGCAGGTCTCTGCTGTATTCCAGAGGCCTCTGATCTCCACCTCTCCTAAAAGATCTCCCCAAACCAGCAAAAATGCATCTGTCACGATCATTAGCTCTGGGTGGGATATGGTGAGGAGGCTGCCACCTGTCCAACTGCACTCCAGCAGCCATTACTGCAGATCGTTTGCAGTCTCCTCTGACACCTGTATGGAATTCGACAGGTTTCCTTGGTGCTGGGCCCATTTAGACTTCAGATCCCAACGCAGAACCCGCATGTGCCACCTATGGTGGTTTACAAGCAGGATGCAGGAGGCCAAGATGCCTCACTAAGACCCAGGTAGAGGGTTGAAACATTGCAACTCATTGAGGTGGAGGGGAGGGCAGGAAGAGCATCGTAGTCAGGATGATTCCAATGAAGAGGAGCCTCTGTGAAGTAGTCAGGTGAGACTTTTGCATGCTGTTTGAAAACCCCAGCGATGTCACCAAGTTGGCCGTCTCTTGAGGTGGTCCACAACTGTCTGAGGTAAACTTGTTTCAGCAACCAGTCGTGGCGGTATTAGGAGTAGCACTCGCATCCTCCAAAAGAGGGCAGCAATCCCCATCATCACTTTTGCAAAAACCCCAGGCTCACTGGTAAGGCAGAAGGGGAGCACTGACAACTAAAAGCACTCACAGCCTACCTGAAACCATAGGTAATGCCTGTGGGATTGGAGGATGGGGAAGTGGAAATAGGTGTCATGCAGATGCAGCGCCACCATCCAGTCTCCTGGGTCCAAGGCAGACAGAACGTGGGTCATGGTGAGCATTTTAAACTTGTCCCTCCTGAAGAAGAAGTTCAGATGGTGAAGATCGAGGACAGAGCAGAGGCCTCTGTCATTCTTTGGCACAAGGAAGTAACAGGAATAAAAACCAGTCCCAACTTCTGATGCAGACACCCTTTTAATGGCTCCCTTGTCCAAAAGGGACTGAACCTTCCCTTGCCGAATGGAAAAGTGGTCCTCTAGGGGGCGTTAGGGTGTAGGAGGCATGTCTGGAGTGATGGAGAGGAAAGGGAAGGCATTTCCATTTTGCATGATTTGAAGCACTGATCGATCTCAACAGAAAGATGAGAGGCAATACAATCTTTAAGAGACGTTTCAATGTTCAATGATATTCCATTCACTGAATTTCTGTGTAAGCAGAAAAATTCTTTATTTCGTGTTCTTCAAAAACAAGTAGGCACAGCCAACGCTTTTCGCCCTACAAGGGCTTCTTCAGGGCTGTAAGCATATATAAAAATGTACATGTGTATACCCATTTAAAACTGACATACAGACAACGATAAGTACGTATTTAATGATAGATACGTAAATCATGAAGACACCCGGCGCAACTAAAAGGACCAGGTTAGAAGAAAGCCAACAGTGAAAAATGGTAGAAAAACCGGAAAGTGCAAATTCATGTGACATTAAAAGAATGTATTCCACAATTTAGTAAGAAACAAATCATTAGTTCAGATCACATACGTTGCACAAAAAAAGTCTGTGTATAAATGTGGAGTAGTCCAGCGTGAAACAAAGTGGTATTGTGTGCAGAGAGAGATTAAGGACAGAATGAACCTATATCTAAAAAGTGTCAAGCAGTAGCTTACCCAGACAGTGACCAAACCAGAAACATGGTTGAAAAACTAGACCATCATCCATATCAGCAAGGGCTTACCAATGTATTGTGTTATCAACGTATTTAAATCGTAAACGGAAAAACCAGCACTCTGTCGCACTTAGACTGCTTCTTCGTCCTTCCAGGAATAATTGTCGATCATGTATCCATAGTGGTAACCTAAACACGAAATCCTATTGAGTAAGCACAGTTTACCAGTAACTAACATAAAGAATAATTATGGTCCGTGAAGAGTTCCAACACCACATATCCATGTGAGGGGTGTTCCAAGTGAAAAGCCACCATACGCATTTTATCGCCATGGCTAGCAGCGAAATTCTCCAAATGCACCACTTCTGACGAGCAGAACAATCACCAAATGATACGGTAGTTAAGGGCACTGTTAATCAGGGACACCGTTGACCATATATGAACCAAGTATCATATCCCTTAGCGAGCGTCTATATCACCAAGGTGGCATCATGCAAACCCGGGGAGCGCGTTAACCGTGATGAATGTAACGGCATACCTTCAACTGATGAGTTGTAATCAAATAAAATGTCACCACCCATACAGCTCCAAACTTTTCAATTCCTGTGTTGGCTACTAAAAAGTAGAGATATATATTTTAGGATGCGTACGGCGATTATCCAAGTAAGTTTCGAAGTTCCCCTGATACTTTTCAAAAGGTTTACTGAGTTTAGTCAACCCTTGCCCGAATTGCGCATATCAGAAACCAAACTTAAGTAAAATGTCAGCCGTCTTATAAAAACCACCCTCACCCGATTTAAACAAACAAAGAACAAACATTACTCAGTTACCAACCGTCCTACACCAGAACCGATCTGCAGTAGCGCGATCAGTACAGATCAAGCAATACTTTAAAAACGAACCTACAAGTGTTCGTATCGGGTTTGTCCCAAGTCACAGAAGTCATCCAACTCTTCCTGCTTCCCTACCTTTCTTAAGGTGTTTCCAGCGACCGGAAGTTGCTATGTTACAGTGCATGAACTCCCCGCTACACTAGACCGCAAACAATACTACCACGGTGACGTATCCAATCTCGCTTCTGCATCAAGTCCTGTCTATCTAATAGTAACAGAAAGACCCTGACAGTAAAGCAATATCCTAGCTTACAGTCAAAGTTAAAATGCCCAAAATGTTATGAGATCTGAATAAGGCTATGTCATAGCTCCTAATAACACTCCATTAGTACATACGTGTGTATTTCTTAGAGAGAAAAGAATACGAATGATAGAAAAAGGAGACGCTGAGCAGGAGAGATAGTCATAAAGGCCGTTGTAGCGATATTTATACAAACATGATCAATTTATGGCAAAACAAACATAAGGCTATTGCATATTGAGCCCTTAAATCGCACATGATGACAAGTTAAAATAGAGAGATAAATAGCTAGCGTAGCGGGACTACGCGGAGGTCCACGGAGTTGGGAACAAACTCCATGGAACTCCGCTCCGCTCCGCCACCCGCCTCCACCCCCTATTAAAACTGAATAATAGTTTATTAAAAACAAAAAAATAAACACTTACCTGTACTGCCGGTGTCCCCGGGCTGCCCTCCTCCTCCCTCTTCCTCGCCTTCTCCGACTTGTCGTTTTTAATAAATTATTAATCATTTTTAATAGGCGGGGTGGAGGCGGGGGCTGGCCAACTCCGCTCCGGAGTAGGAATTTTGCCCTATACTCCGCGTTCTACGTGGAATGTGGAGTAGGCAAATCTCTGTACACTTCGCTGGCGGAGCGGAGTTCTGCCCCGGACTTACTTAAAGAAAGAACATTTTCTTTTCTTTCAATAACCCTCACCCACCCGGGTTACCCCTTGGTGGCATGCTTCATCATAGGGTCCATCCCTGCCCTCTACGGACAGGGGCGTGCTGCTACCAACGAATACGCGGGAGCACTAGATTGGAAAATAGGGGTGTCCCTATACACCTAACCATCTATGTTGTCTTAGGATGGAGTGGGTTATATTTAAAATGAGAGAAAAAGTAAAAAATACCAGATTAGTGGGTCCAAAACAGATTTATTTCTCACCCCTAAAGTGGTATGCTAAAATCTAGGCATGTGCGGGAAAAACTCTAGGCGTGAATACCTATTGTTTCCCTATATGGTCGACTAGTTTTATGCCCTACCCCAAGGCATTTCATCAGGACCTAGAAAGGAGAAATGATGCTCCCACTCCAGTTGTCGCAGTGAACACTAGAGTAGTAATAAAAATACAAAATCAAATATACAGCACCTAATTGGTCGGTGTTAAATATCAAAAATCCTGCATGGGTACATAAAGAAGAAGAGGTTAAAAAATACACGACCCTTGGGTCTATATTATTTTTAAAAAATCAGTGGTGATTCAGTGGTTGTGGTGGTGAAAAATACCAAAACCATGCCCGTGGCGTGCTTGAACCAGTGATAATGAGACTCACAAGACAATACAAAGACACATAACATATAAAACTATTGGCACATCGTCATGTTACCGGCAAAGTCATATTAAGGTTAATTACATACTCCAAATGTGACCATCATTTGGCCCCATGAGTCCTTCGAGGAGTTTAGAAGGGACGCCTGTAGTCACACCCTAAAAAATTACAGCCACAGAAAGAGATCCAAATAAGTCGAGAAACTGCCAAAAACAAAATAAAATTTAAAGATTGCCGCAGCAGAGTCTGAGCGTACGCTGTCCGAACGTTAGGCAGGGCGCTTCTACTTACTCCGTCAAGGCTACTCCCTCTCGGTAGACCTGTCTGTACTCGCTCGAGGCTCTGACGTTATTGGAGCCGCGGGCGGGGTTCCTATTTACCCGCGTGCGTTACGCTTGTCCCCAGTGGAGTCAGAGACTAGACCGCGAACCGCGGTGCTAGTCCTCACTTCCGGGTTTGCCGACTGTTAAGCGGGAACAGTAAAGGTTTAGCTTGGTATAACTTTGTAACTACTTGCAGTGGCAGACACGATGCCTCAATTTAACGATCTTGTTATCCCTCAATAACGTTATGGTATGTGTGAACAAATAAGTTAAGGTCTGGATTGTTCCTCAATTTAATGTTCTCGCCTTCCCTTAGTGGGGGTTCCTTAAGTGGCTGCAAGGTACTCACATAGATCGAATAGTGTTGGACATAGTAAGAAAGTGGTAGGAATGGTCCTCACTTCCGGATTTTTTTGGTTACCGATTATCAAGAGTGGACCATAAAGTTTTTGCAATTTTTTAGGGTGTGACTACAGGCGTCCCTCCTAAATTCCTCGAAGGACTCAAGGGGCCAAATGTTGGTCACATTTGAAGTATGTAATTAACCTTAATATGACAATGTGCCAATAGTTTTATATGTTATGTGTCTTTGTATTATCTTGTGAGTCTCATTATCACTGGTTCAAGCACGCCAGAGGCATGGTTTTGGTATTTTTCACCACCACAACCACTGAATCACCACTGATTTTTTAAAAATAATATAGACCCAAGGGAGTGGGAGCATTATTTCTCCTTTCTAGGTCCTGATGAAATGCCTTGGGGTAGGGCATGAAACTAGTCAACCATATAGGGAAACAATAGGTATTCATGCCTAGAGTTTTTCCCGCACATCCCCAGATTTTAGCATACCACTTTAGGGGTGAGAAATAAATCTGTTTTGGACCCACTAATCTGGTATTTTTAACTTTTTTTCTCACTTCAAATAAAACCCACTCCATCCTAAGACAACATAGGTGGTTGGGTGTATAGGGACACCCCTATTTTCAAATCTAGTGCTCCCGTGTTTGCGTTGGTAGCAGCACCCCCCTGTCCGTGGGGATGGGGTGGACCCTATGATGAAGCATGGCACCAATGGGTAACCCGGGTCGGTGAGGGTTATTTGAAGAAAAAAAAATGTCTTTCTTTAAGTTCCTGCAAGGGTCCTTTCTCTTCTTTCTCGGTCACGGAAGGGACCCTTTTTGGTTATTTGCATAGTATCGTGGAGGACGAGTCCCTACTTTACCTACCTCTACTTTCCCCCTTGTGTTTTGATATTTAAACTAGGTATATACATCAGTAATACATAGCCACTATAAGAAGTAGTACATTTCACTGTCAATATTTAACCCCTGTTTCACGGATCATAGATTGCAAATCCATCTTGCCTCCAGTTGTCTCAGAGATTGCTCCCGGTCACCCCCTTTTTTGTTAGGCAATGCTACGTCAATACTATGAAACCGAAAATTTGACCTGTCAGTACCCCCTTCACAATATGGGACACTAGAGCATATGCAGTGTCCCTCTTCAGGCACGCTCTACGATGCTTCTGAATTCACGTCTTAAGTTGACGCTTCGTGCTGCCAACATAGATCTTATTACACACACAAATCAGTACATATACCACATGGCTGGTTAAGCAGTTGATAAAGTGTTGAATGGTGTATTTCCTCCTTGTGTTGTAACTGAAAAACTGTGTCTTATTGCATCCTAAATGGCAAATGTTGCAGTCCCCACAAGTATAAAAGCCCAAAGGTCTTTTCAACCAATTCTGGGTGCTTGGGGTTTTCAAAAGTGTGTAGCTTGGACATAGGGTATCTTTGATGGTTTTGCTCCTCCTATAGGTAATAGAAGGTCTTACAGAAATTAGATCGCCAACTCCAGGTACCCCCTTCAAGAGATTCCAATGCTTATTCAGAACCTTGAAAACATAATGATTCAGTGCAGAGAGCGTGGTGATAAAGGACAGACATTTTTTCCCTCCCCCCTTTTTTCTCTTGTTAACCAATGTGTTCTTCGAGTCACATCCCTAGCTCGTTGTTCAGCTTGCCGAAGAACCTGTCGGTCATACCCCCTTCTAGCTAGTCTAGTGGTTGCCAGTTTAGCTTGAAACTCAAAGTTAGCCTCATCACTGCAGTTCCTATGAATACGTAGTAGCTCACCAATGGGATAGTCTTTTTTGTGGACGGGGGATGTGCATTCTCATAGTGAAATATGCTGTTGACAGCAGTCTCTTTTCTGTACAGTGTGCTCTGGACCCTGTGGTTGGTAACATAAAATTCTAGATCAAGGAATTGTATTCTTGTTTGGGACATTCAGGACATTACTGATCGATCTGATGTGATGCTTTGCCACCAGTGAAAGTAAAAGGTGATTTGACCTCCTACCAGGCGACTGTGCAATGTAGAGCGCAAATAAATTAAAGTGGTTTTACAGCAGCTGTGGAGGGGGGATAAGGATTGGATAGTTTGTTGTCCCTGGGGGCCTGGATGGATCCCCAACCTCTGCTTCGAAAGGTTTAGGAGGTCTGCTATTGCTGAGGCAAGGTCTGGCGTGGCCTCTGCTGGAACCCTCCTCGGAAGCCTCGAAAGGGATGAAATTGTTGTCGGAACAGTCGCATAAGTGGTGCCAGTCCAAAGGAGAATGCTAGGGCTTGCTTTCTTTGAAGGACTCCAAGGCTGAGTCTGGCTTGTCTCTGAAGTGACGTGTGCCATCAAGTGGCATGCCCACTAGGGATTGTTGTACATCGCTCGAGAACCCTGTGGAGCGAATCGAAGTGTGGCACTAAAACACCACATTGGTCCCAACTGCCCCACCCAAGAAGTTTGTACTTTCCAGAACCAAGTGAATCACATATCTCGCTGCATCTTGCACATTGTGTATGATCTGCTGGAGATTTGTTCTGAGGTCGCCTAGGATTGCTGGTAAGATCTCTGCCACCATGTCCCACAAAGCATGTGAATAGCAACCCAGGAGGCAGCAGAGCTGACCGAACGCAAGGCAAGGCTGACAGAGGAACATATGTTTCACAAACGTCTCCATGCATTTCAACTCTCTATCAAATGAGGTGGTCAGAAACGGATTGGGGTTGAACCAGCTGGTAGAGGCCTGGACCACCAGATTCTCCAGTGTGTGCTGTTGCAGGAGAAAGGCAAGGTCTCTCAAGGCAGGGCTCTGTCTCTTTGCTATCTGCCTGTTAACTGGTGAGCAAGATCCTGGCTTCACCCTGCAGCCAGGCGGCATATCAGTGAAAACCTCATTAAAAGGTAAAAGAGGTTCCTGAGACGTCTACCCTGGCTGCAGAAAATCTGTGTGGACATCTGTCTTAACTTCAGTGGTGGGTAGTGTTGCAAGTAAAGGACCTCTGCTGCTTTTCTGATGACCATTACAAAGAAAGCTGACTCATATGTGGCCTTATCAGAAATGGGTGAGTATAGATTAGTGACTTTGGAGGTATTGAGTCCGCTGCCAATTTGGAGGTCCAAATATACGTTTTCTACATCATAAATCTATGACCTCCCGTCCTCATCAGGGTAAGGATAATTGTAATGTTGTGAAATCGTCTCTGAATCCGAATATGCAAGGAGGCAAGATGGGTGCTACTTTGGTGGAGGTCGTGGTGGATTCGCCTTCAAGATGGAAATGTCTATCAGTTCCGCCTGGAGCGATGGTGACTTCGGTGCCAGCATTGAGGTTTGTGGTTCTGTCGTGGTGCCTCATGGGGCCTAGCTGTAGGCATTGGCAGAGTTGGGGCTGAACTCAAAGCAGGTAGTGGGGCACAGTCGGTATCTGGGACGGATCTACCAGCGGTAGACTGATTTGAGGCCCCTGGGATCCTAAGGGTACAAAGGTGCGCCAGAAGGATCTGGTAGAGTAGGCGTCCTTTTGTAGGCCTGGACCTGCTGGGGTGTCGCCAATGGACGTGGAAACTTGGGTGGCATCAGGGTCATAGCCAGGATTGATTCCGAGGTCGAAGACTGCGACTTAGAGGTACCCTGGGCATTGAGCTAACCCTCGTGGTAAGAATAGAGACAGCAATGCTTTGGCTTCTTATGCTTCTTCTTCTTAGACTTACCTGAAGACTTCGATCAAGAAGAAGAGCAGTCACAGGATTGGCCACAGGAAGAACGCTTTCATACCTTTGACTTCGAGTGGGACTGGGCCCTTCGTGCCTTTTTAACAATATTCCGCGATGCAGTGTTTGGCTTTGTGGTCCTATCGCCATTATCAGATGACACTGAGTCATGTGACAAGCCCAAACACAAAAGAAAGACATCTTGTGGGTCCGTCACTGACATTTGCTTGTGGCAATCCTTGCAGGGCTTGAACACTCTAGTCTTGGGGGTGTGAGGGGAGGACATATCTCTTGCAAACTGAAAAAAAAAAAAAAGAATAAAGATTGTAAGCTTGACAGAATTTAAGGGCGTGAGCTCTGAATCCGCATTGAAAGGCACCTAAAAAAAGGAACTGACGTCAGCATACAGAGGGCGTGACTATATAGGGGCTCTGATGTCACATCGGGAAAGGACGGATCCAACAAGGAGCAGCATGACACAACCTACCGATGCATGAGGGAATTGCTGAAGAAAATTTTCCAAATCCAGTCTGACACTTGGGGATATTCACAAGGTGAGCAATCTTTGGTTAGAAGTACCCATAAGGACATAGGTTTTGTACTAGTCTCAACTTGTTCTCAATGTCAGTGTTTCCCTTGCAATGTTTTGACCCCCCACTGTACTCCTTTGCAGGTCTTCTTTATGAAAACAGGCAAAGTCTTGCTGCTCTACCAGTTTTTTTCAGACCTGCAGGATGTCAAGCCACAGACAAGGGGGCAAGTTGTTCCGGATTCTTAATGATATTCAATATTTGCATTTTCATCAAACCGAACACTACAATTTACTTGAGAACATCCATAGTACCTTTTTCTCACCACTTGTGCACTTTATTGGGACAGGTCCCGGGAGTCTGTTTCTGCTCTGTTTCATCGTCATGTAACAAAGATCTGTTTTGATATGGTGGTCATTATTCTACTGTGGCTGGGGGGTTGGTCCTTCCTTAAGGTGAGAAATGGCAGCAGCCTTAGGGCGACATCACTAAGTGGCCCCAAATTACAATACGTGGCCCTTTCATTACCATCCATGGAGCATTGAGTGGGTAAAATGCAATTTTGCCCAGATATAGCACACTGTAAGCCAGAGTAATTGAATTCTGTAGGTCTCTAACTACAGACAGCTGTAGACCTAATGTCTACAATGCAATATACATAGAGTGGGCTTTGGATCAGAAGCTTGCTCATGATGGGACAGCTTTCTTGCCTATCTCGTTTCCCTGCTCCTTATTCAATGCCTTTTCTCCCCATTCTTCTGTTTGTCCAACCCCTGGAGCACTTCTTCTTCATTATGATTATGATTAGTTGACTTGCAACATTTCACTGCAGACTTGAGGGGATTACTATTTTATTTAGTTTCCAGCATCCTGTTGGAGTGAGTTGCTTTCAATGTCCCTAGTTCACTTTATTTTTATTTTGAGAGAGCACGGCAGCTGCATGCTGCCACCTGGACTCTCACATTGTGAATTTACTTCCTTCAGCCCTCAACATTCCCCACACCCAGATCCTCAGTCTTCATGTTTTCATATTTTTTTTTGCAAGGGCCGCACACTTTTGGGTGTTTCCATAATGCCCCTGATCCCTGTGCCATCAGCTCCCTCCAAATCTCTCACTCTTTTTCTTCCTTTTCTTCTTTTTTTTGAGGGCCTTGCAGCTTAACACTGCTACCAGGCCACTCGCTTGTACACCAGTGCACAGCATCCTTGTCCTTTATTATTTTAATTTACCATGTCGAGCTGGCCATCTCCCACGTGGAAAGGTACATTTAAATAAATAAAGTAAAAAGATGGCTGTTGCCTATTCGTGCGCATTCATTGCAGTTATCTTTTAATTATTCTTCATTTCCTTTCAAAGTAATCCTTTCAAGATGAATGCCATGGTTGTCATGGCCACCATCGTGTAATGATTTCTTTTAAAGGAAAAGAAAAATCTTTTGAAGATGGCCGCCATGAATTTTCACATATGCGGTGGCCATCTTTGAATGATTTTTCTTCAAGCAAAAAAAAAAGTCATTCAAAGATGCCACCATACAAGTGCACTCATACACAGTGAATAATTCTTTTTCAGCTTTCAAAAAGTTCTTTGAAGATGGGGAAAAAGCATTAGCAAAGCAATATGTTTTGCAGGTGAGGTCTGTTGGTTTTGCCTATGCTTCTTTGAGTTAATGCATTTTGATCCATTACCTCAATCGATCTGCCATGGGGTCACTGCAACTCTGTGGAACTTTATAATTCTTTTTTTTAAATCAGACAGGACAAGGAGATAGGAGAGAAGCCTCTATAATAGCTAAGTATCCAAGAGGTTTTCTTTATTAGAAAGCATGGAGATAGGAAGAATGTCTCTAAACCTTAGATCCTCCTATTGATTTGCTCAATGGCCAAGTCAAACCAGAAAAGTTAGGAACTGCTCTCTGTTGAAACTGTTCACCAGAAATGCACTTCTGAAAATCTTCTGGGAAATTTCTGGCACACGATTAATTTGTTGTGCCTTAGCTTAATACACTCTGAAATTTCTGTTAAAGAGATTAAAATGACTGCCCTTGAAAATCTACCCATATGAAAACTAGATATGGTGACATTTTAATTATGCCAGAGTGATTGTAGTAAATTTCATTATTTTGTGTTACTGTTTTGATGCAAAATTACCGAAAATTGCACGATTATGCCTGTTTGCATAATCATGAGTAATTTTGAACAAAAATCCTACCACAGGAGCAAAACTTAGCGAGAGGGAGCGTTTGGTGCTGTTTGTGTTCTGCTGCATGTAGTGTTATTTTCTTACCATAAAACACATAATGCTAAACGCTGGGTTAAGCTCCTGGCATAATTCCGTATATTCTTGCATTAATTTCACATAATTATGCTACAGCAAATTATGTGGGTTACACCCAGCCCTAAAGAAAACTAGTATCACAAGCACCCAAAGAGGCAAGGCAGGTGACTGCAGTCTACCTAGGTAGACCCTGATTGTTAATCATTTTATGATTGATTAAGAACTTTTACCTCTCTCTAGAGATTTTTTGAAAGAAGGTAAATACCTGGCTATTTTAGATTCTGACTGCTTTTTCTCTAGTCTGAATGTGTTAGAGCTGGGAAGCCCTGCCTTGGTAGCACCGCACTTTACAAATTCAATAATAATAATAATAATTTAGTCCACAAACTATATAGTATTTCAGAAGTTCATTTCTGGTCAACCAACAACTTTCGACTTTCATTGAGGCAAGGAACTTCTCCATAGGACTCAATCGGGTTTTTGCCTCCATGACAGTACAGAGTCTGCATTATTTCTTGCCTCTTAGTCCATCCGTCAAGCTGTTGATGGAGTCAACACTGTAGCATTGCTAATGTTGGACCTTAGCGCGGCCTTCGATACTGTGCCCCCTTCTACTTGGGGTGAGTGTTTGATTTGTTCAAGCGCTCCGTCCATCATCCCCTTTGGTATCGCTTTGTTCGCCCTAAGTTGGCAGGGTATGCCCAGACGTGGGTCCCTTGCTCACTTTGCCACTGGATTCAAGCTAGCCTGGCTGATGACGGCTGAATAGCCAGAAACCGGTCCCAGGATGCTTGTTTCCGGTCCAGGGAAGACATGGCTTGGCAGTTCGGGCTAGACTGTTCCCATGAGGCACAGGGTCAGACTGATTTGCATATGGCCATGTCTGAACTGGGGTGGTGGAGTGAGCTAAAGAATGATGATGGATTAAACCCAGATCAGTTGACTGGGGGTGAGTGTTTGATTTGTTCAAGCGCTCCGTCCATCATCCCCTTTGGTACCCCTTCTACTTGAACAGCTGTGGAGCTGCGGAATCGGTCACAAGGCCCTGTGGTGGCTTGCTTCTTTTTTGCAGAACCGCACCTTCCAGGTGCCACAGAACCTTTTTCATCTAAGGTGTTTTTGCTGCAGCAGGGGGGCCTCAGGGCTCTTTTCTGAGCCCTACTTTATGCAATCTCTATATGTGTCCCCTGGCTGATATGATCAAGCGTTACGGTTTAATATGGTATCGTACGCCAATGATACGCAGCTGATCATAATACTGTCCCAGGATGATGCCAACGCAGCGGATCTGCTAAGGTCATGTTTATCAGAGGTGGTTGAGTGTATGGACCTCAGCTGCCTTAAGCTTAATGCTGGAAAAACTGAGTTACGCATACAAGGCAAGCAGCCTTCAATTTGGTCCTCTGCTTGTTGGCCTGACTCACTTGGGGCCCTTACCTGTCCCTAAGTCAAAAGTTAAGAACCTTGGCATCTGGTTCGATTCGGGGTCTTAAAAACTCCAATAAAGATATTAGGACTTCTCCCGGAAGCTGCTAGAAAGACAGTATTCTTTTGTTAAACCCTACTTTCCTAGAAGGAATTTAAGGTCAGCAGAGGCTCTTTTGGCTTGTATTCCTATTGTGAAAAGAGCACGCATCGGAGGATGTTCATTTAGGTTTCTAGCATCCAAGATGTGGAATTCCCTTCTCCTTTCACTCAGACAGGAAAAAACTGAACTATCTTTTTGAAAAAACTTAAAAACCTGGTTGTTCAGATCGATCTGATTGGGCTGCCATCTTAGCATGTTGTCTGGTCCTGCTTTCGGGGGCGAAACCTAGCGCTGTGACACTTCGTTTAGAAGTAACCAGGCGCTCTATAAATTACTTTATTATTAGTATTATATATTCAACAAAATATTCTGCATGGCTTGTATAACGATAATTATATACACTTGGACTATCCTGTTAGTCCATCTTGGAGTATCACCCCGGGCGTGGAAAAAAACAAGAAATAAAAGGGCTAAACAAAATGGAGGAATGACAAATATTGCTCTGCAGCATAGACATCTATACATTCTGGTACAGCCATTCAGCGACATGTGAGTGCTCCACAAGGCACTGTTGTAAATAAATAATAAACACATGAATAAATAAGTGTGCAGCATTGTCCTAGCTGACAAAGCTGTGCCCTGCCACCCAATGGGTGTCATCTTCTTTCCCCTCCATACACACGGTTTAAAGCAAGCTGTCGAGGCACCGGAGGCTGAAGGTATAAATAGAGTGTAGAGATGTCTGCTTTTTCTTCCTGTTTATTGTGTCACATAAACAAAGCTGACTGTGTGCTTCCATGATGCCTTCTTAACTTTTGTTTACAGATTTAACGAGGACTGCACTTTTAACCTTCTTAGAGGGGAACTCCAGAAAAGTCTCTGTTTACGTAAAATTGGTATCGCTGGCCTACATCCTTCCGTAGACATTCCAGTGAGCAGACAGTCTACCTCTGTTCTACGTAGCTCATGTGAACTAATGCATTAGATAGTTATTTTATGTCATACTGTGCCCCCTGACAAATTGTTATTACTGTAGGTGCTATAGTGCATTGAAGTAGCTGTATGATGTGGTTGCTCTTCATGACGCATTTTCTATGACGAAAATGGCAATAACATAACATCATTGACAACTCAATGACAAATAAGCCAATGACGAAAACATGCTGTATTTAATGACATAAGTGTATCAATGCGCAGCAAGGCCATTTTGAATCTGAAGCTGTAGACACAGAAGCAGAACTTGTAGAGTACTGTACCTTTCAGCAATGGAGACTAGGCACACAGTCCGGGTCAGAGTGGCCATTCGGCATTGCCCTGGTGAGCGGCAGGCATTGGAGCTGCTTTCAGAGCATGACCTAACCATGCCAAGGCTCAATTCTGTTAACTGTTCATTCTTTGCTTCTTTGCAATTGATATAGTAAGTTTTAGTTAGGGATAGAAAGCCCAGTGTAGTAGCAAGGGGGGTGGGGGATCAGGAGGGGTGGCGGGTTTTGGGGGCAGCGGCCTCTCCCAAGCTCTTACCTGCCATCTTGGGCAATTGTCCCCCGCCCCCTTTAGTGCAGCAACAAGCTGAGGAACCCGCCAGCACCCCACCCCCTGCCCACCCCACCCGCTCCTCAATACTGCCGCTGCTCTAAGGTCTAGCTATGCCACTGAAGCCTAGTTAAGCTCTGGAAACTTTACAAGTTTCTACTGTTGGGCATTAGCTTGGACATTGAATTATTTCTTTAGAAGACACAAATTACTTCTTACCGCAGATTCCTCACTTCAGAATTTCCCCTGACGCCAGACTTGATCTGGAGAATTCTGTAGCAGCGCTTCCATGATGAGACTAGGTGACACCATACGGTTCCACACTGGCTCCATGCTAACCCAGAAGAGAGGGAGTGGAGCCTCGTGTAAGTGCCACTCCGCACGCTGACATCAGTTTCTTGTCCTTTCTCTTCATGTGCCCTCAGATGTGGAGCATGAACAATTGGTGGTAACTGTGTGCTGAGTACTAACTTGGGACCTTTTTAGACATTCAAAAGATACCAGTCCACAGAACTGCAACGTGGAAGTATAGTGAGGAGTCTGCTGTAAGAAAGAGTACTTCTCACTGGACCTGGCTGTCAAGGCAGTGATGTTTTGTGAACACGTGCACTTACGTCCACATCATGGCCTGCAGATATCAGGAAGAGGCACTCCGCATGCCAACAGTCTTGGCCCTGATGAAATTGGTTGTCAGTCCTTCTGAAGGCTGCTTATTGGCCAATGCATAGCAGATCTTAATACAGAGAGTTATCTCCCTTGACAAAGTCCTTTTCTGCAGTGCCTTGCCTTTCTTTGCCCCAGACAAACCCACAAAAGATGATCATCTACCAGATGGTCTCTAGTGCAATCAATGTAAAAGCTTAAGGCTCTTTCAGGGCCCAGAGGAGCCTTTCCTCCTCTTTTGATGGATGGAGAGCAGCAAAGGACTTTGCGAAGGTGATGGATTGCCCAATGTGAAAAGGAGTCATGACTTTTGGCAGAAAGACCACCCTGGCACTTAACACTAGTTTGAGGTTGTCTGGTAAAATTTGGTGTAAGGCATCTGCACCACCCAATTTCTTTGTATGGCTGTATAGGCTGCGTAGGTCCAGCTGCAAGACTCTGCCCTTCTGCTGTGACATAAGTACCTCCCGAAGCGGCAGCCTGATCAGAGGACATATGCCGATGCCCAGAAATTCCAGGGACGGCACTATCCTAGCCTAATCTGGAGCCACTAGGATGACTTGGGCCTCGACGTTCCTGATCTCCAAAACTCAGGGCTGGAGAAGTAGTGGCAGGAAGGCATACACTCCAAGTAGAATGCATCTCTGAGAGACAGACTTTTTGGGTACTCCACCACCCAAAAGTGTTGGCATTGCACATTTGTGGCAGTGGCAAAGAGATTGAGCCATGTTTCTCCCCAACGCTGCAAGATCCGCTAAGAGTTGACGGTTGAGTTTGTCTGCATTGGCCTTTAAAGACCTTGATGAGTGGTGTACGATCAGGGAAATGACCTGATGATTCAGCCAGTTCCAGATGCACATGTCCTCCTGGCACAGGGAATAGGACTCCGCCTGCCCTGCTTGTTGCAATACCACATGGCAGTAGTGTTTCCTGTAAGGACCTGAACCACCCTCCTTTTGATGGACGGCAACAGGATTATCAAAGCCAAGCAAATGGCCCGCAACTCACACAAGTTATTGTGGAGATGGGTTTCCGCTGGAGAACAGATTCCTCTGATTTCCAACACAACTAGATGACCTCCCCAACCCAGCAGTGATGCGTCTGTCACCATCATTAGCTCTGGGTGGGATTGGGAGAGGGGTCTGCCGCTGGTCCAGTTGTAGTTGAACAGCCAGCCACCACTGCAGATCTTCTGCAGTCTCCTCCAAATTCTGGATGAATCTGACATATTCCCTTGAGATCCCACTGCAGAGACCACCTATCCCACCTGGCAGGGTCAACGATCAGGATGCAGGAAGTCAATAGTCCAAGCAGCCTCAAAGCCACCCTCACTAATATCCAGGACTAAGGCTGAAATATTGGAATCATTGCCGAATGGACTCTCTGATCAAGAGGGAAGGCCCTGTAATGCACCGTATTCACAACGGCTCTTATAAAAGAGAGCCTCTGCGAAGGAGTCAGGTGGGACATCTGTACATTGATAGTCAACCCCAACGATGTCAGGAGGTTCACCATCATCTGGTGGTTTGGCGTCATCTGGAGGCAACAACCGACTGTGGCGAGTCCGTCTTCAACAGCCAGTCATTGAGGTAGGGGAAGGCTGGTATTCCCTACCTCTTAAGGTATACTGCATCCACCAACATCACCTTCGTGAACATCTATTTGGTACTGGTGAGGCCAAAAGAGACCACGCCAAACTCAAAAATATTCATGGCTCACCTTCAACCGCAAGTAGCAACTGTGGGCCAGCAAGGCAGGGACATAACAACAGGTCCAGGGCAGATAGAATATGGGCCAGTGTGAGCATCTTGAATTTATCTTCTCACAAGAAGGCACTCAGAGGGCAGAGATCTAAAATAGAATGAAGCCCTCCATCCTACTTCAGCACATGGAAATAGTGGGAGTAATAGCCATAACCTATTTCTGGGGCTGGAACCCTCTCCATTGCTCCTCTGTAGAAGAGACTGCATCTATTGAAGCAAGATAGATTGGTGCTCCTCTGAAATCCGCGTTGATGTGGGTGGGAGATGCAATGGCAACTGAAAGGAATGGAAGGGCATGTTTAACAATCTGAAGGACCCATCTGTCAAATATTATATGTTGCCAACCATGGAGGAAATGTCTGATCCTACCTCCCACAGGCTGTTCATATGCCACTAAGGGCAAACTAAAGCGGCTTGGAGGCTGTGACCGCAGAGGTGGGTGGACTGAAAAGTTTGTTGCCATTGGTGCCTTGACGTTGTCCACTTGAGCCCCATCTCTGACCCCGAATGGACTGTTGTGGGGTGGTGGTCCTTGGCACTGCCAGTACGCCAAATGTCTGGAGTATCCTTGAAAGGGATTAAACTGATGAGAAAATTGGTAGTAGGAGTAGAAAGCCCGAATGAATGTATAATGGCCTAGGTCTCTTTAAAGCATTTTAGGGCAGAATCAGCCTTCCCACCAAACAGGTGAGACTTGCCAGAGGCTGTATCCATGAGTGATGCCTGCATGTCTCCAGAGAAGCCCACAGATCTCATGCCTCAGTTCTCTTTAACTCTCTGCCTAGGGAGTTGTAAGGACATAATTGGGGTTTACCTTGCTGGTAGAAGCTTGGACCACCAGACTTCCTGCCGTTATATGTTGTGTTACAAAATCATGGTCGCCTGGTGCTGGTCTGTGTTGTCTGGCTATCTGAATCATCACAGGTGGCAACAACAAGGCTTAGCCCAGATGCCCAGTAATGCATTGGTCAGGGACTCCTTTAACAGCAGTAGAGCTTCAGAAGAAGCCTGTCCATGCTGCAGAACTTCAGTTAGAGCGTTTGACTTGAATTCCATAGAAGGAAGTTGTAAGTCTAAAACCTCAGCTGCATGGAGTATTGCCACAGCCTGTGTAAATCATCCCAGAACCCAGGAAAGTATCCAATCTACTGGCCTTCTGTAAATCCATATAAATTTGTCATCATCATAGTGTGGAGGAAATTAATCCCCAACATCAACATTGTCATCTCCAGAGGCTAGTTGGATCTAGTCAGAGTCAGTACTGAAAAGTTGCTACAGCGCTGAAGGGGGGATCTGCGGCAGAGCCACTTACTGTCAGAATCACATTACATGGGGACCGTCAGGGTAGATTTGGGATGTGACTTCTGTCGATGGCGAGATGAATTTGGCTCAGAGTCGGATACAACTATTGATATGATATCCTACTCCTATGGTGACGGTGGCATTGATGTTGAAAGGATGGGCACAGATTTTGGAGCCTGAGTTGCACCGAAGCCTGTGTGGAACCTGGGATGGTTTGGGGAGGTACAGACAGCACAGAGGATGGATCTGCCAGTGGTAAATCTACTGAAGGTCTGTGTGGATCCTTTGGGCCTTACGGCGGGCCAGAGGGAGCCAAAAGGGTGCCGAAGATATGCAACATGGCCTTCTTAACCACCTCAATCTGTTGTGACATCACTGATGACCAAGGAAGCTCAGGATACATCAAGATTAGCTGCAGAATTGGCTCCTCAGCAGGGACCAGGATTTAGACTGAGAGGTACCCTGACATCCTCACAACTTCTCTGGCAAAGTCGCAGGACTGGGACGAATCCCGCTTCTGCTTTGACTTCAACTTACCAGAAGACTTGGACAGCGATGAGGACTTGACACGGGAACAGCCCTGAGAGAGGGAACGGGTCTGCATCCTTGACTTTGAGAGGGAGTGTCTTATGGTGTTTTTGACATACAGATTAGCTTCAAGTTCCGGGATCCCCTTCGGATTTATGAGGACACACTCTTCTCAGGACTTGGAGTCGTGCCCTGAATCCAAACACCAGAGACATATATCCTGTGGATTTGTCACAGACGTTAACTTACAACAGTTCTGACAAGACTTAAACCCTGTAGTTTTAGGAAGGGAGATATTCCCTTGCAAATTTTTATGCAAAATGTGGAGAAAAAACTTGTCAACTGCTGAGAAAAACATGGGAGTGAGCTCTGGATCCGCATATGAAGTCACAGAAAGAAAAGAACTGATATCGGTGCACAGTGGTAGCACTTATAATGCAGCTCTGTTTGGAACTTGAAGGGGGAACAAAGTCAATACAGAGGGGCATGGCACAATCTACTAGCGTACTGGAGCATGGCTGTTTAAATCAGCCTGATCCAGTCTATTCTAAAGAGGGGAAATTTGCAGTTAGAAGAATTGATCAAAAATAAACTTTTAACATGTACGCTGCAAGGCCTTCCTGGGGTAAAGGCAAAACAAACAAAAGGCATATGACAGCTTTGCCAGTAAAGGGTCAGTGTCCCAGGCACCACAACAGGTTACAAATTTGTTCCAGGGTCCAGCTTAGATCGATGTCATGGAGGGAAATCTGGAAGCAAGGATGACATCCATCACTTCAGGTAGCAAATCAAAACCAGTCAATTGCTGCTTCCCAATCGCCAGGCATGGAGGTGCAATTTGCATAGATCCGGGTAGCTTGCCAGCCACCAAAGGCCAGAGGCCCGTGATCTCCGCATTCTCCAGATGACCCTCTCCAACCCAGCAGTGATTCATCCATTACTACTGTCAGCTCTGGGTGGGGAAAGCAGAGTGGTCTGTCACCGCGCAGACTGTGACTGCTCAGCCACAACTGCAGCTCATGGGTCATCTCCTATAAGACTGGGATAGTGTGGGAAAGGAGGCCTTGATGCTGGGCCCACTGGGACTTTAAGTTCCACTGAAGAGCTCAAGTGTCACCTGGCATAGTTGACAAAGAGGATGCACAAGGATAAGAGGCCAGGAAGCCTCAGAACCACCACCACCTGATTTCAGGATTAAGCCTAAAGAATCAGAATAATAGCCTGAATGCCTAAAAGTAATTGCGGTGGAGGAAAAGCCTTGCACTCCATACCAAAATACGTGTCCTGCAAGGCCAAGGACATCCAGTCTCCCAGGTCCAGGAGCTTTTTGAAATAGATGTTTCGCACAAAGATATTCAGTGGTTGGAGGTACAAGATAGTCTGAGGTCCCATCCGGTTTTGGGACCAGGACATAGAGGGAATAACAACCCCTGCCTTTCTCCAAGTCTGTCTGTGGCACCTTTGAGGTGGATGGACAGACGCTTTTTCAAAATGGGTTCTGGGGTGGGAAGGATATTGAGTTGGGAAAACAGAAAATGTATGGCAAAACGTTTTTGCACAATTTGCAATACCCATTAGTTAATGTGATGGATCACTAACCTGGTAGGAAGTGCTAGATCCTGACACCCCCCACCCCCAATGGCTGGGCATGTGCCAGTGAGGGCAAACTAGAATGGTTTCTTGGCCATTCTACAAGAGAAGAAGAGTTAAAACCTGGTGCCCCTACTGATCTGCATGATGACTGCCGGTGCCACATCCATAGCCCTGAAAAGACTGGACTGTCTGGAGCATCAGCAGCTGGGAAGGGTGTGCCTGCCTATATGCTATCCCCCTACAATATCTCCTGAATTTCGGAAATGGTGGTAAAATTGCTTTGTTGGGGTCCAAAGCCCCAAGGACAGAGTTGTTGCTCTGCTGTCTTTAAAGGGGTTCAAAGCGGAATCCACCTTTTCTCTGAAGAGGCTAGACCTACCAAATTGCATATCATTTAGCAATACCTATGCATCACCGGAGAATCTGTTGGACCTTATCCAGGCATGTCTACAAAGAATAACTTGGTACCGAATGCCCTGCCAGTGCGCGCCATAGTATCCAAGCTGGCACAGATAATGTACTTGGCTGTGTCCTGGCCGTCCTTGATCATCTGAGTCAGAGAGGCCCTAAGGTCCTCTGAGACTGCCGGCATGATCTCACTGCCCATGTCCTAAAGAGCATGTGTACATCGGCCCAATAGAGAGACTACATTAACAGATCACAGTAACAGGTTTGCATAAGAAAACGTACATTTTCCAAAGGCATAACTCCTATTGGAGACTCTGTCTGGATGATTAGTTGGAAATGAATTAGGGGGCACCAATGCTTAATTTGAGCCAGTGGCTGTAGGTGGGATCCACTAGCAATGATTTTTGGGGACCGGCACTTATTTTTCCTCATCATACTTACACCCAGACCAACAGAGAGAAAAACACAAAAGGGGAAAAGAGGGAGGAAGGGAAAGATAGAAAACCAGCGACAGTGAAAGAAAGCAAGTATTAAAGAGAATCTGAAAGAGTGAGATAAAGGGTTGATGGTCAAGTGGTGGATGAACGAGGCATGAGGTGAAATCAAGACTTCGCTGCCTTGGTATTCGGCACCCTGACATTCAACAACGCTGTCTGTGAGCTTCTAAGCAAATCCTTGGGCACCAGCACTTATTCTTTGACAAATTAAGCACTGGCCCAGTGGACCGTACTGGTTGAAGTTGGTATAATGAGATTCTCTGGAGTATGTTGCTTAGTGAGATAATCTAGGTCACCGGGTGTCTGTCTATGTTGTCTGCCCACCTGCCGGCTAACAGGGGGCAAGTACCTTGTTTTGAGCAGGTAGCCCAAAGTATCTGTGAGGATGCTATTAAATGGTTGCACAGGCCCAAATGTTGCTGGCTACAGCTGAAAAGTTTTAAGCAAAACAATTGTTTTGGTCACAATGGAGGGCAGCTGCAATTCTTTGGCTGTCCTCTGAATCGCCACTGTAAATGGAGAACTTTCTCCTTTTGATAATGGTGGCACATGTGGTGACTCAATCTCTGTCTCAAAAACACTGGCATTCTGTAATTCAAGGTATAAGACATCATTAGTATAATGAGGGGCAAGCAAGCCATCCCCTCCACCAGGATCATCAGTATCCTGCCGGGCACCCTGCTGTGGCACAGGATACGAGTCAGAACCAAAAAGATAATGGAGCCTGTGTTTATAGCTGCGACTAGATAGAGGCCCTGAGTTAGAGTCACGTGGTTGAGCTTTTGTAATGTTATAGAATGATATTGGCTAAGCTTGAGCCAAGGCTAGTTCATGATCTGAAATAGGTGTTGCCATTGAATCATCCATAGGTGCTGGTGGGGTCGCTATCGGCATCAGCCTGTGGGAAGTTGCATGGATTGCAGAGCTAGAGTGGAAGCCTGTACCGGAATCGGAATGGAATTTAGTAACAAGTCTTAAGGGGACAGAATCAGTGAGCCAATGTTTTCCGGTGCTCAGCACCGGTGCTTATAGCACCAATTAAGGACACACTCATTTTCAAGGCACATGATTTTCCTCAGAATCACAGGATGTTGAGCAACTCAGAGACTCGAACCAAGTTCCCCAGCTCCGAAATCGGTAGCTCTAGCCATTAGGCCAAGTCCTCTCCACAATAATAAGTGCCGGGGCTCTAGTCAGGAGGCAGTTTGCACCAGCACATTTCTCCTGTTAGCGCTGCCTCCTGAGGAGAGCCCCGGCACTTTTTATTTTCCAAATTAACCACTGGGTCAGATGGGGCTAGAGAGGGACCTGTATACAACTGGGGACTCCTGCAGTTCTGTACAGCCTGAAGGTCCACTAGAGGGAGCCAGAAGTGCACTTAATATTTGCAGGACGGCCTCTTTGAAGGCCTCGTTCTGCTGCGGCGTCGATAATGGACGGGGAAACTTGGGTGCTTCAGGAGCAACTGAGGAAATGGATATGTGGCTGGTGACCTTGAGGAAGTGCAACTTATATCTTAACCCCCTCCGGCCTTCTGTTTGGAGTCAGAGAGGCAGGCTTCACCTGCTTATGCCTTCCCCTGGACTTCAACTTACCTGAGGCTTTTGAACGAGAAGTGGAGCTCTGGGAGCAGGACCAGTTCTGCGCTTGGAGTGGGAGCAGGATATGTAAAAACAGCAACTTCTTGTGTTCTGTGATGTACAATTTCACCTTACGGTCTTGAATGGCCTTTGGGTGCATAAGAGCACATTCATCACAGAACTTAGAGTCGTGTCTGGAGGCCAGGCACCAAGGGCACTCATGCAGGTCCGTGAGCTGCTGCCTCCAGTCATGACACGACTTGAATCCTGTCATTTGTGGTGGGGACATTGTTCACTAGCGCGCTGTGGGAATGCTTTGGAGTCTTCAGAATATGAACAGCGTCAAGAACTGAGCTCCTGATCCATGTGGGAAGACACAGAAAGAAAGGAACTGATGTCAGTGTGCAGGTGTGCTGATTATTTGCATCTCCGCTCCATCACTTTCTAGGCGGGATGAAGTCAACACAGGTGGTATGTCAGCGCACTGGAGCAATGCTACGAAAATCTGTGAATCCAGTCTGGTGGCTGGGGATATTATATATATACATATATTTATTCTTTTTGTATTATAGTCCAGAATATAATTTGGGTAGATTCGTTAATTATTTTTTTCTTATACAGGTATCTCTGAAGCGGATGAGGTTCCTGTCTGCCCGTCTCCCCAATAGGGTTTATACGTATATAGCGGTGTTAACCTAATTGAAATTAGTGGTCTCTACTGAGTGAGTCAAGGACACCATAAAATTCTGAGAAGATCTGATATATGCTAACTATCTACTTTCTAAATATTCAATGCAAGTGTGAGAAAGGTGATGTGAGAAAGGTGATGTGAGAAAGGTGATGTGGGCAAATGGTTAACTTGTTGCTAGCTGAGGAAATGTGGCCTAGTGGTTAGAACTTTCAACTATGTAACTGAGGAACCAGGCTCACCTCTTGGCCGCGGCTCAATATCTTGTGATTCTGTGCAAATCACGGCCGCGGCTCAATATCTTGTGATTCTGTGCAAATCACGGCCGCGGCTCAATATCTTGTGATTCTGTGCAAATCACTTAATCTCCCCCTGTCTAAAAAATGTGTATGTAATCTGTATATCTTGTAAAGCGTTCCAATGCCCTGGGGCCAGGTTCATGCAATATAAAAATGCAAACAAAAAACACACATGGATCTAGTGTTCCAATACTGGCCTATCCACTTGCCTAAACTGTGACGAATATCAAAAGTCGATGGGCCCCTAGAAACAGAATAATGGCCATTGCACAGAGCCAATTACAAGGGCATCGCGGGGTGTACTGTGGGAAGGCACTCAAAGCGCATCCAAAGCTCAAGCTCCCGCTTGGTACTACTTTGGAAAGAAGAAAGTGCCTGACTTTTTATATTTCTTTTTCATCAACTGGAATAAAAAAGGATGAAAGAAAATAACATTTATTTATGCTTTGATACAAGAGGGAAGGCTGCTAGGAAAGGAGAGTGAGAGAGAGAATAAATAGGAAACCCGTAGAAGTCGCCGCCCTTGGGCTGTCTACTCCCATGGACAGATCCAGGCTATGAGAGGGGTTGCACGTGTAGTGGTAGGCTTGTTTGATTAAGGGAAGACTAAAACAAGCCTGATTCCCCAATTAGCAGCCCTTTCCTGTTCTCACTCACTTCCTGCTAGCATCATGCAGAAAAATACACAGCACCGCTAATGTTTTAGACCGGAAACAGTCTTCTGCAGCTCCTCACTGAAGCGACCTTCTGAGACACAGCGCTCCTTCGAAATGAATCCAGGTTTATTGATGGGAGCCCCAGGGACACTGGGATAAGATGCTCTGCCAAGACAGAGGCTGAAGTGGCATCTGCAAAGTTATTACCCTAACTTCATTTATTAGGACAGACAAGATGGCTGCTACTTGCTGCAGCCAGACGGTTTCAGGGAAGAGAAGTCACACCAGATTTTTTTTTTGCAGTTTTATATAGCGTGAACTCGATCCGAAGGTATTGGAGCGCTTTACGTGAGCACCAGTTACATTACACAAGGACACATTCATTTTTGGTAGGCTGTAATAAGTCCAGTAGCCGAGGTGTAGAATAAAGATGAAAGGTTGTAGCCTAATGAGCCGGTAAGGTGGCACGCATACACTGTGTAAGCTCGTGACAACTTTCAAATGTCGGGAGCGGTTAAACTGCCCAGGCGAAAACGGAGGCAGTAAATGATGCACAAAAAGGAGAAAATGGGCACAGATCAAGTACAAAACACCGCCAACAGATTTCCCAGAACATATATACACCTTTGCTCACAAGGAATGCCGAAGAAGGAGTCGGTAGCACAGGCATGATGCTCATTTTTAGTAGCGTAAAAATACACGTCAGGCTGGGAACGAACAGCAGAAATGACGGTGAAATACTCAGAGGCACGCAGCATGGAATTCATTACTCCTGTAGGAAATTCCAAAAATACTCTCCCAATGTAGAGACAGAAACGCACTAGTAACTGGCACCTTTGAGTTGGGGCAACCGGTGAAGAGGTCACTGGTGGGGCTCAGGGGTGCCAGTAAGCTTAAAATATGCGGCTCGTAGTTTCAAGTAAAATCCTTTTACCTGGACTGCTAGTTTCTTCCGTTTCATGAGGTTCAGTAATTACTTCAATCAGTAGTCCAACAGGTGGCAGGGCAGGTTCTTTCCAGATCGTCGCCAAATGTAATAAGTCCAGTAGCCGAGGTGTAGAATAAAGATGAAAGGTTTGTTGATGAAGTTCTTAGATGTAGATAGGTATCAAGCATAGAGCCCCACCAGGAGCAGCCTCCTCGCTGCTCAGCCCATACTCTCAACTGACACACCACACCCAGGCATTCCAACATTCCATTACCCCACCACGCACACCAACATTCCACAGTACATCCACACTGGCTGAGCAGCAAGGCAGAGAAGTAGAAAAGGTGTATTGCACTGAAACCAGATACAGCATAGGCACAGGGAGATTAATTGATTTGCCCAGATTCACAAGATGCTGAGCCGACGCCGAAACTCGAACCTGGTTACCTAGCACCAAAGACGGCAGCTCTGTCTGTTAGGCCACATCCTCTCCCCAAAGGTACCACAGGTATCAGAGCAGTCATGTGAGCCTTGAGCAGGAGTTTCTGCCAGGGGATGGGATGTACATTAGACACACAGAGCAAGGCAATCCTCATACTACACTCTCAAAGTAAAAGCTCACACACAGCATCTGCAAATGCACAGGCGCGAGTTAAACCTGCCACAGTGTCATCTGAAAGATTTAGGGCCTGATTTAGTTTTCGGAGGACGAGTTACTCCATCACAATGCTATCTGCCGAAATATAAATCCCATTTTATCGTATGTGTTTGATATTTCAGAGGACGGGATATCCATCACCGTTGTGACGGAGTAACCCGTCTACTGAGATGTAAATCAGGCCCTTAGCCAGCAGTGAAGCTTGGATGTCCAGCCACAAACTCAGTTGTCAATGTAATGCCAGGATAATATTGGCTATGCAGGAGGTTGTGATAGACCGAGGGCGACAGATAAAATGAATAATTATCTCCTCTCAACTCTCTGTAAGTCAACAGATACAAATGGTCTCAGAATTTTAAGTAGCAGGACAATTACCTAATAACAGATACAACCATATGAAAAGCCTCAGCAATGGATGGTAACTCCACAGAGGATCCCTACCTTGAAGTGGTCGAGGGGTTTGGTTGTCTCAGAGACCAGGAGAGTTAGGCTGGCAAGAGCTTAGTCTCCTGGCAGGGTCACCCAATCTGGACATGTCACAGTGTAGAGACCGGCTTCTGTATAATACATGCATGACTGACCGTAGTCAAAGCCGCAAAGAAACTACTGGCAGGATGGCAGAAATTCGGAGTGCCAGAGGGTGCACACAGGGTTTCGGTGCCAGGTTTCTGGGCTTCACATCGCAGCAAAACATTACATGAGAAGGGTCATTAGGCTACACTCACACACATACACAGAAATAAAATCTGTATTTCACTGCGTACTATGAGGGCACGTTTGGTGTGCCCCTCCAGGTCACAGAACAGGTACTGGTCTGTGCAGTGTCAGCGGCAAGTCTAGAATTCTGTGTACATTCTATATTACCATGACGCCGGGGGCAAAATAAGAGTTAGGATTCCAATTTCATCTGCAGTCAGGCACTCAGGGCAGAGGTACATATCCGTTTAACATGCAGGGAACATTCCTGTGTCACCAGACACTCTTGGTAGCTGAAAGACAGTCTGCTCTAAGCCCTTTGCCTGTCTAAGCGAGTCCTTTGTTTGCGAATTTTGGCCTGATGTATAAGACCCAAAGTCTGCGAACCATCAGCTTTCGGATTCCTGTACTGTAAGCAATGTAGTGCACACATAGTTTGAGCATCTTCTGAGACTATTGGTAGAGTAAGATGAAGTGTCTGATTTAATATTTAAAAACACATTCTCACAGTCATCACCAGCCCTCTCTACTGGTCTTAGCTTTTTTCTTTTCCACAGAGTTAAAACTTCTGGAAGCCCCGGCTCACCTCAAAGAGCTCTATTTGACCTGAGGCTGCAGCCTTAGCTCTTTGGTGAGCTTCTAGGTGCTGCAAAAGAACCTGTTCAATAAACGTCACCCATTTGCTTGGCCCAGCATTAACTCTCAAGAGGCATTTTTCGTTTGTATTCTGTTCGAACCTTTAACATTGTGGTGACTCTCACATTGTGTCTTATCTTCTGTAGCCCTCACTGAATGGAACACTGGAGGCCTCTCCATTGTTAAAATGTGAATTAAGTCGTAGGGAAACTTTGTTGACTAGACCAAAAAGCCAAGCCCTATTCTTGCAAGTGCACAGCTGGGATGGACCATCTTTGTCACTGTTCATGTCGGAAAAATACCCATTGTGATGCTGCATCATATTGCTGATCATTAACCACTTCCTATAGGATTACATTACTTACAAGTGGGAACTATGACACTAATTTAAACAGTTAGCTAGTAAGTGCTTCATTTTAGTAATGTGGGTTTGGATTTTACATTATTTATTCGTCTAAATGTATACCTTTGTGTGAGTTGCAGATCTTTGCACCCTTCACTCCCAACACTTTCATCAGCATAAGCTTGAGCTTGGTATGAAACTTGAGGGCATGTCAAGATTACTTTTAAGAAGTCTGGCCGCAAAAGTATATCAATGAAAGCTGTAAATGACACAGTAGGAGCAGCTGTGGCCAAGGACATGAAGATCACATGTGTAAGCTGTATTGTCCACTATGTCGAGAGTTCTCAATTAAACAATTTTCACTCTCTCCTCGTATGCACCAATTATGTTTATTCAAATCCCTATTTTTACAATACTGCAAGCAATACAGGCTTTCTCCCTTCAGGATGCTCAGCTCTGGAACGTCCTCCCACTTTCCATTAAAGTCACTGACAATACCTTTACTTTGAAGGCCTTGCTGTTCCAGCATAAGCAGGTCTATGTTGTGCTCATGTCTGGTCTCTTTGAATGTTGTGCTAGTTAATTTCGGCCCTATGAGCTCTCTAGGCTATATAAAGGCTCGGATACACTACAACCAAGAACCCGTACTGTGCTATTCACAAATCGACATGACCTAAAGGCTCTCCACGCTCTTCACTGGGTTGCTTGGTCAGTTCAAGACTTAGATCCACAGGTTGTGATGACATATGTTGGAAATAACATGCCCCGTTCATAACCAACTGAAGAAGTACATGACATAAAGAATATGATGTCCTGGTAAAGGGAATTAAACCTTACTAAAAATTTGGAAAGCTTTATTCTACTAAGATAAAACTTAAGCATTAATACATAAACCAGAATAAATGATGGTCAACCTCTTTATTGAGATTTAGGGACATGTTCCTACACTAAATATTTACTATTGGATCCTGGCAAAAAATACAGTGTTCGAAAAATGTTTAAGAAAATGTCTAAGACTAAGACTTTTCAGTAGGACAGGGTTCGTGTTCACATTGAGTCTGTAGGGAGTCTCACTTGTGTCTTGTGCGGTTTGAGCCCAATGAACAGACTTACCTTTGCACTTTGAGGGTTGCATGGAGCTCACTTCTCTAAGTGTGTCATGGGCTGCGTTCAATGAAGTGCTCTAATCCTTCGGACAGGTCAGTGGGAGCTTATGGACAAGATTGATGATGAAATATATTCTCTGGGCCGCAGCAGATGTTCTGTATTCCGAGGCAGGATGTAAGGTCATTTAATCATACAGATAATCTCTCCCAGTTGGTTAATTTAAGTGAGAAAAAACTCTCAAAGAGGTCCCTGTTGTAGGGGAGTCTGATGAAGTTACGCAGTTTCAGGCTGGAATTCAGAAGGTGCTTTTGGTTGGCACAATGGTTGAAGCAGGCTGGCTGGCCGGGCTTACTGAGTGTCACCAACTTAATGGACCTGCAGTGTAACCCTTGGATAGCTCTACCCACTAAGTTTACCCCTCCACTGCTATCTTCAAAGGAGGCGGGGTGGTGGTTGTACAGTGGGAGCTGCCCCAGGCAGGTGCTTCTGAGCAGGTGTGGTACGTACGCCAGTGCAGACCATACCACAGCTCACAGCCCTTGTACAGGCAGCTGTGGCTGATGTCCGCCTGCAAACCTACAGCATTGCACAGTCCAAGAGAGTCCACAGCAGATAGAGTTTCACTCCACAAGGCAGAGGCAGGTCTGCAAGGGCACTACTGGGAATTAGTGGGCAGAAGGAGGGTACACAAGTGCTGATACTGGACTGCATGGCTCACCTTGTTCCAGATGACCCACGCAACCTCAAATCAGCCACTGTGAGAAGACTCACCTGCCTGGTGGACGTGGTGACGGATGCCATTATAAAGAAGGGTGGGTCGATCCTAGGCCATGTCACAGTGTGCATCTCATGAGTGTGTGTCTGCCCTCATGCAGTGATGCTTGTTAGGTCGTGTTGCAGGAGCAGCAACACCATGCACCTCCATGCTCCAGCAGACACATAACAACTGTGAGGAGCCTTCAGTATATAAAAACACATACTCTTTGGTAAGAAAGGACTTCTACTGCGGCTCTACACTACACTGGATAGTGATCTTTGCTCTAAATATAGGGATAATTGATGCGTGTCGGAATGCACCCTATTAAGTGGAACTTTAACAGCATATGTTTACGAACAATGGGACATTCATTAGTATCCATTCAAACGGGCAGCTTGTGTCACCCAAAGCTTTATGTACCACCAATGATGACTCTGAACACAATCTACTCAGTCGCGGCCGGGGCAGAAAAGCGCGGTGGGGCGGACGGTGGGGGGGGAGCGGGTGGTGGGTTAGCGTCAGACAATGGAATAGGTTTTGTTTATTTATTTAATTTGATCTATTTCGTCGTCTGTTGACTTTCCCCCTCCCACCCTGCCCTGCCCTACCACCCCACCGCACTTACCTGCGCCGGCCACTGCTGGATCTACTACCCATAACTCACCTACGCCACACAACATGTACCTTTCCACTGAATTAGAAAACATAGTGTCGAGCAAGCTGTGCAGTACCTAAGGTGAATTTGGAGACTGACAATTGCATTTCGTGCTCACATGCCAACCACGTTTTGTAAGTGAGAGGCTTCACTTGTGTATCATTTTGTAAAGTCTTACTACTATTTATTACATTATTAGCAATTTAAAGATGTTGATTACATTAATTGCAGCAATGGCTACCCTGAGACACGTGCACTAAGTCTTGCAGCCATTATGTACCACCAATGGTGCTAATTTGCATGCACTAGACTGTACAGTTATATGCTTGTTAGACTGCCAATGTCACACTTTGCATTCTCGGCTAAGCTACAGGAAGTGAGCCTGATCACTGGTCAGTGCTGACGCACTCATAATCTTACCTTCAATGCAGCGGTTGGGGGAGATGTGGTTGGGACTGTGCATGCCCTGCAGTGTTGGCCTTGTGAGTGGGACCTGGCTTTGCGTAGTAGGACTACCATATATTGGAGAGCACTGAAATGCCAAAAACGAGGGTATTGACATTGGCGGTGTAACACATAAGTGTGAGCCACACTCCAGTCGTGTGCCACTGCTATGAGGGATGTGGTGCTACAGGACCAAGGGGAGAGGTTTTTTTGTATCATGGTTCCTGAGTCAATATACTGCATTCTTACTAGAACATTGTGATTATTTGGCCACAGTGCAAAGAATATTTTGGGCTGATTTAATCAGAATGGGGGCATCGCACGTGTATTCAGACCTGGTAATATGGGTCCGTATGTTATTCCCCATTCCTAGGGCTAATACTTGTAATGGCTGGATTCATGTGCACGGATGCTACCCGGAAAGGTTATTTCCGGCCACACAGTACCCTGCAAATCCGGACGCCTCGTAATTGGGACGTTAGTGACTTCAGCAACAACAAACCATACAGTATATAAGCAATCATATATTATTTTTGAATAATTCAAACAGGGCCAGGTAGGTTACATGGGGCTGAACACTGACATGCTTCAAAAAAACAAGAAAATAATGTTTTAAGCCAGTCAAACATGTCAAGCACGTGAGCTGGCTGGACCTCATTCATCCCTGGTTCTGAAGTCTCACAGTCGTATTAAAAGAACAATAAGTGCAAGGTATGTGCAAGTACAAATCTCCACTCTTTGCTACAATCCAAAAGGTGCTCTTTGGGTGGCACTCTAGTTCTTATGAACATTGATTTTCTGTTTTTAGTCGGTTTGCACATTCTTCTTTTTAAGTTTCTCTGTGAAGTTTGGACACAATGGCTGCCTTCGCACACTTCGGGATGCCACTAGCTGGTACTTGGGATCCGTGCTTCAGCAGGCCAGAAAAAACACTCTGCTAACAAATGACAAAATCCCAACCAGAGTTGCCTCACGTATTCATTACAAGTAAACTGAGACCAAAACTGATGTTTAAAAATGTTGCTCATTCATCACTCATGGGGTATATTTTAATTAATGATCTAATATGATCACTTATACATTCTGACTCTGAAAATATGCGAACGGCTCATGGACTGAGCATATGGCTCACTCCAGGAGCAAGTTCTCAAAGGCCATCAATTCAATTCTTAGTCTTCCTCGCCCAAAGAGTACAGGTGCTATATTAGCTATTTTAAATTTTTTTAAATCACAATGTGTTCCAGCAGCCACGTATGGAGCTGAGATTTGGGGTAATGCCAATAGCTCCTGTATTCAGAAGGAAGAGAACAGATTTTGCAGGAAGCTGTTGGGTGTCCCCATCTCTACTCCACAATATATTTGCCACAGGGAACTTAATTTAAATTATATCGAAGATTTTGTAAGTGCCCGCCCTGCTCTTTTCTGGTTATCGGTTTGGGAGAACCAGGCTGCCTCCTTAACTAGAGAGATTATCCGCGACTGTGTTAAGTGTGAGAAAGGGATGATGGATATCCCTTGGCTGTCTGGAGGTTGTATTTTTCTAAATCCCAGCACAGCTGAAACTCTGCATAAAAATGAGCTCAGAAGTGCACTTTATTCATTATACAATATAGAAAGGATTGGTATGGAATCCCAAAAATCTCTTGCCTTAAGCTACATGACTATTGAACAGCATAGGCATCCCCTACCTATCTATCTCACCTTACCTATGAGTCACTGGGAAAGGAGCCTTTTATTTCGGCTTAGAGTAGGTACTGTTAAATTTGTATTATGTTTTCCTCTTGGTTACCATTCCAATCTCGATCATGTACCCTGTCCATGTGATGGTGTGAGCGGTCAATCAACTTTACATTTTTTGTTTCTTTGTAAATATTATTTAAAGTACACCAAGTAGCTTTTAAATCCATTTTTTAAAAAGAACAGGCCTATTAGCCTGGATAATGCCTACTTGTGGCTACTTACTCTGGCCGATGAAGAGCTGGTCTTCCGCACAAGTACGTTTTTGAGAATTGCCAGCCAAGCACGCAAGATGATGTCTAATCCCTGAGCTCTTATATTTATGTACGGATATTTTGTATAAATTGATGGATGAATTGGTATTTTATATTTTGTTAATTGTCTATTGCTACTGGATTTTATCATTACTCTCCATTTGTCATTTTAATTTGTTATGTTGCTGTGCTTTTATGGATACCAAGTTATCCGAATAAAGTTTCTGAATCTGAATCTGAATCTGATATGGTGTGTATTAACGAATGGTTTAGAGAATTTTGATCAAAATAGGAAACGTTTTTATTTAAAGAAACCCATATTCTTTAAACCAATACTGCTCTAAAAAAAAATTCTATATAAACTCCAGTTTGGGAAGACACTGGGGGGAGCTAGCAGTGGTTCCGTAGCCCACTGCCTGCTTCTCTCCGGCTGCCCAACATCATTTCCAAATGAAAAGCTGTCCCACAGGCACAACTTCCTTTTTAGGTTTCGCCTGCACAGCGCTTTCGCTGTACTTGTGAAATCCATTGTATTCAACATAAATCTTAAAAGGAAGCTCAGATTTTAATATTTAAATATATTTTTCATCAGGCAAATCGCATGTGTAATACAGTATGCTTTTTAAATAAATCACGGCTAGTGTAAGATCAGGGCCACTGGAATTATGTGGTGGGTGAAGAAATATGCAGCAGGGTTGACTTAATTATGCGACAAAAAAGGCAAATTATGTGGCACATTTTATGATAGTACTACTTCATTGTTTTCTCATTTTTAGACTTATCACTATCTGAGCATAGGTAGCAGATCTTCAGTACCGGTTCGAACCCCAAATATAGCAATAAGCAACAGAAAGGTGACCAGTCAGCCTTCGCAAAGGGAATTCCTGTGCGCAGCAACACACATCACTGTGTTTTCAGTAGCTTTTGAACCGTTTGGGCTAAAAACGTTTTTTTGTCATAATTTGCAGATTAGGCATCTAATGATGGACTAAGTGGCAAATGCGAAAAATCCATGATTGTGTGAAAAACGTTATTAATGCACAAATTGCCTTTCTCAATAAACAAGTCATTACACTTTTACGAAGTTTCTGTAACTTATATTGCACAACAGCTCACCAAGCTAAAATGTATATCCCAAAAAAATGTATTATTAATCACGTAGGCGAAACCTAATGCATTTACCAATGCTTGTTGCACATTTGTTACCACCTCCTTTGAGTTGTCAGTAACAATTCAATGGTTTGCGACTGCAACAGCGATCAGAAACCATTTATACTCATTGAGAACGTAAATATGAGGGGATGCCCTTTTCAAGCTCCCTCCTGTCTGCGATTTGGAAGGAGGTGTTAAACCCAATTTGTGATTCAGAAAGGTCTTACCGAATCGCAAAATGGGATAAATACAAAGCAAAACACCATCTTGCAAATCGCAGGGTTTTCAACTGCAAAATGTTTTAGTATATCTGATCCTTGAAAAGTAAAAGGGGGTATCTTACAGATGCCCTCAAAGGTGCTGGCTTTGCAGAACATTTAGTTAATTGTAGAAGAGCGCGGCTATTGACATGAACATTGAATAGGGACACAATGTGTTCCCTCTTAGAAATCCAGCTTTTCACACTTCTCAAGATCTTTATTTCTAGAACCCTAGGTTGTGACAAAATAACTTCAGGTAATGGATCCGAATGGAGATTGTTACAAACTTACATTAATAAGTTTCCTGGAGCAGACATGGATCTCTCCTCCCTTCTGTTTGGAAACTCAAACGGGTTCCCGAAGGAGCGTTTCCGTAACATTGCTTTCACTAAAATCTGTAAAAAAGAAACAAAACATGTAAAAGAAGCCCAATAAGATTCATAATAATTACATTACGCCACATATGCCACCAGTAGAAGTGATCTTTTTGCAGAAAAACAGCTCTAGCTCAGTTAACGTGTTTTGTTAGTTTCAGTGCATTGGATAAAATGCTGCAATGTGATCTCGTGAGAGCAATTTGTTGCACATAGAAGATTACCAGGATTTCCGGAAGACAGCTCATCCCAAGATTATCCCACAACACTAGACCAAACCACTTCCCATTACTAAGTAGGGATGGAAAATATGTAACTCAAGATGAGACCAGCCCTAAAGTGGAACCTGTGACCCTGGAGACAGCAGCCACAACCACATGCAGCGCTATCGTTCACTCTGCTCTGCTCTACTGCATGCATAGGTGGCGCTACACCTACACAGTCCCCATATAGGCAGCCTCGTCCCAAACAGGTCACACTCCATTCACACATTCGTCTCCATCAAGACCCTGACCATGTATAAGCCTAAGCATCTGACCTCTCATTCGTTTTGCTCCACTACATGCCAAAGCGCAGTGACAAAAACAGAATACGACTCCAACTCTGGTCCTTACATAGGCCATGTATTGACATGGGCCATGAGACCAGGATGCACTTCTTCTTCCGATGTACTCCCAGGGAGCGGCATGCACGTTGACACCTTCATCTGGAGTACAAAGTGCTAAATAAATGCAACTAAAATACAATATTGTAACTAAGCAGGATTCAGACAATAAAAATAAATTCAGTGAGTCTCGTGCACCCAAGTGTGTATGCCAGGAGGTGCCCTGACAGCAGGCTCACGTGCCACGCTATGGAACTTTCATTATCCCGGAACACCCTGGGAATCCTTTTTAGGAAATAATCATACGTAGAAGAACCTGGAGATTCAGGGGGTGTCCCAAGAAGGAACTAGGGCCACACTTAGCTAAGGGGTGTTTTGGTCCCTGGATCTCCTTCTCAGTGTAGTGTTAGTGCTATGAAGTTTTAAAGGAGGGCTAAACCAAACTTCTCTAAATCTGTCAAAATTGCAAAGTGTTCTGTATGATAAAAAAATAAAAAGGACTTGATATATTTGATAACTGAGTGAAGGGTTCAATGTGGATGCCATATGATAACGAAAGGCTATCTAGAAGCGGCAATCCCAGTTATACGTATGGTTACTGAAATAAATGCACCTGCAGGAATAAATACAGTAGATGTATGTTTTAGGCTATTCAAACGTGCATGACCCACACTAGTAGTTCTACTATGGGGGTGTTACCATCTGGTATACCACTGCTCTGGGCACCATGTTAACTTTACACTTGCATACCCAATTACAAGATATGTCAGTCTGCATGACAATCTGGCTTAAGGTAAAGCCAAAGGTAAATTAAGCATTAGTTGAGCCTTCATAGACATCGTTCTCCCTCCTCATCATCACTCCCCTAGCCTGCTCCATGGGTTCACCAATACCTCAGGATGCTGTGCTACTATGCAAGATCTTTTTAGAACAAATTATGACTTCTCGAAGGACTAAAGGGAATGCTATTGAAATGCAGTGGAAACATGTGAGAGGGCCAAATACAGATAGACCACAGACTAATAGAAGCCATGCGCTGCAGCCAATGGACAAAGAAGACACCCACAGAGTCTAAGAATGGAGAGATTTATAATGGCTAGGCATCCTTTGAGCAAGAGAGATGGCATCAGAGGCCAGATTCTGTAGCCAGTCTGGTACAGGAGAGATCACAGAAACTATGCTCTGCAGTCACTGTGACAATGACCAGTCTAGGGAGGCCAGGGCCTGCAAACAGTGTAATACTGGAAAAACTCGAAAAACATCAGGCTTCAACAACTGTGACGGAAGAACGCCTCAGAGAAGGCAGTCTTTGCAGTGAGTGTGTCAGGTCAGGCACACCCTAGAGAGAGTTTGATACTGTGTGTGTGAGACCCAGACCATTCAAGATCTGCATCTAGTGTTAACAGGCTGACCCAGAAAGACCCGACTCTGCAGCTAGTGTGATATAGGTGATGCCTGGGGGTAGTATTTGAATCAGCATCTGTCTAAGAGAGGGGTAGGTTTGTTTTGGCAGTGCAGAGACTCTAAGAAGAAGTATCTGGGGTGTAGAGGAGAATGGACTGGATATAATTAAGGACTAGGGCTCATATAGGATGTGAGAGAGGATAGGTTTGCACTATACAAATACAACATACATACATACTTCAAAATCCTTTAAAGGCAAAGTAGTCTGAAGACACATTCACATAGAGTTGCGGTGGCTGCCACTCTGTAAGTTGGTGTTCCCTTGCCCAAGTGGAAACTGGCAAAATGCACCCAACCATCGTACTCATTACTAAAATGTTGCCTTTCTAATTCCTCCACTTATCTTTTAAATCTGTGCTCCTATATTTCTTTCTCCACAGTTTATATAACAAATTCGACCCAAAGGTATTGGAGCCCTTTACATGAGCACTAGTTACATTACACAAGGTCACATTAATATTTTTAGGCACAGAGAGATTAAGTGATTTGCTCAGAATCACAGGGTGTTGAGCCGACACCGAGACTCGAACCTGGTTCCCCAGTTCCAAAATCGGCAGCGCTGGCTGTAACGCCACAAACCTAACAAAAAAGCATAGTGCTGCACAAGGCAATGGCAAACATAAAGTCAATGAGTGATCAGAGCAGTGGCTGGTTGTTGGATTCTTAATGCATTGGTATGTAGTGTTCTTTAAAGAAGTCTGTCTTCAACTCTTTCCTGAATTGGAGCAGCATTGAGGCAGTCCCCATGGATGCCGGGATGTTGTTCCAGATCTTGGTTCTTAGTTGGAAAAGGCCCGCTGCCTTGTTTTTTCTTTTTTTTTTAAACACTTCTTTTCTTAGTCTCTAGTTTTACAGTGGTCTGGTTGCATGTGTGCCAAAAGCCACCAGCAATGGTGAGCTCGTGCGCCAGGTAAGCAGGGATGTTGGCCATGATGACTTTGTAAACGATGTAGTTGGTTTTGAAGATGGTGCAGGACAGCAAGGGGAACCAATGGAGTTGGATCAAGAAAGGGTGTGTGGGGCGATCTCATCATATTTCCTTTGGCATGGGGTGAGACCAGATGCAGTGTGTAGGATGCCCTGAAGGAGTGCCAATGTGGAATTTGTGTGGCCTTGGAGCAGGGTGTTCCCACCATCCAAATGGGATGGTAAAAAGGCCTGAACAGCAGTTTTAAAGTTGCTTGCTAGAAGAAGTTACTTCACTTTCTTTAGGACAGAGAGCTTGTACCAAGCTTTCATTGTGTTTTTTTGCCAATATGTTCCGTGACATTGAGGTTGGTGTTCAAGGTGAACCGAAGTGACTTGGTGTTTTGTGAAAGTTGGGGTTCGGAGCCACTAAGGCTAATGTCATTGAGTCATGCTTTTACTATTTTTTGCTTATTGTTATTGGCAAATAATGAGAATTATGTCCAGATTGGGTTGAACTACAGGCAGGCACAGAATGAGGTGCAGGCAGTGTTTGACCTGTTGAATGTCTGGAGCATAGGCGACTTTCAGGTACAGTTTTGTATCATCGGCATATTGGTAAATCTTGCTGCTGATATCTGAGAGTACAGCCCCAAGGGACTAAATGTAAAGGTTGAAGGTTAAAGGGGATAGTATGAAACCCATTGGGGTGCATAGGTGATAGGGATCTTTTGGGACCTCAAAGAGACCATGTGAACAAAATAGTATTATTTGAAAGTTAGGCGTAAAACCAGTGAAGGATATTGCCCATGAATCTCGTTCGAGTTTCCAGGGTGCATATGAGTAGGGGATGGTTGACTGTGTCTAAGGCAGCTGAGAAGTCAAGAAATATCAGGAGTGGGGTCATCTTTATCTGTGCTTAGGAAGGTATTGTCTGTGATATGTAAGGTAGCAGTCTCCGTGCTGCCTCGTGATATGAAACCAAAGTGGTAGTTATGCATTAATTAGTTAGCATTGATGGGATCTTGGAGTTGAGCGTAGACTGTTTTTTTTATGTTCTTGCCAATGACGGGTAGGTGATTGATGGGCTGGTAGTTGGTGAAGTGATCATGGTCTAATAGAGGTTTACTTAGGAGTGAGAGGATGTTGCCTGTCATGACAGCTTCTGGGAAGATGTCTTGACTGAGGGAAGCATTGAAAATGGTGAGTAAGGGGTAAGAGAGCTCCCCAAGAAAGCTATACAGAAGATCAACGGTAAAGCATCATTTTCATAGGAAATGGCTTTGAGGGAGTTCAATATGTCAGTGAAGCCTGTGAGAGACGTTGCTTTGAATGATGACCGCTGTGGGATTCTACAAGAAAGGGCGGCCATTAGAGAAGAAGTAAGTTTGATGTTGTTGATGTGCTGTTAGGTCTCCTTTATTTTTCACTGAAGAAGAGGTTGATGGCATGGCACTTGTCTGTGGAGTGTGGGATACATATGTCAAGTAGTGGCTTGATGCAGTTCTTGATTGCCTTGAAAAGTGTTCTGCTTCTGTTGGTGGCTTAATTTAAGGTGCTGGCATAAAACGTTGCTATGGCTGATGAGATGAGATGTCCATGTGTGTGACTAGGTCATCAGGTTTTCTGCTTTTTTCCATTTTCTTTCTTGTCTCTGGATAAAGCATTTATTGTCAGTAAGGTCTTTAGAGAAAGAGGGTGCTGAAGGTTTTTTATTGCATTTATGTGTTTTCACTGAAACATGGATGTTTGGATAGTTTTCCCCAAAAAAATGAAGTCATTTTGAAGGGTGTTGGCATCAGATGTGGAGTTGGCAGGTCGAGAGATGAGTTCAGGCAGTAGGCTGTTGATGGAGAAGTTTTTAAAGGATCTGTAAGTTTGGTCTTTTCTTTTGAGTTGACCTTCGTTTGTTGGTAGGATGCTGAGCAGGGAGATAGGGAAGGCAAGGTGGTTTTTCCAGTCCAGAAGTATGTGTGGTTTACATAGGATTGATGGTGATGTTGAAAAGACAAAGTCAGGTATGTGACCTTTGAAGTGTTTTGGCTGGCTGACATGTGGTACCACTTTGAGTGAGTCGATGAGGCTGAGGAGGGTGTCACTTGTTTTTTTTCATTTAGCCTTTCTTGTCTGGGAGGTGGAAGTCACCCAAGAGTGTGGTGTGGTGTGTTGGATAGATGAAGTGGCGAGGAGATCTGAAAATTCATCAATGATGTCCTTGTTTTGTCCAGGAGGCCTGTTGATGAGATGGAAGGAAGAGGTCTGAGTTGCAGAGAGCGGGAAGCTGCATGTCAATACCGCCATTGGCTTAGTGTCACTTGCTTGCCTACTGTGCAGGACCAGGAGGACTTATGGATGACACTGAGGCCTTCTCCCTTCTTATGTGCATGATCCACATGATGGATGCTGTAGCCTGTGGGAAGGACATCTAGGATGTGCAAGAATGTAGGGGCAAACCAAGTTTATGAAGAGGGCATCAAGCTTGTGGTAGATGAAAAGGTCTGTGATATCTGGTGCATGGAGTACTGCATAGCGTGAGTTCATGAGCATGAGTTGAGTGTGTGTTTTGTAGTTTAAGAGTGTGTAGTAGTTATTGCCCCACACAAGGAGCTGTGAGTGGTTTCTGGCTTAGAGACAGGATACATGGTCCCTGCATCACAGGGAACCCTTGGCCTTGCAGTTTTCTCACATAGGAAATGTTGAGGGAGAATTAAAGCGCAACCAGTGTCTCGGTGCCATGTTTTTATGGATGGGCTAGGCGATGGCAGCAGTACTCTAAAAACATAGAGGGAGTCAACAAAATGCAAATGCATCTCCTCTTGTGTATAGTCCTGTCCTATAGTAAGTAGATTTCTCGTTATAATTAAAATGTCTCAGAATCCCCAGTGATGATGGACATTCCATAATAATTGCATGGAATGTGAAATCTTCAAGACAAGCCTCAGTCAGTCAACGGCTGTTGCTGGGACTTCATCTCTCTTGAAAAAGATGAACCCAAGATACCAGGGATCAGCAATGCTCAGATCTCATCTTATATTTTAGTTTTACTTCTTGCATAGGCAGGCTGATGTGCACAATGTTACCCATAGCAGTGGGGTAAACACAGAAATCCTCTCTTGAAGAGGTTGGGAATGAATGACAAGCAGGATGGCAGAGAGAGATAGCAAACAGCAAGGTCTAAAGATGTCTTCTATGTCACTCTGCCAAAGGCACACATGCGTATAAGCACACTCAAAAATCTCGAGACAGGGATACCACATCCTTTCATGTAAACCATACATCTTACACTCGAGGGAAGCAAAGGGTCCTAGTGTAGACACAGTGAACTGACTTTCCCTGTAAGGTCTGTGAGCACTTGACTCACTGGGGATTCAGGAAAAAGGAATGAACTCTTTAAGTAGAATTAGCTACCATCAACTGCAAGTATTGTCGTAGTTCTGATACAGGGACTTTAGTCGCTCATGTTGAAAGGAGGCCCACTCTGGGCTAAACTCCATCTCCAGCAGAGTCAAGCACTCTGTTGGGGCTAACATGCACAAATTCTCATGCAAAACCTCACAGGGGACGCATGCCATGGATTTCCGCGTCAGGAACGTATACAGAGTTGGTAAGAATCAATGAAAATAGGAGCAGGGCAGCACAGGGTTACTTTGCCTTTGACAACCCACACTACATTATCAAACTGAAAACCACACAACTCCTGCTTATCTTACACACAAGCTAACTACCTCTGGTAGTTCTCAGCACACCCACAGCTAGGATACCAACAAAGTGCAGACAAAGAAGTGTAAAAATGAAAAAACAAGGTAAAAGGCATTTGCCATGTATACACCCAGGATCCAGAACATCAGGCCCCGTATCCACCAGGACCCCAGCAATGATGCTCCAATTTAGGAAAGAGTTGAAGCCTCACCTCTTTAAAGAACACTACATCACAATGCATTGACCATCCACAACACTGCTTCCTCTCCTATCACTGTTAGCTTTATGCTTGTTTTTGACCCTGTGCAACGCTCCTCTGCCCTTTTGCTAATTGCATCACCAACAATGCTTTCAGACTGTTGTTGTTTTTAAAGAACAAATAGCTCTGCTAAAAATAGTCTATCACGCTGCGGTTCCAGGCTCTCCTTTCATGTTTTGCTTTCACAATGAATAATTACATATAATCATGAGGGGAAGTAAGAAGAAAATTATACTCTTAAGATGGAATACTACTCTAGCACATTTTAGGGGCATTTATTCATCTGTAATCTATGAAATGCTTACTTTGCACATTATGATATTACATGATTCATAAATAGCTTCTATTACTGCACTTTTGCAAGAAACGTCAATTAACAGTTGGGACTGCTACAGGAGTAACTGAATAAGTACAAGTTACTCACTGTAGTAACTCTTGTACGGGTAGAGTACTGTCCCCTCCTCCTCCAGAGTCACTGGATATTTCCAGCCACAGCGTGAAATGCTGAGATATAGCTAAGAGAAGAAGTTACATTTTGGGAATGAGGCAGGCTACAGACTTCATTCTCTAAAGTCCCCACTGGTGCCATAACCATCATCATTTCCTGTCAGTCTGTACCTGAAGGCACAGAGGGTGAGGACACGTGGGCAGATCATTGAAAGGAAGGGTGATTGTGGTAACTTGTGCTTACAGGCAACACTTGGACCTGCTTCCACCAGACTCATTGGAAGACTGAAGAAGTTCTTTCCCAGAGCTTGAGCAAAGCAAGCATCAGTATGCAGCTGATATTCATGATGCAATTCTCACAAAATGCATGCCATAGAGCTGAAAAGGCTGTGATGCAGATGACTTCCATTGAGAAGCAGTGCTATGAAAGCAACCACTGCCCCTTGCTTTCACCAACTCTGCACTGAAGCCATCCAGGTAAAGAGGAAGCCAGCAACCAGTCAGCGTCCCAAAATACAGCAAACCACTCAACAAGGACAGATACAAATGAAGGCAACATCTAACGCAACTTCTGAAGACTCCTCCTAGCAGAGGATTAGCCCAACTCATACTGACTCTGTGAGTAAAACTAACTGAAAATACATCTCTGCATACCATTAGTTAAAGGTTTCTGGTGGGCAAGGGTTCAAAAGGTTTGTAAGATAAAACTAAAATTCCCAAATAAGGTAGTGCCATGGGGTAGAAGTCAAACTTTTAGGGATCACATTCAAGATAATAAAACTGATGTTTAACCGCAACATTTTGAAGGGGAAATCTTTGTGAAACGAACCTAAAGTTACCATTCAAAATGAGTAAACGGCTGTAGGTTCGAGTCTCAGTAACCTCAGTGGTCATGTTGAGTGATTGAGGGCAGACGGGCAGCACCAGGTTCTCCTGTTGTCAACGCAGGTTCACTCTGACTAACAGATGAAAGTGTGACCTCCACCACCCAATCTGAGAGAGAATCAAATCCACAGAGGGCCCACCATGTGACTGCAGCAACAAGCATCCTGTTCCAAGGATCAGTTGTCAGCCAGCAGAGCTTCCTGGTTGACCTAAAACAGACTGCAATTTTTCCCCTGACAAACTCCACTTTTTTTTACTGCCTGGCTGGGACATAGGGTCTGGAGGAGTAGGTGGGTGAGGAGGCATCCCCAAGGAACACAGCTGCTGCATACAGGCCCAGACACTTTGTGAAGGCAGGTTACTTCAAAGGGGCTAACACCATGGCAGAGAGGAGGAAATAATATTTCTATCCATAAACCCAAAAAAGAAAAGGAGTCAATGGCCATGAAGGTGGTGAGGTGGCAGAGAAAGGCCTTCTTGAAAGGAAACTGCGTATGATGGCTGTGCTAGCCATAACGCCAAAGAAACTCAACAAGGTTGAACAAGCCCTTGTGGCTGTGGACGCTAAGCTACTCAGTCTAGAAAATTAAGTATCAGGCATGGTGGCTGCTGTGAAGGAGGTGGGTCAAAGGTACCAACATATGAGGCTAGAATGGATAACATTGAGGAGGAAAAGAGTATTCAGGCTGACTACAGTAGTAGGGTTTCAGGGACAATGGTGATGCCAGACCACTGGAGAGACACTCTTGAAAACAAGACGCGCAGTGCACACATAACAGCCTTAGGTTAGTCTGACCAGGTTCATGCTGCCCATCCCTGAAATGATTCATAGGTTCTAGGTATTGATTGTCTAGGGAGCCAAATGCTGGGATATCTGACCCAGGATGCTCCATGAGGCCTAGATGGAATCAGTCCAACCCATTTTGTTTATTAGACAAGGAAGGTTTGCATGTTTTTGAAAGACCTGTGCTACTGCCTCTTCTGGTTAATGGTCCTCATTGTGGTTATAGTGACTAAAGTCAAGAAAACCTGGAATTGAGCGAGGCCTGCCCCATAAACAGAGGAACTGGGTCCCAAATAGGTTTTGAGGCTGGAATAGAAGTGCCCTTCAGCCAAAGCATTTATTTAAATAAATGAGAGCTAGAATAACATACGCCAGGCCCAGCACCACACACCTGTTCCCAGATTCATACCGTGATGTCTGTAGAAACCAAGAGTAGGAGTCAGTTGACCTCTTCTCTCCTGATTAGATGCCTGAAAGTCTGTCTAGAGATCGCCATGGGGAGGAGGCATAAACTGAGCCCATGGGGAGGAGGCATAAACTGAGCCCATGATCTACACATCTTGTTGTTGCTAATCTACTCGAAAGGAGCCAACACTGGTTTGACAGTAATTAATATTCTGCTGCACCATCTTACCAATGGCACAGAAGAGGAGGACTCCAGCACGTTTTGCTACTAATCGCTGCAGCATCCACTACCTCCTGGGTTCATTAGATGCTGGCCTGTGCCTCGAGGCAATCCTCCAGCTGGAGTGGGGTTTCGGTCTTTTTTCTGAGTCCTTCTTCAGGACATTAGTGCCAAAGGGAGCTTCAGACTTTGCTGAGGATGTGGCGGCAAACACCAGACCCAGCATCTGCTCCGGCAGGGGCCTGCGCAGCGCCCCTGTACTAAGAGTAGATGTGCAGTTCAAATATTCAGGTTTTCTTATTTAAAGAAGATGTTGTTATATTTTAGGGCAAATGTTTCTTCGAGTTGTTAAGGCATTATGTGACTGGTTCCACAACTAACAATTCGAAGGAGCAATGTTTCTCTTACGGCAGTGCTTTGTCTTTAGCTCCCGATAACATATAATTGTGAGCATGAAACTGTGTGAGGGCTCATGATATTTGCATTAGTCGTATAATACAGGTATCGCTGTAATCACTATATTAGAAAATATGTGCAAAAATATATTATCCCAAGCAAGCAAATACATTCAAAGAAATACCACAAAACGTCCCGCTCTCCTCTCTATGCTTTGCAGTTTGTTTCATAACTCTAATTTCTAATTTTTTCAAATAATGAATGCCTGTAAGAGTGAATCTGTGCTTTTAAGTAGACTTATATGATGTAGAGGAACAATAGCAACCAACAGCAAGTCAGGCTTCAGCACTGCTATATTAGTATCCTTCAGGTACAGAAATGACCTTGAACGCGGTAACATGTAAGTGGTCTAGAACCGTGCTCTGCTCTGCCTGCAAGAGGTGGATTAGGCTTTATCAGCCTGGCGGCTGGCATCCTCTCGGTGTGATCTTTGGCAGCTGCACAGTGCTGTCATGCCAGCAGCACTCTGCGGCTAGGACATCTGCTGTGTGATTTCGGGGTGTTCTGCATTCCAAGGTCACAGCTGGTTTACAGCCTGCCTATCGGCAGTGCTATTTACCTCCTGAAATAAATCATTGCTTAACCATTGGTTACTTATGTCTCTAACATGGGCGTAAAACAGGCCCAAGCAGCACCGGCGGTAGGTGAGGGGAGGGGCCCTACGCCTTCAGGGGCCCCCATTCAACCCCAAAGTTATAATTATATTTGTGAGATATTAGAGACTTGGGCGCCCAATCACATTCTGCAACAGGCCCTCATAATTGTGCATTAGGGCACTGATCTCTGACTGCTATAGTGTAAATCATGACTATACAGCCATGTAAAGATCACCTCCTGTTTTACACTGAGTGGATAATTCATGTTTAGGTCTTTCCTAGACAGCACATATGATGTCTTTTTGAGACCTTTTGTTTTCATATAGCGGGCTTAGGGGCCACCTATTGCTTACCACTGGTTAGCATCACAGCTCACTCTCACTTGCTTGTTTCTTATTGGTCAGCTGCCATAGGCCTCCTTCCTCTTCATGTGTTTGACCTTCACCTGAAGCATGGACACATTACTTCTGTCCTTCCACTGCTCATTTTTTGTAGGTGCTATTTTTTTCTTTGTGTTTAAATACTCTTTCAGAGTACGTCTTTTGTACCTATCCATGTTCCTTCCTCCCTCCTTTGTCCAAGTTGCTTACCCCCAATCCCTCACTCGTCCGCGTTGCTTGCCCTCACCCGCCCTCCCTCATCTGTGTTGCTTGCCCCACCTGCCCTTCCTGGTCCGTGTAATTTGCTGCAATCCAGCCTCCCTTCTTCCATTGCCGTCTGTGTTGTTTTTACCCCAACCCGCCCCTCCCTCCTTCAATTGTCATCCGTGTTGATGCTTGCCTCAACCCGCCCCAACCTCCTTCAGTTGTCGTCCGTGTTGTTGCTTGCTCCCGCCCACCTACCCTCTGTTATCTTCCTAGTTGTTTCTTGCCATGTCTGCTCTCCAATTCTCAGTTGTCGTCTGTTTTGTTGCATGCCACCACCTTCCCTCCATTCTTCCGTTGTCATCTGTGTTGTTGCTTTCCCTCAGCCCCTCCCAGCCTCCGCGGTCCATGTTGACCCCTGACTCACCTCCTTTTGTGTTGCCTCCCGCCCCTCCCTTTGTGTTGCCAATCTGTGCTGTCTTCCGCCCCCTCCATTTGCGTTGCTTCCCTCACAGAAATATGGGGGAAAAAGCGATATGATGCATCCACAACTTTTTTCCTCACACCTTCTGTTGTCCATGTTGCCCTCCCTTAAGCCCCTTCCCTCCCTCCATGTTGCCTCTCATTCTGCAGCAATAAAAATAGTGCCATGACGCAGCCAGTGCATTTTTTTTTTTTTACTTTCAGCCGTGCTGCTGTACAACATGGGTAAAAAACAATGACAAAGCTAATAGCGCTCTCCTAGGAGCAACCTATTGGCTTTGCTAATGCTTGTTCACAATGCCAAGGCTAGAAAATATGATGCTCTGGGGTTTTGCATTTAGTTGCAGGATTTTGCATCAGTGCACATCATCACCAGGCTCCAAAAAGATTAAAAAACGACATCCATAAACCCACGGCCCAATGTCTCTTGGGCTTGCGGTCAAAGGTTTCCACCAGGGAATTTGCTGTTTGTCTTTTGTGTACTGCTTATTTGCACAGTTCGCGGGGTACTGGGGGAAGGAGCTGTGTCTAATGCTCCGGGGGGACCTTTAGGCGGGCTTCCTTTAACGGGTTAGCACTCGAGCTGCGACGGCCTCGACGCTCACATCTCCTCTTAAGGGGCGGATGAAGCGGCCGCGCAGCGGGCGCGCCGCTGGCGCGCCGAAGGCGCGCGTAAGGCAAGCCCGTCTGCGCCCGTCCGCGCCCAACCGGGCCCTGGGGCCAGTATCCCTGGTCCTCTATTAAGAGGTAAGCTCTCCTACACCTCTAATCAATTGCTTCACCTTAGAGAGTCGGTACCCCCTAAATGTAGGCACTGTATGAATCTAGATTATCATCACAATAAATGCTTACACTGCCCCTTTTTGCTTGGAACCTCATGTAAGTCCATTGTCAAAGATCCCCTAGTTTTAAAAAATCCCTCAGAATGTCCCTTCTGAATTGTCGCTCACTACCTAAACACGCCACTGAACTTCGTCTACTACTGGAGAACAATGAACTTGATGCCTTGTTTCTTACTGAAACTTGGCTCTCGAATACTGCTGATCCGGCGGTAGTTCAAACATTGCCCCCGGGTTATTTCATTCAGAGACAAGATCGTGAGTTGGGTGGGGGGGGGGTCTAGCTATCATTTATAAAGATGATTTTAGCTGCCAAATCACAGCTGGCCTAATCCCTGATTGTGAGAGCTGTTTTTTTGCTCTTGGCTTTTCCCCTACCTGCACCTTTTCTGGCGTTCTTGTCTATCGGCCTCCGGGACCAACTGGACACTTCAGCAGGGAGCTCCCAGAAATCATAGCCAAATCTGTGAGCTCCTCTTCTAATTTTTCATTATTGGGGGATCTCAATATCCACTTTGACTTGGCGTCCTCCCCGGACGTTGAGGTTGTAACTGACTATTTGGAGGCTTTGGCCCTTAAGCAAAAAGTCGCTGGTCCCACCCACATCAAAGGACACCTCCTTGACCCGCTCTTTTCTAATATTGAGAGCCTCATAGTGGATAAACCTATGCCGATCCCCTGGTCCGACCACTATATGGTTCCCTTTGTTTGGAACCTACAGGAGGGTGGGCATCCACGGGAAAGGGTAAAATCCTGGAACCGAAATTGGTCTAAACTTTCCATGGAGGCCTGGGCGTCTACTCTTGACAATATGAGACCGGTGCTTGGTAGTGACCCTGAATCCAACAATTTTAAGGTGAAACAATGGCTTGAGACGTCATTAGATACTTTAATCCCCAAAAACTGGATTTCCAGCAAAAAAGTGGGGCATGGCGCAGCATGGTACTCTCCTAAACTCAGAGAGTTGAAACAGCTGTGTAAGCGTCTCGAGAGAAGTTGGAGAAAGGACTTCTCCACTTGTGAGAAAACCAAATACAGAGATGCCGTGAAGGCTTATAAGGCAGAAATTAGAACTGCTCAATCTGGCTATTATGAAAAGAAAATTATCTTAGCCTCTAATTCTCCCCGTGAAATTTTTAAAATAACTAAATCACTCCTGCATCCTCCTGAGCCCCCTTTGCCCCCAGCGGACTCCTTAGGACGGTGCAGTGATTTGGCCCACTTTTTCTATAAGAAAATTGAAGACATTTACACTGCCTTCCCTCCCCTAGTGGCCTCGGCAAGCCCCCCCTTGACTGAGGATCAACACCAATTCTTAAACCCCTCTATTGATTCCATTCCATTTATGGACATGAAAGTTTTAAAAATGCACTTCGATCGTTTGAAATCTGGCTCCCCTTGTGATGCTGCCCCCCCGAGTATTCTCAATCAGGTATTTGACTCTGTCGCCCCCGTTATTCTGGAGCTGGTCAACAGCTCTTTCTCTTCTGGGGTTGTCCCCTCCCTATGGAAACGGGCTATGGTTAGAGCCCTTCTGAAGAAGCATACCCTGGATCCCGAGGTTTTCACTAATTACCGTCCGATTTCTCTCTTGCCTGGGTTTGCTAAAATAAGCGAAAAATATGTCAACTGCATTCTCTCCGCTTTTCTGGAGGCGAATGATCGTCTCCATTTCTCCCAAACGGGCTTTAGACCTCAGCAAGGCACCGAAACAGCCCTGCTTGCGGTGATTGAAGAATCAAGGAAGATACTTGATGTCGGAGGGTCCGCAGCTATTATATTGCTTGATCTCAGCGCGGCCTTCGACACGGTCAATCACCAATTGTTGATAGCAAGACTCAGAGAGAATGGGGTGACGGGAACTATTCTTAAATGGCTTGAATCTTTTTTGACAGGTCGGTCGTTTCAAGTTTTTGAGGACGATGCCACCTCAGAATGGATGCCGTTGCAGTGCGGGGTTCCTCAGGGTTCCTCCCTGAGCCCCACACTTTTCAATGTTTACATGCGCCCTTTGGCTGAGGTGGTTGAGCCTTTTGGGGTCAAGATCGTCACGTATGCCGATGATACCCAGCTTATTGTGTCCCTTAAGCTTTTAGACAACAATCAGTCTATGCTGGCCAATTGTTTGGAAATGGTCTCAGCATGGATGGACTCGTCTTTCCTAAAGCTGAACGCGGCTAAAACTGAACTCATGTTTCTAGGTAAGACTACTAACTTGGAGAGTGGCGCTTTTTGGCCCAAATGCTTAGGGGATATGCCCCCCCCCTAAAGATCAAATAAAAAGCCTTGGAGTTTGGCTGGATTTTAACTTGAGCTTCAGGGTACAGGCTAATAGGGTGGCAGGTACCTGTTATGGAATCTTGAAAATGATTAGGAGGATTTTGCCCCTCCTCCCTTTTAATGCAAGGAAACTGTTGGTTCAAGCTCTTATTCTCTCAAGACTTGATTATGCTAATGTACTCTATCTTGGTTCCCCCTGCTCGACTTTAAAGAAACTTCAAACAGTTCAAAACTGTGCAGCGCGACTCCTTATGCAGGTCAGTAACAGGGAGTCTGCCAAACCCCATATTACTTCTCTGCATTGGCTGCCAGTGGCCGAAAGAATCCAATTTAAGGCCTTATGTATAGCCCACAAATCAATGACGGATAGGGCTCCTCCTATTTTAAAATCCATTATTTCTCCGTATCTCCCGAAAAGATCCCTTCGTTCTGAGAAAAAACATTTTGCTATTGTTCCTAAAGTCAACCGTGCTAGGAGCGGTGGCCGTCTATTCTCTGTCATCGCTGCAAAATGCTGGAATCAGCTACCAGATCCTATTCGGCTTGAAGCTAATCATCTTTTATTTCGTAAACGTTTGAAAACTTTTCTGTTCTCCTGATTTTTCTGTTTTTTCGTGGTTTGGGCTATGTCTTTAGCGCTGGGAAGCCTTTGGTAGCCATGCGCTTTATAAGTGTCTAATTCATTCATTCATTCATTCAAACCAGAGTAGGCTCAGTTGTTAGAAACATTGTGGCTCCCCAACTTAAATAGAGTGGGGGAACCACAAGTTTGGTGGACAGGGTACTCTGCCATTTCTTGGCAGAGTACCCTGTCTGCAAACTCTAAATAAGGCCCGTTTGTCTTCTCTTCAGAAGAACCACAGTAACAAAATCCCTGTTCCTTACATTCAACCTACGAGCTCACTGCCAATTTTTAACCAGTTTATGAGCATGAAGAATCCCCCAGCTGAGACTCACACCCTCTAGAAGGCTGCTGATAGAAATTGGGTGACTGGTTGACTGGTGTGTGAGCTCTGGTCAAGCAGCAACCACAAGCAGGGTAAGGCACAAGCAAACCCCAAATACACCTGCCCTCAACCCCCCGGTAGCTTGGCACAGAGCAGTCAGGCTTAACATAGAGACAATATGTAAAGTATTTGTGCAACACTTTGAACAGTAAAATAGTGAAAACATCACACAAAAAGATTCCCACACCAGGTTAGAAAAAAAAAGCTTCATTTAATAAATAAAACAAGGCCAAAACGACAACATTCTAATCAGTAGAACCAGAGATATTGAATTTTTATGTTTTTAGAGAAAATAGCGCCAAAAGGCATAATGCGCCAACTGCGGATATCCGGTCGCACTGGACCGGGACCAAGTCACAATTCAGGCCAACGGCGATGGAGTGCGGGCCAGCTAGAGGGACGCAGTTAGGCCCGCTGACAGAGTACCTTAAATCCTGGGTTGTGGAGCGTTGCGTGGATCTGCATCGAAGATGTGTTACACAGTCAAAGCGATGTGTAGGTTTCAAGATGCAACGAGGCTGCGGTGCAAGGTCCTGTTCCGTCGACGTAGAGGATCCTTTTGACGGGGCTTGTGATGCACAGCCCGGCATAGGGCCTGCGGTGCGCAGTGCGGGCGATGCGTCGATTCTAAAGAGCTGCAAAGCTGGGATGCGGAGTCCGTTGTCGAGGCTGCCGTTGGTGAAAGATGCAAGAGCCAGCACTGAGGATGCATCACGCAGTGACGGTTGCGAAGGCAATACGGGCTGCAGCGGCAATGCAAGTCTTTGCGACGGGTCCAATCCACGCAGCAGCAGAGATGCGTTGGTTTTGCTCGGGGTTACGCCACACAGCAGAGGTGATGCGTTGGTTCTGCTGTATCCATAAAGGCTGGCAAAGCACCTTAAGCCCACTTCAAGAGCCCCCAACTGGGGTGGCACCACTTGGCAGGGTAGATTCCCAGTTGGCAGAGTCGAGGTGCCGATGCAAGGTTGTTGGAAGCCTGTTATGTCCCTGAGGCTTCAGGTCAGGAGGCCAGCCAACCAGCCCTTTGATTCACTCTGGGTTCTGGGCTCAAGTATTGCAGGTCCAGTCCTCCACACCCAGGCAAGAGGACAGCAGGCAGCAGGTCAGCAAGGTAGGGCAGCAGTTCCCACATGGAGCAAGAGTCCAGCAGAGTGGCAGTCCTTGTAGCAGCACAGTAGTCCATCTTCCTGGCAGAGCATCCACAGTTCCAGAAGTGTACTGAAGTGGTGGCATCTGAGGCCCTTCTTTTATACACAGTTGTGCCTTTAAAGTGGGGAGAAGCTTCTTGAAGTACACAGATGGCCTGCCTTTCCTGCCCTGGTACCAGACTTACTACAAGGGGTATGAATCCCCTTGTGTGGAGACAAGACACAGCCTATTCAAGCGTAAGTGAGGCTGGGCCCAGCTCCTCCCTCCCATCATGCCAGTGATAGCCCATCTAGTCACAACTAAGCTCCCATTGTGTGGCTGTCTAGGAGGTGTACGCAAAGTTCAACTGCCAACTACACCCACTCATGTGACCAGAGACGGGCTGCAGGCACCAACTGGCTGTGGCTAGAAAATGTCAACTTTCTAAAAGTGGCATTTTCAGAAGTGTAATATACAATCCAACTTCACTATAAGTTAGGATTTTAAATCAGGATTCCAGAGACACCAGACAAACCAGTCATCTCTTCCCATTTGGAAATTACACGTATAAAATGTAATAAGGCAACACCACTGTTATCCTATGGGAGAGATAGGCCTTGCGTAGTGAAAACGAATTTAAGAGTTATTCACTACCAGGACATGTAAAACTTAAAAGTACATGTCCAACGTTTTAAATACACTGCACCCTGCCATTGGGGCTGCCCAGGGCCTACCTTAAAGGGTGACTTATGTATTAGAAAGGAAGGTTTGGGCCTGGCAAAAGGTTTATTTTGCCAGGTCAAAATGGCAGATTAGAACTGCACCCAGGCTCTGCAAAGGCAGGCTCGAGACATGTTTAAGTAGGTGGCACAATCAGTGGTGCAAGTCCAATAGCAGCATTTAAGTTACAGGCCTTGGGCACATTCTGTGCATTTTGCTAGGGACTTATAAGCAAATTAAATATGCCAGTGGGTATAAGCCAATGTTATCATGTTTTGAGAAGAGAGCACAAGCATTTTTTTTTTTTTGAGTTTAGAAAGCTTTATTGAAATTATTAAACATAGTAAAACATTAGTACAAAAGCTTATGCATTTAAATGGTAAATAGGATGGAAGAAAATGCAGTTTATGCAAACCAATCCCAAAAAAGGGAAATAGAAACTATACTTAAGAAAAAATGCCTTTTAAATTTTAAGGAGGAAGGGAAAAGAAGGGAAAAGGAGAAGGAGGAGAAGGGTAGGGAGGGGGGCATGAAAAGCAATTACAAATGACTATTACTTCTATGAACAGTTAATAATAAACCAGTAATATAATAACCGTAATAAAATAACAGTTGGTACTCTCGGAGAGGAAAAGGCAACTAGGCGGCTATTCTGGAAAGAAAAGTGGTTAGAGGTAACCATACTAAGTCCTTTTGATTTGCAGAGGAACCGTTGTGGCAAAAGCACGATCAAGCCTGTGGTGATGACACAATAGGTTCCACCATGCATAATATGAGATTTTTGATGTATCCTTCCAGTTAGTTGTGATGATCTGCAGTGATATGGCAAAAAAGAGGTCTATGAATTTACGTACATTGTTCTGAACTTCCCACAAAGGTGAGGAGCCTCCCAAAAATATGTGGACAATATCAAAGGGGAAATCTGTGGAAAGGATACCATTCAATTTAGACCAGATATGAGTCCATAAAGTTTTAACCCGTGGGCATTGAAAGAACATGTGAATGAAATCACTATCCACTGCAGAACAAGACCAACAATTCTTGTTCTCTAGTATTCTAAATTTGTGAAGTACAGCCGGGGTGAAAAAAAGTCTGTTGTAGAAAAAGTATAGAGTCTGTGTGGTGCTAGCGGAGCGTGAAGAGGTGTGTATTTTGGACCAAATAGAGTCCCAAGTCTGGAACGAGAATTCCTGGACAAGATCACGTTCCCATAAGAGCTCTATTTTGGACTTAGATCTGTTTACTAAAGGACGGGAAAGAAGTTTATAAATGACAGCAGCTTTATGGGGGGTAGAGAAATCGAGCGAGGAGGAAGAAGCCGGAACCGGAGTTACAGGAGGGCTCCTCTGAGCAAGAATAAGTGATAAAGAGGCCTTCAAAAGGGGATATTTGGGAGCATACGTGTTTGAGATACCAAACTCTTCACGAATATCAAAAAAATCCCTCGGAGACTTGTCTGTCAATATGTGATTAACCGTAATAATACCTTTGTCGATCCACTCCTTCCAAAAAAGCGCTTTATTGTTGATCCTTAAGGATTTGTTGTACCAGATGGGAGTTAGGGAGAAAAAATCTTCAAAAGTAAAATGTGAACGAAACAGAGAAAGAGCAAGCGCCTTAGAATGATTGAAAATAGGGGTAGAGAAACGTTTTGGTGGTTGGGATAAGCGAGTAGCTGTTGAGAAGGAAAAGGGTAGGAGTTGTGCAAATTCTAAAGAACTCCATGCCGTTAAGGAAGAAAGAGCGGAATCGATTAAAAAGGCCATATTTGCTTCAACGTGAAAGCAGAATGATATCGGCTAAGGTTAGGGAAGTTAACTCCACCCAAGTCTTTGGGAAGTTGAAGGCGGGAAAGAGAGATCCTAGCTTTACGATTATTCCATAAAAATTTTGTAAGAGAACGATTAATAGTACTAAAGAAGGAGAGTGGAAGGGAAACAGGAAGCATTGAGAGGTAGAAGTTGATGATGGGGAGAAGCATCATTTTAATTGTGGCCAGTCTACCCCACCAGGACAGAAACAGGGGGACCAGCTCTCAATAAGGACAGAGAGTTTTTTAAGTATTTCAGCATGGTTAATACGAATTGTTTCTCTAATGGTGTTGGCGTAAAGAATACCTAAACATTTGATATTTCTGGGATTCCATTCGAAGCCAGAGCCATGAAACATATGGGGAAGACAAAATTTATTTAAGGGTAACACTTCAGACTTATCAATATTCAGCTTATAGCCAGAAACAAGGGAATATTCTTTTAATAACGAGAACAGCGAAGGCAGGGAAGTGGACGGATTGGAGATATAAAGTAAAATATCGTCAGCATAGGCGGTAAATTTAATGTCCCTATCATGAAATTGTAGTCCTGTGTAGGAAGAGGAACGCCTAATTTTTTCCAGAAAGGGCTCTAAAGCAAGTATAAAAAGAAGCGGGGAGAGGGGACAACCTTGTCTAGTACCTCTATAAAGGGGGAAATATTTAGATTGACATCTGTTTGCCCAGATAGAGGTAGAGGGTGCTGAGTATAACAAATGGATATATTTGATAATAGGGGGACCAAAACCATGCCATCTCAATGCCCCAAACATAAAATCCCAGCTAACCCTATCGAATGCTTTTTCAGCATCCAGTGTAATGGCCGCCACCGGAGACTCCATTTTGGAAGCAAGGTGGATGATATTGAGGAAAGTTCTTGAATTATCGGTGATTGATCTGCCTTTGATAAATCCAGATTGGTAAATATTAATGAGTTCAGGGATAACTTTATTAATGCGAAGTGCAAGTATTTTAGCAAAGATCTTACAGTCAGTGTTAATTAGAGAAATGGGCCTATAGTTCTTACAGGAGCAGGGGTCTTTGTCCTTCTTAGGGATCAGGCATAGCATTGCCTGGGTGAAAGATCCCTTCGATTCTCCTGTGATAAGAAAATAATTGATTAATGAGAATAAGTGAGGTATTAAAATGTTTTTGAAGTGAAGAAAGAATCGCACCGTGAAACCATCGGGGCAAGGTGTTTTATCTTTGGGCAGCAATTTGAGAGCATTAAATATTTCATTTTCCAAGATTGGAGCGTCAAGGGATGTGAGGTCCTTAAGATGATCAGGGGTTTCGGAATGGAATTAAAGAAGGAGTCAATTTGTACCGAGGTGGGGTTGGACTCTGGAGTATATAGAGTGGTATAGTATTTGACAAAACAATCAAGAATTTTTTCATCCGTGGTATGTCCAACTCCGAAATTGTCTGTAATGGCTATGATTTTGGATCTCTGCTTTTTAATTTTAAGATAATTGGCAAGGGATTTGCCGGCCTTATTGCGTCCACCATACATCTTGGCATTAAATTTAAGGAGATTGTTGCATGCAGAATCCCAGGAGTTTTTATTATATTGCATTTTGGCCTTAATAAGAGAGGATAGGCAATTTGTGGAGTTAGAGGTGAAGTATTGGTGCTCAAGAACTTTAATTTGTTTGAGGATGAGAGAAGAGTCTAAAAGAGCTTTTTTCTTTTTACGAGAAACAAAATCAATAATGAATCCTAGCGGAGGCCTTAAAGGCATCCCAGATAAAATGAAATTGAGGAGAAGAGGATAGGTTATTATGAAAAAATTCATCAATAAAAATCGTAAATTGATCAACAAATTGAGAGTCTAAGAGAAGAGAATTATTAAAGCGCCAACGACGGGATTTAGGAGGGGGTGAAGGAAATTCCATATCTAAGATAACAGGAGCATGATCTGATATAAGAATAGATCCAATTTCTGAACTAGTCATAAATTGCAGGGCATGGTGAGTGAGGAATATGTAGTCAATACGGGAGTGAGATTTATGGACGGGGGAGAAAAAAGAGAATTCTAGTGTATCAGGGTGGGAGATTCTCCATGAGTCTGCTAAACCTCTGTGAGTAATGGCTTTGTGAAAAGCTTTCTGCATCTTATTAGGAACATATTTGGCTTGTGATTTCCGATCCAAAAAGGGATCCATAAACTGATTACAATCTCCTCCCACAATCAAGTCATCAACAGCATGTGCAGAAAGGAGAGTCGAAAAATCTTTCCAAAAGTTAAAATCAATACCAGTGGGACCATAAATATTACAGAAGGAAAGTTGGGTGTTATTAACATTGGTTTCTAGAAACAGCCATCTACCATTGTCATCATGAGATTCATTTAAAATCTGAACATTTAGAGACTTATGAAATAAAATAACAACACCATTTTTGTTATTCACTGCCGGGGAGCAGAAAATTTCTCCCACCCATTGTTTGCGCAGTGAAGACAAATCTTGCAACCTTAGATGCGTTTCTTGCAGCAGAGCAATATGACAATTAAGTCTTGCTAGATGGGATAAAACTCGTTGCTTTTTGACTGGATTACGCATACCCTTGACGTTCCATGAGACAACACGAAAACCAGTCATCGGTAGGTTTTAAATAAAGATAGAGAAGAAAATGGAAGCCTATCAAGAAAGGAGAGGAAAGAAAGAAATACCTGAAGAGAGCTGTTGAACAATAGAAGATAGCATATGATGTAGTAAAGAAGAAAAACTTGTGCAAAGACTCCAAATACAGATAGGAATGAGTGAACAATAGAGTACCAAAAGCAGGGAATGAGATGGTGGAGATATGAAAATATGTATAAGAAGAAGAAAAAGCAAGAGAAGGAAAAGAGAAGGGGAAGGACAGGGAAGAGGGAAGGAAGAGTAAGGGAACCCAATTGCCATGGGAGTAATAGGAAAGAAAAGATGGCCAAAAGCCCAAAAGCTTTAGCCATAACAGTCAAAAATACAAAGAACAATGGTGGGGGAGGGGGAGCGGCAAAAACCAAGACAGCCACCCCCGACGGAGCAACACCGAGAGAAAACAAGCAGTCATAACAAAACGATATGAGGGAAAGGGAGTACGAAAGAACTCCAAGAACAAATACTTAGACAGTTGAAACAAGAAGGAAGGGAACTTACCATACATTAGGGAACAAAGCAACGGAGTGAGTCAGACATTATGAACACGTAGGTGAGGTAGACTAGAACCTTTGACAACAAAGCGATACAGTAAGGACCTAAAAGATACAAATAACAAAAGACAAGGAACCAATTAACAGCTACCTACAGAATACATATGTGTGACGGAATAATGAAGACAACAAAGACATGACTATCAATGTTTGCTGAGTTCCATGGATTCTCCACGATGATCCTGAATAAACCTCCGGAGATCGGCTGGGTCATCGAAAGAAAATGTTCTATCCTTATAAGTCACTTTGAAGAAGCAAGGATGTATGAGGCCATAACGGGCATTCATGGATTTCAAGGCTGGTCTAAGGTCGAGGAATTCTTTTCGTCTAGTAGCTGTTGGTTTAGATACATCCTGACTGAAAAAGATTTTGTGGCCAGACCAGAACATCTGTTTGTGCTGTTTAGCGGCATTAATGATTGACATGAGGTCAGAGTACAACAAGAAGTAGGCAATGATGCCTCTTGGCTTGGTGGGTGAGGATGCAGACTGGGGACCCAATCTATGCGCTCTCTGAATGTTGAAGTCCATTGATTTGGGAAGGCCAATGATCTGCAAAACTTGAGTTTTCAAGAAGGAAATCATGTCAGAACCTTCAGAATTTTCTGGAATTCCATAAATGCGTAGGTTATTACGCCGATTGCGGTTTTCCAAATCCTCTGTAGTCTTCTTGAGCTGGGCGACTTCTTTAGTTAAACCATCAACTTTAGCTATAACATCTTGCGCATCGCTTATCCTCTGCTCGACATCTGAAAGTCTCAAATCAAGGCCGGACCACTTGTCCTCTATTCTCTGTAGTGTAGCTGAAGTATCTGACATAAAGGGGCGAATGAGGCGCAACTCCTCCATGACGTCCTCTAACGTGAGGGGAAGAGGTGATTTGGAGGGAGATGAGGGGTCCTTCTTGACTCGTTTGTTGGTGGTGGTAGCTGCTGAGTCTTTACGCCCACCGCAAGAGGCACCCGCAGTCCCATGAACTCTGTTAGACTGCGAGTGTTCCATAGTGAGGGGCAAGTGAGTCAAAGTCAATAACGCAAACTGTAAGGGCGAAAAGACCTCAATAAAAATATCCAGTGAAGAACAAAAGCCTGAGACCACAGAACAACAGCTTGTGAGCTAGAAAAAGAGACTTCCAGGCAGACAAACTCCACCGCGTAGCAGATACAAGAGAGTGTAGCAGCCAACAGACGTGTAGACAAGCTGAAAATTCCTGACGGTCTAGAATAGACGATGATCTTTGTCAAATAAAGGGCTGGCAAAGCTCTACAAAGAACCAGATAGGCGGCTTGACAATGCCATGACCATGCCAATCCAACATTTGGCAGAAGAGGGTATCGCGCATATAGTAAGCATATGCATAGAAATGGCGCAGTTACTGTGTGAGGAAGAAAAGCTCCAATACATACTGACTAGACCAAAAATGCTGCATTATTTTGCTGAACTGGCCCCAGATATACGAATAACACATGCCAAAAGGAAGCAGTCAAGACCTCCTGAGAAAAAAAACAACAAAAAAAACCATCAAAACGACGGTAGCACCTCCATTTGCGGGACCGCTGCGAGAAGGGGGAAACCCAAAAATGGCGGCCATTAATATTGAAGGCTCTGAGGCGCGCCGGCCAGGCAAACAAAGGGGGTCAAAACGCCCATAATTTCGACAGGAAGACTTGCCTCAGCACTCCCGGCCGTCTCTGACGAACATGACACCCCTTTGTGAGTGTCAACGCTGCGGTAAAAAGGACCCTTCAGCGAAAGGAAAGTCCCGGCGTTACGGAGCTCCTCAAGTAGCGGCCATCTTGTCGCCGCCGCCGCGCGCTCCCTCGAGCACAAGCATTTTAGCTCTGTTTTGCAGAGGTAAAGTGCACAGAGTCCTAAGGCCAGCAAAAACGAAGTCAGCAAAAACAGGAGATCTGAAGGCAAAAAGTTAGGGCGAAACAACACCAAGGATGCCAGGTCTAACAGTTGCCCAAGGCTTAATATGTAAAGTAATAAGTGCCAGTGCTTGAACATTTCTCAGAAGGCTGCGGCCGGTGCTGCCGAATGTCAGAGTTGTCGATTACCTGGACTGAGTAGTCTTGATTCAAATTCATGCCTCTTTCATCCATCATCATGAACTCCCTACCCCTTTATCTCAATCGTGCAGGTTCTTTTTTCACAGCTTTCTCCCTTTGTCACTATTTTACTATCTTTCTGTTCCTCCTTCTTTCTCTTGCTTTTTTCTCTCCCTTTCTCCAGGTCAGTCTTATGACGAAAAATAAGTGGTGGTCCCCAAAAAATAGTGCGGTAGGGCCACACCTGCAATCACTGGCATAAATCAAGCACTGTGGCTTCTTCATGCACCTATTTCATCGTCTGCTTATGTATGTGTAGAACTTGTCCATCTTGCCTACAGTGCAATATGGCATATCTCTCTTGTATGGCCTTTCACCATGCTGAGAATGCTTTTACAGTTCCAAAGCCCCACCTTTGGGGGTTATATTTAATAATACATACCCTGCTATTCAGCAAGGTTGTTGTGATTCACTCTGATACTCATAGCTACATAAAAATCACAGATGAACCATGATGCAGGATTCACATTTTGCAGCTTCGGTTTCTTAAGACCTTTCGTCTGTCCATACTTATAACCCCGTCTTTATATTTTAAATTCAGTAGGTCTTAATTCCTCAGTAGCAGAGAAGGAAATCCCTTAACCACAGTCACACATTGGGTATGGTAGTTGTCAATCCATTATTGCATGACAATAATAGATTAACAGCTATGCAATAATAGATTCCGAGAAATGCAACAATGTTTCATGTTGGGATAGCTACCTCTGCACAGCACAACACCGCAGCATCGTGACACTGGCTTGCAATCACTAACAGAATTCTCACTGCAACTCTAATGTTAACGGAAGTGGATGTAGGCTTTAAGATCCGGGTCAATACCACCACCAATTTGAAGTAAAGCAAGAAAGACAAGAAGCGTGTTGTAAGTCACTATGGCAATATAGGTAATGTGATACAGAGAGTATTAGATAAAGATGCATTAACTTGGACTGCACCCGGATCCCATTTTACAAGGAGTAATAGGAACTGACAATATCAAATAAAACAGGAGACTTTCTGTATCTGACTGTACTGTACACCAGTCGCCTGATTGCTTTTTAAGAATAAAAAAATGGATTTTACATTGAACTGCTGTAAATTGGTCCTGATTTCAATTAGCATATTTCCTTGGAAACTAAACGCTCTAATAAACTTGTACGAGGAGTAATTGTCCACTGGAAGCTTGATTAACATTGATTTGAGCATGCACAGTGCGACGGGTAGGCCAGCTTCATTGCATGCGTTTCTCGTCTTGAGGGTCATTGTAACTTGATACAAGATTAAAGCATGTCACACTCACACCATTAATTTCAATCGATTCCTCATTGTGTACACGGAAATGAAATATCTGTTCTACAATTTGATTTTCCTTCATTTGAGGGTAAGAGAAAAAGCAAATTCTTATCATAAAAATAACCCAAGCATGATGAGAAAAGTTGTCTCATTACTACAAAAATAAGGTAGTAATTGTGCTGTTTATAAAATGTAGTTGCCATTCCCTTGGATCACAGTTGTAGCAATCTTGTGTGGAAAAAAGTCTCCACACAGTGTGGACAGCATAGTTTGCACTTTTATTCACGAAGGTGACACACATGAGTCCTACATACATTTTTGAATAACTTCCCCAGCAAAGCCCAAGGCTCTGATGGATTGGGGTGCACCCAAAATGTACCCACACCTATAGCCACTGACCCATATCCAGGAGCGAGATTCTAGAAGGGGATATAATTCTGTACCGCGGATGGAGGAGTTTACCAACGCTCTCCGCGTCAGAAACCTGTTCAGCTCCCCCATAACTACGATCCTTTGTTTTCCCCCTGTAAGTATGTGCTAACTGGTGGCAAGGTGCACATGTGCTATGAGAATGGTGTCCGTCCTGAGGACATGTTGATTGCAGTACCAGATGGAGACTGATCTTCTTTGATGCCTCTTTGGGCATGAATTGTGCCTTCCCCTTGCCTCTTTGGGCATGACTTGTGCCTTCCCCTTGCAAGCCCATCTGGTAGGGGATGGGAAAATCACACTCACACTCTGCTAAGCATGAACCCTGCTGAATAATATGTTATTTTCATATATCACTCTTCCAACTAAACTTCTGCCACATCTAATGATTGAAAATAACAGGGGTTACTATTATCCAAGATGGTAATCGGAATTGGATGTACCTAGATGGAAACGCTTGACCTGCAGATCACTGGATGTCAGCAGTAAGCATTTAGCTCGCTGAGTCATCATGCCGGTGAACAAAGCATTGGCTATAATTGGTGCTGTTTCTTGGCAGCTCTGCCTGTCTATTTGCCTGAGGATAAACCTGCCCCTGCCAGGGATGTGTGGCACACCAGCTATCCTACAGTCATCTCTGACGTCAGGTAGCTTCGTCTCTTCTGTGCTACTCGGGTAGAAGGCTCAACTCAGGTAGTCTACCTTATCTATCTTTCCATGATGCGGCCTGCTCTGGTTCACTCAAATCTGTGTTTTGAACAAGGCACATATTTCAATTGGAGGATAGATTAACAGCGAGGATCAGCAGGATCTGTATGGAGGATGAATTAAGAGCAAAGGATCAGCAGGATCTGTATGGATGGTGACTGAAGGAGATGACCTTGCCCTGGACTACATGCGTCTGCAGGCCCCTGATCATAACCCACTCAAAACATCCTTGTCACCTGAGGGTTAAAGAACATGTTTGGAGCTTGGTGGTGACCCTGCACCACCAGTTATCACTCTAACAAAGTGGTAGCTTCTATTACTGCATTCTAGGCCAAGAGAGGAAACATGTATTTGGTGTCCCGTTGGCCAAGGCTGATAGCTCTGATTCTGGAATGGTATAAATATAATGTGGACTCCTTACAGTTCTAGAGAGACTGTGAGTTACAGAAAAGGTAAGACTCTGACCATAATTCCCAGTACTCCAATTTCCAATGAGGACCACTGGTTCCCAGTACTCCAGATGCACATGGTGACCAACTAAGGTAGGTGGTACAGAACCCTAGGGTAACACTTCCATCTCAGAATTCTGAGTGAAATTTGTTTTAACATTTGATGCTCCTGCGGGACATAGTTTGGGTGTCAGGTACCTTCTCAGCACCAGTAGCCTCCCTGTAGAGCACTGACTGTGGCACAAGTGAACAGTAACTGACCTCTGAACAACTAATGGCCTTGCCACTGACCATCAGGTCGTATCTCCAGTTTCCCCATTTACTAGACGCTGGAGCTTTGACTTTGAATAATGGTTTGCTGGCACCCTATAACTAGCTCATGTTTGTTTGAGAATCTCAGTTCACCTTTGCTTGATGGGTTTTAGCTATAGATACAGATTCTAAGCTAACAGGGCTCAAATCGGCTGAGTGTCCCCTCTTTGCATCCAGGGCTGCTGAGATACTAGGGCAAACTTCAGATGTATCATTGCAGAATGGATAGATTTGAGGCGCTCTCTTTGCCACCTTAACTATTGAGAAACACAGTACAACGAACAGAGCTGAGAAATGAATGTTTCTGAAGATATCCTACAATACATAATCCTCACCCATATAATAAATAGCCTTTATTGGACACGTTAATAACTGTGCTGCATATAGCCTGAGTTCCAAATCTACTTCCACCTTCTGAAGTAAGCATTGACTGCTCTATCTGACTGAGCACTTGTAAGTCAAGTGTTCAAAGGGAGTCACTTGATTACCCAACTAGTGCACAGATTATTTGAGACCCCTAGACATCAGCAGGAAATGCTGCACAGGTAAATATTTGGAGGATCAAAAGTATTCCACATATCAACTGCTTTGTCTTCAACGTCACCGTCAAATGATGACACTATCGAAACTACTCTTTTCAAAATACAATTAAAATAATATAGTTCATGGAGTCCTCACCGCGCTCTCATTATAGTATGCTAATACAGCCTCAAACATGTTTAGCTTCTTATATGTCTCCTTCCAATTACCTGAAGGTTTAATATGGCCAGAGATATCTGTAAGGCCACCTGCCCAAAAGGGGACTTAGAAAATCCCATTCTCCACTCTACCTACCACACATCACACACAGCACAGAGCCCATGGTGACACCTTACTCCAGACCGCATTGAGATCTTCCACACATAGACAGAACAATACACACGACTCACAGCAATGGATTAATAGCTCCAGAAAATTTGAGAAAGCCCTACAAGTCCTGGCCACGCAAGGTGAAACAACTGGGTTTATAATTGCCTGAAATTGTAACAAACTGTGAAGTAAGAATTGAACCACAATTATAGAATAAAGATCTTCTTCAAAACACCATCTCACCGACGTCTCTTAATACTGTCTCCATTATTGCCCTAATGTGAAATATGTATACCAATATGACCACTTATATATGATATTTAAACTAACTCTATATCGGATTTATCTATTCATATACGTTTACAATATGATTGCATGTATATGATACTCTTACCAACTAAGGGGCTTATTAGGTTGGCGGGCGGACATTTGTCCACCCGCCACCCTAGCGGTGCTGGGACCGTCCGCCAGCGGTGCGGCGGTCCCGCACCACTAATTAGGATGCGACCGCCACCCTGGCGGTCGCATTGGCATCTTCAACATTGTGGCGGACGGTGCTGTAGGCAGCACCCACCGCAATGTTAAAGAGGCACGTCGTGCATTGCCATGCCCAACGTGGCAGGCACCGCGCGGTGCCTGCCACCTTGGGCATGGCAATGTAGGGGGGTACCATAGGTACCCCACAAGTGCAGCCCCCCACCCCCCCGGGGGCCCGCAACGGGCCCCGATGCTACACACCGTATGCCTTTTCATGGCGGCATCGCTGCCATGAAAAGGCCGGTGTTTGCCTGCATCCTAATCTGGTGGACGGTGCCTGCTAGGCACCGCCACCATTTTGGGCTCCCTGGGCCATCCGCCAGGCAATCGGGACGATTGCTGGTGGCGGACGGTCTTTGTGTCCGCTGCGGACACATTCCTGTTCCCACCGCCACCCTAATCTGGCGGTGGGACGAATTGAGTTTGATGGCGGGCGGATCGCCACCGCCGGCCTAGCGGCGGCGATCCGCCCGCCATCCTAATAGGCCCCTAAATATCTAATTCCTCAGTCTATACCATACTGTCTCCTACACTCCCCTACACCTATGACAGATTTTGAGTACTGCTGTGGCCTACTGATTTATAATTGAGTGGTGGTTAACAAATCTCTGATTTGTGGAAGAGCAGGTAAAAGAACAGAAGACTCCACCGATCAGAATTTTTCCACTATATGGGTATTATGGTGGATTATATTATATACCTTAGTTGGGCTTTCCCCTGGGTTTACCACTGGCGCCAAAAATTGGAAGATATGCCATCACCACTTAACGTTAAATCGGGCACATATACAACTGCATGACACTCTTTCTGCCTGTTAAATGCGCAATACAACACAAAATGTATGTTTCACTCCCTAAGAATTAAATACCTTAAGTGAGAAATTCTACCCAAGACCCTTTGGATAAGAATCTGAACAGGAATCAGATAGCTGAACAGCAATCAAGTCAACTTGGTGTCTGCAGCTCCTTGAAAAAGAAGCCACTTCAGACCAATAGAAAACATACTTATTTTTATTTCACAGCAGCTGCTGGAACTACCAGTGCATGCTCCAAATTATGCTCAGCCTTAATGCGTGCTCTTTAGAATCATGTAGCCAGCATCTCACAAGAACCTGATGGTAAGTGGGATATAGCTTATGGAAGTGCCATTTGTTTCTAAGGAACATTCATGTAAGATGGGACACGAGGATGTCATGTAAATCTGTGAAACTTTAATCGTTCCCATGGATCCATCTGTGCATTTCTATTTCCTCTTAATTATTCTCTTTGACACCAACAGTGGGAACTTCAACCACATATCCACATCAAAGCGACAAGCGGAAAGAGTAGCACTTTATCGAACTGCCAGAGAAATAAAATTGTGAGTCAGATTTAATACATTTGTAAATTTGAATAGGACGTGTTTTATGACATTTCAAGGAACATCTGAACATATACTGACATTATTTTTCAAATTGTTACTTAGAATGGTACCTAAAAGTCAAGAACGTATTTCAAGTAAGTCTTGAAAATATGCCTGTAGTCGAAATGCCAAGGCAGACAAGAAGAGACTGAAATAGCCTTCGAATAAAGATTCCAAAGAATCATAAATGACATATAACTATTCAATTAACTGAAAAAAACAATAGAAAATGAACAAAAAACACTAAGACATGCTCACAAAGCTAACAATCCTCGTAAGAGTAATTTGCATCTGACTGTTACGAGGACTACCGCCACCTATAAGAAGGTTTGCTGAAGAGAGGAGTGGGTGTTCTCTAGAGGCCTGGTGAAGAAAAGCCCACACAAACCACAGCCCAGCAGGCTTACCAGAGCAGTTGCGAGTACATTTAACTCCAGCCCTTTGTAGAAGAGCAGCTGACTTGATGCCAGGAATCATGCCTAATGCTAACAGCATGGAAAAAATATGGATCTCACTGTTTTAAGCCAAGATTGTCTTAGCTGAGGTTCACAACTGATGAAGTGTACAAATCGTGTGCAATACTGCACCTTAAGCTCACGACGGGAGAACAGAACATAATGGTAATATTACAAGAGCTTTTGAGCAACTGTAGGAATATGAGCACAACCTTGACTGCAATACGTGGGCAATCAGAGGTATTTTGTGCTGAACTGCATACAGTGGTTCCCTCTGTGAGAGATATCAATTCAAGCACTATATCACCCCCCTGTCTGATCCTTCTATTACACACTCCACAGACAACTCAATGACATCTTTCTCTTCTTCCCTGAAAAAATACAGACGATCTGACAGCAAATCCACAACTCCAATGCTACTTCTCCGCTTAGATCCACCCCTTCTTGTAGCATCCCAGAATGGTCATTATTCAAAGCTCTATATCTTGCCTCTTGGCCAACTCATATGAAGACAATGTCTTATCCTCGTCTGCCATCTAAGCCCTCTCTGGAGAAGCTTTCTTACTCCCCTTTTCAATACCTCCCTCACTCAAGACATCTTCCCTGAAGTTCTCAAAGCAGACCAGAGCCTCCCACTTCTGAAGAAACCCACACTAGACTCTGCTGACCTAACCAACTACTGACCCATCACCCCACCTGCCCTTCATCAGCAAGATCATTGAAAAAACAGTCCACACTCAACTCCAAGATCATATCAATGCCAAACCTGTCTTACACGACTGTCTGGCTTCAGATCGCATTGTAGCACGCAGATCGCTACCTTACATTGTAGAGCATACCCTGATATAGCTGGACCTCTCAGTCACCTTTGACACCATTGACCATCTCACTATTATCTACACCCTAAAATCTCAAATGGAATTCATTAGAAATATCCCTAATTGTACAAATATCCCTAACTTATTCTCCTTCTACTTAGGTAACCAGTACCAGTTCATTCACATGCGCACCTTCAGATCACAGAAGGTCTTTATTCCCTCTGGAGTCTCCCAAGGATCCATAAGGTCCCCTTTCATCTTCAAACACCATATGGAGCTTCTTGTGGTTCTAAGGATCAATATCAGCATCAGTCTTCACCCATACATCGAAGAACCACAACTTTACTTGAAAGTTTCCTCCTTCCAAGACATCCAATACCTCAAACCCCAACCTGCACCTCATCCAGACATAGATGAAGAGCACCTGACTGAAGCTCAACCTCACCAAGACACAATCCCTCTCATTTGCCAAAAATAACAAGCAACACTAGACTAAAACTGGCTTGATGACATGAACCCTGACAACTTTAAATCACAACTTTCACCCAAATGTCATGTTTCTTGGATTAACCCTGGACCCAAATCTCACCCTCAAGAAACAGATTGCCATGAATACAAATACAGCATGGTTCCAGGAATCTACTAAAGAAATTGACACTTTTCCTCCAAGAAAGTGACTTTAGATCTGCTGTTCAATGTTTTACTACTCTTTCATCTGGATGGTGGAAAAGCCCTGCTCCATGGCCTCCCAGACTCCCCAATGCCTCTCCCCCGTTTAGGAGCATCTTACACTACGCAGTAAGCCACATTTACTGCCTTGCAAAACATGGCCACGTGAATCCCATCTTAATGGAACCCCACTGGCTCCCGTTGCTGGCCCACACCTTTTTCAAACCCAGCTGTATTATTTACAAAGCTATCATGACCAGCAGCAAACCTATTTAACTGACAAGCTCACCATCTGTGGTAGCTCTCAGCACACCCGCAGCAGGGATGCCATCAAGCTGATGGCAAATAAGTATAAAAGAGATAAAACAAGGCAACAGGATTTCTCCATCTGTGCACAAAGGGTTTGTAACAACATTCATGTCCATAAGGATTTTGCAACACTTGCTCAACTTAGGAAAGAGCTGAAGACGCACCTCTTTAAGGAATACTGAATAACAATGCAATAGCAGTCCACTTCTGCTCCCAGAACCCAGATACCTCTGCAATAATCTGTCAAGTCTATCTTTACTTCTGACCCAGTATATCGCTGCACTGCCTTTTGCTTTTTTTGATAAAAATATCATAGACATACATGAAGGCAAGAAATAACACATATGAGAAGAAAGTGGCTAAAACTGTGGTACAAATAGTGTTATCAAAATTCCACAGTGGAGAGTTTTTGTTCGTTTGGAATCTAGAGCGCAAACCCTTAAAAGTATAAATAAGTGACTAACACAAGAGACATTATTTTATTTATTAGCAGTTTTATTTAGCATGGACAAGACCCAATGGATGACAGAGAGCTTTATGTAAGAGCAGTTTTTTTTCTATATAAGAACAGTTTTGTTTCATTTCCTTAATCAAGAGCAATTTTTTTGGCTTTATTTTACAAAAGACCCAATGTGGTTCTATATAAGAAGGTCTCAACTCATTATGACCAAATGATTAACATGCGAATAGTTGATCACATAGCCCTTTGTTGTTGGACTAACATGAAGGTATACATATATATATTTCTGTCCATGGCTAGGGAGAACTACTGCTCAAGAGTGCAGCTGGGCTGCCGAATCCAGAAGTGTAGCTATGCTGTCTTCAGTGTTTAAAGCTGCTGTGTCCTGAATGCTCGTCACTGTTGGAGCACTATTCCCAAGATGGTCAAGAGTGAGCTATATGTGGTCCACAGAAGCCACAATCAGTTAGGCAAGACTGCGTCACCCAGCTCAAGATCTTTAGTCCATGTAACAATGTGCTTTACCCATGTAGATTATGATAAATGATCAGTCTTCCGAAACTGGTGCTGTTCATTTAGCTTCAGAGTATGAACAACAGATGTTTGCCAATTCTCAAATTTGTTATTCATGTAGATCCTGATCTCCAGCGGGAGATGCATGGGATATTCGTGTGATAGAACAAATAACAGCCAGGGTGATCCCTGTTTTTCGCAAAGCTCCCAACTCTTTGCACTACAGCGACTGCCAGCGACAACTGGCAACGTGAGATCTGCACTTTGTGCTACAGCAATGACAGCCCGCAGTGACCGCCAATGCCAAGCTTCAGCAATGACCGTCCACAATGCACAACCACATCTTCGCACTATTGCATAGACCGTCCGAGATGCCAAGCCTGTTCTTCATGCTACAGCGACGACGAGCCATGACATTCTCCCTGCTCCTCGTGGCCTCCTCCACCACTAACCAAACTCTTTGCACTGGACTTTGAGAATGCAACTTTTTCAGCTGGACTAACATGGTCCCTGTATCCGACTACGTTCCATCGCGGTCACCCTGAATTTGGGACTGTCCCCTATTCTAGCATGACCAGATGAGGTTTCTGCTTTTAGGCCCTGTAATTAATTAAAACTTTGAATTTGCATATCTCTGTATCTAGTGATTGGATTTTTATCGTTTTGGTCTCATTGTATTTATTAAAAATTACACTATTTTGCTAAATTGGTGTGGGATTTTTTTTTGTATTTTCACCTCATTAGTGTTTGTGCGCTGCATAAATACTTTACACATTGCCTTTAAGTTAAGCCTGAATACTTTGTGCCACGCTACTAGAGGGTTAAGCACAGGTCAATTTAGCGACGTTTGTGATTCACCCTTTTATGATTGTGGTTATTGTGTGAGTAGAGTTTCACTTCCCTCAACCAATAACCCAATTTTATTAATTCAAAAATAGGGTTATGTAAATTTAGTACATCAACAAACATGTAAATCTGTTAACCATCTTAAAAGAGAAAGACACACTGAAAGAAAATGTTCAGTGATGGTCTCTATCACTTTTGGCTTTCATCCGGGTTTATATATTCTTATCATATTCCATCACTACCAAGTGATTCCTTAGATCAGTGGTTCTTAATCTGGGTCCATAGACCCCGGGGGTCAGCAACACTGACTCAAGGGGCCCATGATTGCTTATAAAATTGAATAATATTACCATATTAATAAAGTAAATATAGATAAAAAAGCAAGATTGGAAATTACAACTTTTAAAACGCTCTGTAAATGTGAAGGCATTTTACATTGGAGGGTAAAAAATAAATTGTTATCCTTAATCTTGATTCGTGGGAGCAGCTTAAGTACAGCAGTACAGTATTGACAACTGGTGGCCTACATTGAAATGTTATTTATCCCCATAAAGAAACACATTTTCCCTGGTCAGGATAAGAAAGAAAGGATTCTGAAAACCTTCTGCTTCATACTAGGAATAACCTCTGCTCTGAATACAGGTGCTGAGCTGACAATCACCAACCCATCTTATAGATTTGGAAAGTCCAACTCAGTAACTGATGGCATTCTTTTCCCCTAGAGCAATAGTTTTCCCTGCTGTAACCTTAAAACAGTATATAGGGTAGAAAGACACCACAATCACCTGCAGACAACTCTTTTGCTAAGGGACCAAACCATGTGAAGAAGAGAAGTTGTCACATACAGGCACCCTGAAAATCTGAAGTAGAATCAGACCCGGGTGGGCTGATGCAGAAAGGCTGGGTAAAGCAGAATGGTACATAGAACCAGAGATTACCAGCCTGAAAGTAAGATCACCTCCAAACTTTGGCAGTTCAATGAATATGATCAGATCACTATTAAAACATTCCTCGAATACTGTGCTTGTCTAGTTGAAGAATGCAGCTGACCGATTTGTGTCCAGAAGAAACCTAAGGATGCTTTGCCCTCTCAAAGAAAGAAGGGAAAATGCCCAACCACCTGTTTTGATCAAGCATATACCAGGAAAAAAAAGCTATTAGAGGCTCAGCCACTATCCAATCACATTGTTATAAAGCGAACCAGGCTAAAGTACAAACAGTTGACCATCATATAAAAATTGATTTTGGGAACGCAACGGCAGATATTTGAAATGACTGCCACAGAGAAGGACATAAAGATAATTTGGAGGTTGCCTGAAGGAAGAAAAGCAGGATAATGTGTCAATGACCAAAGAACAATCAGATGTACAGCACCCACCGATCCCACAAACAGACAATGGTCGACTGATTCAAAGAAGAATGAAAACAGGCAGCATAGACACACAAAAGAAAAAGAAGCAGCAGGAGGGAATGTAATTCTAAATAAATTTGTCATGAAACACCAACGCTGCTGGACACCAACCTAGACAAAATCTTCCAGTTTAGTGCTGCAAACCTAACTTTTACATTCTCCGGGAACAGCAGCATCTTGGTGTGACCAATGGTGAATGACCAATGGTCAAAAATCTGCACAAAAATGATAATGCAGGAAGTCAACATATAGGTGGAGGAGGAAAGAGTACAATCCCCAGTACAAGGAGAATTCACAACAGACTACATTCTGTAATTCCTAGAATGAAAAATATTGTCCTCTCTATGGTGCCATCTTGTACTTCTCCCTAGCTTTTGATCTTGTCAAAAGTGAATTTCTCTGTCAATAGCTTAGGAAACTGGATATAAATGCTCACCTTGCCCACCTAATGTCCGAGCTGCACTGCTCACCATCAGTGCAAGTTCACTATTCAGGACAAGTGACCAACAGATTCCAGGCGTACACTAGAGTAAAACAAGGATGCATGCTAGCCCCATTGCTATTCGACACATATGTCAATGATCTCCTAGAGGTTCTGAAAGAGACAATGCAGGACGTTCTCAAATTGAATGACACCCAAACTCAAGTACTGCTGCACGCTAATTGCTCAGTACTAGTGACAAGGAGTGGAAACACCTTGCAGCTGCTAATAAATAAAATGGACATATTCAGCAGGAACCTAAGAATAACCCTTAGCAAATAGAATTTTAAAAAACCATGTAATTGAGCCCACAAACAAGACAAGCTGCAAGCAAGACGTTTTATATTGTAGGGCTTTGCCTACAAAAAGTGAAAAAGGACCAATATTTAGGAATAACAGTATCATCACCACATGGATGGTTCAAACACTTTTCAAGATCAACAGTGAAACTGTAAGATCAAGCACATGGAAAACAACTACGGGTCAAAGTTCTGAATCATAACTTCCTAGGGACCTTAGGAGCTGCTCCAGCCACAAAGAGACAGCACAAAGAAAGTTCAGTAAAAAAAAACCCTAATGCTTCCTACCTCAAATTCATCAGGTGCCCTAGAAGCAGAATGTAGCTATGAAGCCCTGTATCTCAGATGGAGAAGATAGCTTCACCCTTAACAGAAGACCTCCCATGGAGACAATCTAATTGGCAGGTGCTGGTCTGAAATGCTAGCAATGGAGTCAGCTCAGACTCACAAAAAAACTCACTGAACAGGAAGTGGGAGTCCTAAGACTAGCACATCTTCCTTCATGTCAGTGGGCGGAATTTGCGTAGTCGCGCTACGCAAAGCTCCACGAAACGGTAAAAAATCTCCGCGAGCACGCAAAAGTTCCGCGAACACGCGGAATTGCTTGTTCCGCCCTTTCGCGATGCTTTTTTCCTGTTCGCGAACGCTGTTTGCGTGCTCGGGGAGAAATATCTTGCGAACACGCATTTTGAAAGCGCGAACAAGCAAAAAACTCTGCGAAGCTGCGGATTTTTTGGCAATTTCGCGTTCTCCGCGGAACGCGAAATTACCCAAATTCCGCAAATTCCGCGAGTGGAACGGAATTTACCGCCCAGGCCTAGTCAAGAGGTACATGCTCCCAGTGCTTTCCCGCAACCTCCACACCCCCAAGGCATACCTAAAACACCAACTGGAAACTGTCTATATGAAGTATGGAATTAAAGAAAAGAAAGCTGAAACTAAGTAGTATGGAATTGAAGAGAAGAAAAGAAAGCTGAAACTAACATAAAAATTACACTGGATTGTAGTGTCTGAAGATTGACCCCTATTGATGAACTATCTCACCACATTGCAAAATAGAAGGTGGTTCTTGCTTTTCAGGTTGAATTTGTTACCTTTCAAATATCCAACAGCTGCTCTTGTGGCAACCAACAGGTCACATAAAAGGCACACATGCTACTATCTTGCTGGAAATGAAGCGCCTGAGGCCAACGTTGCTGGGAAGATTAATACAGGCAGCATCTAACATTTATTCTACTCTCATATCGATTCACAGATGTATCAAAAGCAGTGACCATTAATTTTCTTTAAAACCTAACATACAGCAAAGGAAAGGAGGAAAAATAGTCTGCGTCTAATTAAAGTCTGCAAAGTCAAAGTATCACTGATTATTCCCAATGGAATGGTTGGACCTTAAAAATAACAAACTTCATAGGACCCCATAATGCCCATTGTTCACGTTTTTACAGATCATTGGTGTTATCTGCCTCCATCTTATGACCTTGACAATCCCGCTTTCGTTCCAGGTTGGGATGGGGCCAGAATGGCAGGCACATATGCTTGATTGAGAAAGTATAGGCTTTGCAGATTTGCATGGCCATGTACAGCTCCCCTGCAGCACTAGTCATCATCCAGTGAGCTGATATAAATCTTTGCAAAGTTATTATGTTAATGTTTTTGCTGTTTGCAGGTAGCGTACATGTTTTTGCTATCTCTCTGCACAGCTATTCAGCCTTTGTGGCTCACTACATTTCTTTGCCGATGACATGAGAACTACCATAAATGCTTTAGCATGCCCAGTAAGCAGAATCTTAGGGAGTTCTTAGAAAGGCAACTCAAATGTGGCAAGTGACAAGCAAGGTTATTGTGTGCCATGTAATCCATATAATGGAATGTTGTATTATGTGAGAAATACAAGTTGGCAAACATGAACTCAATCTGCACAGACACCCTTAATAATGAGGTTACTGGTGTTATTATGACCAGAATCATCAAATTAAATCGAGCAAATTCAACATACATCAAAAAATCCATTGTCATGCAAATATTTGCTAAACCATGTGTCAACAGAGGCAAGGAGAGAAAGTTATGTGGTTGAACAAAGGACTTTAAAAAAAAAAAAATTATTTATTTTGCAGTTAGTAAAAACAAACATCAATAAATAAACAATTCATCCGAATAGTAATGTCATTGATATATATAGTAAATACTCATTGATTAACATAAATTCAGAATCTACATTTAGCTATTTCATAGATATGAGCAGACATAGACCTAATTCCCACGTAATATTTTATAAAATTTTCTTAAGGCTCCTACTCTTTGGGAATATAACTTCTCTGTCACCTCTATTCGGGACATCTTAAGTAACCACTGCGAAAATGTTGGAGGGTCGGCCTCTCTCCATTTTTGCAAGATCAGTGATCTAGCAACAAGTGATGCAATGAAAACATACTGTTGCTGTTGCATAAGTAAACCCGATATATTGGTCATTCCGAGAAGAACCGAGCTTGATTCGGGCACCAAATTAATATCAAGCTTGTTGCTAAGCCACTGATATATTTGGTTCCAAAATGTATTTACAACTGGACATGTAAAACATATATGAAACCAGTCCCCAATAAGATGGTTGCATCTGAAACATGCTCCCGAAATAGAGGGGTACATTTAGGAGAGTTGAGATGGAGTATAGTAGAGTTGCCATTTGGAGAAAAAAAAGCAATCCATTTAAAATTGGCGCCCCGTATGGCTCTGTGCGCCCAGGTGTTATATAATCTCCATTTTTGGATATCTAACCTACAACCAGTAGAATTTTGGATCTTTTGTAAAGCTTGTGACACAATTTTAGCCTGAAGCTGGCTAAGTAAGGCTTTATACCAGTTACCGATCCCTCGAGTCTCTTTAACATAATAATTAAAACTAATCAAATTTGCTTGGGGATCTGGGGAGATTTTTAAACTACTTAGAAAGTTCCTAAATTGAAAAAAAGAAAATATTAATGAAGATGGAAGTCGGGGGTTGGACTGTTTTATTTGAATCCAGGATTTCATTTGATCTCCTACAAGAAAATCCCTGAAACGAAGAACTCCAAATTTTTCCCAAGCGGTTATACTTTTTGGACTTATTTGAAGACCTATCTCCCTGCTATGGGAAATTAAAATTTCTGGGTGGAAAGCGATAAACTGATATTCCTGCTTCAATTGAAGAAACCTATCAGCAATGATTTGAGGTGTCTTGTATCTACTGCGCTTGGGGAGCCTCGGAATTTTGATGAAAGGAACAAGGTGGAAACCAGTTTCCAAAAGCATTTGTTTCAAATAATAATTGCTGCCCAGATCACGTCTAGTAAGAGACCACCAATCGAACAAAGCTGCTTGGTAATACTTTTTGAAATGAGGGAGAGCGAGGCCACCGTCTGGAATTGGTAATTGCAAAGTCTCTAATTTTGTTCGAGGTTTCCTACCAGACCAAACAAAAAACGAAGCATTTGATCTACCTCTTTGAAAAATGTTGAGGAAACTTTAATTAAAAGATTTGAGAAAATGAAAAGAAATAAAGGCAAAATCATCATTTTGACCACAGCAATTCTCCCTATCAGCGAGAGTGGTAAATTCTGCCACTGCTTTAACAGACTTCTAGCCTTACTAAGCGTACTTTCGTAATTGCGATGGTATAGCTGAGAAGGGTCGTGTGATACATATATCCCTAAATATCTGATTGCCCCGGTCCAACGAAACTCATTATGCATATCTAACCGGAGGACCTGGTCGGAGCAATTAAAAAGCAAAATTTCAGATTTAGAGTGATTGATCTTATATCCCCCCAAATCCGAAAACAATTGAATTTTTTTAAAGACATTCAAAATATTGTGTTGCTCAGCAGACAAGTATAAAATTATGTCATCTGCGAAAAGTTTTAACTTTGGAGCGCCTGGCAAGGGTGCTCTACTTTGAGGATCTTGTCGTAATAAAGATGCAAGTGGTTCTATGAATAATGCAAAAGCACTGGTGACATTGGGCACCCTTGCCGAGTGCCTCATTTAATTTGTAATGATCCGATGGTTTGGGAATTTATTATGATCTTTGCTTCGGCATTATTGTAAAAATTATTTAATAAATTGACAAGTTGTAAAGGAAAATTAAATTTTGTTAAAATTGCGAACAGAATCTCTCAAGGGACTAAATCAAAGCTTATTCTGCAGCGATCATGATTATGGTGGCTGCTATGTTTTTGTGTATGTAGTAATCAATTGCCTGGACTAAAAAGTTAGTATTACTTGCCATCGCTCTGCCGGGTAGAAAACCTGTCTGATCTCTATGTACCATAAATTGGGCGGGAGTAGTTATTCTTAATGCCATGATTTTAGTAAACAATTTATAGTCAGCATTTAGAAGGCTGATAGGACGATACGATCCCAGATTATCAGGTGGTTTGCCTTTTTTGATAAAGCTTATTATAACTGCCTCTGAGAAAAATTTGGGGAGGTGACTTCCTTCTAATATTGCATTAAATAGCTCGACTAGTATATTGATTAATTGGGGCAGAAAGACCTTATAAAATTCGGCTGGAAAGCCATCACAGCCACATGCTTTCCCATTCGGGGACCCCTTAATAACCTCCTTAACTTCCTCAGATGTAATTGGGGCCACTATGCAGGCTTGCTGGGAATCGTTGAGTTTGGGTAATTCTATTGGGTTGAGAAATTCATCTATGGAGGAAGAAGAAGTCGAAGATAAGGATGAATATATTTTCTATTATGACCAGAATCCTCAACTTAAACAGAGCAAATTCAACATACATCAAAAAATCCATTGTCATGCAAATATTTGCTAAACCATGTGTCAACAGAGGCAAGAAGAGAAAGTTATGTGGTTGAACAAAGTACTAGTTCAGATACAGGGAGAATACCCACTGCTAGGTGTATTTGGACGTAATATTGAGTTATAAATATCGAGCTACACAAATATTGAGTTTTTAATAACGTGATACATTAATATCGTGATGCTGAAATATCGTTGATATGAATATAGATTTTTAGGTAAGTAATATCGAGTGCAAGAATATCTGTGTTTTGAATATAATTTGCAATAATATTGTTGTAAAAATATTGTATTTTAATTATTTGCATGTGTTTTGGTTAATATTTTTCATTGTATATGTTTTATATTGTTTGCATAATTGTTGTTAATAATTTTAAATTATAGTTTATAATTTTAAGTTATTTATAATTTTTAATTTGTTAATAGTAATTTATAGTGTTGTAGCGGGTTGTGAGGTTTGCAGGGGTACAGGGTGGAAGTTAATTAGGTATAATTAATTAATAATTAATTCTTAATTAATATTAATAATGTAATCGATAATTATGTAAATTGTGTGATTATATTATTTAACTGATATTTTAGGAGTGGTTTGTTTAGTTTGTAGGGGTATAGGGTGGGAAGTTAATTAAGTAATTGATTAATTGTTAACTATCTGTTTATTAATTAGTTAATTGATAGTTAAGTATGTAAAGTGTATAATCATTTTATTATTTAAGTGATATTTTAGGTGTGGATTGTTTTGTTTGTAGGGGTACAGGGTGGGAAGATAAGTAACAATTTATTATTAATTATTTATTTATTAATAATTAGTTAATTTATTAGGTAAATTGTGAAATATACACTTGTTTGTTATTTTTTTAAGTGCAGATTGTTGGGTTTGTAGGGGTATAGGGTGGGAAGTTAATTAAGTAATCAATGATCAATTAACTATTCATTCTAATTACATATTTAATTTATCCATAATTATGTAAATTGTTTAAAAAATATATTTTATGTTGTTGTGTTTGTAAGGGAATAAGGTGGGAAGTTATTGAATTATAATTAATTAACAAATAATTAATCATTTATTAATAATTATACTACTTAATATGTTAATTGTGCAATTATTTTTATTTTTATTATATTTAATTGTGTGCTGCTATGTTTGTGGGATTATAATAGATTTTAATTAAATGATCAATTCATAGCACATTTTTACATTTTAAATTATTAAAGTTTTTAATAATTAATTAGCATTATTTAATTGTTTTTAAATTATTATATATATTTTTCATATTAATAGTTTTATCTTTTTGGATAATTAATAGAGTTATTAAAATATGGTATGTGTTTGAAGTGAATTACATTTCTTTATTGTTGCACAGACTTGAGTGAGAATAGTAAATTTTACCACTCAGGTGTCCAACGCTTTCCTTATTGTTGCATAGACTGGAGTGGGAATAGTAAATTTTACCCCTCCTGCATCCAATGCTTTTCCTACTTTTGCACAGACTGGAGTGGGAATAGTTAATTTTGCCTCTCCAGCATCCAATGCTTTCCCTACTGTTGCAAAGTCTGGAGTGGGAATAGTAAATTATACCACTCTGGTATCCATCGCTTTCCCTACTATTGCACAGACTGGAGTGGGAATAGTAAATTTAACCCCTCCTGAGTCCAACGCTTTCCCTAATGTTGCACAAACTGGAGTGGGAATAGTAAATGTTACCCCTCCTGAGTCCAACGCTTTCCCTAATGTTGCACCAACTGGAGTGGGAATAGTAAATGTTACCCCTCCTGAGTCCAACGCTTTCCCTAATGTTGCACCAACTGGAGTGGGAATAGTAAATGTTACCCCTCCTGAGTCCAAAGCTTTCCCTACTGCTGCACAGACTGGAGTGAGAATAGTAAAATGTACCCCCTTTGGCGCCCAGCGCTTTCTCTACTATTGTACAGACTGAAGTGGGAATAGTAAATTTAACTCCTCCGGAGTATAACGCTTTGCCTATTGTTGCAGAGACTGGAGTGGGAATAGTAAATTTAACCCCTCCTGAGTTTAACGCTTTCCCTATTGTTGCACAGACTGGAGTGGGAATAGTAAACTTTACCCCTCCTGAGTCCAACGCTTTCCCTAATGTTGCACCAACTGGAGTGGGAATAGTAAATGTTACCCCTCCTGAGTCCAACGCTTTCCCTAATGTTGCACCAACTGGAGTGGGAATAGTAAATGTTACCCCTCCTGAGTCCAACGCTTTCCCTACTGTTGCACAGACGGAGTGGGAATAGTAAATGTACCCCCTCCTGAGTCCAAAGCTTTCCCTACTGCTGCACAGACTGGAGTGAGAATAGTAAAATGTACCCCCTTTGGCGCCCAGCGCTTTCTCTACTATTGTACAGACTGAAGTGGCAATAGTACATTTTATCCCTCCAGTGTCTCCCACTTTCACTAATGTTGCTCAGACTTCAGTGGTAATAGTATGTCTATTTTTCACAAAGTTTACAATATTTTTATTATTGTTTACATGTATGCACTTTTATTATTTGTTTATTTTTTTAATTTGACATCTGTATATATATGCATATCATTTTTTATTTTGTTCTTAATATTTTTTGTAAATGTATTTTTTAATGTTTTTATTTGTTTTCATTTTTTGTTTTATGTATTTATGTATATATAAAAATATGTGGGTATATATTTTTTATATTAGTAAATAAAAAGGAAACAAATGAATATAGTGTAAAATATATATATATTTTATTAGTTGTTTTTATAGAAATGTATATATAAACATACAAACACGTTTTTATGTGTGTATGTTTACATAAGTATATATTCATTTTTAATATTAAATGTTACTTAAATGTATGTAATATACATTATATTATAGTTATGTATTAAAAAGTTTGTTTCACTAAGTTAAACTGTATTTATTGAAAAACTATATTTTTGTCGATATTAGTGTAAACGATATTTTTACTCAATGTTTTTGTACTTACCTTTATAGGTATAGGAAAACGATATTTGTGTCAACAATATTTTTGACACAATATTTTTGTGTCACGATATTTGTGTGGTCGATATTCTGTCACTGATCGTCTCTGCTAGGTTAAGACTTACTCAAGAGAAGAGGTAAGTCGATCAAGCTGCATGTGACGTTAGATGTCACATGTTCAGAAGTGGACGGCCACGACCCTTTTCTTCAAAGTCATCATATGTGGTTTTTTACTAAGCTATCTGGGTATCAAGTTCATAGAAAAACGTTGACTCTAGCCTCAGTTCAAAAAACAAATCTTTCAAATTATGTCACATTCTTTTAAAAAATGAGTAGAGAGCACGCTCAGTGTCTGGTTGCAGTTGTTGTTATCAAAAGTAGACCTCACACATCATTATTATACAATGGGATCACGGGAAATTTGTTCTGCACATTCATGAACTGCAGAGGCTAAGCGCCCAGACATGTCCTCCCGTAAAATGTATCCCATCTGTAGATCATTAAGTGACTTTCAGCTTTAAAAGGCCTGAAGCAGAAAAGCTCAAAGTCGTGCTCTGCCCTCAAAATTTTAATGATTTTTGTCCTTGTTAGTCAAACTTTTGCATCTATGTTTACTTGTCTTATTTTAAATACCACAGTAAAAATCATTTCAAATATTGAAGGTTTGAATGCAAATGTTAAAGATCTATTTCGAGTAAATAGATCAATAACCAAAAATTGCACTCTCACTATTTCTCTAAACCACAATATCCTTCCCTCTCAAACCATGTCCAAACTCTAGAGGAGTTTTAATGCTGCTATTTTAAGAACTTCAAAATCAATCCGAAATTCCTTTACCTCCTCTCAGTGTTTTCACTTCTGCTCACAGCCGTTATCAGCCCCAAATTCAGAAACAGGTCCATACATTCAGAAACAGTCACTTGAAATCTAGAGATGGTCTCATTGGCAGCAGTGATGATGTGCACTTGCAAATGAGTTTCCAGGGGATGCAATAAAACTGCATGCTAGCATGAAACGGCGTGCAATGTGGGTGGAGCCTCACAGTCCCACTTGGTCTGGAACCTTCATTGCCCTGAACCCCTGCGTTCATTACCTCCTCGTCCATCTTCCTGGATGCAGTCCTTACGCATGAGATACTTCTCCTTTCAGGACTGCGTCCAGGAAGACCAGTACTCGGAGTAATTAATATTACCGGTAAGTAACCGAGGCATTAATTAATCCTTCAATGAAATGCCACCTCGTTATCGTCATTAACCCTAAGGGAGCGGCTGAGTGTTCATGCTATACTGACAGATGACACACAAAACCCACTACTGTATCAGGAACAGCGTACCACCAGTGCTCACCTACCCTTCTGTCTATGATCAAGTAAGAAGCCACTGACAGCTGTAGTGGACCAGGGGCCATATTATAGATTGTGCCCCGGGGGCGCAACAGGCGTGTGCGCGTGCTTGTGCATCTTCTGGCGCACGATGGTATTACAGAGGGAGCCGCAGACGCTTGTGTTCCCCCTTTTGTAATACAGATAGCACTGGTGCAGATGTTGCATCAGAGCCCCATTCAAATGAGGGAATGAGGTAGTCTCTGCGCCTGCACCAGACGCGGGCGCAGAGGCAAACATGCCTTAAAGTGGCCAACTTTCACTGTATCTCCTAATGGCAGCCCTCGGGATGGGAGAAAGGGACATCTCCCTGCAGGCGGATGCAGTCACTCACCGAACTCGCCTGCAAGGGGATCTCTCTACCTTCCATAAAGTGCAAGTGGGTTGCCACCGTCACCGTGAAACACGGAGCAGCTATAAAGCAGCCGCTCCGTATTTTACTTGAATGCATCGCGGCTGCCCTGAGGGCAGTGCATTCTCTGTAACAGGGCGCCCTGTCCCTGTTTGCGCACAGCGCACCTATTTAAAGGTGTGCCATGGTGCAAACAGGAAAAGTGCGCCCAATGTATAAGGGCCAAGGTGCTGTACATGGTAACCTCACAAGCACAGAAACAAGTTATGCCTATTAGACAACCTTTGCTTTGCTCTTATATTCGAAATGTGTTGAGACTGTTTAATGGCAAAAAGCACTGTATAATAAAATACACATTTTATCAACAGATAAAAAATGCAACAGGATATCATCAGAACAAGCAAATTACAACCCCATACATTTCTATGCCTGCTCATTGAATTAACTATTTCATGTAAGATATTTGCTTTATAATAATATGTCAAGGCTTAGGCTAGATTATTACAGACACTATTGAAAGTAGATTTTTCTAAGAGTGAATACAGGGCTGAGCCAACGGGAGTCCTATAGTAAATTAACCTTCATATGAGACCTGTGGAATCACTGTTCCTGGTAAATTGTATTTTTATCAGCAATCAGAAGGACAGCAAGGGCATTGAGGGCAGCATTTAAGTTAAAACTCCTCATTTCTTGCAAATGGATAGTCAAGGATTGTTGTCTAAGAGGGTCATTCTCGCGCTGGACCCTGCCACGTGCCCTGTGGTTTCCCCTCAGGGGTCAGTGCTGTTCACCAATGCACTTGCTCTTTATAGCAAGTCATCTAGGGTTCTGATGCAGGATCTTCGCATAAATCGATATGCAAATGGTGCATAGCTGTGTTTAGTACATCAACACTACTTATCAATAAGCACTCAAAAGACGTACTGCAGCCATTGGAGGCTGCGGGCCTCAAACCTACCTGCTACTATGGAGCCCCATCGTCCTCAATGGTTGGCAGTTACTGGGACCCGTACAGTTCAAAGCATCCACAGGTCCCACTACAAAGGATAACACAACACGCACCTTGAGGTAGTATCTTTTAGTTTACAACAGGGTGTTTTTGCTTCGCTCACTAGAGAGCACCGGTGAAAGGTGCATTTACTGCTGGATAATGTTGCTATGCTGATGACGTAAAGTAGCCCAGCGTCAATGGTAGTGTGCCACGTATGCGGTTTATGACTGCAGTTTGCCTGGTCTAGATTTCGCAGTTTTCTTTTGGTACTAAATGTTCAGATTGCAGGTGAGACGTGCGAGGGAAATAAATCAATTTGCTAGTTTTACAGCCCATCAAAGGAAACAACTGTCCAATTTATTTGGGGATATGATTTTTATTTTTTACAGAAAAATCAAAAACTAGAAAATTAATGTTCAAACAAAATGTAACATTTAGCCCCCAAAAAATGTAATTCAATATTTGTTTCTGCTCTTGAACTAAGGTGGCGAGTGTGCTGGTTCTGTGACCCACGGTGAAGTGCGATTGGAGTTTGGGGATTTAACACTGCGCAGCTGCACTTGTGACTGATAGGCGAGCACTCAGTGCTCACTGATCCAGGGTGTGGGAGCGGGATCTCCCTGGCGCACAGAGGCTGCACGGTAGTACTCACTGTGGCTGGTTCTGCACCAGGGAGCCTCAGCCTGACTTTTGCTGTGGACCAGGACGCCTCAAAGAAGACGCCGTCCCTGCCCAGTGGGCCCTAGTTCTCTCTTCTGCAGCACTCCTTTGCTTTATTTACATCCTGGTTTATGTTATATAATGATCCACACACATATACACACAGTACCGCACTGGAGCAAATGCACTGGGGGTAACCCAGGGCCTCACATCCCCTGCGGTGTTGGCTTCCACAGGTCAAGTTTGCTATGCACAGGCTGCAATTATTTTTCAATGCTCCTATTAATTTATGAAAGACTACCTGAGTGTGGGGGTCCTCCATTTGCTCCACTGAGGGCCCCCCTCTAGTTTTTGTTAAGCCCCTGGACAATCAGAGCTCTTGCAAAGCACCTGTAGCTTCACTTGCAGTTTGCGCCATTACTAGAACGCTGACAATATTGGGCCCAGGCCTGTGGGACTCCATAAGCACAGACCCGAGGAAGGTGTCCAACACTCCAGCCTTTAACAGAGCCCTGAGGACGAGACATTTCTTCAGAGTGATTACATAGTAGCAGGACACCCCTCCTGTTTGAAAAGACAGGGTACCACCAGCAAGGGCACTCAAGTTATCACCCAGAGCATGATGTATGAACCTCCCACATAACTTGCAGTTTCCCTAATACTAGAGGAGAAACTTCTTGAGGGGTCCGAAACCAGATATTGTTCCAGCAAGAGGTGAACAAGTCACGAAATGCATAAGGACAGTCACGGGTGTGGCTTGGCCCTGAGCGCAAAGGCTCAAGCTGAACAAACATCTATGTCTGCTAGACTTATTTTCACGATCTTGTTATTCATTTATATAATTACAACTGCAAGTTCTATGTACGTAGAAAACACATTTATTGTATGTTATGCCTGTCCTGCTCATACAGTGGTACAGCAGCCCCTGAGCTGAGCCACAGCCACGTCTGTGGCCCAAGCCAGGTACAAGTCGCCCTCTAGGGTTTCAGGGCTGCAAACTAGCTCTTAGCCAAAAGTCTGGTGACAAACAAAATAAGTACTGGCAAAGCCACTAGGTCTGTTGTTGGGTACCATGCTTTTGGCCTTGTCAGTGCTTGTTCTTGTTTTTGTCATAGTTTTTGTAAAACTTTACTGTTGAGGTAGCTCGCTTTTCAAAAGGAAACATTGCCATACTAGTCCTTGGCACTGAAGCGACCCACTGCCCCATGCTGTTTGCTGTAGTGGGCAGAAGAAACATGAATGACAATAACAGATCAGTGGATAAAATGGGTTGGCTGAAATCCGCTATAAATAAGTATACTATATAGATAATTTCAATAAAATCAAAAAGTCGTGGCTAATGCCGGACCTTAAAGTACATATGTCAATGAATCTAGACTGCCTCAAACGGAGCAGTCCAGTTTTAACTGCCAGACCATGCACACTCTGGACAAAGTAACAAAGAACCCTAGATGCCTTCCTGAAACAGCAAACTTCTTCAGTGAGGAGCAGCTTGAGCTCAAAATAGGGAGCTTTAACAAGTAACCAACACTAACAGCATTGGAAGTACTGGTTTCGGCACTTCTAATGTGACTACTTCAGACCACAAATCACAGGTAAAACTGGAAAAGAATGAACTGCTCTATAAAGCATTTGGACTGAGCATGGTGTGATCTGTTCTGCATTTATGATCAGGCTCCACTCTAACCATCATCTTTACATTAGAGACCATAAGGCCATTTTGGTGCCTCAGTGCTCTGAAGCGGTCCTTTGACCCTATGCAGCACTGCATCTATAAAATCTGTAGCAACATATCATAACATGAGACAATATTGTGTTAATTTACAGGCTTTGAATGGCACTTATACAACATCAAGTAGCCCCTTTTATGTTATGTTTATTTGTAAAGCGCACTATCACCCGCAAGGGTATTTTGGTGCTGAGTAGATGTGAGTGCCTAGCCCTCCCTAGGGTAGGTTGTTAATTGAAAGGCCCGGTCTTCAGCTTCATGTGGAATGAAGAGGAGGAGGCTCTGATGTGGACTGGGAGATGGTTCCACGCCTTATGAAAGATGTAAGAACACCCGTCCTTTTGATCTGGTTCTGTGTATGCGTAGTATGTGTGCGAGCAGGAATACTGCATTGTGGAGGTATCTAGGTGGTTGGTGAGAGGAGATGCAAGTATTCAGGTAGGTGGAGCCTAAGTTGTGTATTGCTTTGAATGTGTGTGTGTGAGGAGTTTGAAATGAGCCAGGGGAGCTCGCTGGTGTGTGGTGTGATGTGAGTTCTGTGCAGGAGGTTGAGGAGGAGTTCTGAATAGTTTGTAGTCTTCTGGTGAGTTGCTTGGTAATTGCAGCATATAAGGTGTTCCCATAGTCCTACTTGCTGGTGACTGGGGCGTGAGTGATGTTTTATCTAGTGTTACTTGGGAACCATTTTAAGTCTTCAGCATCTTCAGAGTGTTGAAGCAGGATACAGTGACGGCGTTGACTTATGCGGTCATGTCCTGTTTGCTGACAAAGATGATTGCGAGGTTCCTGGATTGGGTGCCGGGTGTGGGTCAGAGTTTGTCTGGCCACCAGTTGGAGTCCGATGGTGAGGTGTTCTTGCCAAAGACCATTACTTCTGTCTTGTCAGTGTTGAGGTTAAGATAGTTGGATTTCATTCATTTAGCAACTTCGGTCATGCAGGCAGTGAACTTGTTTCTTATGTTGGGTCTTGTCCGAGAGAGAGAGTATGAGCTGCATGTCGTCGGCGTAGGAGAGGATATTGATGTAGTGTGCATGGGTGACATTGGCCATTGGAGATTGTTTATGCTTGGAAGAGGGTGGGGCTGGGCGATGAACCTTGAGACACCAAGGAATACAGTTCCAGGGTGACAGCTTGTGTTCTATGCGTTCAGAAATTAGCAGATTCAGCGGCGTTTGGGTCTTTGAATGCCAATTTTGTGCTAAAGCCTAATGAGGAAGTGATATGAGACAGTGTCAAATGCTACAGAGAAATTTAGGAGAATGTTGGCTGCCATATCTCCTCTGACAAAGATCATGCAGATGTAGTCTACAGTGGCGGTGGGTGTTCGGTAGTGTGATTGGTCCTGAATCCATACACCTACCTCCTCACCGCTCTGTCGCACTTTGTCTGTCATCCGTGTCCGCCAAACAGGAAGCATCCAGGCTCCCCTGAGCCAATCACAACGCTGCAATGCAGCGTTGTGATTGGTCTGAGCGCCGTAGTTCGGTGCTCAGACGGGAACTAGGAGCCTGGGCATGTTCTCCACCCAGGCTGTAATGCAGCCTGGGTAGAGAACATGCTAAGTGAGCATGACTGTTTGGCTGGCCCGAGACGACAGGCCAAAGCGTCATGCGCACTTCAGTGTGCTCACCACTCCTCCCCTGCCCTGTTCTGTGAGCAGAGCTGCCCCACCCCACCCCCATGCTACCGCAGCAGGAACAAATAAAATGATAATAACATCAATTCATTATCATTTATTTTATTTTTCCTTTCTTTCACTGCTGCAAAGCAGTGAATGGGGCAACACTCCTCCGCCATAGCTGAGGAGCCACCACTGGTTGTTGGTGCATGCAGTGATCCAGCTGTTGAGGATCTTGAAGGCAGGTTTCTGATGTACTTGGACCGGTGTGCGGAGAGGGCCGAAGCCCAGTCCTCTTCTGTGATTCTTTTCAAGCAGTGGTAGGCGGATCTGGTGGTAGTAGGTCTGTGGGTATGTCGGATGGGTATGCTGAAACTGATGAAGGCGTGGCCTGTCCAGGTCATAGTTGCTGGCTTTTGGACTGTGGTGTTTCTGACTGAGGAGAAAATCGGATCCAATAGGTGTCTGGAGGTGTTGGTGGATCAGTTAACATGCTGGGTACGGCAGAGGCTTCCAAGTTTTTCTATAATGGCCATAGAGTTTGGGACAGTGCAGTCCTGTAGGAGAAATTTAAGGCTTCTGAGGAGGCTGAAGGTGTTGACATAGGTGAAGAGAAATGCGACAAAGTCCTTGATGTTGATGGCAAATTTAGTGTGGGTCCTGGTAGTATCTACATAAGGGTTCTGCCCAGGAAGAAGTTGGCTGTGATGCATATCTTGAACGTGAGGTGTTTCATGTAGATAGTGAGGATGTCAGTGTAGCTGATGCAGCTGATGGTATCTTTGTATATGATGGTGCATTTGCCTCCGGGCTTGTGCTGAAGAACTTGCCTGGTGATCTTGTAGTCGGCGGGGATCGCTGTTGCAATGTTCGGTGCAAAGGTTGGGTTTAGCATTGTTTCTGTGCGGGAAGAGTAGGTCTCATAACTCTTTGGCGTACTTGGTGAGTGAGCAGCTGTTGAGAAGCGTGCATGCGAGTGTGGCGTGTTGAGTGGGTGGTGCTTGGTCTGTGTGAGCATGAGCGGGTGGCTGTTTTTTGTGACTGCACCAAAGGGGATGATGGACGGAGCGTTTGAGCTAATCAAACACTCACCCCCAGTCAACTGATCTGGGTTTAATCCATCATCATTCTTTAGCTCACTCCACCACCCCAGTTCAGACATGGCCATATGCAAATCAGTCTGACCCTGTGCCTCATGGGAACAGTCCAGCTCGAACTGCCAAGCCATGTCTTCCCTGGACCGGAAACAAGCATCCTGGGACCGGTTTCTGGCTATTCAGCCGTCATCAGCAAGGCTAGCTTGAATCCAGTGGCAAAGTGAGCAAGGGACCCACGTTTGGGCATACCCTGCCAACTCAGGGCGAACAAAGCGATACCAGAGGGGATGATGGACGGAGCGTTTGAGCTAATCAAACACTCACCCCCAGTCAACTGATCTGGGTTTAATCGATCATCATTCTTTAGCTCACTCCACCACCCCAGTTCAGACATGGCCATATGCAAATCAGTCTGACCCTGTGCCTCATGGGAACAGTCCAGCCCGAACTGCCAAGCCATGTCTTCCCTGGACCGGAAACAAGCATCCTGGGACCGGTTTCTGGCTATTCAGCCGTCATCAGCCAGGCTAGCTTGAATCCAGTGGCAAAGTGAGCAAGGGACCCACGTCTGGGCATACCCTGCCAACTCAGGGCGAACAAAGCAATACCAAAGGGGATGATGGACGGAGCGTTTGAGCTAATCAAACACTCACCCCCAGTCAACTGATCTGGGTTTAATCCATCATCATTCTTTAGCTCACTCCACCACCCCAGTTCAGACATGGCCATATGCAAATTAGTCTGACCCTGTGCCTCATGGGAACAGTCCAGCCCGAACTGCCAAGCCATGTCTTCCCTGGACCGGAAACAAGCATCCTGGGACCGGTTTCTGGCTATTCAGCCGTCATCAGCCAGGCTAGCTTGAATCCAGTGGCAAAGTGAGCAAGGGACCCACGTCTGGGCATACCCTGCCAACTGAGGGCGAACAAAGCGATACCAAAGGGGATGATGGACGGAGCGTTTGAGCTAATCAAACACTCACCCCCAGTCAACTGATCTGGGTTTAATCCATCATCATTCTTTAGCTCACTCCACCACCCCAGTTCAGACATGGCCATATGCAAATCAGTCTGACCCTGTGCCTCATGGGAACAGTCCAGCCCGAACTGCCAAGCCATGTCTTCCCTGGACCGGAAACAAGCATCCTGGGACCGGTTTCTGGCTATTCAGCCGTCATCAGCCAGGCTAGCTTGAATCCAGTGGCAAAGTGAGCAAGGGACCCACGTCTGGGCATACCCTGCCAACTCAGGGCGAACAAAGCGATACCAAAGGGGATGATGGACGGAGCGTTTGAGCTAATCAAACACTCACCCCCAGTCTGGCTGATGACGGCTGAATAGCCAGAAATTGGTCCCAGGATGCTTGTTTCCGGTCTAGGGAAGACATGGCTTGGCAGTTCGGGCTGGACTGTTCCCACGAGGCACAGGGTCAGAATTTTATATGGCCATGTCTGAACTGGGGTGGTGGAGTGAGCTAAAGAATGATGATGGATTAAACCCAGATCAGTTGACTGGGGGTGAGTGTTTGATTAGCTCAAGCGCTCCGTCCATCATCCCCTTTGGTATCGCTTTGTTCGACCTAAGTTGGCAGGGTATGCCCAGATGTGGGTCCCTTGCTCACTTTGCCACTGCATTCAAGCTAGCCTGGCTGATGACGGCTGAATAGCCAGAAACCGGTCCCAGGATGCTTGTTTCCGGTCCAGGGAAGACATGGCTTGGCAGTTCGGGCTGGACTGTTTCCATGAGGCACAGGGTCAGACTGATTTGCATATGGCCATGTCTGAACTGGGGTGGTGGAGTGAGCTAAAGAATGATGATGGATTAAACCCAGATCAGTTGACTGGGGGTGAGTGTTTGATTAGCTCAAGCGCTCCGTCCATCATCCCCTTTGGTATCGCTTTGTTCGCCCTAAGTTGGCAGGGTATGCCCAGACGTGGGTCCCTTGCTCACTTTGCCACTGGATTCAAGCTAGCCTGGCTGATGACGGCTGAATAGCCAGAAACCGGTCCCAGGATGCTTGTTTCCGGTCCAGGGAAGACATGGCTTGGCAGTTCGGGCTGGACTGTTCCCATGAGGCACAGGGTCAGACTGATTTGCATATTGCCATGTCTGAACTGGGGTGGTGGAGTGAGCTAAAGAATGATGATGGATTAAACCCAGATCAGTTGACTGGGGGTGAGTGTTTGATTAGCTCAAGCGCTCCGTCCATCATCCCCTTTGGTATCGCTTTGTTCGCCCTGAGTTGGCAGGGTAGGCCCAGACGTGGGTCCTTTGCTCACTTTGCCACTGGATTCAAGCTAGCCTGGCTGATGACGGCTGAATAGCCAGAAACCGGTCCCAGGATGCTTGTTTCCGGTCCAGGGAAGACATGGCTTGGCAGTTCGGGCTGGACTGTTCCCATGAGGCACAGGGTCAGACTGATTTGCATATTGCCATGTCTGAACTGGGGTGGTGGAGTGAGCTAAAGAATGATGATGGATTAAACCCAGATCAGTTGACTGGGGGTGAGTGTTTGATTAGCTCAAGCGCTCCGTCCATCATCCCCTTTGGTATCGCTTTGTTCGCCCTAAGTTGGCAGGGTATGCCCAGACGTGGGTCTCTTGCTCACTTTGCCACTGGATTCAAGCTAGCCTGGCTGATGACGGCTGAATAGCCAGAATCCGGTCCCAGGATGCTTGTTTCCGGTCCAGGGAAGACATGGCTTTGCAGTTCGGGCTGGACTGTTCCCATGAGGCACAGGGTCAGACTGATTTGCATATGGCCATGTCTGAACTGGGGTGGTGGAGTGAGCTAAAGAATGATGATGGATTAAACCCAGATCAGTTGACTGGGGGTGAGTGTTTGATTAGCTCAAGCGCTCCGTCCATCATCCCCTTTGGTATCGCGTTTTTTGTGACTGAGCGTGTGGGATCCTGGGTACTGTTGGTGCAGGAGTGGTGGGTGTCGGGTATGGGAGAGTGTATGAGAAACTTGCAGGAGGAGCATATTAATGCTCCCTCCATGTTGTATGATTCTGTGCGACAGCAGTGTGGCGAGCATCTAGCGAGGTTGAGAGCGCGGTCCAGCACGGGAGAATAGCTTGTGGGTAGGTGGAGCACCAGGGTTCCTGACGCTGGGCTCAGATCGACACAGAGAACTTATCTTTAGCACATTAGCAGGGCAGTCGCTGTGTGCGTCTGCACTATAGCAGCTTATAAGTAGGTCCTGTGAGGGTGCAGGAGTGCAGGGTGTGGTGAGCCGAGTGCTGATGTATTCTGGGACATGAGGTCCTCTTGCGTGGTCTTCTTTAAAAGATCGTGGGAAACTAGTGATGTCACTTCCTGTGCAGATGGACGATGGGAAATTAAGACCTTTTGCTTGACTTTCACTTGTAAAGGCGGTTTTGGTGAGAAACCAGTGATATCACTTCCTGTTTAAATGGGTGATCGTAAATGCAATGATGTCACTTCCTGTACAAATGGATGATAGCAAAAACCAGCTCTGTGCTCAGTCTGGTGGGTAAATTGGGCATTTTTGCAGTCTTTGAGTCAGAGTGGCCGTGGATTGTTGTGCTGGCATGTTGTGAGTGATTCATTATTATCTTGTATACTGGATGTTGAAGCCCAGGCTATGTAATGTGAAGGACCACTGATTGACAGTGTTAGATCTTCCTTGACTTGGAGGATTTTATTCCTGTCCAGTGTGTGCTTACTTCTGAGTGGGTGAGATAAGGTCCCAACAGCTTTACTATGGGCTTCATGTCCTTTTAGGTTGATGAGTGCTTATTACTGAGCGTGTTATGTTACGTTGTGCCTGATGTTGGTGCTGTAGTTGAATAACGTAGGGAGTATTGCGGGTTGTGAAGAAATGTGCCAGTATTGATTCAAATGTGTAGCCTAATGGGACACAGCATAAGATAAAATAGCATCATATAACATGGAGATGAAATATATGTATTAGTCCAACCACAAGTAGTCAATGTTACCATAACATCACAATCAATACACATGTACGTGCATTGCTTTAACCATACTTATGTCGACAAGAAATACTTTTTCTCTTTGATTTTCAGAAGCTCAGAGATTTCTTATTTTAGAAAGAAACATTACACACTAGTTCAGAAGAGCAAGATCATTAAATTTGAAAGAAGAACGCCCATGACCCTTACCACAGCAGTCAAGCTTGGGATCAACTTGACGGAGTTCTGCACCTCCTCCTCTGTGACTTCCACAACAGTGCAATGCTCTTCTTCCAGAGGCAGTGGGTCCTCTCCATACCTCGTTACCCAGGGATGCAGCTTAAGGAAAGGGAAAGAGGTATGACTCTTCATCATTCACTGATATATTTTTGCTCAAGAGATTGGTCAAGACATTTTATTTTTCAATTGTACTTAAAACTCTTTACATCATGCACGGATGCAAAGCATTTCAGGATACACAGACACTCCCCATGTCACAGTCAAAATGGGAAAATGCATTTTCTTTTTCATAATGCCTTTCTCATAATTAAATTAAATTATCACAATGGTTACTCGCAGCTTCATGGTTTCATGCAAAAGATGCTTGGAAAAATTATCACTGATGTTTGCTACAGCACCTATTGAATGTACCCTATAATTTACCAATTTAACTAAAGGATGGTTATAAACTAATATAGCAAAGCATTTTAAAACAGAAGTTGTGAGACCCTGTTTTCGGATCACAGGCAGACAGGGGCTACTGGGCCCCAACCATGGTGACTTAGGTTGTTTGCAACTGTATCCTTGGGCCCTTCCTACTATGACTCTGCAACCTGAGCCAGGCATAACCCTTTCTACACTTGGCTTTTAGGGTAGCAAGGGTGAGCAGCCAAAGGCTTCTCAGGGAGATAGGCAAGAACTTAGAACTCAACAATAAACAGAAACAATAACTTAGGGCCTTATTACAAGTTTGGCGGTCTGCCTGCGGCGGTGCAACCGCGTTGTCCGCAGGAGGACCACCAAAGCCATGGTGCGCCCGCTTGCCGGATTACGATTGTAATCCATGGCGGGTGGGCAGTGCTTTGGCGGTCTCATGGTGTTGGGATGTTAGGCTCATAAGAGAGCCTAACATGCATCCCGCTGCCGTGCAGGCACCTGCAGCACATTCCTGCATGGTGTGGCATGCATGCCATACCATCAGGAGCAGGGGTGCAATTCCAGGGGGGCACAGCATGTGTATCCCTGCATGCACCCCCAGGCCCTAGAGAGGCACAGGGGTTCTGTTAGGACCCCCTTAGTTGCCTCTCCGCCACCCTTTACATGGCAGGCGTACCGTCATGAAAAGGGCGGTGGACACGCAACTCAGAATATGTTCAGTGGTGCCGCAGCAGCACCGCCAGCACATTCCTGCTTCTGACTGCTGCCCGACTGCCGCAGAATCCTGGATCCCCAGCGGACGCAGCAGACCTGTGACGGTCCAACAACCACACTCATAATACTGCGGGCAGGCCCGCAGTTTGGCAGTGGTTGGACCGCCACAGCGAGTACGGCAGTCCTATGGACCATTGTACTCGTAATAAGGCCCTTAATGTCCAGCCCAGTACTCATCTTGTCTTGTGATTAAAAGAAAGTATTTTAATTACATAGCAGAACTAAATACTACACAATTCATTTGGATTAGCGAATACTGCTGGTTATGATCTTTGGTAAGCTCTACACCTGCCCTTTCCAGTACTCTCTCCTTGCCAGAATGACCCTTGGAGCTACAGTCCCCAGTACTCTGTGGGCAAAGGCATGAATTAAGAATAGGTGCAGATTATTTCACTTTGACTCCTAGGGGTTTATATGTGCAACTGAGTTCAATAGATCTTAAGATAGATATTTATTTAGGCAGAAAGTTTCAATTGCACTCAATTCCTCAGCGAGCTTGCAATCCCCTGATCAGTCTGCAGTCTAAGGTCCACATTACCGGTTTGATGGTTCTCTAGATACTGCGTATACAATGGCACAGCCCTTGCCCTCAGGTAGCACGGTGGCATTCATTCACAGGAATTACAAGACAAGTTCAGTATGGCAGGTCCTGGCATTCCAACATGGCACCGTAAACAGTTACGGCCCTCCTGGTGGAGTGCTCATGCGTCCTACAGCAAGTCAAATGCAGCCTCCCAGGCTATTTCATCAGCAGTGATGTATATTTGGCAGTTGCAACCCTCTGAAGCTGACTGGGCTCCTCTTCAATGACAATGCAGCGTTTTCCTGCATCGGCTGTGGCAGCATCAGTTTTGAGCTCTCAGTAGCTACCAAGGGAAGTAATGGAAGTGCTTGTGAAGTCTTTTGGAGCAGTTCTACATAGGAACTGTGTCGAGACAGGGAGACCCAATCTGGACACAGGTCACTCCTGGCTGAGTTCTCGTGTGTAGTCCGCTTTCTCTGGAGATTCCTCATCCTGGGAACATGCTGGGCTTCTCCTCATAGACAGTTCCTCCTTGCACCTAGTCAGGCACCCTCCTTCCCTCACTCAGCAGGCAAGCAGACAGTATTTTTGGCAAAAGGCAAACCTTCAGCTGCTCAAGCAGAAATTGCAGAACTCAGGTGTTGTCCCCTGTCAGGCCTACACCAGGACTAATCACACAGCAGTCCTTAAGTACTCAGCGGAGGACTTCCTTCCTTGGTCATGAAGAATTCTGAATTGGATCACACTTTTATATACATTTTCCAGTCACGACCAGGTTGGGGAGTTTCTCTTTCAAATGCCACCTCAATGCTGCTCTCCTGATACAGTCTTTGTGTAAAGTAGTGATTCTCACAATAGGTAGCAATGTGTCTGGTTCTAAGCAAAGTGTACCAAAAACATGGGCACAATGAAGCGCAGCTGCAACTGACTAAAGTAGTGATCAGATTAAGACTAAAGGACAGGTCAAGCCTAGAAACCTTCTAACCTAGAACAACAGAATTGCAGTACCACCCTTTAACACTTCCATCTACCAAATGGCAGTGCTCAGGAAGAACTAATTAGCAGCTCCTTGCTAACAAAGTATCCATGGAATGTCTAAAGGTAGCCCTATCTCTACTCTTCATCCACATGAATTCAAGCAATACCTTCCCACTGTTTGGGAAAGCTCTTGTTTGGGAAAGGTACTGTCATCCTCCTTCTTATGCATGATGGGGACATTCAAAATGGATCCCACTGGCTTCAATATTTAAACACACACACACAGTGTTCTGCCACTATACATGTATCATGTGCTCAATAAAGACACCCAAGCACTTGGCATGCACACAGGATGTCAGCAGAAGGTTGTGGGTCTCACATAACAGCAGAACTTCACATACGAAAAGTCAGTAGACCACACTTTCACTCATGCAGAGAAAAAGGTCTGGTGATACTACAAATCATGCACCATTGTATGCTGCCACTGCTGCTTTATGCGTTACACCAAGGACAGGTACAGTAGTCAACTATCTATCATAAGGGCATGCTCGGTGAGCCCTGCCAGGCCACAGGAAGGGTCCTGGACCTCGCACTGTCACAGAGAGGCCTTGGCCTCTGTGCTCAAGCTAGATTATTGTAACACCAGGGCAAAAATAGAAGCCAGAGTACCAATTTCACTTGCAGTCGGGCATCAGGGATGGAGGACATTCCCGTCCTCCATTACCCTTCTTATGGCCTGCACACCGAAAGCGCTTCAGCTTTTGATGGATAATTTTGCAGCCTAAATGGGAGACCTGGATTTAACTGCTAATTTTAAGGAATCATTTGCAATGACTTGTGGGGTTCCCAACCCTCTAAAGAAAGCTTTTAGCATTCAAGGTGTCACTTTAAAACACACACATTTTCTTTTCTGGGTGTTATTTTGAACTCTGTGGGGACATAGAAGCAACAGGTTAAAATAAGAATCGACCAATTTGCAAAGGCAACTACTGCACTCTTCTCCATCTCGTCAAAATTGGGCCTAAAACCCATGAAGGAATCGTGCACAATTTATCACACCAAATGTCTATCTGCAGTGACATATGGGGTTGGTATATAGGGATATACAAATGTGAAGAAACTAATTATGTATGAGAATACTTGTCTGAAGCAACTTCTGTCAGTTTCTGAAACTTGTATGCCCACCTTACGCCACATTGAATTAGGGCTGCCACATATAGATGACCTTATTAGAGTAAAGCCTTTACTCCTATGGCATGGTATGTGGACTAAACAAGAGGCTGTTTAAAACAGGAAAATGATGATGGATTACCTTTCACTTGACTGGGCAGTGGAAAAACCCTTGATCAAAAACATGAAGACTTTATGTTGTGGGATAGAAAGACTAAACTTCTTTGATGATCCAGAATCCCTATTAGATGTCAGCAAGGCAGAGCTCAAACACGTGTGTCTTCATTTTTTTGAGCAAGAGAGACAATTAATCATTGATCATAAAGTGAGCTTTAAAGCATGTATTGATTTGACATCTGAGAGGGGTACTAATGAACACCCAATGCAGATATGTTTTAGATTTATCATGGTTTATAGCATTGTTACTTTTCCATGTAGAAATGCTTGGTCAAAAACCCTAGCCAAATGTCCCTGTGATAATCCCTCATCTCAAGGTTTGTTACATTTTACATTGTTTTGTAGGTTTTATAAAGTGCCTATGACACCCTACTCAAGAGCTCTCTTTAAAAAAAACACAATTTAAAATCTTGTAGAATGGCTTTAACCTTTTTGCAACTACTGCAATCCCCTTACAATTTGTGCCTGTGTTTTATTTTCATTACGGCATGCCTTACGAATCAGAAGTTCCATAGGGGAATCCAGGATCTGTATATGTGCAATAGAAAATGATGTGATATTGTTTGCCTGGTTTTATTTTGAATGAACTGTCAGTTTTTACATTTTTATTGTATTTATGTATATTGTGCTTTTATGGCTTTGTAAAATAAGCTGAATAAAGTTTATTGATTGATTGACTGAATTATTATCCAGTTTAGGACTTCAGGAGAAAATCCCCTAATCCTCTTCTTCCTATTTCATGATAACTTTTTCATGCACAAGCAGGAAACTACAGATGAGGCAGATGAAGACTTCATGCCTCCCACTTACCAGGAGCGACCCCCACTCAATGTAGAAGGCATAAGCAAACACCAAACCAGATTTTTGAGGGTATACGTTCGGTTGTATTGAAAATGTAAATGTAAATCCAGTATTTGTAAAGCGCGAACAGCTACCCGAAGGCATCCCGGCGCTGGGGGCCGTCGGGAAGATTAAGCAAGCTATTGCCCAGAGTCACATGGTGCTGGGCTGACCTGCCGCCGGTGCCGGGGATCGAACAGTGAGCCCCAGATTCCAGCGTCAGTCGCCCTGGCCGTGGCGCCACACCTCTTCCCCCACGAATGGAACCGCGACAGTGTGTTGGGTGAAGAGGGTAATGATTCTGAGGGTCCATTGTGCATAGCCAGTATGTTAGTGGCCGAGGAGCATAGACCTCGAAGGAGCGGCATGCTCAATTACTATTCTCAGTCTGTTAGTACTCATCAGATTGGGTATTCTCTAAGTGCCTAAGACGTCACTGGTGGGTCATAGGCCAAGTAAGATTTCTATGGTGACCTCAGTATGCAGGATATGTACAATGGTGGGCAATCTTCTTTTTGCCTCTTTTTGGTACTAGCTGGAAGCTAGACATTCTCATTTCTGTTTAATCCATGACTTCTCTGCACCGAAGCTTCCACTAACCCTGCTATCCTATCTTGCCTTTGCCATCTCTGATGTCTCAACTGCTATGCTACTGACCTCATTGTCTCGGCTCCTTTTAACTCAGTCTCCTTTATTGTCTGCAGATGCATTCACCTTTAGCCATCTCTACTTCCTAGCCAGCCACAGTAGTTTTCTTGCTAGATTCTTCATCTCTCAGCAGTTCCTGCTGAGGGATTTCTCCCATTGTGTAACCTCTCCCTTGCGGTGCGGGGTAGACCCTAGTTCCTCACATAAGACCATCTAAAGGTCCTGCTCAAATGTTTTCTTCTTTCTGCTTCATCTTTCGTCATTTACTGGGCCTTTAGGTTTGACATCATCTCCTAATTTTCTTATACTAATTCCATTATGGCCGCACTCCTAATCCAGGCCATTCCTTTGGCCCATCTTTCGTCAGAGAATACTGGGTCATTATTTGGTTTGCCTTTCCCTTCTGTGTAGTTTGTTTTATCAAAGTCATCACATATATATATATGTATATATATATATTTAGGAAGTAATCTCTTCCTATTCTGCTACTTGATCTGCAGCTCAGAGTAACTCCCGTCTGTGCCCCATTGGTCCCTCGCTTGATCAGAGGCACCTTTTGCTCTCTCTCTGTGGATGTTACTTCTTCTCCCCTGTGCAACAGGATCCCTGTGCCCTAGGTATATGCAGAAGCCAGTAGGTATAACTTCCCTTCGTCCATTCTCAGGCTGTCTCCTGAGAGTAGTGATTCCCTACCTGATTTGCATGTGTGCCTTCTTTCCTCAGCTTTGGGTTAGAATCTATCATTTATAACTCACTTCTCCCTCTTAATTTTGCTTGCAAGTTCGCCAATAGGTTGCCATCCCAATGCATTTGTATTCTCCCGCTCTGTGACTCACGCAACCGATATCTTGGCCATTCATCTTCAATTACACTGGGAAAGGTGCACTAACTTTGTGCCTCTTTTTAGATATTTTTCAGGGTCCAATTGCCAATTTAAAAAAATCATGTACGGCCTATGCTCCTTTTTTCAGTACTGTTTCACATCTGGGATATCCAATTCCTGCCACTCAAATCAACATGCTGGTTTGATACAGGTAAAGACCACGGGATGGGAGACGCATAGGGAATTACCCTGATGCCACAAATGAAATCTTTTTGCTTTGTGCATTCTTCATATTGACTGCACTCAGCATTTTTCCACACAGGCCAGAACCATACTCTATGTTTAGGATGATCACAAGTTATATAAATAATAACCTTTCAGAGCAAGAAGACATTTGAAAATCATATAAAGACGAGGAGAGTTTCTGTTTTTTTCAAGCTATTAACACAGAATACACTAATTAAGTTAATTAATTAACTTTTATAAGCAATCTAGCATTGCCCTTCAATTACTCACAAATTCTCACCTAGGGCCATATTACCAAAGAGCCCCTGGAGAGCAACGGGCGTTTGCGCCTCCTTTGCGCGCCCCCAGGGCACTTTGGTATTACAGAAGGGGCCGCAGAGGCAAATAAGCTGTCAGGAGGCGCACTGACAGTCCGCCAGTTAAAAGGTGGCACTCTGTCAGTGTGCCCCTTGATAGCAGCCCTCTGGAGGGGGGAAATGGGGTCCCATGGACCCCCCAGACATCCCCATGCAGACGGATGCAGTCACTCAGTGCACCCGCCTGCAAGGGGATCTCCAATCCCCTTTAAAAGTGCACCATGTCTAGGGTGTGGGGCATTCCTCAGGACTTATACTCAATCACTCCGCTATGCATTGTCGCAGGTCTAATCGGTGCAAAAATAAATATTAAAACATGCAATAAAAGTGGTCAACAAAACTGCTAAGGAAATCCACTTGTCCAAGACCAGCAATAGTCGGGTCTAATATCTCCACTCGATATGTCCCTGACGAGGGGCTCAGGGCGCACACTACCGACTATGGCCCCCAACAGTCTGCAGCTCGCCGCATCACCGCAACGCTTCTTCTTTCACCGAGGCTTGCACTCGAGACAAGATTCAACGCCTTTTAAATGATAAAAATGCGGCTTCTGTGCAGGCGTCCAGATCACTTTTCAGTGGTTCACAAAAGAGCCACTTCACGTCACGTAATTAAAACGCGTGTTTCAAATACGATTACATGCTTTAGTGGAAAGAACCCCTTCAGAAGCACAGCTCCGCCCTCCAACGCAGGAGAGCTCATTTGAGTGAAACTGGAGAGGACTCGGGTTTCTTGAACTTTCAATTAAAAACCAATTGTGTTCGACACTGCAAGCTGATTTGAAAACATTTGCGTTTCCCTGAGAGTTGGATTTTTTAGACATGTAAGTGGTGATTAATGAGCTGTTTTGCAGGAGGTCTAGTACAATACAAAATGTAAATCCTACCAAAATATATTTCCATAGCACTAACCGGATACGAAGAAAATTTGATGGGAATTTTCTGCTTCGTTTATTTGTTTAGACTGGCATTCACCCTTCAAAGTAAATTAACTTTCCCAGTTCTTATTCCGACGCTATTGGCCTTGAACCAAATTCTAATGTAGGAGATTCAAATGAAAGACTAAAAAGTTTGCATAAGAAATTATTTTATTGTAGGAGCCTTTGCAGCTTGGTTATATGTGATGATTAGTAGTTTTATCTTCATTTCAGGAAGCAATGAGTTTCTGTGTATTATCTGCACACAAACCTACTGCAGTTATGATCCGACTTTTTATTGATGCTTAAATGTTTCATATTATTGACAATCAAATGGAAAAGTGTTGTGGGGGGTCAGGCGAATCTTAACCCTATAAAACCTCAAGTAAATCAAATTCAATTGTCTTATTAGAGATTCTAAATTGCAACCTGACACTATTTTTCCAAACAAGTAGTCACTTAGCTTAGGACAGTGCTTCAGAAAACTTTTTATTTTAGAACCACCACACTTTTTAGAAGGTCAAACTTTTGTGACTCAACTAGCTTTAATGGCCAAGAGGCGGGCGATTTATTAATGTAACTAAAGCATTGTGAGGCAGAGAGCACTGTCTTTTACCAACAGCACATTTTCTATTGAAATGGCCACTACATTTGCACAGATATATAGTTTTCCTGCTAAAAATATATTGCAAATTAATGATCCGGTTTCAGTGAATATTTATCATTTGTGCATCACCAAGTAAAGTATCTTCATTTATTTTGATCCTATTAAAATCTTTGCTTCAATCACACTTCAGAATTACAAAAAATGTGCTTCATATTTGTTTTCCTAACTGCTGAATTTGTACAGTTAATTTACAGGTATTTACATTTTATTGTGGGTTACAAAAATTGACTTCCTACAGCCTTTCCTTTCAGACATTCTATACCCCAGCAAGATTGTCACATAATTCTCTCTACTTTTGCTTTCCTGACTGCAAAGTGAGAGAAGTTTTTAAACACCAATGTGTTAAAAAAACACACGAAGCACTTTTTCAGAAGACGGCCTGACATTTGATCTCTGTCCTTGAAGTGCAGCAAATATAATAAATTAAATACAGTATTTAAAGGCCTCGTTATTTATTTGTTTCTTAGACTTTCATGACCCACCAAAAATCGGCTCATGACCCACAGTTTGGGAACCTCTGGTTTAGAATATGTAGACGTTATTTGTTACCCTTATGACCCTGTCCCGCGTATTTGTTGGTGGTATGGTCAGGTTTTTGCCAGAGTCACATATTAAGGCAGTAAGCTGAAGCACAAAACCTGCCTTTATTGGCTGTTTTTGGTTAGTTGCTCTGGAAGGACCTATGCTGTCTGGCCTCAAGAGACAGTAAGGGATGGCACTTCCAAGCCAGCGCAGCATTGACACTACCACCCCTCCACAGGACACTACATCAAACCAGAGGAGGGAAGTCGATTCAGAGGACCAATTGGTCCAAGGACATGTAGAAGTGATGATTGTCTTGAGAGTATATGGTATGTGCCTTCGTTACAATACATTGTATGGCCCATTTGTACTCCAACTCTGGCCTGAACTCTGTTAGAGCATGTTTACATGCTGAGCCTGCGCCACCAGTATGCAAGCCCTGGGCCACAGGAGGCCCCCGAGTAATATGTTTTCTTCAACATGGTATGTGTCAATCTGCAAAAACCTACAAAGTATGAATGGCCTTCCATGCGCAATGCTAACAGGATCTGTTGTACCACCTGACACCTTGCTTTCTATGGACCGCATTTTGACCAAGCATTATCCTGTCTCTGCAAGCATAAGTCAAGGTCTTTTTTTCTAAACCTGAAAATAAAAGACAGAAAATAAGAAAGGCTTACAGGCAAAATTTCTAACTGTCTAACTAGACTGAATTTTAAAATGTGAAGGCTTGTGTATTTGCATTGTGGGTTTAAAGCTATGGATCAGCCAAGCTCCACAAAGGAGCAACAAGGGTGCATCTGAGTGACCACGGGTCTCCTCTATTTGAGTAGCTGTGCTTCGGTGTTGTGGAAGATTTGAGTATGGTGCTTTTAAGTCAAGGCAAATAACGTCCCCAGACCTCCCAATGCCAGCCTGGTTGAACCAGCGTTGCCTCCTTCAATTTCTCTTAAATGTTTTGTATTCACATCATTTATTTAAGGAATAGTTTTCACTGAACAGGAAGCTCTAGTATCTTGTTTTTGATATCATAATTCTTAAAATGTGGAACATCATAAAGGCCTCACTCTGAGTTCTGCGAAACTCGGCGCGATGCACTGTATATACCATTCCCCAGGTGAGGTATTTTCCAGTTGCATTATTTAGTTCTTACAGCAAGATTTTGCCCCTGAAATAGGGCATAACATGCAGGTTCGGTATTTGTGACAACACTGCTTTTTGCTAATTTTACTTGTATCTCTTTTGTTTACCTCTCATTTCCAGAAGCACCGCCTGGAAGGAAGCTTGCAAAATGGCGCAGGAGTTGCTGGGCCCTAGGTCTTGGCATTATTTTTTGCTCCTCTTTCTCTACCTGACACACATGGATAATGCACCAGTATATCAGCTTAGGATGCCCCTTTCTACGGCCAGCTATTTTACTGATCTAGGTGCATGTCCTAACCATAACTAATGGCAACAGTAAAAGACAACAAGACGCTCTTCCTGAAGCATGCAGGGTCTTTCAGTCCCCTACCATTTGCTTCCTTATAAGCTGGTGACAGTGCCTGTCTCCACTTTGATCACATTACCCAGCACACACATTTAGCGCACCGTTGTCTCACCTCGGGTCACGTCCCCTTACATGACTAGTTCACTGATGAAGCTGTGCATAAACGCAATGGGTGTGTGCAGCAAGCGTGCTAGTAGTGTGCCAAAGGCAAGCTATCTGCGCCCAGAGCATGCCCAGTGCCAGGGACCATGCTTCCTGCGACCCATACCACAACTCTACTTTTATCTACTCCTCCAGCTTCCTTCACAGTGTAAAATAAGGTAAGATTACCATTGTCTGCACTCTTCAGGGCGATTCCACTGAATGACTCTTTATCTGCCACACATGTAATTTTTCATCACAGTTTTTGCCAGCATCAGTAGTCTTTTCCCTCACACTCTCCTCTGTCACCAGTGGCATTTCCACCCCTGCCTCTAACTGCTTAAATATAAATGCCCAATCCATACCTAAACATCAACTTAATGTATGGGATGTAATTACTTCTCACTATCCTGATGCTTAATTTCTGTCTCAGACATGGTTGTGCCTCAGCTCCAACTCTGACATTTCTGTAGCTCTACTGGACAGTTACTCCATGAAACTTCTTGTCTGTTCCAAAAAAAGAGGGCTGAGGTCTCACAATTGTATATCACTACAACACTAAGGGGTCGATTCCGATCTCGGCCGGTAGGGCACCGAATCAGATTCGGCTTTACCGGATCCGATTCGGAGCCCTCTTTCCCGACCGATTCGAACGTGCGTCCGGGCGAGCGAGTACGATGCGAGCGCTCGCGAAATCGCCGACCGACTCGTTCGCGGGACCCAACCGCTCTGACCGACTCGCACGGACACGACTCGCACCGCGCAATGGAGACGTTCCCCGGCCGGGTAAGTACGATGCGTGCCTCGAGCAGTCCGACCGACTCGCGCAGTCCGGCTCCAAAGAGCAGTCAGAGCCGCACTTTGGGGGTCCGTGTCGGACCCCCCGGTACGCGTAGCCACGCGAGTCGCACACAGGGGGGACCCATGGGTCCCCCCTACCTGTGCATGTACGGCGCGAGTCGCTTCGACGCGTACCCACTGTAGGGGGCGCCCTTGTTCGCCTCGCACCCATTGAGTCAATGGGAGCCCGCGTACGCGTTGTACGACCGGCTCCCATTGACTTCAATGGGAGTCCGACCGAATCGAGTCCGATTGCATGCGAACGCATCGTACTCGTTCGGTCGGACTGCTACAGTCCGATTCGGTCGGAAATCTCTCCGGGTCCGGCTCGGTCGGGGAGATTTCCGGCCGGAATCGGAATCGGCCCCTAAATTGTGTAATAACCAACGTTTTAGTTTACCCGTGGGTAGAATATATGATCTGTAGCCCTAAATTAGCCCTATCATCTCCCTATCAGGGTTTCTTCTTTATCAACCCCCAGGCACACATGCGGGCTTCTGTTCCAAGAATGCCCATCTCCTAGTCCTTCACGTCTGTAAAGCCACCAATTTCTCCCATCAAAGGTAAACTCAACTACCATCTACATAAACTTAATGATCCAGACTGCATGACCCCCCTTCGGTACATGGGAGCACCTGAACTCTCTAAAATTATTTAAAATCCACCACATTCCTCAGGTCACATAACTATCTTTACTAACAATCAAAGTATGACTACATCCTCTCCTCTGCTCGTGCAATGCATGGATCATTTTGCTATCCACTTTGTTTGGCCCCTACCATTGAGCAGGCACACAGTCAAATCCATCTCTGTCTTTTACACTTCATGACTTTGGGACAGAATCTCTTCCAACAAGTTCTTGAATGCATGATCAGATACTCCATGTAATCTCAATTCTGAAATATCCACTGCTATGAAGACATGTAATTCCTAGATATTCACTGCATTCGAAATCACCCCTCTAAAAACTGCACAATAGCTACTGTAAGATTCGGTCTGTCTCTTTGCATTCAGGGGATCTCTGGGCTAAGAAAGGACACAGCAAACCTTTGGAGCGTATTAGGAGGCACTCTTACTCAGGGTCTAACAAAATAATTTATAAACCATAAATCAAAGCCTAACAACACCTTATAAAAACTCTGCGATGTTCTTCTTTGCTGAGAAATTAGACAGTCCATCTAATTCATGCAGCGAAGCCTGTGCTATTATCAAAAGATTCCTACAATCTAAAGTCTGCAGGACTACCAGTCAGCCGCTGCAAACATTATGCTTAGCTCTACATCCCTACTTCACAGATAAAATCTAAGAAGCTCAAGCTTACTTTGATTCACAGCAAGCTTTTAGTTCCATTGACTTGAGCAACATCAGGTCAGCAGCTCCCAATGAAGCTACTTTGGTTGAATTTGCCTCTTCTGAGCTGGAAGAACTTTTGGAGAGAATCACCACCATAAAATTGGACTCTCCCCTCGATCATTGTTCCACTTGCACACTTCCTGTAGGTACCAACATTGTCAGCCCAGCTCTCACATCTGTAAGCAACACCTCCTTTCACTCAGCCATAGTTCCAAATTGCTGGAAACAGGCATTAGTCCTCCCACTAATTAAACAAGCATTGGCATAGCCAATAGGTCTCGCCTTTGGGACCTTATAAGTGTTTAGCCAGAGCTATTGGCTTTGCCAATGTCTTTAAGGTATGTTGTAGAGCAGCGTGGCTGCTGTGCAGCATGTTGAAAAGTTATAATAAAAAAGCGTTATAAGTATTTTTGTTATCTTATATATGACCTAGAAGACATTATGGACAACTGAATGACCCTATTAAAAAAAGAATTAACATAAAAAATGTCTTCCAGTCTTTTTGTCCTTGCAATTCTGGCAACTTCTTCCTGCCTGTTCTAATGCTTGTTTGTTATTGTTTTTTTTTGTTGTTGTGGGGGGGTGGACATAAACACCGGGAAGGGTGGAAGTTGGGAAATAGTATCTGAATTACAACATGATGAGCGGACGGACACTTATTGCTTCATTATCACACATGACAGTACCTTGAAATATGTGACTTCAGAATATGAGTTATACAAAATCGTATTGTGTTTGGTTTAATAGACTATAATTAAGTGCCTATAAGAATCTGGACCGCATACAGAGGGCACATGAAAACTGACTTGTCTCTTAGGTCACGAATCCCACTGTCTCCAGGGCACAGGCGGGGCAAGAATGGTTCTAAGTTTAGGTTTAAAATATATCACTTTTAATAAGTACCTCTCAGTGCAGTGATAAAACGTGACTTAAGAAAAAAGCCTCCACATGTTAAAGAAATACACTTGTTTGACTTTTAAAGAGACTTTGCCATATTTTACATGGTCTTGTTGCATAATTTACATGGCAAATATTTTCAGGGCTCCACTCTGTGCATTTACGTTTGTAAATCCCTCACTTGACAGAGATGACGAAAGCTCAACATTCATTTAATCCTGCGGGCGCGTGAAGAGCGAGTGCCTCGTGGCACAGCGTGAAGGGGAGGCAGCCATTGGAATGACAATTAGAAGAAGGCTGGAGAGATGGGAAGAGGGGCGAGAGAGACAGAGAAGGAAACAAGCATAGGCAAACCCAATAGGTTTCGCTTATGTAACATCTATTGGTGTTGTCAATTATTTTTAGACATGTTGCACTGCACAGCACACAGGCTGCTGTGCAACATGTCTTAAAGAAAAAAAGCATTGGCATAGCCAATAGGTCTCGCCTTTGGGACCTTATAAGTGTTTAGTCATGCAACAGTTGATGTTGTTGCACCAAGGATATTGTGTTGCATATCTAAATACTTATAAGGTCCCAAAAGCGACACCTATTGGCTATGCCAATGCTTGTTTAAGGATAGGTTGTGATCTTTGAAATGATGTATGGGCAATTTGCACAGATACAATAATAATGATTCAAGCAAACAAACATGTGACTTAATCGAAGGTTGGGGTGAGAAAGAGGAGCTATACAGAGGATGGAAATGAAGATGAGAGTCATTCGAAAGGAAACTGAGAGTGGACAATCAGAAGTTTTAAGTCAAAATCAGCTTTTATGCAGTATTTTTGGGAATATTGTGGAGGGTGTTTAAGATTATATTCAAAACTGTAGAAACGAAAACACTATTTGCATGTGCTGCAATATCACTGTTGGCCATGGGAGCACCTGGGCACACCCACACATCACCATAAACCATGTGGTAATATGCAATTAAATGCTTTTATTTTCCATTAAAATCCAATGGAAGGACACCAGGAAACAGGAATGGTGTGTTTTAGATGTTTGTGCTAGAGATGCTCCTCTCCTTTCCCTCTGTTGACCAGGGCGGGATGTAGGAGAACAGAGTCTGGTTTAGTGTTTGTGTGAGTAATGCTTCTTAGGGCAGGTTGTACTAGGCTTGTCTCCAGCGCAGGGCTGGCTTTAGCACTGGTGGCACCCGGAGCGACAATCATTTTCGGCGCCCCCTCCCCAATGACCACCTCCTCGGATTCTCTCACTACCACCGGGCAAAAGTGCCCGTCATCTCTCCAATTATAAATTATTGCTAAACACAGCGCTGAGGTCAGCGCCCCCTCCACAGGTCAGCACCCAGTGCGGCTGCACCAGTCGCACAGCCCTAAAGCCGGCCCTGCTCCAACTTGAAGTATCCACAATACAGGCACAATTATGTGTAAACTCTTGCATGGCTGTCATTCAGCCTTCCTGTAAAAGTAATCAGATACACAAAAGGAAAGGCCCTGCCTAAAAACTTCCTCAGCTGAATAATAGAAGCTGCATTCCCACCCCTAACACGTAATCATCTACCAAACCTGCAGTGATCAGGAAATAATTAAGTAATCAGCACCCTCTTCGTAACCAGGCCCTCACTGAATTTTTAAGGGGAACCCTGTCTTCATTCTTTCTCACCTACGTGTGTGGTCTTCACCCTAAAACAATAGGAATGCTGGCAATACACTTCCATTGTCTGGGAAGGTCTGCTTGTGAATAGGGGGGTTTGGTCACGCTATTTATTAATGCCAGTCAAAATCTCTCTACCTTAAATGTCAGAATTACAGAAATATGAGTGCAGCACCATCACCAAGTGATTTATAAGTAAAATCGAAGTACAATGCAAACATTCACCTTCTATGTTGCCATCAGCATCACTGCTTTCAAATACAACAGTACAACTAAAGCTCCTATTTTGATCAACTGTGTTAGCCTTAAAATTAATTGGACATTTGCACTTTAGAAGCCGAGCAGCAAAATTATTCTTTATTATTTAAATTACAAGGAAAATCTTGGAACTTCTGGCTGCTTACAGTCTACTCAGGTGAAGGTTTACAACCTGAGAAAATATATAAACGGTTGTCCAAACATCCATGCTCACGAATAAATACAGTGGCCACCTACAGGCATGTACACATTTCCTCGTGTAACGAGATATTTTATGGCAGTCAGAAAAAAAGCATGAACCATCCCAACAATAAGTGGAAAGGTCACCAAAGGTTAGTTGCTTGTACAACCTGTTAGAATGACCATCTCTAATTAAAGAAGCTCTTCCGCAGAAAAAGTTGCCAATCTCAATTTAGCAGACTGAATTTCGATTCAAATTTTTCTTGCAAAAAAATAAATAGTAAGGTAGCCCTGTGCTGAAAACCCACTCCTGTTGAATCTGGAACAAAATACTGAAATGACCACCAACCCAAACCACACTGGGAAAAAGTAGGTATATAATAGATAAATAAAAAGTCTTGGCTTACAACAAACCTAAAAAGACAAACAGGCATTGGAAAAGCCATTAAGTCTGACCCTGGCGAATGTGCATTTTTTTTAATGTTTTTTTTTCTTGCAAACATGCAACATGTATGAAGGAGTGACCTAAAAATCCAGACACATTAGCCTGACACTGAAGTGCATTTCTCTCAGGTAACTGTGTACATGTGATCAGGACAAATGCCTGCACTCACAGTGCATTACAGAAAATGGATGAAGTGAACTGAGCCATTGCACCATGCTGCATGCTGTGGTGGGCGTAGGTAAAATATGCATGACAGCTTAACAGACCAATGGATAAAGAGGGCTGGAACAGAAGTCCCTCGATACATGTATACGTTGTGAACGCATTTTTATTTTGAATTTTCTGGAAACCCTGTGGATGGCGAAACAGCTAAAGCTATGTCTATACCAGACGTAAAAATAGACTCACACTCGGTTTTCTGTAACAGTAATTCCCACGTATTAATCGACGCAATGTTTCTTTTCCCAGAGGCTTTGAAAGTTCCCTAGTTCAGGTTTAACCAGAGTTGCTTTGTCATGGCTTACTGGGAGGGGCTCTGCTGTCTCCCATGAAAGGAGTCGACTGAGTACAAACCAGCGCTAATAAATGTCTGACTGCAGGGGGTGAGTGCAATAAAGTGAGGCAAACCGAGAGATAGCGGTAACCTGCTGAATCCTGGGGTCACAGAGTAATTTACTGAGTAGTTTCAGTGCCATTCAATAATCATTTGGACAAGGCAGGCCGCATGGCGCCCGGTGCCCTGCTGGCTGTATTATTAATACCGTCAACAAACAGCAGGGTGGCAGTGGGAAGAAAAGAAACCAAAAGAGCCCTATCAGCTGATGCGCCGGGCAAGCATGACATTCACTTTGTACTGCCGACTGAAAAGTAAAAAAATGCATTTACTACCGGCGAGTGTTATCCACAGTGTCAGAAGTCAAGACAGCTTGAAAGTGTGCTTAAAAGGACTTTTAAGCGGAAACAGCTAAGTCACACTGCTGGTGTGACTCAGTCAATGGAAGAAAAACAAGAGAGGAGCGGGGAAGAGAGGAGCGGGGGCGAGCGAGCGCGGCAGCCTGCTGAGCTGACCACACGCTCGTGCGTCATGGCCTTCTGCTTGCGATTACCCGCACGGCCGTCATGTGTTTCCAATTATCGCGCCCGCGTCTGGGCACGATAATTGGAAACAGATGCCGGCCGTGCGGGTAACCGCACAGAAAAGGCCATGACGCACGAGCGTCTGGTCAGCTTTCTAAAGCCCCTACAAGAAGTCTCGCGCTGCGCAAGCACTTCTGCGCACTGCAACGCTAGGCGCGAGACCTAAAAATCACTACTGACTCGGATACTGCCAACTATTGCCGCATTATCCTATCAAATGCACAGAGAAACAAACCAACACATTATGAAATTCCTTGAGAGTAATGCTCTTCTTGACCCTCCCCAATCAGATTTCTGCTCCTCCTAAACACAGAATCTGCCCTATTTGTTGCCACGGATGATCTACGCAACATCTGGGCTTGGGGAGGATCTGCTGTCCTAATCCTTCTCGAACTCTCAGCAGCATTCAACACCATCTCCTATTCCATTCTACTTAGTTGCCCGCTCTATTCAGGTAGCTGCTTACATGATCTAGGCTGGCTCCACTCCTTTCTTTCCTCCAGGTCCCAAACTGTCTCTTTACCCCCCCCCCCTTTCCGTTCTGAAGGTCGATATTATGTGTGGCGCACAGCCGGGCTCCTCACTGAGTCCTACTCTTTTCAATGTCTACATCCACCCTCTTGCTGACTAAGTGAGATCATGATACACAAATCTTGGTATCTCTGTCTATCATCTACACTTCTAGCTTAATCAGATTTCGGTCCTGTGGATCAGCAAATGCCTCATGGATGAAAGATTATTGTGTAAAACATAGCAGCGATAAAACAGAAACACTTATATTTGGTAGCTCTGTCCCATATCTGTCCCTCAGCCTGGTTGCTTGTTGACCTCAGCAACATTCCCTGTCCAGCTAAAGCAGTACTAAACCTAGACGTTTACCCAAGACCTCTCTAACCATGTCACTGAAGTTGCTGTTGGGTGTTTTCAGACTTTGAAAATGTTGTGCAAAGTCTTTACATGGCTTCCTTTATCTTTTCCCAGAAGAGTCTTTTAGGGATTAGCCACCTCTTGGTTGGACCTCTACAGCTCTCTTTATCTTGGCATAGTATAGCACCTAATGCATCACCTACAGGTGATACAGAACTCCGCTGCTAGATTTATTCTGAACATCCCTGCCAGGTCACATTTCCCAACATATTACAAACTTACATTAGCTCCCACTACATAAATGATCTCTCGCTAAAACATTATGCTTTGCGCATAAGGCTTTCTATAACACTAGCCATACCTGCCCGAACAAAAAAGCTCAGGTTCAATCGTCATGCATGCACCTTACACTCTGCCCATCCTAACCTGGCAGCTGTGTCCCTCATTCGCATTGTGAGAAAGGCAGCCACTCTTACTTAGCATCCAAAAGTTAGAACACACGTCCAGTTTCTCTTTGTCAAACCAACAGCCTTTGACTTGGCTGCTCATCTTTGCCATCTAATTTGTATATGTAGTTATTTCTAGCTAAGCCGCCCTTTGTTAGGGTAGCTGCAGCACCCTTAAAATAAAAAAAACATAACATAAAAAATTCTGCATGTTTTGCCTCTCTTGCAGGCATTTCACCCCATAGATTTCAGTTTTTCGAGGCAAAATATGTCAGAGAAAAATGTGGGGTGCGAAAATCCCAGCCCAAAGTACTGCTTTGAAGTTACCCACCTGACTCCTAGCCGGGCACTCAGAATGCAACTCAGGATAGAAGCTTAAAATATACATCAATATGAGCCCCGCCACTACAAGGTGCACAGGAGCACCCTGGGAGAAGTCACATTCATCCCTTTTGTCTGCAACTCACATGTATGAACATGATAACTTGATAATCTGATTTAACTGACACTCCAGTGGTAGAAGCCAACATGAAGAGTGTTTTAAAAAGGCTCAAAGGCTGTTCCCAGTTGTTAAATCATTTGCGTACTGTCCCCGGTGTTCAAAACAGGCTGCTGCTGCTGCATAGGTTTAAGACACACGAACCTCAAACCCTAGCAAAATACAAGGAAACGTGGAGGCTGCACATACAGCATACGAGGCCTATTGGGATTTTCGATTTCCCTACCTACTTTTGTAATACATGTGCTCTCATATTACACCTGCTTTCTCTGTACTTCTCCTGCTCTTTGTCTGCCAAGTACTTGTTTGATTTTCAAAAGGAGAACTTGCATACTCCTGTAGAAGCGGAGAGTAGTTCATCTACTTTTGTTTTTCTCACCTGCATTCTATCAGGTAGTTTGACTTTTTTCTTTATAAATGTAGGACTATAAATATCACAAGACTGAGAAAAGGCGGAGCTTGATGAGCTACTCACACTCAACCTCGGACCACTTCAGGAATCTGGTTCCAAGCAGGAAAATAAAAGCTATCCACCGACAGGACAGGATAGGGGAGCCATCATAACCGAGGACCTCTAACCCGCTGAACAATATGAATTGTCCTGGGTCACCTAAGTACCTGGCTAAAAAAAAAAAAGCATGTATTCATTGAAATTATAAAGAAAAATATTTCTCACCTGAGAACACATCGGGAGGAGGAGGCAGTGGTCAAGTGGGCCACTACCTGCTCTCCCTGACGCTGACCAACACGATTCCCAAAAGGGGAGGGGCTTGTCACCCAGGTGAACAGCTTCCTTTTTACAAATCAGATACCACACGGTTTGAGGTATTGTTATCTGGTCAATGGTTTGTGACAGAAACTACAGTTGCAAACCATTGAGACATTTCATTGCAACTCAGCGGCAGCTCCTCCACTATGACGGAGGAGCATCCCCCCACCCCCCGCCAGCAGCCTTAAACACAAAAAATTAAACGATAATAAACTACGTTTATTATAGGGTTTCTTTCTTCTTACCGCCGAGTTTGGGGGGCAGGGCCGAGTGGGGGAAGGGCAGGCACGAGAGGAGTATCAATCAGTGTGCATGACGGTTTGACCAGCCATTCCAGGCCGACCAAACCGTCATGCGCACTGAAGCTCTCTCTAACCCAGCTGCGTTGCCGAGTTGGAGAGAGCAAGCACAGGCTCCCAAGCCTCACTGGGAGCGCAAATCTTCGACGCTTAGGCCAATCCTGATGCTTTCATGCTGCCAGCAGCATCATGAGAGCAGCGTCAGGATTGGCCAGTGGAGCCTGTGCCTGCGGAGAAGGGGATCCTGGAAGAGCGCGATGCAGTGACCTGGTGATGCAGCAGGTAAGTTGTCTTTTTTATTGTTTATTTGTGTCGTTTGTCCCCCTGTATCCCCCACCCCCTGCCGCATCCTCCCCACCCCCCACCAAGCCCCTCTTTCGAGATACTGGCCCCCACTTTTGCAACTCCAAATTAGGCGAAGACACACTTTTCATACCTCTTCCAATTTGAGATTCGTAATGGGTCACAAAATCTTTTATGAGCTGGAACCACTTTTCCAACTTATGAATGGAGTTTCTGTTCATAACAAAATACTCTTTTATGGTCACAAAACCATTGTTTGGTAATTCACAGGCTTTACATTTACAAAAATGTTTTGTACTACCTGAGGTCCTTTGTTCTTTTCCGATTTTATTTTTTGAATATTGTTACTTTATTTTTCCTGTGATTTTCCTTCGTTCTTTTAGACTGAAAATATACGTCAGTCTAATGCCCTTTGGGTTTTTGCTTGTCTTTGCCACCTTAGTGTGTTTATAGTGGATAGAATCTTAGAGGCAGGCTGCATTTTCTGGCACTGCTTGGAGACAGGACTTCCCTGACCCTGGATTGAAAGTCTCCAATGTTGAGGTTGATGAAAGCAATGGGAGAAATCGTTTAACTGTCCCACTGAGCTAGAGTCTAGTGCTAACTGCTTTCGTGCCCCTTCACTTTTGACTAGGAGAAGAGGCCTTCGGAAGTGTCTGTCTGCGTCTGGCTTTAGGTTTGTGAGTAGGTGCATGACCAGGCTTGGGGCACTGAAATTCATTGCCATGCGTTGACGGGTGGAATAATAAAAATTAAGTAAAAGAAAAGTAAAGTATTTAACCTTTAGGGACTCCTCATCTGATCTTACTGGTCCAACAGGTAGGTAAGTGCGAGGGGCTTAACACAGGCAACTGCAGCTCTTGTGGGCATGGAGGCCCCAACCCTTCAGGGTGCCCCATCCAGTCTATAGCCTATTGATAGCGATGAAATGTGGGAGTGTTGGCGGGGCCCTCATCACCTTCATGGGGACCACATTATTTTGCATAATGCCACTCAGATGTGCAAGACAAGAATGACAGGCAGGCCATCTTTTTAAGACTGAGTTGGTAATGTTGCTGTTGCCAAGCCTTATGTGGTCAACAGAAAAAGATTAAGTCGCACCACTGAAAGAGGGATTTTGGCTCTGCCCATATGTTGCTTTTCCCTCCGACAGCATTTGATTGGGCTTGCTTCTACTAGAAAAGATTGCTTGTATTACACTTTATGCCTTGTAGGAAGCTTATACTGAATACATTAGACCTGAGTTGGTTATGATGGTAAGTCAATGATGCCATATGTCAGATGTCATTGGTGTGATCTGTGTATTTAGAACAGTAAAGACGATGCCAGCAGGCCTGACTTATTAATTGTGAAAAGTATATTTTAAAGCCAAATGGCCTGTAGACGTGCATTCTTATGACACTGTGGGACAACTTGTAGACAGGCATTGTATTACACGGGATCGTACATATTAATGTATTAGGTAATGGTTCTGGTTATCCAGTTATTTTCACAAGCCAATGATAAAGGGTATAGGCTTAAATAGTTCATTGGAAAAGCTAGATTTTATGGAATAGATCTGATCTGTTAAATATCAAAAAGGCGACAAAGGCATTACACCTGATTTATTAAGTGTGAAAAACATACCATAGAGTCATTTGGCCTATAAATGTGCATTGTTATTACACTTTGTAAAAACCTGTTGACAGGTATTTTATTACACTGGATTTCATAAACTACAGTGTCAGGCAAGGATTCCTATGCTGATTGTGCAAGCCCGGGAACATGTATTGGATGATAACCCTTGTCACGTCCTCCTAGGTGGGTTTGTATATTGCGATTTATCATCTTAACTGTATGCATGATGCTTGCTCTATAGAAAGCGTGTGCTCAAATTAGTACGCCTGATTTGGTTATGGTGACAAGCCAATGACACGCCTACAGGCATCAACTCTTCATTGTCATTATATTTAACTTATTTATTGTGAAAAGCACATGTTGAAGCCAATAGGCTTTTAAGGGTGGACTATTATTAAACTGTAGAAAAACGTATATACAGGTATTTTATTACAAAGAATGGCACAAATTACTATAGTAGGCAAGGGGTTTGGTGTTGGTTACCCCTTCCTGACAAACCCAGAGGGTGGCGGATTTTTACTGTGAGAATCCTCCTATGAGAGGTTGTAGATTGTATTGCCATCTTTAATTCTGTCCATATTTGTTATTTTATAAAGCTATGCCTTATGGTTGCCTTGTGGAAAAGGTAATGCTCAATGTAGTAGGCATTTTTGCTGACAAGCCAAAGATAATGGTTGTCAGCCTGATTAGTTTATTGGAAAAAGTTATGTCATATGCCACAGGTCTGATCTGTTTATTACAAAACATAACGAAAAATGCAGCAGGGCTCACTTTTCATAGTTACGTCAATAGGCCTTTAAGGGTAAAATATTATTGGACTAGTTTAAAGCCTGTAAACAGGTACTTTGTTGCATGGAATCTCACAGATGAAGTAAGGGTTTTGGTGTTGGTTGCACCCTCCGATAAGCTCTGAGGGGTAGAATGATTGCACTTTGGTAATGTTTCTCAGTCCCTCTCAGGGGCTGCATTTGTAATTATTTTAGTAGTATTGAGCTGTGTGCGTATTAACACACATTTTAGATCTGGCTTTAACTGTCTGTAGGGCTCGAGTAATGAAAGAAATAATACAAAATATATGCATACACACTATATAGAGTAAGCCCGGGCGGAGAAACTGACTCCGCTCACAGAGTTTGCAGAACTCAGAAGTTCCTGTTAAAATTCTGCATTCCCCGCGGTACGGAGTTTTCCTATATAGGCATGGGGCGGATACATAATATGCTTCCTGGAGACGGCCATGTCAGAGTCAGGAGGGCCCTGTGCAATTGTTGAGTCGACCCGCTTCAATCACTACTGATGTCTGGTATAATGGGGTGACCCAGTGCCCCTCAGAACCTGGGTGTGAAGTTATAGAAGTCAAGTGGTTCTGTCGGGAACCGAATTGCTTTCTTATTTATTTAATACAAACCTATCTATATATGTATACAGAATGGCCTATGCAAACATTTTGTCTCATTCACAATTAATGAAAAGAAAACAAGAAACACACAAAAGTCATGAAAAAATCAAGTATTATATTCAAAAAGAGAGGAAAACACTTTATGTGGTTAGGAGAAGAAATAACTTTTTTTCATTTTGTACTTTTTTACGTTTTCCAGTAGGTGAAAGACAATGCAAGGCTGTCGCAGACAATACACAAGAATGATCGGCGCAGATGCTGAAGTGACTCAGTGCAAGGGAAGTGCTGAGTGTGAAGATGTTATATACAGTGATACAGTGCTTTAAAAACAATCATTTATAAATGACATCTCTCCCTAATTGCATGAATCTCTGAACCACTGGAGGTTTGATTTTCCTTTTAGCGTGGAGCTGAGGAATTAGGGTCAGGTTTGTCTCAGACACGTCGACGTTTCGACCCAGATGCAAGCGCGGTTTGTGCGTCACGGCGGGTCTTCATCAGGACGGGGGATGAGAAATTGGACAGCCTATAATTGAATATGGAGGATTAGGGTGTGTTCCAAAGTAAGACATGGATAAGAGAACCACCCATTGGTGACACAAAGGTACGAGATACGTGAGTTCCCGATGGACCACCATGCAAAGGTAATCACGTGCCTAGCTTAGACAGCGATTAACACGAGGTGATTAAGAGAGGTTTGATCAAGATTGTGAGAGCTAATCAGCCACAACAAGAATCAGTGTAGTTGTGCCACTAAAGATAATTGAGTGCGAGATCCCGTAAGGGGAGGGAATTCATGCTGGAAGCATACCTTAGGACGAATCAGTAATATTTGAACAAGAATCCACCGTCAGGTTGGAATCCAGTATGCGAAAAATTTCTGAAATGCAAAGTGAGATAAGGGGGTGTTGGACCCTCCAAAGGACTATAATTTATGAAGTATATAGGAGGGTGCGCCCCAAGAAGTGTGACGCTGCTCACCTTAATTAATGGCAAACGGATCCAGCATCCGATTATTGTAGCGAATCAGTCTCAAAATATATGGGTCTCTGGGAAGAGTAGAGAAAGGAATTAAATTTCAAGTCGTGTTCCTTCAATGAGCAATAGTTCGAGGTTTATATCTGAGTTGGCGCCGCCACTCACCTTGATGAATGGCAGGAGGATGCCACAACCGGTACTGGTGGAGAATAAAGCTCAAGGAATACGAGTGTGAAGACAGAGTAAAAAATGGAAATGAATTACAAAGATACGAAGCGTGTATCTTCGAGGAGTGAAGAGAGGTCAACGCCGCAGCGTAGAACAGACACTCATCAGGTGCTTCAGCCGCGAGTGTCTTGTCAGTCTCATAAGCGGCACGAAAATGCCGCTGTTATAAGGGAGATTGACGGGGCCTAGGTGCTGACTCATTCACCGCCTACGTGCACGCTGTCGTGCAGCCGCTGGTTGCTGCCCGACAGACGTCAGGACGACATTGTTGAGTGATGCATGTCGATAGACGCACTCAGAATGGAAGATCGAGTGCATTGTTCAAAATGATATTATGGGGAATGCAATTTATTTCTAACTAGTTAATCCTAGATCCTACGTCCGTGACACGATGCATATCATCCAAATCCTGGAAAACCAGCCGTTCGATACATCCACTCAGCTTCTAGTTACTCTTGATGTATGCTCACTCTATACCAGCATCCCACAGGAAGAAGCAATCATGTGTATTCGTGAGATTTTGAACCAGAGACCCACCCCTCACTGGATACCTACTGATTTTCTGGTTAACCTCCAGGAGATTGCTATGAAGCGCAACTTCTTCATCTTTCAAAAAACATTCTACCTGCAATGTAAGGGAGTAGCCATGGGAGCCGGATTCGCGCCTAGCCTGGCAAATCTATACATGGACCAATATGAAGATAAGCACATCTACAACATCAACAACCCATATATCGACAATATCACGCTTTGGAAGCGATATATAGATGATGTCATCATGGTTTGGAAGGGGACAGAACAAAACCTAATGGATTTTTGCAATTGGCTCAACACAAGATCACCGGACAAACAATCTACTGTGAATCACGGTAAAGAATCTATTTGCTTCTTGCACCTCAATATCAAGGTTGCTGAAGAGTTGATCTATACCACCCTCTACAGAAAGGAAACGGACCGCAACACTCTACTCAAATATTTAACATGTGGGCAGTTCCGCAGGCTGAGGAGGAACTGCTCACGCAGGATTGACTTTTTCAATGAAACAAACATCTTGATCAAACGAATGAAAGAAAGAGGCTACCCTAAAGGCTTGTTAAACCGCCCAAGAAAGAGGGCCTGGTATTGTCCAAGAGAAACCTTATTGGAAGTAAGACCGAAAACAGACACAGAAGAGAAACTAGTCTGTGTGACTACTTTCAACACTCGAAGTCAAGAAACAAAGAAAATCATCAAAAAATACTGGAACTTGGTGGCCTCGGAAATTAACATCACCGGCGATCCAGTCTTTGCGTTTAAAAAAGCAAGAAATGTACGTGACAACGTTGTGAGTGCATACCTGGCACCACCAGACCATCCAGACATCAGAACACAATTACAACTACCTGCACTCACTGGTCATTTTAAATGCAGCAGATGCAAGGCATGCAAACTCACAGTCGAAGGAGCTACATTCACCCACCAAGGACATGTATTCAAACTTTCGCACTTAACCAACTACAATAGCAATAATGTCATCTATGCAGTCAAGTGCCCCTGTGATAAAGTCTATATTGGGCAGACGACACAAAAAATCAAGAGCAGAATCCCACAACATTGTAGTAGATTACGCTGTAAGACCCAGGGAGCACCCCTGGTAGAACATTTCTCTGAAGAAAATCATAAAACAGATGACCTGAGGTGGTGGGTACTTGAAAAAGTACTCCCCCACACAAGGGGTGGTGACCTAGCTTCATCGCTTAATTTCAAAGAATGTAGGTGGACTCACCTGCTAGACACTGTAAACAATGGTCTGAATGAGTTGGAAAAGACCAGTAGACAGCTCGGACTTCTGCGTAGAAGATAACAACCCCTATCTTTGATTCCTGTACACACCGTAGTTTTCCTATTAATATAAGTCTACATTTTAACACACTGTTTGAAAAAGAACGGACTAATGTACTTAGGAGTTCGCTCTTACATTGTCACCTTTTTAGGTGTTTACCCAAGCCGGTCTGAGTACCACCTTGGTTGAAATGTTGAGATATGAGCATCCTGACTGCGAAGCGTTTAATGTTTTGTATATATCATTGATTTTTTATAACAGTGGATTTCAAATTATTTTCATTCAGCGTTTTCACTGCATTACATGCGTCCCATTGTTTACCCAAATGCCAGTATTATGTACTACTATGGCCTCTCACCGCTCTCTAATCCTTGCTCACAACCACCTCGTATCAGCATGTTTTTAAAAAATAATACCTTCGGTTGGATTACAACTAGACAAAAAGTTGCACATTTGCATTTATATCGATAATACAAATATGACTGTTTTAAATCTCGATGATGCGGGTTCTTTACAATTGTCATACGTAATGATTTTGTACCTGCAGAATAGGATGTTACCAACACTATGTATGTCCACACTATTCAGAAATTAATCGCAAGTTGTCGGATGTTTACCATTCACTCAATCATGGCGTCCTGACGTCTGTCGGACAGCAACCAGCGGCTGCACGACAGCATGCACGTAGGCGATGAATGAGTCAGCACCTAGGCCCCGTCAATCTCCCTTATAACAGCGGCATTTTCGTGCCGCTTATGAGACTGACAAGACACTCGCGGCTGAAGCACCTGGTGAGTGTCTGTTCTACGCTGCGGCGTTGACCTCTCTTCACTCCTCGAAGATACACGCTTCGTATCTTTGTAATTCATTTCCATTCTTTACTCTGTCTTCAGACTCGTATTCCTTGAGATTTATTCTCCACCAGTACCGGTTGTGGGATCCTCCTGCCATTCATCAAGGTGAACAGCGGCGCCAACTCAGATATAAACCTCAAACTATTGCTCATTGAAGGGACACAACTTGAAATTTAATTCCTTTCTCTACTCTTCACAGAGACCCCTATATTTTGAGACTGATTCTCTACAATAATCGGATTCTGGATCCGTTTGCCATTAATTAAGGTGAGCAGCGTCACACTTCTTGGGGCGCACCCTCCAGAATACTTCATAAATTATAGTCCTTTGGACGGTCCAACACCCCCTTATCTCACTTTGCATTTCAGAAATGTTTCGCTACTGGATTCCAACCTGACGGTGGATTTTTGTTCAAATATTACTGATTCGTCCTAAGGTATGCGTCCAGCATGAATTCCCTCCCCTGATGGGTTCTCACACTCAATTATCTTTTGTGGCACAACTACACTGATTCTTGTAGTGGCTGATTAGCTCTCACAATCTTGATCAAACCTCTCTTAATCACCTCGTGTTAATCGCTGTCTAAGCTAGGCATGTGATTACCTTTGCATGGTGGTCCATCGGGAACTCATGTATCTCGGACCTTTGTGTCACCATTGGGTGGTTCTCTTATCCATGTCTTACTTTGGAACACACCCTAATCCTCCATATTCAATTATAGGCTGTCCAATTTCTCATCCCCCGTCCTGATGAAGACCCGCCGTGATGCACAAACCGCGCTTGCATCTGGGTCGAAACGTCGACGTGTCTGAGACAATCCTGACCCTAATTCCTCAGCTCCACGCCAAAAGGAAAATCTAACATCCAGTGGTTCAGAGATTCATGCAATTAGGGATAGATGTCATTTATAAATGATTGTTTTTAAAGCACTGTATATAACATCTTCACACTCAGCACTTCCCTTGCACTGTGTCACTTCAGCACCTGCGCCGATCATTCTTGTGTATTGTCTGCGACAGCCTTGCATTGTCTTTCACCTACTGGAAAATGTAAAAAAGTACAAAATGAAAAAAAGTTATTTCTTCTCCTAACCACATAAAGTGTTTTCCTCTCTTTTTGAATATAATACTTGATTTTTTCATGACTTTGTGTGTCTCTTGTTTTCTTTTCATTAATTGTGAATGAGACAAAATGTTTGCATAAGCCATTCTGTATACATATATAAATAGGTTTGTATTAAATAGCTATCAATCACTACGGAGCCTGTTATTAAAATGGCTATCCGTTGTGAGTGGGTTATGCCCCAGACGCATGCCCAGAATGGATGTATCCGACCTCCACACTGGAGTTTGATGAGGTGTGCTCACTCGCTCTCAATGCGGCTTCCGTTGCTGAGAGTCCCCCTCTCTCCCGGTGCGTTGGCCCGCTGTGTAGTGTGTAGTGCACCACGCTGGCGCTACCAGTGCCTGCCCTGGTTTGGCAGGCACTGGGCGGCCGGCGCAGTACAGAGCCCCTAACCAACCCCCGCGGGGCCTTCTTAATTCAGGCCCGAGCAGCGATGCCTCGTCTTCGGGAAACTGCTCTCTGCCGCCATGGGCTTGGCTGTTTGTTCGTGGCCTAGGCTGCCTCTTCCCCGAGGGTGCTAGAGCTGTGGAATGCTACCAAGGAGGCAGGTAAAGGCTGGAGCAGGGGCGCTGCATGCGGTCGACGATTGCGATATTGCCCAGGTCAAGTAGCTTGTGCAGAGTGCAGATTGAAGAGAGAGCCGCCTCTGCAGGAAAGGTGAGTGCGTGACGTGTGCCTCGAGACTCTCTCGACAATTATACCTGCAATGGGCACTATAGCCTATGGTTTTGTCTGTTGGTGTGGCAACAAGTTTGGTACTCCGCCCGCTTGCGGAACTCAGTGGATTTTGGTGGAGTTTTCTGGTAATTCTGCGAAATTCCACAGAGTGAAACTCCGCGAGCTCCGCCCAGCTTTAATATGAAGAGGCCTTGGGTGAGCCCTCTTCATCCATAGGTATGTACGTGTGTCATTTACAATCTGTTTTCACCTATGACAGTATACAGCATCCGGCAATGCATCAGTCCACCTCAGCCTTTGGCTCTATTGCCACATGACTGGCAGCATTTCCTCTGATCACATGTGCATATCCAACTAAAAGTGAGTGTGCGCTTCAGTGCCAGGGAGTGTGGACCAGCCCTTTAGTTTTTTCCCTATTCTCGTTTTACAAATCTCCTTTCATTTCTTTCCTTCTCTTTTTTATATTTTGTTTGGTGTTTTTAGACTCCCTAGTCCCTCCACAGACAGTGCTTTTGGGACATTTGTTTGCTTCCCATTTCATCTGCAATTTGCTGCACCACACACGGCCACTGCTCCTAAACTGGATGGCCATCTTGGGATGGTATTGGACAGTGTATAATTAGTTTATCATTCCAAAAGGGGCCACCATGTTTAAAAGGCAACATGTTGGACATCTTGGATCAGTGCTGGACTATGCTAATACAAATGGCTGCCCAATGTGATGTTTACTGGGCTGCGATCCAGATATGGTATTGTGTATAGTGTATCATTTCACCATTCCAAGAGACACATTGCTTCTAAACGTAGTGTCCATGTTGGAACTATAACACATTGATACACTACGCACAATACCACTGTAAAAAGGTTGCCCATTTTTAAGCTTCGTTTTTTATATAATTTTTATTGAAAGCACTTTTTTTTTCTACTTTTATTTTTATTTAATTTGCATATGTATGCTGACTTGTACTGTGGATGGGTGTAAAGATGACCGCAAAAATTTGCCTGTGGGTGGATTCATGGATGCACGAGTGCACAGATAAGTGACAGAGTGCATGAATGACCAATGACTAAGGTGCCTGAACTCAAAAGTGACTGAAAAGGCACTTTCAAATATAACCATACCTACTGGCATTACCAATGGTTATCAGAAAAGTAGTATTGGTCAAACTTTTCATACATTGATAGGAAGCGCCGGGTCGGTGGACAACTCTGAATTTAGTGGGCAGAGTAACATTTGTCCACCAAACTGTAAATCAGGCACAAGTGTACACGGTGGTGGCAGAACAGCACAAAAAGCTAATACTGACACAATCAAATGAAGGCTGGGCGGGGTTCCAATGCCATCTACATTATGGCCAGTAGCTGATTCAGATGACACTTCACCAATTTCAAAGCAATGGTTTTGTGAGATATGTAGTTTTCAACATAGCATTTAGGATTGTGTCTATTATCTATCCCAATTAGGGTACCCTGTTGCGCTATTGCAGCACACGTTGTGCTATTCCAGATAGCACTAACTATCTTTGGAGATAGGCGTTGTCCTGACGGGCCCGGATATGGGAAATATTTTGGAGATTGAGGGTTTTATACTGGTTCTGCAGGAGATGGAATGCCTAATAGTGTCTAGCTTCAAAAAGCCGAGACCTTCCAACATTCTGATGCACTAGTTCAGGACCAAGCTTTCCTTAGGCAATCTAAATGGGAGGCGCTATACGTACCCTGTTTTGCAGTCATCCTCTCTCCAGGTTTTTTGGATTTCTTCGAGTACTTCGTTTTGCTGCATGTCTTAATTGTGTCTAGTTTCAGTGAGTAGATGTGTGAATGTCTATTGATGCAGGTTCCTGAGTCAATGGACGAGGTGGCCAGTGGGTGTGGCCTGCTAATTACAATGAAGTTTCAGAGCATAAAAAATAGTTAATCTAAAAAATCATGATTGTACCTCAAGGTTGCTCAGCGGACATAAATAAAATATTCAGCCCAAAGGGCAGAGCAGATATATGTTTCTACACAGCCAGTTCCTATCACATTTTGCATGTGTTATCTGATGAGTTCTGCCCCACTCCACAGTGTGTCCCTGTCCTACTAACGAGGATGCACCAGACAGGGTCAAACACCGGAAGGGTATGGAAATAGAGGACAGAGAAATGGAGAGAGAGACAAGCGGCAGGTCCAACTATTCTTTGGTAAGCTCTCTCTGGTGTTACATCTCTAGTCACAGTGCAGGTATTCAAAGAGGCTGTCAGCAGGTAGAGCGGCTCAGTAGCTGCAAAGGCTACATGCAGTGTTTGAGTGTTAATCAAAAATATATGAAATTCCCAACAAACCTATAATAAGCGTGTATCCTCACTGACTTCCGAAAGGTGGTTCACAGTGAGCTTAAGCCAGACAAAGAGAGATCGACAAGTCCCAAACTCAGGCAAGTTTTTGGTAAACACCTGAGCAGGGAAAGAGAATGGAAGAAACACAGATAGACAAAGCCAAAATATAGTCCAGAGAGTAACTTCAGCATCACAGAGAAAAGGTTCAGAGAGTCGTACAGGTAAATTCACAGGAAAAAGCCAAAACAGAATCTGAAGAGCAAGGTCAGATTGAACAAGCAAAGGGTGAAAAATACATAACGGAGGAAAGCCACAGTAGTACGCTAAAGCCAAACAGAATCCACAAATCAAGGAAGTGAAGGACCTGAGGAGCCATCAATGGAGAAAACAATGACGGTGAGGGACGGGAATGGTGGATGAACTATAGTGACAGCGAAAAGCCAATAAAATATGAAGTTGCCAGGCAGAATCCAAGTTTCTTTCTGAAGTTTAAATACTACCGCTTCCTGTCATGACCCAGAAATCCCACCCTTGAATCAGGCTGGTCAAGCCTCTGCTCTGCCGACCTCGCCCTTGCCGAAACCCCCCGCATCCGCAGAGCTAGAACGGGTGGAAGAGCCTACTCCTACATCGTGGCAAAGACCTGGAACGAGCTCCTGATCAGCATCAGACGCTCACCCACTCTACAAGCCTTCAGGAAGAGCCTCAAAACCTGGCTCTTAGAGTAAGACAGAACTGCACGACGACCCCCCGTCCCCGAGCGCCTTGAGACCCTCACGGGTGAGTAGCGCGCCTCACAAATTCCTGATTGATTGATTGATTTATGGTGCCCCAAATGTCATAGGTCTGTGCGCCAAGGCCTTAAAGGGAAACACTTCACCAATGTTCTCACCATCCTTTAAAAAACTAGGGCAACCTGTTGATTCCTCACAGTACCCTAAACTACGTTTAGGCCCGGAGGGCTTCTATATTTGTATGCATGTGCATGATCATTTTTGTTCAACATGTGCAAAAAAGCAGAATTGGCTGATTAACACATTTTCAGGCCAATATGTTTTGCAGGTTATTCAGAGGAATTTGTGTCAATTTAGTAACACATTTAATCAAATGATTTTGACCATTTTTGCAAGTCGCTGTCCATCAGTGATGCAACTAGTAAGAAGCAATAACGTACAGTATACTAGGCAGAGCAAATCTCCGCTCCTTCATCTTCCATTGGTGAAACTTACATTTGCAATGTTCCAGACCAAACACATCCAAGCAGGATTTAGACAAATATTTTACGGTAATGTTGACAGGAAAGATTTGTCATATTACACAACCATACCTCTAAATGGGTAAACCACTTTGATAAATCAATCTTTGCCTTTCAGTGGCAGCTATGATTCATATTATTGATAGCCTCCCTGCAAAGCTTTAATCAAATCACAATACAGAGAAGGTGATTTATCTGTTCTCAAATTAGAATTTATTGCCTTTGAGAGAAACAGCAAGGTAGGACGAAAAGAGAAGAGATTGAAGGGAAATCTGTGCACTGCGTTTGCAAGTCAGTTTCCTAAAGTATTTATTTATTTAGTTTTAATAGCAGGTGCTGGAAGATTTATAGCTTCCAGGCACTGATGCAGCAGCAAGAAGCATCATGTTAAGTTAGAACTGATAAGAGAGCAAGAAGCAAACAATGTGAACAATGCATGAACACTAAATATAAGATTGCATACCACTAGGTAGTAGTAACTAACATGGTCAGGCACTTTCAGATCTGACTGTCTGTTGTACAAGGAGTCGCACTTTTGGAAGACAAAGGCACAGAGGCCTCCTTTCAACCAAACATCAATGTAAATGTTTGACTTTCAAGCCAGTAGGCCTAGTTCCAGGGCCATCACCCTTGTTCAGACACATAGAGTCCTATTCACAAATTGTATTTATATAGTGGTTACTACCCCTGACAAGGAGTTGAAGTGCTTTGCAGCAAGTAGCATGTTACTCCAGAGCCCAATATTGTTTTTTCATTCCTTTGTACATTAGTTGTGTTAGATTTGCACTCTTGATTTCTTGTATGTCTAGTAGAGTTTAGAATAGGGAAAAAATGATGGGAATGGATTTGAAAGGGGAAGAGGTAAGTTGTTTTTGTAGGTAGTGGTCGTCTGTTAGTTGGATGTCACGTGCAAAAAAGAAGGGGAACATTTTGGGGTTCATAGTAGTCAGAAAAGTTTGGGGTGGGACAGAGAGAGGAGGGTGAGACAAAGGTTGAAAAAAGGATTTTATTTTTGTTTATAATAAAAAAACCTGAAATGAACTTATAAAAACACATATGCACATGACACTTAGTAGAGTTGTATTGTCTGGAGAGAACCCCTCTATATAAATACCCATTTGTGCACAACACCAGTAATATTTAATACGGCCTGATGTGCAGTTACCTTGTGATGAAGTCAATACATTTTGTCATGACATTTCTTAGAGATTTAGTAGCAGGCATAAACATATATATATATATATGTACTTGAAAATTAACTTAAAACAATTAAGATTAACCTATAGCTGAAAAAAAATGTTATAAAATATTACAGCACATGAACTCATTAAATTATATATTTTATAAATAAATAAATTACATATATCAGTTTAATTTATAATAATTATTTACAATAAATACCAAAGTCCGTCTCTCACTATCATTTTTATATGTAAATATTGTTTAGTACATTTTTTAAGACTTGTTTAACACTAATTTCCCCATGTGATTGGCTTAATAATATAGGAAAGTTAGCCTCTAAAGACCCCATACCGGGGGCGTGGCCAAGATGGCGGCGCGGTAGGACGCAGGATCGTGTCCCTCCGGCACCGCCGATCTTTAGCTTTGTGATATCGCCTGTTCCTGGAGCCATCGGAGCACGCAGCTAACAGGGGTGGCACCGGTACGCTGCAGGGCTTCCCTGGGACGAGTGGCAAACCCGAAGACGCAGCGGCAGCGGGTATCTGAGCCCCCGCACAACACGGGCCTAAGCAGAATCGTGGTCGACTGAGGCAGCGGCCCGGGCCTGTTCGGAGAGGGTGTGGACCTGAGGAGGCGAGCGCTGCACGGACGCGGAGCGGTGCTGTGTGGAACGCGGACCGAAGTCCGGTGAGCGAGTGTCCCCAGCGGAGGGCGGCGTGCCTGCGGTGGCAGGGTGCACGTCACCGAGCACGGAGAGCGGCCTTCCACGATCCCCATCAGGTGGCAGTGCTGCGGGGAGCGCACTCAGCTGGTGTGCCGCAACGGAGACCACAGCTCATAGGGCTGTTCAGGACGCCCGGAGGTCTCCAGAGGAACGCACGGCGGCGGCAGCGGCCTGCTTGTAGGGCCTCCCTTGGTCTGTCGTACCGGGTGAGTGGCGGAACGATCTACGGCTCGCACCGTTGTGGTGGGGCCTAGTGGGGGGCCATGGCGGTCCGCAGATCGGCGGACGGGGTGCATCTCGAGGGAGGTTCTGCACTGTGGTGCGCCGCGCACAAATCGGCGATTGCAGAGGGCGAGCCCACAGTGGAGCCGCTGTACACTGAGCAGGGCGCGCAGGCGCCATCTTTGCTACCGCGGGGTGAGGGCCCGGCTGGCGCATGGCGAAGAAGCCTGCAGTCCATCGGGCAGCGGAGGAGGCCTGGAGGTCTCCTGAAAAAAGAGCGGGCTGGGCGGTGGCCTGCCAGAAGGGACTCCTTCCGACAGCTGCGATTGATGAGTGCACAGGGCTGTTGTCCCTAGGAGCTGAGTCCGGTGGAGTGCCCTGTGGTCAGCGCCAGAGCGAGCAGGCCTAGCATAGGGCCTTAACGGTCCGCAGATCGGCGGACGGTGTGCACTTTGAATGAAGGTTCCCCGAGGCACGCACACAGACTGATTCTGTATATCGCTTCCCGTGGACGCCGCCTGCGGAGCCCAATTAACCCGCGCTCCGGGGGATGTGAGTGGCTGGCGCTGGAGGGAGAAGTCGGGGAACGGGAGTGGAACTGGGGGTCCGAAGACCTGGTGGTTGCTCCAACTAGCGCATAACGCCCGACCCCGCAGCGAGACGCTAGAGGCTCCGCACCCACTGACACAGTGACCCACTGCCTCACGCAGATTGTCTGCAACTGGTGCTACGAGTGGTGCAGAAGATGGGCCACAACAAATTGGCTACAGGAGGTGCGTGACATGGCAGCAGCGCGCGCTAGGAGGGAGAAGTCACTGAAGGAGCTCCTCCTAAAGCAGCCGGGACAGCCCACGATGCCGGGTGAGAAAGCTCCCGGAATGATGGAGGGGGACGAGTCGCCAGCTACTAAGGCGTTTATGGTGGAACTTTTTGCGGCCATAAAGGAAGACATCCAGGACCTCAAGAGCCAGCTCGCAGCAGACCTGAAAGAAGTGCGTCATGATGTGGATGAAATCGGGGAGAGAGTGGCGACCCTCGAGGAGCACGATGTCAGTAGGGATGAAGAGATCCACCACTTGCAACAAGATATGTTGCGCCTCAGGGAGCAGAACATCGACCTTCAGGCCCATGCTGAAGACTTGGAGAACCGTTCCAGATGGAACAATGTGAGGATTAGAGGCGTGCCATGGAAGGAGGAAGGGGATGACCTCAGGGCTTACGTCGGGCACTGTTCCAGCAAATCCTGGGAGAGGAACCGGCAGCGGACATACAAATGGACCGAGTTCACAGGGTGGGCCTTCCTCGAGGTAACAAAGCACCTCCACCAGACATACTCGTGTGTGTCCACGATTTTCAAGTGAAGGAGCGTATCATACGAAAAGCAAGAGAAGCCCAACCCCTACAGTTCCGAGGATGCAATCCAGCAATCTTCCAAGATTTGGCGGCTTCCACTCTCATCAAACGACGTGAATTTCAAGGTGGTGACTACGCATCTGCGTGAGCAAAACATCCCTTACTCGTGGGGCCACCCCTTCCGCCTTATTTTTAAGCTCCGTGGCAAGCTGCTGCAGATTCGCTCTCTTGACGAAGCCATGGAGATCCTTGGTCTTGAAGGTGCGGTCCCGACGGAGGAGGTGGAGCGATCTAAAGCATTGCGCGCACGCCGCTCCACGGGATGGCAACGAGTGGGAAAGGCAGCATCCGTTAAGAAACCCAATCAGGCCACGAGAGACAGAGAACGGGAGGCGGTGCTTTCCACCCTATCGCAAGCATCAGACTGTCCGGATATTCCATGAAATGTGCGTCTGATGGCTCTGGACAGGCGCCCAGAAGGGTGCCGGGGGGACGGAGCGACTTGTCCTATGGTAATCTCTGGCAATTTCTCTGCTGGAGGGTGGCTAGATGTCATACTCGCCACGTGTTGGGAAGTTGTATCAGCCGCGACCCCCTGGACTTTATCTACTCTGACAGACTCTAGTCCTATTTCCCTTTTGGTACTGTTCTTCTTCAGGTGTTGTTGTTTTTTTTATGGGGTATGGTTTTTCTGGGGTTATAGTTTGGGATCTCCGCACCACTCCGCGCGTCAGCATTGCCTTTGCAGCTTAGTTAGGAAGCCATTAGGTCGACGGGGGCCTGTTGGGCGGGGAGTAGGGACTTTAGACCGCCATGCACCACACATAGTACATGGGGAAGGATCTTAAGGTGGTAAGCCTCAATGTTAGGGGGCTAAACAACCCAGTAAAAAGGGCTGCAGTGCTGTCACTCCTTGAAAATGCAGAGAGTGACATTTGTCTCCTCCAAGAGACACATCTACTTTCCAAAGACACAATCCGCATGCGCGACAGGCGATTCCCGCAGCAGTTCTGGTCCGCGGGTCCATCTAAAAAGAATGGAGTGGCCATATTGGTGGGGGCCCGCTGCCCGTGCAAGGTACTGTCAACTGTGGCAGAAATAAAAGGGCGACTGTTGGCTCTTAGGGTACAATGGGGGGGATCGCACCTCACCATAGGATCGCTTTACGCCCCCAACGAGAAGCAGGAACCCTTCATCCTCTCAGCTTTAGCGGAGGTTCTTTCATCTCCGGACGCAGCGATTTTGGTTGGGGGAGATCTAAATCTCGTGATGAACACAGAACTGGACAGGTCAGGTCAGCAGATACATCAATCGGGAACACTCACTGCAGCGGGGAAGGGGTGGTTAGAGGATAGCGGATTACATGATGTCTGGCGTACTCAGCACCACACAGAGCGAGATTATACATACTACTCTGCCGCACATAAAACGTACGCCCAACTTGATCACTTTTTGGCCTCTACCTCTCTCCTTTCCTGTCTCCACTCAGCCACGATAGAGCCCCGCTCTCTTTCTGACCACGCCCTTATTTCTGTTCTCCTACCTGCGCAGCGTTCACGGGCGTTCCCCCCTGGGTGGCGCCTAAGGGAGACTCTATTACATTCTGACGACACGGTGCAACGCATACGGCAAACCATAGTAAACTACTTCTTGGATAATGATACAGGTTCCACACCACTGTCTGCCGTGTGGGAAGCCTTCAAGCTTGTCACGCGGGGGGAATTCATTGCCATTTCGGCGACATACAATAAACTCCGTAGGGAGAAACGAGTTGAACTGGAGAGAGGGGTGCGGGAACTTGAAGCGATCCATAAGCGTACTGGGGCTCCGAGGGTGTGGAGGGAATTAGAGAATCGTAGGCGTCTCATTTAGACCTGGACAGAGCGGAACATGCCCTTTTCCGTCTCCGACACAAATTCTATCTTAGTAGCGATAAGTGCGGTAAAATGCTGGCCCATAGATTGCGAGCTAGAACACAGACATCCACGATACGGTCGGTACGGGACCACACAGGGGAGGAACAGAGTGCCGACGAGCAAATTGTGGAAACCTTCCGTAGCTTCTATAACCTTCTTTATACAGAGCAGGACCCGCCGACGCACGACCCGAGCGCGTACCTGGGCCCGTGTGGGATCACGCCTCTCTCTAGAGCCTCATCAGAGGTACTTGAATCTGAGATTCGAATAGAGGAAGTGATCTCGGCCATCTCTAGATTGAAACTGGCCAAATCACCAGGACCGGACGGCTTCCCGGCCTCCTTTTACAAAACATTCTGTAAGGACCTGGCTCCCTTTTTAACCAAATTGTTCAATTCCTTTCTGGAAGTGGGGGAGGTGATGCCGTCCATGACCGAGGCGGCGATTTCCGTCATTCTGAAGCCGGGGAAAGACCCTCGGGAGTGTGGGTCTTATAGACCTATCTCTCTCCTTAATATTGACGCAAAGCTCTTTACAGGAATATTGGCGGCACGGTTAAATCCCCTTTTGGCCGACATCATAGACCCTGATCAATCGGGTTTTATTCCGACGCGGCAAGGGGGAAACAACACCAAATGGCTGCTCCACCTTATTGATAGTATACAGCGATCTGGAAGGCAGGCATTCTTGTTATCGATAGACGCCGAGAAGGCCTTCAATAGAGTGGGATGGGACTACTTATTTGAGGTGTTGCGCTGTTATGGGTTCGGCGAGAATTTTGTCACTTGGATTAGGTGCATCTACCGTGCGCCTAAAGCATTCGTGAGGGTCAACGGCAGCCGTTCGGCATTCTTCTCAATTTCCTGGTGGACGCGTCAAGGGTGCCCCCTGTCCCCGATTTTATTTGCGCTTTATATGGAGCCTTTTCCGCAGCGGATAAGGGCAGATCAGCGCATCGCAGGTCTTAAGTTTGGAGCGGACGTACATAAAATTAGTCTATACGCAGACAACGTGATCCTCTCTCTCACGCAGCCCCAGATGACCCTGCCAGCTTTGCTCGAAGAACTCTCGGCATTTGGGGAAGTCTCTGGATTTAGGGTGAACGTGGGTAAATCGCTTATTTTAAATCTAACAATCCCCCCTGCAGAAGTAGATAGCCTCCAACAGCGTTTCACCTTCCGCTGGTTGCAGACTGACATAACTTATTTGGGAATCAGGTTGACACCGACCATCACCAGGACGGTCTCGCTTAATTACGCCCTGTTACTGGAGCAAACGGCCAAGGCGCTGGACACCTGGTCGCGGCTACGACTAGCATGGTTCGGAAGGATAGCGGCGGTGAAAATGACTGTCCTTCCACGCATCCTGTACTTATTTCAGATGCTCCCGATGACGCCCCCCCCTCGAGCACTAAAGCAATTACAGACGCTTATTAATAGGTTTGTCTGGGAGGGGAAAAAGCCACGATTTTCCCTTGCTCAGATGGCATGTCCGAAAGCACAGGGTGGGTTGGGTCTGCCCTTAATAGGCGGCTACTACCAAGCAGCCTGTCTTAGATATCTGGTGGAATGGAACAGGCCTTTATCCAGTAAACACTGGAACTTCATGGACCAGTCGGTAGCTGGTGTTAATATTTGGAGGGAATTGTGGTTACCCCATAAACACAGGGCCTGGGGCCTGTACTCCTCCCCTGTTACTTCTCCGACGCTTAAGGTTTGGGACAGAGTGGCCTCTACGAGGGGCTGGACTTCCTTTCCCTCACCAATGACCCCCATTGTGGATAACCCGGATTTCCCACCGGGGCAGGCATCTGCAGTGTTCCAGCGGTGGCGGGAGGAGGGCTGTAAAAGGGTTGGGTCCCTCTTTGACACGGAGGGGTTGGTCCCCTTTGAGCAACTTCGGAGGGATTATGACCTACTAGCAACAGATGCATATCCCTATAGTCAACTATGTCACTGGATTACCAGGCCCTCCAATCACACCCGTATGTCTCGACCCCTCACGGCGTTCGAGCGGTGGTTGGTACGCAAGACGGATGATCGGAGAGGAGAGGTGTGGTGCAGCGGCCAGGGCAGCTGACTTCGGAGCACAGGGTTCACGGTTCGATCCCCGGCTCCGGCGGCAGCTCAGCTCAGCACCATGTGACTCTGGGCAATAGCTCACTTAATTTCCACTCCGGCCCCCAGCGCCTTGAGACCCGTAAGGGTGAGTAGCTGCGCTATATAAAAACGGACTTACATTTACATTACATCGGCGACTTATCTCCGAATTATATGCCATGCTTACTACGAGCCCCACCGGGCAACGTACCCGAGCCCAAGTGCGCTGGGAAACAGAATTGGGTAGGCCTCTAACCCCTAAGGAATGGGAGCACATTCTTTACAGAACTCACCATACTGCATATAATACAGCTGGGGCGGAGTCCGCTTTTAAGGTAGTTGCATATTGGTATTATACCCCTGCCCGCGTCCACTGCTGGGACAAGAGTAAGACTGACCTTTGCTGGCGGGGCTGTGGGATGTCTGGTACCTTGGCCCACCTGCTATGGCATTATCCGAAATTGAACCGCTATTGGACAGAGGTGCTAGATGACATTGATGCTGCATTTGCGATCACACTGCCCCGCTCCCCAGAATATACCCTATTGGGCCCCTCACACCCGAAAGTCTTCCCGTTAAGATCCTTACGGGGTAGGCAAATAGCGTTAGCACTGCTGGCGGCCAGACAGGTCATCCTAGCCCAATGGGGGTCGACATCAACGCCCGATGTACTTTCTTGGGTACATCGCTAGTGGCATCTTTTAGCGATGGAGCGTATGTCTCTGAGTGTAGAAGGCAAGGGGAGTGAATATGCGAAGCTATGGGCTCCCTTCTTACAACTGCTAACAAAAGATATGAGGGAGGTGACCTGTCCTAAATATCTACAGATCCTTAAGTTGCTCCCACTAGAGCCTCTAGATCACACTCAGAAGCTGGTAGGATGAGTGGGGATCCTTTGCTAACGTATGTTTAGCGACCTAGGCGCTTTTAGAGAGGCAAAACTGGTGCGGAGGAGGGGGGGAGGGGTGGGATTTTGTTCATGTTGTTCTCTCTTTGCCTTTTATTATTGTTTCTTTTCTCATTTATTCAAACTGGAAGATATCATTGAATAGCCTGCATAATTGCTTGAAACGCGGCCGGCCTCCGGGTTGTGTGCTTAAACGCTGTGTAATACTGCCCGTGACTCGCTCTGCCGGCCTCGAGATGTAGGCAGGAAGCTGTGTATCTCTGCTATGACTTCCACCTAATAAAAATGATTGATTCTAAAGACCCCATACCTTTACAACAGATTGGTCTAGAGGAGGTCATATTGGCAATCGATAAAATGGACGAGGGGCCGCATCCCCACCTCGCAGGCCCCGAAGACTGGTGTGGGCCGGTGGCCGGTGGCCGCGTCTTTTAATTTTTCGCGGGGCATTTTCCCGCGGTAAATCCCTATTGGTCAAGGGGGGGTGGCGGGGTTACCTGGGCGTCATGCAGGGGCAGCAGGACAGCGCTTAAAAGGCGCTATCTCGACCTTGAGAGTCCTGCTGCCTACCTGCCACTGACGATTGCCGGTCCACGCCGCCCGCGAGCCACAAAGGACCGGGATTTTTTGTTGGCATGTTGGGCATACAATAAGAAAGCATGCTCTAGACCGCAAGGGTCTTGCAAATTTAAACACAATTGCTCCTTTTGTGGGACGACAGGGCACCCAGAGCTTAAATATTTTAAGAAGTCCAAAGAAAAAGGTGGACAGAAATGAACGAGGCTTGTCCCTGGTTTTTAACAATCCCTCCCCGGTCTCACTATTGGTTATGAATCCTTGGTTAAATAAGTATCCACATCAGGAGCAGGCGTATCAATTGTATTCTGGTTTTCGATTTGGTTTTAGGATTCCTGCGATAGGACTTCAGGGTCCTAAGGTTTGCAAGAATCAGCAGTCATTAATACAAGGACTGGAGGTGGCAAAGGAGAAAATTGACATGGAGTTGAAGTTGGGAAGGGTGGCTGGGCCATTTAATAGGCCCCCATTTGCGGATTTTGTTTGCTCCCCTCTCGGCCTGGTTCCCAAAAAAGATCCAGGGGAATTTAGATTAATTCACAATCTTTCAGCTCCTAAAGGGGCTTCTGTTAATGATGCCATAAACTCTGCCTTGACTTCGGTCAAGTATGCTTCTCTTGACGGTGCCCTTGAGCTCTTAAGGCAGCTAGGTGCAGGGGCACTGTTAGCTAAAGCGGATATAGAGTCCGCATTTTGTCTGTTGCCAGTCCACCCAGATGATTATCATTTGTTGGGTTTTCAGTTCCAAGGAAAGTTCTATTATGACAGGTGCATGCCCATGGGCTGCTCGGTCTCGTGTGCCTATTTTGAACAATTCAGCACATTCCTTGAATGGACCTTCACCCAGGTATCTGGGTCCACATATGTCATTCACTATTTGGATGACTTCCTGTTCTTGGGACTGGCTGATTCCGACCACTGTGCCAAGTCCCTGGCAACATTTAAAGGTTTGATGTTAGAGTTAGGAGTGCCCCTGGCGCAGGAGAAAACTGCTGGGCCTGCATCGACATTGACTTTCTTGGGGATTGAGATCGATTCCCTAAAGGGGGAATGTAGACTGCCAGCAGAGAAGGTTCAGGCTTTCAGGGCATCACTTGAATCTTGTTTGGGGGCACGGAAGGTCACATTACATCAATTACAAGTACTTGTGGGTCAGCTCAATTTTGCCTTACGTATAATACCGATGGTCCGTCCTTTCTCACTTTCTATAGCCCAGGCTATGTCAGGTCTGGGAGAAAAGCACCATAGGACTCGCCTGTCAGCAGACCAAAAGCAGGACTTGAGGATCTGGTTGTCATTCCTCTCAGGTTTCAATGGTTCCAGAGTTTGGCCTGCTCCTCCGCGATCCAGTCATGATTTTGGTTTGTTCACAGACGCAGCAGGCAGCATCGGTTTTGGGTCTATTTTGGGCAGCAGATGGTGTGCACAGGCCTGGCAGCAGGCTTGGTTTGAGTCTGGCTTGGTAAAAAACATCACCTTTTTAGAGCTTTTCCCAATTTTAGTAGCGTTGCATATCTGGACTGACCAATTTCGTAATCAATCAGTTACATTTTGGTCCGATAACATGGCTGTGGTGGAAAGTATTGTCAGCATGCAAAGTGCAAGAAGGTGCTCATGTTGTTTAAGGAACTAGTCTTGATCTGTTTAAGGAATAACATTTTGTTTAAAGCAAGGCATGTACCCGGAGTTTTAAATAACGCTGCTGATGCATTGTCTCGTCTTAAGCTGCAGGAATTCCGGTGCTACCATCCACAGGCAGAGGCGGAAGCCACACACTTCCCGGCACACCTCTAGAGCCTTGGAACTCGACTATCCCTGATCTAATTGCAGCCAGCCTAGCGCCTAAGACTTTGGGAGCTTACAGGAGGGCTATGTGTCTTTATATGGCTTACAGCGCACGCAGTCCTCAGACTCCCCTTTTTTGTTTGGGTAACTGGTTGGGTTTTGTAGAACACCTGAGAGTTCAAGGGGGCTCCGTGTCCTCTGCTAGGCGTCATTTAGCAGCGGCCGCTTTCTTTGCCAAATTGTGGGGAGACATGGATCATTCGCAATCCTTCTTGGTTAGGCAAGCATTGAGGGGATGGGAAAGGTTGGAGGGGTACCTCCCAGACAAGAGGTGCCCTATAGATGTTGACAAATTGGAGAGGATTTTGGGGGTCTTGGACAGGGTATGTGAGACTGGGTATGAGGTAACCTTGTTTACAGCAGCCTTTGCTCCGGCTTTTTATGGGGCCTTCAGGGTTTCAGAAATTGTGGCGAGGTCCAAACAGGACATCCACGGAGGCATTTTACTCAGTAGCATTTCTTGGTTGGGGGACGCCCTGGTGGTCACCATTCCACGCTCAAAAACGGACCAATGTGGAAGAGGGGATCAGGTGATTTTGAGGGGAGCCGGCAGTTTTTTGGGGTGTCCAGTTAAGGCGACATATGCATAAATTTGCAGAAGTGTCCTAAAGTGGCGTCCGCTTCCTTATTGGTACATGCTTCGGGTCTTCCTTTGACAAAATACCAGTTTGCCCATATTAGGCACAAAGCCCTCCGGGCAGCGGGCATTCAGGGTACATTCAACACGCATTCCTTTAGAATAAGGGCAGCAACATCTGCTGTGGGAGCGGGGCTTAGCACAGAAGCGGTGAAGAAGATTGGCAGGTGGAAATCCGATTGCTATAAGCGCTATGTGCAGCTAAATATGTTATAAGACACAGGGGTTATCATTGGTCCATTTCAGTGACGTCAATCTTTTTTTGTGTCTAATATTCCATTAGGGCATATGACTTCTGCCAGTGTGTGGATCGTCGGTCATTCCTTCGTGCATCGTGTAAGTTCGACGTTCGGCCGGAGTCGTTTGTGCAAACAGGCAGCTGACGCTGGGCTTCAATTCCATTGGGTTGGTAAGGGCAGTCTTCGTCTAGAGGGCATCCGTGGACTTATCGAAGAGGTTTCAACCCGGGGGCTTCCGCCTCAGGCACTCATCATCCTTCACATCGGCGGCAACGATTTGGCGACTGTGGAGAGAAGGGCCCTGTTTGAGACCCTGCTGGTCGAGATTGCATGGTTGGCTAGGAGATTCCCAGATGCTATTATAGCATGGTCCCATATAATTCCAAGGAGAGTTTGGAAATTCGGTCGGTCCATGAAGGGCTTGAATAAATCAGTCAGACGTTTGAACAGTAGACTGAAACGATTGCTGAACACAGCACGGCTAAGGACAATTTCACATGGTTGCCTTCGGGGGGAGGCGTGTTTTCACAAGGACGGGGTCCATTTATCGGCCCATGGTAGGGGGAGTCATAGTTGGTCGGGAAATCAACTATTCCTGTGGCGGTTCAGGAGTCATGTTTTGACCACAAAACGGGGTGCCAACCTGGCGCATCACAAATCCGAGCGCAGGCGGATTCAAGATATGGCTGATTTTGAATTACCTGGGGCAGGGGTGACACGGTCATTGATGAGGGGCGGGAGGCATCTGCTACCCCAATTCTCCCTGGCTCTGGAGGGTACCCCGTGATATGCCCCGTGGGAGTGGGGGGGGATGATGGCTGCGCCAGGGGACCAAGGTATGGCCTGGTTGCCCAGCCTCATCCCCCCGATTGGGTGCCAGGGGGTGTCCCTTCATTGGGTTGCTCTGGCATGGATGGTTCTTTTAGGGGTCAGATGTGGAGTTGACCCTGGCTCCCTCACCTTGGGTGAGTGGAAGGTGCGCCTTGAGGTGGTCAAGCATGACTCCTAATGGAGTGTGAGAATATTGTATTCCTTGTTGCTGTATATGTATATCAAAATGTTATGCCATATTAAGACAACTGTTGAATTTCTGTTTAACATCGTGTTTATGAAGTATAACAAATACGGCCAGAGAAATGCTGACATTTCTCTAGCGCAAGTACAGTTGTCTGGCTGGTTTTCATTTAAAGGAATGGCTGTATGTTGGGGGGTGGCAATGCCTGTCTCCTTTACAGCACACCGGTCTCATGATGGTCCCTCACCTGTTAAATATGGTAAGGCCCCAGGACGTGATGGTGTTCCGTCTGATGCATATAAAAAACACACAATGCTATGGGCACCCGTATTAACACAGGTCTGCAACGCAGCCGCTAAAGGCTGAGCTCCTAACACATGGACAGACAGCATAATCGTCCCAATATTTAAAAAAGGCCATAGGGGGACGCGAGATGCTACCGCCCCATGGCCTACAACAACTGATTGAAGCTTTTGTCTCACACATGGAGCAAAGAGACCTAAAATTAAACCTGACCAAGACGTTCGTGATGGTCTGTGGATGGGGTAGGGCTAAGAAAAAGATCCACCGTGTGAGGGAACACAAGTTGGTTTAAGTCCAAATTTTCGCCTATCAAGGGATTTTGTTCTCCTACAACAGTAATTGGGGCCAATATATAGACCAGACAAGACAAACTAATTCGAACTATGGAGGCTATCTTTAGATTTTGTAATAAGATAGGTAACACCTATATGTGACATGCTTAAATTATAGCGCAGCAAATGCACATCAGTAGCAACCTATGGTTCTGTAGTGTGGGGCAATGCCAATGCAATTACATTACAAACCTGTGAAAATTCTTTTTTTCTGCCGCATGTTGGCTATACCAAGGTCTACTTCTGTGTATCTCCTACACAAGGAATTGGATGCACCATATGTCGCTGATTTAATCCAAGTTAGAGCTTTATGTTCTTGGTATAACATTTGGTGCAAGGAGGGAACAAAGTTTAGCAGGGATATAATCAAGGATTGTTTAGCATTAATCACTGCTTACGCAGACGATACGCTCCTTTATGTTAACGAACCGGCGAAGAATTTAATGCCAATACTTCAGGAGGTGGAGGTGGAGCGCTTCGGGCGGCACTCAGGCTTACGCATCAACTGGAGTAAATCCATCGCGTTCCCACTGACCTCTTCCACTCACCCTGTGGTGATTGATTATCCCATCGAGTGGACCATGGAGCCGACCCGCTACCTTCGAGTGCAGGTGCATACCGACCCAGACATTGTTGTCCGCGAAAACTACAGGCGAGCGATAGAGAAACTCACTGAATCCATGAGAAATGGATCAAGCTGCCGCTATCCCTACTGGGTCGAGTATCGTTATTGAAAATGATCGTACTACCGCAGTTTCTGTTTTTATTTGTTAATATCTCCATATTACTGCCGAACTCCTTCTTCCACACACTGCGGTCCCTCCTGATCTAGCTGGTATGGGCCGGTAAACAGCCGCGAGTGAAATGGGACGTATTAACCAAACCATACTCCGCAGGCGGACTTAGCGCACCCAATTTTGAATTATACTTTTGTGCTGCTCAACAGATGCATGCATACCAATGGTTGCACGGGCCTCGGGATAGCCCCCAATGGTTCATCGAGAGGGAGGCAGTGCACCCCTTGTCGCTACCACAGTTTCTGTTGGCAGAGCCACGTCGCCGCTATCATATTATAGACCCAGTTGGGTGTACTAGGACCCTGATCTGGAGAGTTGCTAGCAAGCGGGGTGTGACTTCGCTCTACTCTCCCGAACTACCGATCGAACTGAGCAGCTGGCTACCAATGGGGAGGGAGAGGGAATTCCTCGCTGCAGTGCACGGACTAGGAATCAATACTGTTGGTGACCTCTTACATGACGGGGTGGTCAAACAGTGGGATATGATACGATCAAGCACGCCAGACGCCTCCACGCTCGCTGAATATCATTATTTTCGTGTGCGCCATGCACTCCGCCCAGTGCTGGGGAAGGAAATGGGGGAGCCGCAGGAATACACTTCCTTAACCTATTTGCTAAGAGCCAAATCCCCACTCCATATGATATCTCTTCTATACACCCTCTCCAATATGGTGGCTGGACTCTCAGACGTGAAAGCATTACTTGAGTGGCGTGCGGAGCAACAGATAGACATCACAGAAGAGCAGTGGGTATACTGCTGCTCAAGTACAAAGTCTATCTCACAAAACGGCAAACATCACCTCATACATTTTACATTTTTCAAAGAGTTTATTACACTCCAGCCCGATTGTTTAAATATTGCCTAAGAGAGGACAATAGATGCCGAAGGTGTGGGGTGCCAGACGCTAATTTCACACATCTCACCTGGAGTTGCCCTGGAATATGCGGGTTCTGGGAGGCAGTGCACTTAGCCTTACAGGATATGGGAGGGGTGGGTCTGAGGCTGATGCCACTAGAGGCCATGCTGGGCTACACTAAAGGATACCCGAAAGACACAAGGAGGCTCTTGTCTCTGGGCATCTTAACAGCTAAGCGCAGGATTGCATTGCGGTGGATGAGAGGCCCCGCGCCCACATTCAAGGATTGGTGCACAGATTTAACCTACTGTAGCGTACACTCTGAAAACTTTAACGCACTTATGCCTGCGTGAAGTAGACCCAAGAAAATCTGGGAGCCGTACAGGGCCTACCTGGCAAAGCAAGCTGCGGCATCCGAATCAGAAGATTAACGGAATAGGGAGGGGATCGGGTGATTTCCTGACACACTATGGTAAATCCTTAATATGCATAGTGTTTAATGTATGTTTGTAACAAGAACAGGCTAGTTGGCTACGAATATGTGATATTGTGCCCCCAGGTTGCTAAACAGTACTGTATTAATATTGATATACAACGGATGTACCCCCATAGCTCACACAGTAGAATGCTGTACCATGTAGACTGTTTATTCCAGGATGCGTTTCATTTCCCTTGCTGTCGCTGAATGTAATGTAATGATTACGAACACCAATGTTTGGTTGAAAATGAAAATAAAGTTGAAAAAAAAAAGGATTGTTTAGCATTGGAACAATTTAATTAAATTCCATGGCTAGCGTATATGGATAAGCTACTGAAAGAAATCGACAAAGATCTATCAGTGATAAAACCTGTACGAATACTGCAATACGGCAAAAATGAAATAAAAAATATTTATATGGAGAAACAAAGCCAAGAAAGAGCCAGTAGAAAAGAGTAAAAATTAAGTGTGGCAAGATACTTGACTAGTATAATGCTGTCTGGGCTAACTGAATACCTAGTGAAAGTTACAAATATGCAAGGTAGATTTTACTTGACTAGGCTACGACTGCGCACAATTCATGAACTGGTGGTATTCCCAAAACATGAAAAATGGCAGAAAATAATTTGCAGATGTCCATGTGTTGGGAAAACCACTCAGTCTACGATGCACTTTATGCTGTTTTGTAAGATTTATCTAGATATTAGGCGAACATTTTTACGGCCAATTTTTATGGCAAAGAAACTTTTCTTCCATAAGGATGCCATGAATTTTATATGTACCCTTGATAATGAATTAGCGTGCCGAGCTGTTGCAGGGTATATAATCTGGGCTATAAAAAGAAGGAAATCCCGTGTATACTTGGATAACCTGGTTTATAAAGAAGACTGAAAGATAATTTTAGGATGATAATATTTTTAAATTCTGAGATAGTAAGATGATTTTTATTGATGGAGTTTTAACAATTTATTGAACGAGTTTTTAAACTATAATGTATGGAATTATGTTTAATATTTTATTGTATGATGTCCTTTATTCTATGTACTTTTATGGATCGATAAAAAGATTCCAAATAAAGTTATTTTGATTGATTGAAGACTTGTTTAATTAATTTTATTTTACATTTTTATTTAAAGATTAAAAGTGAATTAAATATCATTTTTAAGCAAACAAATATTGATTTATTTAATTAAGAAAAGTATTTTCAAATTGAATATAACTGATGGCATTTAAAAAGTGGGAGGCTGATTGATTATCCCATTTCTGTTAAGACAAATAAACATTTAGCCATGACACAGAAATGAATATATGAGCAAATTATATATGTATATATATTACATTGCACTTATGGTGGAGGGTATTGCCTTTGTGTGTTTTCATATTACACATGAGTAGAAGGCGACATATAGGAAGCCCCTGAGGAATTATGGGGATTTTAGTGTAGATCGTTTATCGAACCATGCCACAATGAATTGACATTGAGTGCCTTATGAAAATAAATAAAATTTATATTAATGTAATGATTTTCATACCAGTTAGAGGTGCAATAATTTATTATTTAGGTGCCACCTTTTTAAGTGTCTTTTTGTGTCTGTTTCTTACATGTGAACATTCGTTGATGTTGTTTCTATATCTATGGAATGGTTGGTATATTGTTTCTAAGGGGAATGGGGCACGTAACTTGAGAAATGCTTGTGACTAGCCGAAACGCCTTGTTGGGCACTGCAAAAAACTACGCTCACACCACAACAGAGTGCCGTCTTAGTGTTCTATTCTTTATTTAAGACAGATGCATGTCGGCTACAAGCACTGGTGTTCGTAAGGTAGAAGAGGTCGCTGATCGTGCAAAGGCAGTCATCTTTAACATTTAAAAAGTATATATGTGGGTTTGTATGTATAAATTAAAATTCAAAATACATTATTATATTTAATATCATCTCCTATGGGCTCTGCAATTAAGTCCCTGTATTTTTTTGCATAGGATTGTTTTGCAGTACCTCTGAGTGGCCATGTGTGGTGCTTGACTTACTCCAAGGATAGGCTGGAGTACATTTACAACTGTTTTGGCTGTAGTAACTTTAGAACAGCAGTTTGTGAATAGCAAAGGACTTACTCTTTTTTGGGTGTGTTTGTATTTCCATATCCCTCCCTAAACCCATTAGTAGCACTCCCCAAGCTCCTCTTTACACTTCCCTAATCCTGTCCCATTTAGTAGTAAGCATTCTCCATTTTCCAGCCACTCCCTCTGGTTTCTCATACATTTATTACTAAAATGTAGACCTCAGCATAGAAAAGAGAGGCGAGGCAGAGGTCTCCGCACGTAGGTTTGTGAACAGCATTTTGTAGTACGTGACTAGTACTATTGTAGTACTACTAAACATACTACAAGAGAGAGTTTGTAAATAGGCCCCAAAAACCAACCTTGTTTCCTTCTGTCTTCAACCATTATGCCATCTGAAAAGCATGCTAAAGTTAGCTGTATTTTATTCAGTTTTAAACTGTTCATTTTTATTATAATTCTATTAATGTCACTGGATATAAAACATCACTGAAACTAAGAGGAATATATCTTCTTCTTAGATTTACCACTGCTAAGCTGTTCTAAAAGGACAAGTTACTTATCTTCGGGAATGCTCCTTCTGGTCGATACTCTATATAAGTTCAGATTTTTCACCTTCTGAATACTCTCCCAGGCGCCAGACTGGATCAGGGAACTTTCAAGCAATACTCCTGTAAGCCGGTAAGTGGCGTTGTGCAGCTCTGCTCCAACACTGTTCAGGTCTGGAACTGTTGTGCAGAAATGCATATAAGCACCACCCAAGCACGCTGACATCAGTTGCTTTCGAGGGTGTCCACGGTCTCAGACGCTGAGCCCAACATCAGATTAGTATTTACCAGTGTTCTATTAGGTCGAATAATCGGTCAGGAAATCCCAGTTAGACAGAGTATCTACCAGAAAGAGTGTTACTGAAGGAAAGTAACTTCTTGTTCTTCTGATTGATGTTTATAATCACAACCTACTCACCTTTTAAATAGATACCATAGCAGTACCTCCCAGGTGGTGAGGCTGTGAATTGGTTCAAACTGAAAAGTCCTGCACGACCGATCAGGTAAAAATGCCCTTCTCATCAGACCTGGCTGCCCAGTCACTAGTGCTTTATGAATGTGCGAAGCAACGTCCACGTAGCAGCCTGGCAAATGTCCAGAACAGGCACTACATATGCCAGTGCAGTGGTAGCAGCTTCAGCTCTGGTGGAATGAGCATGCAGGCCTTCTGGAGGCTGCTTGTTAGCCAGTGCATGGCAGATTTTGATACAGACAATGATCCAGAGAGAAATGGTCCTCTTTTGCACTGCTTTGCCTATTTTCGTTACAGCAAATACAAAAAAAAGAGCTGATCATCCACACACTGTAGTAGAATCATCCACACTTAGTAGAATCAATACAGAAGCTGGGAGCTCTTTTGATATCCAGCAGATATAGTCTTTCTTCCTCCTAAGAGGGATGAGGTAGAGCAATTGAAGCTTGTAGGGTGATGTTTTGCCCAACATGAAAGGGAGTAACCACTTTTGGGAAGAATGAGGCTTGAGTCCTCAACACCAGCTTGTCTGGCAAGAATTTTGTGTACGGCACGTTAACAGAGAGGGCTTGAGTGTGTTATGGCAATGAGGTAAACAGTCTTTAGAGAGAAGATCCGCAACAGACAGCTGTGCAGACACTCAAAGGGAGTACATATCAGGAATATGAGGACTAAGTTGAGGTCCCACTGATGCATAATGAGAGGGGTGGGTGGAAACTTATGCTATAATCCTTTTAATAAACACACCACAACAGGTGATTGAAATTAAGAGGGCTGGTCTGGTAACCGTATAAATAGCTAAAAGAGCAGACAAATAACCTTTAACTGTGTCCAAAGCCTGTCCTTGCTGGGCTAGAGACAACACAGAAAGGAAACCTGAGATAGTTTGGCATGAAGTGGGTCAATCTGTCTAGTACTGCAACAAGCCAAAAAACGTGTCCCAACGGCAGGCATTTACCGCTTTTATGGAAGATGCCTGGCTGCCAGAATGACATCAACTACATAGGCAGGAAGGTCGAGTGAGATTAACTTCTGCCACTCAATCTCCAAGCATGAAGATTAAGATTGCATAGGCCTAGGTGCTGGACCCTACCCTGCTTCTGTGACAGAAGCTCCTCCCGAAGTGGATGCCTGATAGGAGGACAGATGTTCATGTCAAGGAGTTCTGAGCACCACACTCTCTTTGTGCAATCTGGTGCCACAAGGATGACTTCGGCCTGGTTGTTCATGTCCTTCTTCAGAACTCAGGGTTGGAGAGGTAGCAGGGGAAAGGTGTACAGGAGCCCTGAGGTCAAATCTAGGCTGAATGCAATTCCGAGAAAGAGAGCTGTCTCCGCTACTCCAAAGTGCAAAAGGGCTGACATTGTGAATTCTCGGCGGTGGCGAGGAGATCGAGCCAGGGTACTTCCCATTCACAGAAGAGACCTTGCACCCCCTCCGGTTGTCACTGTCATTCTTGATCTGCTAGGCATCAGCAGCTGCCATTCAAAGATGCCACCAGGAAAATTCCTTGGTGCTCCAGCCACTTCCAGAGGTGTAGCGTCTCCTGACACAGGGTGCATGATCCCACAATGCCCTATTTGTTGCAGTACCACATGGCAGTGGTGTTGGCGAAGAACACCCGTACCAGCCACCCTTTGATGGATCAAACACACAAAAAGTGATTGGAGGAATGCTTGCAATAAGTCTAAGAACTGGCAATCTCTCACAGTAGCATTGTAACCCATGCATTCTTTTAGCCACAATGCTACCTCTACGTGGACCCAGACACATGCGAATCACTCTGGACCCTGTGCCAGTAGGAACAGTAAAGCCCAAATTGCCAGGCAAGGTCCTCCCTGAACCAGAACAGAAGTAAATCAAGACCAGTTTCTTCCTGATTAGGGCTTATCAGTCGGGTGTAGCTTGGTTCCAGAAGACACAGTGAGCATGGGACCCACACTGGGACATACCCTTGCCACTGAAGGTGTTACATCAAGCACACAAAAGATGATGCAGGAATGCTTGCAATAAGTTTATTTGCTGGCAATCACTCAGGGTAGCATTCCAACCCATTGTTCTTTGGCCCATTATGCCACCGCAGTTTGCAAATCAGTTTTGACCCGGCTCCAGAAGAAAAAGTCCAGCCCAAACTGCCAGGCCAAGTCTTGCTTGCCAGGACTGGTTTTGCAGTGATTGGAGCTTGTCATTCGGGTGTAGCTTGACTCCAGAGGCACTATAAGTGGCACGTCATCATCAGGCATCAACATCGGCGTTATGCTTCGAGTTCCAGCGTGGGTTGTGGTGCCCAGACCGACCTCAGAACCAAAGCCGGTGCAGGATCCGAAATGGTCCAAAATCTTTCAACTGACGCCAAGGACGGACTCGCCGGCAGAGTCTCAGTCACAGGCCTTTGCGGTTCCTTGAGGTCCAAAGGTACACCAGTGGGAGCCAGCAGCATCCCAAAAAGGCGTAGCATGGTGTCACGGAATTCATGAATATGCTACAATGTCGCTGCAGCAGACAACATTTCCGGTTTTCCCAGGATGAAAGTAGAAATCGGCTCCGGAGATCGAGTTTGGAGAAAGAATGAGAGGCACCTCTACGCCCTTGTTCCCTCTCAGGAGTTTGAGAGTGGCAGGAAGGAGCCGAGTCCAGCCTGGACTTCCTGTGCTTCTTTTTAGACTTATTCAATGACTTCAACCACTATGAAATTCTGCCACGGGAACGAGACCTTCCCTTTGACAGGCCACATTTTGGAATCTTCTGTTGTTTGGTGACATACAGCCTGGCTTCATGGTCCTGGATGACCTTTGGATTCATCAAGCACAGGTGCTAGAGGCCTTGGAGTCATGGTCCACCCACAAGGACCAAAGATAAATCTGGTGGGGAGCGGTCACAGACATTTGTTTTCGTCAGACCCTACAAGGTTTGAATCCTGTGGTTTTTAGGGGGTGACATTGTTCTTAGCACACTGGATATCTCCAGTAACGTTTGAAGAAGTTGGTAGAACTTTCCTCATGAGAAACAAGGGATCTTTGTCCCGAAGAGTGGAAAAACAAGAACTAACATCAACATGCTTGGGTGGTGCTTATAAGCCACTCTGCATGTCATTTCCAGAGCAGAATGACATTGGCATTTAATAGTAGTAAAGTTAGGATTTTGTCTTAAGTTTGTCTTAAGTCTGTCTTAAGTCTGTCTTAAGTCTGTCTTAAGTCTGTCTTAAGTCTGTCTTAAGTCTGTCTTAAGTTTGTCTTAAGTCAAACTTAAGACAAAATCCTAACTTTACTACTACTAAATGCCTTCTGTGAATACCAAAAGTAGTAAGTTTAGGATTTTGTCTCAGATTAGTTCTGTGAATCGGCCCCTGCATTTTTTAAATATTATCAAATAAAATTGGCAATCAGATACTATAAAAACTGAGGTATCTGACCATAGTCAGAGAGGGACTTCGTGCTAGGACTATCATGCCACAGGTCATGCCCGCTTGTAGCGCCAACCAACCTCAGTTGGAGGCAACATCAGGGATAGCGAGAAGCGGCCTTTAGCCTGTCATTGTTTATCTTCCAGCCCTGAACAAGCTGTGATAGAGAACAGCCAACTCACTATTTCACAATGAACCACAGGTATGCTGTGCAATCCATCTTGAGAAACTCGAACACAAGCTTGCTAATAACTGCTTTAGCCAAAATTAGGATAGCGCTTAAAAATAGCTCAAACGTGTTTTGATGCTAAGGACCCAATAACCATGTTAGAAATGTTCATGCTGTTTTCACTGATCATGATATGTTTTGCTACATTCGTTTTTTTAGTTCTGTGTGGTTGCCATTCATATTTTAGGCACTAGACTAAGATTTTTAAATTAAAATACCTGCCCTGTTTCTTAGTGCTATTTTGAATGTGTTATTCATTTATAAAAGAGGGTCTGGAGTTCCACTGTGTCCCTGAACTCATCTTGTGGGACTGACTGATACCAGTAAACACTTCCTGTGTACTATTGCTCAGTCAGTTTTGTCTTGTTTGCAGTCCAATTGTATTTCTAATTCGTATTAGTGCACTGACTAAGTCCTTGTGCAAGGGGGTTAGAAATCAGTTCCCTGCGACTCTGGGAGTGGGGGCCCTGATTGCATCAACAAGAGATTAATAATTTATTGAAGCACTAAGGCCCTCATGAATCTGGAGATACTGGGTTGTTTTCTGTGTGGTTTTCTCCAATTCTGAGAAGAAAACTGCAATATTTTCCACCAGCTCTATGCCGGCCGAAAGTGTATGGAAAAGGGCCAGTGAGGAGTTGGAGGGGTGGATTGGAGAACAGGGGGATTATCAGTGGGAGTAAGCAGGGTCTGGTGTCTCAAGGGACTCTATAAAATAGGGTCAGGAGACACTTACAGGTGCAGGAGGTATAATTCCACACTACAGGTGAAAATACCCCACTTGTAATGAGGGCCTAAATCCTCTATTAGAAGGGGTGCTTACAGACCATACTTGGATTCACTAATTGAATAATTTCAGGACAGATTGGCTCACTGATGCAATCATTCTTATTAGCAAAGAAAAGGGGACAATGTCTATCATTCTTTAGAACAGTGATGTTCAACGTTAGCATGAGAACTGAATCCATGGCAGATTTTCGGGATACTCTTTTGGGATAAATCTACATACAATTAATCTACATGGAAAATCATTAACATAGCTAATAGTTATCCTGAAAGTCTGGCATGGATTTATGGTTGTTAAAGTTGTACAACAAGATAGAAGTCTGATCACATTACAGGTTGCACTGCTTGATCTAGAACGTCTTCAATCCTGATAGGATTTGCATGCCAGATATTTGCTAAAATCAATCTCACTGTACTTTCATTTTTGCCTCCAAAGATCATTCACACAATGCCTTTTCAGTAAGGTGCAATCTGAGGCACAGTCTCACAACTTCTGCTTCATGGACTCTCATATACCTGAATCATGGTTTTACTATAAATATTTAGTAAAAAAAACATTAACGGTCAAGGGAGTACAAGAGGTCACTTCTTCTCCAGATGTTGGTGCTCTCTATTGTGAAGGCTAAACAGATTTTCATGTCCTAAATTGATTTTGTTTCATCTTCCTCGTAAGTCGGACCCAATGTTTTGCAAGTCCATTGCAACATCAAACAGGAAGAGGCGGAGATCGCTAAAACAGGACCAAACTCCATAATGAATATGCAGGAAGGATTAGAATTGCATTCCTCTACCATATATTAGTAGGGCACAAATCTGATACAAAAGCAGTCCAAACAAAGATGGTAATATCCCACAAAGTAAAAATAAGTCTTTTCACTCCTCAGAGAGTGACCATATTGATAGTCCATTCTAAGAATTGGAAAGACGTTACGATGATGTCTTTCTCACTGCCAAAGGGAACATATTTGAAAGATAGCATATCTCATTAGAACAAAAGCTTAAAGCATTTTGTTAAAAAAAAAAAAAAAACTTTAAATCCCCCAAAATTATTTCAAGTTGAAAAGTGTGGGAGAGAGTACAGACATTTCAGATGCCGAAAAAGTGCCTGAATCAGGATTAGGATGGTGTTCCTTGGGGACAATCTGGAGGAAGATTTCCCGCAAGCAGCATGAGGAGCAGGAGCAGTAATTGTTTGGTGCATTTGCGTGTTTTGGCCTGTCCCTAGCTAAATGTTTGGGGGGTGGAGGACAACTAAGTTAGAGCGCTGGGTGGGAGAAGCAATTTAATGATCCGAGTAAGGTGCATGGCACTGTTTGGCACATATAACAGGGGCCTCTTATACTGTGGAAGTTCACTACGTACTCAAATGCCTGCTTGCAGCCTTGACTGATTTCCCACCTACACACACACTTATAAGGAAAAGTTGTCAAACACTAATACCCACTCTAGTCAATCAACTATGCGCAGGACTGTCTTCTTACGCATGAAGACAGATTTTTAAAACAAGCATTTGCAATGCAATAGGTCTCGCATTTACGTTTGAGCTATTGACATTCCAAATAACAATGCCTTTCTATTTTTGTTTTAAAAACATAAATAAAAGGCATTGTCATTTACAATGCCAATAGCTTAAACTCGCGTAACTGCGAGACCTATTGCATTGCAAATGCTTGTTTTTCGAAAGCATTGCTGTAAAAGGTCCAGCAGGGTGCGCTCAGACCACCCCAACCGATATTAAAACCAGGAAGGAAAGACAGGAAATTGAACATGACAGCTGGCCAGCGCCCCTGTGCTCTGGAAGTCGCACACGGACGTTCCCTGTTGAAAGGTGAGTGAAATGAAAAGTTGCTTTGCCCACCTGTCCGTTTTTCGACTGGCCACGTCGTGAGATTGTAGACGAGTGATCCCTTATGGTATGAATGTGGTGGCAGACACGGTTGAGGGTGGAGTTTGACTCCACAAATGTTCAGGGACTTCCGTGTATGGTGCTTGGCATAAGCGTGCCTTCTCTTCATTGAACATAGCGCCTAGCATCTTGGAGTACTTGGTTTCAAAGCACTACTAGTGTCGTATTGAAGGGGGGAATGGGCAGCAAAAGAAGGAACCCCGGGTGTTCATATGAAAGAAAGTATTTTTAGAAGTTGCTGCACCGCTATAGCAGGGAACAACGAACTTTGGGAAGGTATAGGATTTGAAATCATGGCTGGCGGAGAGGGACATGCTCGGCGAAATGGCACCAAACCGAAAGTGGACAAACACAATGCGTTGTAAGTAGATCATACCATGTATTCTCTCGCCTGTCAGCACCACCCGTATCTTCCTTAAGCCGACAATTGCTCGTTTTTGTTTAGATATCCTTTTTCTGGGCTTCTCTCGCAATAAGACATATTCCCCCAAAATACGTTCATTTTATTTGTCGACTAAAAGAATGAGTTTTCCATCACTGTACGCAAACACACTCTAATTTGCAATCTGTTCCCCCGGGAATGCGGTCTCTAAATAACCCTTACCTAGAGGGTAATGTTAGAACCACCTTTGAAGTCTTCCTAAACTAAGGGACATTACCTCATCGTACGTTTCCCCCCTAATTAATTACTTACGGAGGCCACTGCGCCTCACAAACACACCCAGTTCCCTTCTCAACAAGCACGCCAGGTGGAAACAAAGCACCAGGATCTCTTATCTTTATGGGGCCATGTGTTTCTAATTAGTGTGGAGGCGCGCGCTGCCCCCGACCTCTCAAAGGAAAAAAATCTTGACGAAACCAAGATTTTTTTTCTTTGACAGTGCGCTCCTCCACGCTAATTAGAAACACATGGCCCCATAAAGATAAGAAAGTGCTTTGCGACAGCAGCAAAGCAGACGACCCAGTCCGGATCGGCCGGACGAAAAGGCGAAAGGGCGTCAACAAAAAAACCTAATTTCCAATGGCAGGCCACCGTTTAGCATAAATGGTGACGCCAGCCAATAAAAATGAGGGGCGGGGCTTCAAGTCCCCTTCTCAAATCTACTCTCTTACAATATCTCTCGCCCAGCGAAGCAGCGATTTGCGCTGCAACGCCAGGCAAGACCTAAAAATGAACACAGAATATTTTAAAAAGGAGATTTTTTTTAGATTTAAACCTTATTTTCACATGATTAGACAGATTAAAACAAAATGAGAAGACCAAGCAATTCATCAAATAACAATTAGGTGCCATGGTAACACTACGTTTGTGGACACAGACAAGCAAAGTTGTGAAACAACACTTTTCACTACTCATATAATCAGTGTGGTGTAGGATGGACTACAATTAATACATTTCAAATAAATCTTGTGTAATTTACCTTAATCTCAGGAACTGTTATCCTAGTTTCTGGGTTTTTATCCAGCATTTTTGGAATCAGGTCCTTCAGGTCTTCACTTATGCTTGGCCTACCAGAGAAATCGTTAATATGACGTTAAAAAGGTGACATCAAGCTACAGATTTACAAAAATCCATATGAGTGAACAGCTGTGAGTGAGCAATTATCAATGTATTTAACTTTTAAACTCATTGAAGTCTGGCAAATGTTAATTTACAATTTGGTGCACAAACTGTATTTTATTCAATAAGGCTGCAAACCCTTTCATGTTTAATTGGCACCAAAGGAAGGTCTGTCAAAGTCTGGATTTGAAATCAGCTTAGCTTTAATTGACGGTAATAATGGAATAAACCTAGCAGGCTACTATAATCTGCTTTTCCCCCAGATAGGATAAAATCCCTAGGATCACCCCCAATGCCCACCTCTTATTGCAGCAAACCCAACTACACCTTCTTCAACTGCCCCAAATGTCTTATAACTATGTATCTATATTTATATTGCGGTTACTTATAACATACATACTACCAATTAAATTGCAGAGAGATGGCAAATCTACAAATTAAATGGCCATTCAGCAATCAAAATGCTGAAGCATCAGCAACTGATGGGGTATTCAGTTAGTCATTCAGGTAGAAGAGAGTTTGAGTTTCTTTTTGAGGGCCAAAAGATGAGGAGGCAGGGGCTTCACAAATATGCATGGACAGGTACTTCCAGAACTTGTACTGCGAAAAGTCTGTCCCCTACTTATTACGTTTGAATGTGGGATTCCATAGCATAAATTGTTTGCATGTGGAAGGGTGGTGACAGGATGCAGCAAAAGGTATTATAGGGTGGTGCTTGAGACTAATTTGTATGCAAGACAAAGGATCTTGAGGTTAACTCTGTTATTCATGAAGAGTATCTGGTAAACGTGGGTAGGAATGGGATTAGCACAGTCAAGTTTAGGATTTGCAGAAGCAGCCGACAACAGTGGTGCAGTATTCCTGGGCAATGTATGAGGACTATTACAAACAGGCTCAAGTAGTAGTTTGTTCTGTTGGCAACAAAGTTGCTAAGACTGTGGCTGTTGTCTAATTTTATCCTAAGATATTTGTGTAGGTGGCTAAAGGGGTTAAGTGGCTTTAGGGAACAGAGTTGTGGGTTTTGTCCAGGTTCTTGAAAAGACTGCAGATATCCTTGTAAGAAAACATGTCAGGGGGCATGGGTTACACCTCGTGATGCAACGGGCACTATACGCTAGATCCGGTCATATCTACTTTATTTCAGGGAAGGAAAGGCTGGAGATGTGCAGAGTTTTGCGCTGTCTGGAGTAGGCTTTGCATGTATGGAGAATGCACTACAAGACAGCTCCTCAATGACTTACTACATTTCCCAACAATTCTTGAAATCTCACATTGTTTGGAGACAGTGGAGGCCATGCTCATTTATTAAATAAAACTCTCCTTGTGTTTCACATTGTCCATGTTAAGCATTTGTGCTACAGTGTAGCTGACGCCACTGCTATTTGGAATCAGGATTTCTTTTAGCGAAGAACATTTGCTTCTTCAGGGTGTGTTTGAAGACAATTGTGAATACAGAAAAATATTCTAAAAACCAGATTGTGTTTAGAAAACAAACTTTGTGCTATAATGAACATTAGACTTTGGGCTTTGCTAAAGATTTTAGGAATAGTTGGTTGTATTGTACTTGGGGTTGATCCTGTGATGAAACAAGCAATGGATTGTCTTGGCAAGGTAAAAGCTACACATAAAATGTATATATGATTATGCATAAGATAATAAGAGTTCTTAGAAAGTGATTTATGAATTCCAATGTTAGGAAACTCAGAATATTAATGCTTGTTGATTGCTTTTTGCAGTGGCACAATGAGTCAAATAGAAACTAAGCTGATCTCTAGCAGAAAGGTCCTCTGTTACAAGTCTTGAGGTAATTACCACATTATTCATATTATTTGTGGGATGGTTTAATGAACATAAATAATGATGTTTTTCAAATGTTATGCTGTAGTTTAACAAACAGCAGGTTTCATATCAGAACACTGATAGAAGATTACACAGAGATACAGCCAAGGTATATCTTTTCACTGTTATTATATATGGAGGCCTCCTATGGCATGTTAAGATAGCTCCTATTGCATTTAGCTACCCATTTCAATATACAGAGCTAGTGTTCAGCATAAGTGAAAATTCAGATTGATGGTGTTCAGCATCCCTGTTTGCTTTCTTACCTATTCCTCCTCTACTGTTATTACTACCTGGTATTCCTCTGCATGTTGTCTTTAGTCTAGATGGTGAGAGGCGGAACAGCACATCGCTCCAGTTTGATCTAGACTACAAGTTTAGTGCTTTCTGCTGGGCCATTTCAGAGCCATATGTTGTGAGTACATATGACCCTCCCTCTCTTCTAAGATGCTCTGACCATGGGAAACATATTTTGAAGGAGTCTGGGGTCTTGTATCCTAAGGTAGATGAGAGTGGAGTGAAACATTCATTCACAGTGTTTTGTGTTTGCATGAGGAGAGCATATGTGTTTTAAATAGGTCAGGTGAAAGAGTGGCACTTATGGCAATTCCAAGTGTCCATGTTAGAGAAGAAGGGGTTGAGAATCATCACTTTGGGGGTAGTGGCTGAGAAAAGAGTTATACCTATCTAGGACTGGACCTGAAGATCTTGTGGGAGTCTAGCTTCTGTCTTCCAAAGTGTTATGGGGAAAGCTGATTCTTTGACAATTCCATGTCTTGGACAGAGCCTAGTCTGAAATGGATCGAACATGATTTTAGGTTTCAAGAACAGTTGAGGTTGAGCCACTTTGAGACACTACACTTTTTTTCCAGGACATTGGTGGGTCTGGGGAGATGTGATGAGGTTTGGGACAAACTGACAATAATGGGGCAGTGTTACAGTTTATGAGGTGGAGATGGGGCACTGCTGGTCATAGGAGAGAGTTTATTTGTGTCAGATCTTTCAGATGCAAAGAAAAAGGCACAGGTTAAGGCCAGTGAGGAGAGAAGGACATTACTTTGGGCTTGAGAAGACCTAAGAGAAATGTTAAGGGATTTTGTTGGGGAGGTATTAGTGGCAGTGTAGCCAAATCTTGGGTTCGGCGGTAGGTAAGGGGAGAGATGTGCCTAAGCATGGGTAGGCTGGTGTGTTAGACCTAATTTTCTCTTTGGATGCCTTTTACATTTTTTTTGTCAAAGTTCTCTTTATTTTCTAGGTAAGTTCACAATATAAACAAGCAATCGGTAAACCTCAACCCCAAGTTTGATTGCTATTTTCAAAGGTACACCGTTCATAAATACAGAGGCGGCCAAGTGGTCGGTATAAACAGGTTGTCCATTATAGAACATACAAACACGTTCCCCCACCAGAACAAAACAAAGTTCGTAACCCACCCCCTGCCCCCAACTTAACCTACAAATAAATGTACGGTACATGGGAGTGTCATAAAAACAAGTGGAAGATTTGTTTCCTGCGAGATATTGCATTATGATTCTTGAAAATATTAGGTCAGCATGTGTATCTGCCCAGCTTTCCAGTAGTACTATGTATTCAAAATTGAAACAGATGTAGGGCCCTCATTCTGGTAGGGCATGCACACAAAGGCAGGCCTTTCGAAAGATAGTTCACCGGGGGACCCCAATCATATTCAAATTTCTTATAAGAGTCTAGTAGGATATCTGCCATACTCTCCATCGTAACCGCCCTCCATAGCCTTGCGTGCCTTTGCGTCAAAGAGGTGGCCCCCACTCATTTCCATGCTGCCCCCACTGCCATTTTGACTGCCCCCAGGCATAACCACATAATCGATCTGTCTGTTTGTCTGATACCGAAGGGAATCACTACTTAACCCTAAAAGTACAAAGCCGGGGTCATCCGAAAGCGGGTACCCCAGGATCCCCTTAAGTTGTGCCAATATTTCAGAACAAAAGAGGCGGTCCCAACAGATGAGTTTAAGGTCCCCCAGCAGCCCACAGCCCCTCCTTCAGAGATCTGAGGTGGTCCAGGGAAATATTTTCTTACGTTTGGTGGGGTAGAGGTACCAATCAAATAAAAGTTTGTAATGAGGCTCCCAGCGACCCATCGAATGATTAAACTTTGGTATATCCCTCACCAGTCCGGACCACTGAGCCTCCGTAATAGGGCCCCCTAGTGTGAGTTCCCAGTGTTCTACATGTTGTGGCATGGTGGTACATAGGGTGTCTATCAACAGGGTGTAGAGGAAGGAAATGGTTCCCCTCGTACCGTGACCTCTCCGCGCAAAGTGCTCAATAGGTGTTAGGGCCCTTGTGGCAGCTGCACATAACTCTGGTTGGAGTACCCTATGTTTAAGCTGAATATAACGAAAGTGTTCTGTGGGTGGAAGTTGAAAGTCTTGTGTACAGTTTTCAAAGGTGCAGATGTCCCAGTTATGAAATAATTCTGAGACAGTGAGGTACCCCCCGCCCTCCATGATTCAAAGGGTCCTAAATATTACACTGGAGGAAATGCTGGATTAAAATGAATTGGAGTGAGAGGAGAGGGGTTGGTCATCCAGGTCTCTAATCTAGTTACCTCTCCAACACTTTAAGCGTTGTCCGTGTGGGGGTACTCAGGTAAGCGTTTGGAGGTCGCTCTGCTTTTGGTTTCCATAGTAAGTCCCAAATATATTTCCCTACTAAAGCTCTGTCCATGTGGAGCCAGTGTTTGTCTGACTGGCGGGCGATCCACTCAGGTATTACCCTCAGCTGTCCAGCCATGTAATGTTATATGGGGTTATGTAGTCCTTAGATACATTGTCGACATTGCTAAGTTAGCATGAGTTTTACTTGCCCTATGCTGCTGCTTTTGCGCACGCCTCTGCTAAGAGTTTGTTTTCGCGACACTTTGCCTCTGCCCTGTACATGATAACAGATTGTTTTTCACGTTCTCAGCTTTCCCTTCAATTCTGTCTGAACATAATGTGCAAGGTCGGTCAACAATGTCTCTTGTTTTTCTGTTCTGGTCAGTCCCTATTACCTAGACAAAACATGTTACCAACAGCTGCAATGTGGAAGAATCGTGCTTTGATATAACGTTGTTGCATGTTTTTGAAACACACTCGAAGAAAGCCGTTCCATGGAGCTGAGCTCTACTGTTCCTATGATGTAAACCTTTGCGTTTAGGCTTTCAGGTAGGGGTCTGCTAATAATACCTAGAGATCTTCTGTTATATAAAATAACTTCTTACTGCCGAGGGGAGGGTGATTAGGCCCAGTTATTTTGCCTTTTTCAAAGTCTTTATAAAATGACGACTCCTTTTATATTCTATGGTATTGTAACAATGCTAATGATTCTTGCCTTATGCATTTTGCTGCTAGTTGTGGTTCGCATACTGTTTTATGAATCACTATAGTCAAAATAAACATTTTGATCTTATTTAGTGACTCTAATTGTTTTTATTGTGGACAAGTACGTGAGAGCGAAAGAGTGTCTTGTTCCCGCGACTCTGAGGTGAGTCGGGAGTGCTCGTGTTCTGGGTTGTCTAAACATTCGTAGCTTCTTGATTTGTAGGAGACCGAATGAGACACTATTGCTAGTCGGTTGGGATTTTGGGTACTAAGGTGATAGGAGGTACACCCCTATTTACTGAGGTCCTGTTTTCTTGTGCATAGTTCTGTGTATGAGCAGAATCCCGGCAACATGGCGCCGCCAACGTTTGGTCTGGTTCTTATCTGCGAGACGCTTGAGTAGTGATCGTGCTGGTCCACAATACCCTCACTTCTGTTTCCGGAGACAGCTGTAACCTCCTAGATTGACATTTTTATAGGTTTATTCAAGCTTGAAGTTTTAAAAGGTATTTCTTTTCTTATAACCTGTGTTTGCGCTGCCACTCTTTAAGTTGTTCTACTATCTTCTCTATAATGGCTGTAGTTGATATTCCGGCTCATAGCAGAGCCGCGCTGAGGGCACACTTGACTCATTATGCAGTCCCTGATGCTGGGGCCACGCTTATTTTTGTGGTGGAAGCCGATCCGGCTCACCAGTTTGAAGTTTTTTACTCTTGAGTCACATTTCCGGCGGTGGATGGCACTGATGATTTGTTTCACACATATGCTGCCACTGCCGTTCCTCAGCAGTATCAGCCTTATAGAGCTCTTGAAATTCCGCTTACAGCTTGGCAACACCGTATTTGGTTTAATGGCGCCCTTCCTCATCCATTAACGGCAGTCCGTTTAGGCCCTTTATCTATAGATGGGGCCACATGGCCCGTTTTGGCTGGGTTTACCCCACACCCACGTGCTTTTACAACTGCTAATTTGGCAGAACTCCGCGTCTTACATACATCGTTAGTACGCATATATAGAGTGGTAATACAGTACGTAACCCGCACCGTCCAGGTGGGACCTCCTGGCGCTGCTGTACAACCTGCGGGTCCTGGTGGCGTGACCATCAGTCCCGTTATAGTTAATTCTGTCATGGGCAATCGCCCACAGAATAAGGATGAATTTCCTTATTGGCTTGCCGAGAAATTTGGACAGATAGAAGCTGTCTTTCCTAATACCACTCCTGTGGATAAACACAGGATCTTAATTATTAGTTTACCTAAAGACTTAATTCCCGAATTGGCTGATTGTAACACCTGGGGCAGAGTGTTTGCGGCAGTATATTCTATGTTTTTCGGCACCCCCTCCATGACCGTGCTCCCCTCTGTGATTAAACGCGTTCAAGATGAACACGGAGCAGAAGCGGCTGTTGAGCTGGGGATGAGACTGGTGGGAGTGTTCGACGTGGTTGCTGATATGATCCTTGCGAATGTCAAGGGCGATGCCGTTAGCTTTCAAGTAGCAAACCGCTTAGAAGCGGTCGCGGAGGCTGACAGACCACGAGAATTACCAAAGATTATTGCGAAGGTTTATAAAACCATAGGCCGCAATAGTCTGGGAAATAAGCCTACAACTCAAACATAAAAGCAGACTCAAATTCAACAGAAAGCCCAGCCTGACAAGGATGGGCGCCCTTTCTTTCCTAAAAAGAATTGGCAAAGAAATAAGAAACAGGGTTCCCAACAACAGAAGCAGGGTTCTCGTGCCAGTTCACCGACCCCTGATGCTTCTGAACGTACTTATGATTTGCGCGATCGCGCTAAAATTAAGTCTCCTGAACGATTTCAGGTTCCTGACCAGCGTTCTCCTCGTTCTTTACAGGATACATCAGGCTCACAAGCCGGTGGAGGTGATCGCCAGGATCGGGGTAGAAGTCAACCTGCGTCACAACTTCGTGAACAGCCTCGACAGTTTGAAGTCAAGGACAAGCAGGGTGATTTCGCACGAACCCGACCTCCTTTTCAAAAGAAAAAGGTTGCCGCTTTAACAGCGAGATATGCCACAGACGGTGAGGACGCGACTCCTGGATTGGACTTGGGCAGTGACTCTGCTCGACAGCGCGGCGGAAGTTACCATAGTCAGGGAGGCTCTGCATCCCCGTCTGGATGTAACAGCAACTGACACATTTATTACTATTGAGACTGCAGATATCCAGGTTGCCCCCCCCCGGATAGACTATACGATGTCCTTTTCCAAATTGAAGGTGATATACTGTGTCCCATTAAGGTTGATTTCTAGGAGAATCTAACCGCTACATATGACATTTTATTGGCGGAGAAGGATTGGCCGCCACCCTTTGTGTTAGCCTCTTCTAGAGGGGAAGATGTGATACTTCCGAGTTTTTCAGGTTGTGTCCCTGAGGAACAAGCGCAGGCTTTCGCGGAGGAATGGGCTTTGGCCTTAGCCCCAGCGGTGTATCGCAATCAGGTGGGTTGGGACGTTGATTCGCCAGCTCATGAAATACCATTGCGCTCTATGCCACAACCTCAACCTCAATATCCCATCAAACGATAAGCGAAGGCTTCGGTTTGTGACATTCTAAGACAATGGAGTATCAGGGGGTCATTGAGTCATGTGTATCACCTATAAGTAATCCTCTCTTTAATGTCCCTAAACCTGATGGTTCTTTTTGGATTGTATTGGATTATAGAAATTTGAACAGCCATTGCCGCACCTTTGCGGTACAAAACATACACAGTTCAGCGCTGGTGAATAATATTCTTCGTAAAAAATACAAAACGACACTTGACATATCGAATGGTTTCTACAGTCACAATCTCGACCGTGCGAGTGGTGACCTGACAGCATTCAGTGCCGTCGGAAATCAGAAAAAATTTACATGATTGCCTATGGGGTATAAGAATAGCCCCGGGGCATTTGCGGCGTGCATTGTGTCTTTGTTGCATGACATTGACCCTGAGGCCTTGTCGTACGTTGATGACATAATTGACTGACGACGACCTCACCCCGCATCTTGACCGAGTCTACCACATAATCTTATCTTTTGCCGATTTCGGTTATAAATTCAATTTTGCAAAGTCACACATTGCCCATCTGGCCATGCTCTTTTTGGGCTACGAGCTCAATAATGAAGGAAAGGGTCTAGCAACTCACTTCCTCGAGAAATGTGCACATTTGTAACCACCTTCTTCTTTGAAAAAGTTACAATCCCTGCTGGGTTTTTGGAATTTCGGGAGGACTTACATTCCCGATTATGCCCAGAGTATCAAACCACTTTATGCGTTGATACACCCTAAGTTTTCATCTGCCAGCTGGCTTCCAGAACATACTTCCGTTCTGCAGTCTTTGGAGGCGGATTTGCTTGCGACTAACTTCTTAATGACTCGTGATAACACCACCAACTTGGTAATACGTATCGTTTCTGGGGCAGTGGGTTTCACGTACTTAACATTCAATGAAGGAGACACAATACCTATTGCATACAAATTACACTTGTACTCTGTGGCTGAAATGCGTTTTTCCTCTGTTGAAAAAATCTTGACGGCAGTGCAGATGGCGATTCTAAAGGAACGCTCACTGGCGCAGGGCAAACGCATTCTTATGGTCACTCCCTTCCCTGCTTTGGAAGCGGTGACTAAAGCAAGTGTACCTAACTCGAAGGCGTTACACCCACGTTGGATTCAGTGGGCTACTTCTTTGACGTCTTCGGATGTCACATTTGTCTTTGATGCATCTCTTCAGACTCAGGAGTTTTTGCAGTATGAATTTGTTCATCCGCCTCCTTTGTCGCTTCTTCCTCTGAGTGAATACAAATGCATCATTTATACCGATGGCTCGGTGCAACCGGCCGCGGGTTCCAAGCATGCTTATTCAGCGGCTTGCGCTATTAAGGCTGGCTCCATTGAAGATGGAGAGTTTAAGTCATCCATTGTGCACACACAGGCACTAGGAGACTGCACGGCGCAATTGGACGAGCTGCGTGCTCTTGTTCTAGCTCTAGAGTTTGCTGATCCTCTTGTGAATACTCTTATTGTGTGCGATTCTTACTATTGTGTCCAGTCGTTCAATGAGAACTTATTCTTTTGGTCTCAAAATTATTACCGCGATTCTAAAGGCAGCGCAATTAAGCATAAAACGCTTTTGTTCGAGTCGCAGATCTTAAACAGCGTCTGCCTCTCACACATGTTATTCACACTCTTGGCCACCAACGTGTCGGAACACACGCTGTTGGTAATTCTCTGGCTGATGAAGCAGCCAAGTCTGCAGTAGCCACGTGTTCCGTAGCAGCAGTTACAAGATCTATGACTAAGGTTGATAATGAGATTCTGGCAGCGGTCGCTGCAACTAGGGAGGGAGGTAATTATCCTGCGGGTTTCCCTTCTAAATACTCTTATCATGTAACTCCCGAACAGGTTCCTTATGCTACAATTCCTTCGGTTGGGGATCGGCTGATTCCCAACTCTGACCGCAGACAAGCTTTGATCAAGGCAGCACACGAAGGCATTGCTTCGGCACATGCTGGTGTGTCGGCAACAGTCTCTATTCTTCATCAACGTTACTGGTGGCGTGGTTTATATAAACAGATTCGTAACTATGTTCTTTGCTGTGATGTTTGTCAACAAATCAAGCCTTCTACAGTCCCACGCCCTCCACAAACCCAGCTATGTATTTCTAATAGACCTTTTGGCTGTGTCTATCTTGATCACTGCGGTCCTCTTTCTTCTGATACTGCATACAAGCATATCTTGGTTGCGGTTGATTAGTGCACTCGATTCCTGTGGGTATGGCCACAACGTAGTGCTGACGCTCGAAATGTCATCAGGGATTTGCGTGTCTTTATCGGGATGTTTGACTGTGGTACCTTCCATTCTGACCAAAGTCCAGCGTTTGCCTCTAAGGCTTACAAGGATGCAATGAAGTCGTTGGGGGTACAGGTGCAGTTTTCGTCTCCATTCAGGCCTGAGGGCAATTCAGTTGTGGAGCGAATTAACCGTGACTTAAAGCAATCCTTGACAGCTAGAGTCTTAGGTACTGGCAGGGACTGGCTGTCCCACTTGTATTGGGTCCAACGTGCACTAAATAATCTCCCTAGAAGATCTCTGGGTGGGCGGACCCCTTACAAAATGCTCTTTGGCTTTCACATGTTTGTTCCTGACCTTGATGGTCTGGACATTGTGGCGGCTGCCTCTAAGTTTGACGTAGATAATCATTCTGCTATGTTACAGGATCTACAAAAGACACATGATACTCTGGCAACTGAGCATTTACCATCGTCCCCTGCTGATACACAGCTGATTCCTGTTACCGGTTGGCTTCCTAAGGTTGGAGATCTGGTGCGGGAGAAGATTGAAAACAAAAAAGAATTTGGTCTCTCTTACCGTGCTCCGGTTTCAGTGCTTGGGCTGAAGGGTACTCGTACTGTCATTTTACCATCATTGCCAGGTCGCAAAGACAACAGGTACATCTCAGTGGACAATGTCAAGTTACACCATGTGGCCAATTCTGAATAGTGTGACACCTGCAGTTTCATGCAACGCAATATCCTTAGCACCGTTAACTTTGTCGTCACCTGCTGCCACAAGAATGTCTGCTCATATGATGGACACTGTAATTCATCTTCAGCCTTTGCGACAATCCTCTTCTGCGATGGATATTGTGTGCCCTTTTCCGGCTATTGATTCCGTGAGTGAGATGCCATCTAGCCCACGAGTACGAATGGACGATTCAACGCTTTCACCTTTGCTTGCAAGTTCAGTGAGTGCCTGTGATGGAGAACCGGCACACCTTTCTTCTGGCTCGTCCTCCTCATCATCCAGTTTGTCTGATGCACCTAAGTCTAAGTTGCGTATTTTTTACTCCTGGTTCAAAAAGACATACTTCGTTCCCCCATGGACCTACATTTGGTTGGTGCTTATCCTGATATTTCTCTTCAGGTCAATTGGATTTGTGACAGTGTTCTTTTTACTTATAAATGGCCATTATCTCCCTGAACGCTATGCAGTAAAAATGGTCGATGGAACTTTGGCTCCTCACACATCGTCCCATATCATGAAACGTGACAAGTCTTTTGTGAACATTACAGCTTTCCCAGTTCCCGATGGATTAGTTTGGGACAAAGTAGCTTACGAAATCCATGGCCCAACTGAGGTCCTTAGAGTTCCGTACGTATTTCGCTTCTCATTAGGAGATGTGGTGACACGGGACATACATTCGGATGATTGGGATGTGCAGGCAGTTCATGCATTGTTTTCAGATTTAAAATATTATGCTGCCTTTGATGCTGAAGATTTGTATTTAAATTCTGCCAATTATGGTGATCTCTTTTGCTATCAACATTATGGGCATCATTTGTTACACAAAACAAACACCATGAGACCTGTTTTTAATTTTACCCAATGGGAACATTGTCCCACTCCCTTAAAAGGGAGTTCTAAAACTCTTAGAAATAAGTTCGCCTATTTTCAGATTATGATTTGACTCATCCTGAATCCTATTTTTTTCGGCTTCAAAAATCCCCTACATCAAAGTACCTGCTATCCCACGCTAAACTAATTTACACCAACTCGTTTAGAACACAGTTGGCCACACATGGTTATGACCATTGGAAACACACTATAGATTTAAAATCAATCTGGGGAACAAAGCCATGGCAGGTTCAGGGCACTGAGGCATTACATCGTGCCTGCCTGATCCCGACTCAATTGCTGTTTTTAAATGGAACAATTTACCAAACGTCCTGTTATGGCCTTGCAATTGTCAAAAACCTAAATACCCCCTCCATTCCATCATTAGCTGAATATGATAATTGGCGGTTACACAATAACTACACCATTGAGGCTTTGCAGGCTCTCCTGCAAAATGCCTCCTTTAATGTTTCTGAGATAGATCCATTAGGATGGTTGTTGTGGCAAACTAATGCTAATGCATGCCAGTTGCGTTTCTATAATGTTACACCTGGTTTCATTCAGACTAAGCCTGATCCTCGTTATCCACCTCATCATTCTGTGACTACATACTCGGTAGGTAAATTGTGCCAGCAGTGGCTAGAACACTCTACCCTTGCATCTGTCAAACAGCACCTTTCAATCCTATCGAATGATATTGATTTGGCTGACTTTCTCCTAGGCCCACGTAATCCAAGGGCCAAGCGATTTCTTTATGCCTCAAATAATGAAATTTGGAAACTTTCACAGTTGGAAGCCGCCTTCCGTCGGCGTCAAATTGACCAGGCAAACTTGGAAAAAGTCCTTGCTGTAGTGGACAACAGCATTAACACGCTTTCTTCACGCATTTACACCTTAGACAATATTGTTTCTTCTGTAATAGATATTGTGCAAAGTGATGTTTCTGTGTTATATCATGGTCAGAATCAGTTACAGTCGGTCATGCAATTTGCTTGGACTTTGCAGACACTGAAAATGGGTAAAGTGCCTTGGGATTATTTGAATGCCACTGCTTTATTTTTGCCTTTTAACCTGGCTGATAAACAGAAGTTTATGCCCATGAAAGATGCTGTATATACGCTGTTACATATTGAACAATTGGAGCCTTTGCCGTTCTCCGTAGCGGAAACGGACTCTGCTGTTTGGTTAATTCATGGCGTTATCACTTTGCCCTTTTCGCTTTTTCAATTTAAATCATGTATGCAACACTTTCCTGTTGGCCACTTTGAAGCGCATTGGCAGTGCTTTTCTGCATGAATTATGGGTCCTGCCCTTTGCTTATCGGTGTTTGAGGGAGGATAAAGAAGTTTTCCTCACAGGGGAGGAGTGTGATTCGGTAGTGGGTCACTCTCTAGTGTGCAAACACGTTAAATTACACGGCGAGTGTAACGTGTCAGCGCCCAATCTAGCTTGCTTTTTAAAAGGGACCCCAGTACCATCCGTCACTCCTGTCTTTACATTGCTTACTAACGGCAGCTATCTCATTTTAAACAATCAAGACTGCTGTGGTTTGCGGGCGGGTGTCCCATACTTGGTAACTGTTTCCCAGCGCGTAACTTGCTGAAGCAATGTCCTTTTCCCGCCCCCGCATGGGAGTTTAGATTCCTCGCTTTGGCCTTCCATTCCGACTTTGAAAACAGAGTTCAACAAGTTGAGCAGGCTCAAAGCCCTTTTATTCCAACAGGAGGTGGCCCTCACTTCCGCCCGTGAAACATTCAGGTTGCAGGTGGCTCAGACCTCGAGTGAGATACAGTCCCTTCTTAACACTAACCTCCCACTTCATTTTGGGGAACTAATTCACCAAATATTTAATGCATCTGATACGACAGGCCTTGCCCATTTTTTTTAAATGTGTGGGATCTGGCCTGGTCTCTTCCTTTCAAACTATATTCGGGGTAATACCGGCTTTTATTCATTCTATATTTTCCAGCGTCTTCAGAGGGTTCCCCTTAATATTGGCGCTGGCAGCAGGTGTTCTGCTTCTCCTCCTTGTGCTTCGTAAGGGCTGCTCACTTTGTGGCTCTGCACAGACCGGCCCAGCTACAACTGTGCCGTGATCGCCTATATGAGGCTTTTGGATGCTTGCCTTTAGCAACACTTGGCGTAAGTTACGACTTGACATTCCGCTTTGCCTATTTTACTTGCGTGCAGCCAGTGCTTAATTGCAAAAGATGCCTTTTCTCCTGGGCGATGGAACTATGCTTATCGAACACGTCGTGTCCAATCCCTGATTTCAGCCAGTTGATGGGTCCCTTAGAGACGCATGACGAGGCTTGTTCTGTGGATGGTCAAATGACGCGTGCAGCTTTACTTGGAATCTTGGATCAATGGGATATCTGTGCGGCTGCGCAGACTTTCCTACAACGAAGTTTCATTGAATATCACGCAAGTTTGCCTTTTCTACTTTTTGATGCTCCTGCTTGTGAGGAACATGACTGTTCCTTCGACTTACTAAATTGGATGTCTTCGCTTTTTCCACCAATGACAAAGATGACCTATTGGAGAGAATTGCATTCCTTTGCACCCAAACCTTCATGGATTGACTACTTGGTTCGTCCCTACTCCACTGTCTGAAATACACACTCTTTTTTCAAGCTCAAAGTGCCTTTAGCTTTTTTTTTAACTTTCCCTTTTTCTCCGATTTGTTTTTTTTTAGAAAGTCCCTCACCAATATTTTAAACAATGCCTGACTTTTGAACTCTGTTTTTGTTCTTCTGTCTATGTCCTACTGACTTACCAGGGGGAGGGTGTTATATGGGGTTATGTAGTCCTTAGATACATTGTCGACATTGCTAAGTTAGCATGAGTTTTACTTGCCCTATGCTGCTGCTTTTGAGCACGCCTCTGCTAAGAGTTTGTTTTCGCGACACTTTGCCTCTGCCCTGTACATGATAACAGATTGTTTTTCACGTTCTCAGCTTTCCCTTCAATTCTGTCTGAACATAATGTGCAAGGTCGGTCAACAATGTCTCTTGTTATTCTGTTCTGGTCAGTCCCTATTACCTAGACAAAACATGTTACCAACAGCTGCAATGTGGAAGAATCGTGCTTTGATATAACGTTGTTGCATGTTTTTGAAACACACTCGAAGAAAGCCGTTCCATGGAGCTGAGCTCTACTGTTCCTATGATGTAAACCTTTGCATTTAGGCTTTCAGGTAGGGGTCTGCTAATAATGCCTAGAGATCTTCTGTTATATAAAATAACTTCTTACTGCCGAGGGGAGGGTGATTAGGCCCAGTTATTTTGCCTTTTTCACAGTCTTTATAAAATGACGATTCTATGGTATTGTAACAATGCTAATGATTCTTGCCTTATGCATTTTGCTGCTAGTTGTGGTTCGCATACTGTTTTATGAATCACTATAGTCAAAATAAACATTTTGAACTTATTTAGTGACTAATTGTTTTTATTGTGGACAAGTACGTGAGAGCGAAAGAGTGTCTTGTTCCCGCGACTCTGAGGTGAGTCCGGAGTGCTCGTGTTCTGGGTTGTCTAAACATTCGTAGCTTCTTGATATTTGTAGGAGACCGAATGAGACACTATTGCTAGTCGGTTGGGATTGTGGGTACTAAGGTGATAGGAGGTACACCCCTATTTATTGAGGTCCTGTTTTCTTGTGCATAGTTCTGTGTATGAGCAGAATCCCCGCAACAGTAATACAGGTTAAAATCAGGTAGCGCTAGACCCCAGAGGATTTAGGTAGTTGTAATAATTTGTGGGAAAGGCGGGCTCTCCCCCTTTGCCATATAAAGTGGACCATTAAGGTGCGCAGGGTTGAAAAATAGCTCCGTTCTACATCTATTTTTTAAGTCCCTGAAATAAATAGAGCAGTTTCGGCAGAACCGTCATTTTAATGGCATGTATTCGTCCCAGCCAGGATAAATACATAGGTGCCCATCTCTTTAGGTCCATTCTCAGTTGCCGCAGTAAGGGTGGATAATTGGCTTGGAATAAATGCTTAAGCTTGGGAGTAATCTTAATACCTAAATAGGTGATGTCGTGGGTCGCTCATTCGAAAGGTATTGAGGGATTGTTAAGTTGAGCAAGTGTGGTTTGGTCAGGTTAATGCGAAACCCCGCCATTCCATCAAACCGGCACAGTTCCTCTAGGGTAGCTGCGAGGGAGGCATGAGGTGAGGCCAGGGACAACAGGATGTCATCTGCAAAGAGTTAAATTTTATGCTCTTCAGCCGCAAATTGGATTCCCTGGATCTGAGGATTCCGGCGTATCATGGCTGCCAGTGGCTCAATGCTCAGGGCAAACAACAGGGGGGAAAGGGGACATCCCTGCGGCATCCCCCTCACGAGGCGAAATACCATAGAGTTGACTCCACTGCCCAACACCCTTGCTGTGGGTTCCGCGTAGTTGGCCTTAATCATAGTTAGAAATCTGTCACAGAAGCCAAACTTCCTCAGAGTGTGGAAGAGAAAGGGCCAGTCCACCCGATCGAAGGCCTTTTCAGCGTCTAGCGCTAAGAGGACGGCCAATACTGACTTTTTGGAGACTTTTTGGATCAAGTGGACCACCCTTCTGATGTTGTTGTGTGTTTGCCTGTCCTTAATAAATTTAGATTGATCCGGATGAATCAAATCTGGAAGTAGATCATCCATTCGGGTGGCCAGGATTTTGGAGTACAAGTTATCATCTAGGTTTAGTAAGGTGATTGGGCGGTAAGAACCGCACTGCCCCAGGTCCTAGCCTTGTTTGAGTATGAGAGATACCAGTGCTTCACTCATGAAAGAAGTGACCGCGCCTGTGTAGGCCATGTGGTTGAACAGCGAAACCAAGTGGGGGACCAGTTTTGTTTTGAATTGTTTGTAAAATTGGGCTGTTAGCCCGTCTGGCCCGGGTGATTTGTGGCATTTGAGGTTCGCTATCGCTTTGCGAACCTCATCCTCTGAGATGGGGATCCCTAGTAATTCATTTTGTGCATCTGAAACTTAGGGCAGGGTCACGCTATGTAAACAATCTAACTGATCAGCTACATCGGTTTTATCTGCCTGTGTATAAGGATTGTTAGTACTGTCCAAAGACCTGGACCTTTTCTGTGTCACGGGTGATAATCTTGTCTCGTTCACTGCAAATGTCTCCTATATATTCTTTTTCCTTTTTTACCCTCAGTTGTCTTGCCAAGTGAGAGCCCACTTTATTATCTTGCTCGTATGTCGTACGTTGGAGGCGGACAAGGGTAAGTTTCGCTCAGTTATTATAGATCGCGTTTAGTTTCCCCCTAAGTGCTGTGACCTTTTTCTGGTGGAGAAGAGTAGGGTGGTCCTTGTGAAGGCGCTCTGCAGTCTGGAGCTCTGCTTCCAGTGTCTGTCTTTCCTTAGTCCTTAGCTTATTGACAGTGGAGTTTAATGCTGTGCATTGCCCCCGGAGCACCGCCTTAAAGGCCCCCCAATTATTCAGTGGAGAGCTGTCATTTGGATTGTTGTCATGAAAGTAATCATTTATGGTCTTTCTCAGGATGTCACGCAGTAGCTTATCACAAATTAAAGATCCTGGGAAAAACCACCTCTTGTATTTCGGGTGCGGGCGTCCCAATCTAGGCTTAAGAACACTGGCGTGTGATCGGAGATCGCTATGGGGTTAACTGTGGCCATTTGTAAGGCCTTTTGCTTACAAAAACGTAGTCTAGGCGAGAGTAGCTTCTGTGTGAAGGTGAGAAGAAGGTATAACCCGCACCATTCGGAAGTAGCGTACGCCAAGCATCAAGTAGGCCCAGCTCTCCGAAGTCTTTTTCAAAAGTTTTAGGGAAGCTACCTGTGGTCAAGTATTGTGGGTGTGTGCTGTCTGTCCCTGTGTCCCAATTAAGATTAAAGTCACCAATGACTATTATTACCCCATCTGTGAAGTCCCCCAAAGCAGAGAGAAATGCGTGTAAGAACAAGGCTTGATTAGTGTTGGGTGCATATAGTGTAGCAAAAGTACTATGACGACCCAGTATGTGACCCTTCACCATGACATATCTACCCTCCTTATCCGTTTTGCAACCCTCTGGTGTAAATCGCACGGATGAGTGGGAAAAATAATGACACTCCATTGTGTTTAGAGGAGGCTGAGGATTTATACATCATTGGGCAGGTTTTATGTTTCAGGCGGTGTTCCTTGGAGCGTTTAAGATGGGTTTGTTGGAGTGCTACCACATTGTGTATTTGGTCAATAGTATATTTCCACAATTTCTGTCTCTTGGCGGGGGAGTTAAGCCCCCGTACATTCCACGTCAAGGTCATGATAACCATAATCTAGGGCAAGGCAGAGACCTCTGCTATAACATATAACCTTGTAATATCCCCACCAAGTCCTGCCCACTCTATGCTCTCTTTCAGTGATCTCTTAAGAGTGTTCCCCCTGTTATCTGTACATTCCAATCTTGGTTGCATGTAAATCCTCCCATGTACCAAACTAAAGGGAAGATGTATCCCATAACACAAACAAAACACCGAACTTTCCCTCCCGGTGTAACACTATTAACATTACAATACCTTCACCCAGGCATCTCAGTTCGAACCCTCTAAGGCAATCTTTGTAAGATTGCTAAGAAAGCAGGAAATGTAGCAGGTTGAAAAGACATAAGAATGCGAAAGGAAAAAGAGGAAGAAAGAATGCGAGGGAGCTGTGACCCACATGGACCCGGTCATCACAGATGAAGCCTCTGCAACAGTTGAGTCCCATTGGGCATCTAAACCATCAGTTCAAGAAGCCTTATTTCCCTGCCCCCAAACTGGGGAGCCCTTCGAGAGTACCATGACTCCACCGTCGGGTGTAGAGGTAAGTTTCTTCAGCGCTTCTTGTTCGTCTTTTGACGTGGTTGTCTGTCTTCGTTTAAACCCGGTTGGGGGCCTGCAGGTCTGCCAACTTCGCCGTCCGCTGCCCGCTCTGAATGAGACGAGAAGCCGAGAACCTGCAACGCCTCATGGAAATCAGTGAGATGATGGGTCTTGTTGGGGAACTCAAACGCCAAACCAAAGGGATATGTCCATCTGTATTTGATGTTTTCCTGCCGGAGCTTGTCAGTAACTGGCCTGAATTGTATATATCTCGCCAGTGTAGCTGGGGCAATGTCCTGGAAGATGGAGCAGGAAATTCCTTGGAAGGAGACCTTGTTGGATTTTCGAGCTGCTTGAAGGATTGCTTCTTTCACCATGAAGGAGTGCAGCTTGCCAGTACATCTCTGGGACGGTGTTTTTCACCCGGAGTAGGGGGGCTCACCCTGTGCACTCTTTCAATCTTCACCTTCAGTTTGGTCTCACCAAGCAGCTCAGTGAAGAGACCTTGAGTAAAGGCCTCCAGGTCCGGTCCCTCCCCGCCTTCCTGCAGATTCCAAATCGCACATTGTCTCTTTGCGACCGATTTTCAAGGTCCTCACTTGTCAAAATTGAGGTCTTAAGTTGGCCACTTAGAAGGTCGATTGAGGTCTCCATATGCTCCGTGAGGCCCTCTAGGTCCTTCACTTTAGCTTACAGGTCCATGGCCCTGGTGCCGACAGCGTCAACATTTTGTTGGAGAGTCATCAAACAGGTGTTAATGTCTGACAAAAGTGCCTCAAGGGAGGAGGCCATGTCTGCCTTCAGCTCCTCTCTCAGTTCTTTTTTTAAATCTCTGAAAGAGGCCAAGAAATTGTCCTTGGTTAGGGCCATGGGACCAAAACATGGCAGCAACTTTTTTCCCATCATTAAAAGAATCAAATACAAAGCACTCTGGATAGTCTATAAGGCTTCCCAAAATTTGGGTCCTGCTTTTTTCAGACAAAAACTAGTCTGGTATCTTCCCAGCAGAACTCTACGATCCACCAGCGCAAAGCTCTTGGTAGTCACCAGATTCAAAAAATTTAATTGGGGAGGTCGAAGTTTCATCCTGGGCGCTGCTAAAACTTGGAATGCTTTACCACTTTCCATGCGCTCCCTCTCTAGTCTCCTGGCTTTTAGGAAGGCCATGAAGACTTAGCTTAAAGACAAGAAAAAAGGCAGTAAGGCTATACGACAGTCGCACTCGTATTCATCAGCATTATCAGTAGCTCAATCTAAATGCTCAACTGTTTGTGATCCTACCGCCCATGAATCACCACATGGAAAAACTTGTTAGCACATATAGAGCGGGAGCGTCTATTATCTGTACATATATCATCCTTGATAGTAAGGTACTATATCATAGTAATCTTTATCAGTTTCATACATAATATTTCCATCATCAACAATATCCAAACATAATAACTTGTGTCAGCAATGTATATCATCAATCCAACCCGAATCAACGGGAGTAAACACTAGTAATACACAGGAGTCACATGGTTTCAATGAAAAATTCTTGATTTATTTCTATTCTTTTGTGGATACAGACAAACAATCAGCCCAGCCAACGCGTTTCGTCCTTGCAGACATCATCAGGGTTGTAAATAATTGCCAAAATCCTGTTATGTCTTATGTAGATGTGCCCTGAGTTGTATATAAATAGTGTCCAAATAAATCCTCATGTAATGTGTTCAGCTCCAATATGTATGCTCTATCCCTCCTTCATCCAGAGGGGATAAGAATTCCTTTCAGGGATTTGTATTTTCATAGCATGCACCGAACGACAACCACCATCTTCCAGAGTCCGAATGACGACTTGGATTTTCTCCCATTAGTTTGCCCAGGTTTGGTACTAGGAGCTAGAGCCAGGACGCCTTCGGGTAGCTGCGCGCTTTATAAAAACCCAATAACATTAACATTAACATGGTGTATGACGAGTGTGGGTCAGGAGGTGAACCTTGGCGTTCCGCTGCAGGGAAATAATTGGAGACCCTATTACTTTGAGCCTTCTTAGGAGGTATAAAGGCTTTGATGAGATACTCGATATTAGTACTGCCCCAGAGATTCTCTGCATTTACTCAATTGTGGCCGCCAAGTGTCTCCACATGGATGAGAATGGCCTCCAAGGAAGAAATTGCTCGCATTCACCAGCGAGGTCTGAGCGTGCAGAGCCACGGACCCTCAGGCCGGGCGAATTGTAAGAACTCAGCAGCAGCCACGCCGACCTTTCAGCTCTAATTAGGTTCCTGTAGGATAGATGGTGCAGCTCCTTGTGCAGGTTAGTATGAGAGAAGAGGTATGTCTGCCCACATGGTTATTCAGAGGCACAGGCCACCACCGCTGTGTCCGAATGCCTGCGCGCACTGCCTGACCTATCTCGCTGCCATCTTGAAGTCAGGCACGCAAGGACCCACCACTAGGCCTCTCTCCCCATGGGGGCAACCAGCTGCGGGGTCCCGCCCCCACTTTGGCACTCACCGGGCCCTGAGGGAGGCAGGCAGTGTATTCAGCCCAGTCCAGGCCTGGGATGTTTCGGCCCAGACTCGCAGCAGCCCAGGAGTAGGGAGGCCACCATGCGGCTGCCGAACATCCCGGCAGACCTCCAAGGCTCCGGGGGGGCATTTGTTCTCCAGCAGTCCCCACACCACCCGAGGGGTCCGCCGTGCAATACCGGGTAGCAGCTCACCCTCGCCGAGCCCAAAGCCTTTTCAGAAAAGGGAGTGGACCACTCACCTCAGACGCCGCCCACTACAATCCGCTCCGCTCAGCAGGGGCCACCGATGTCTGCACACTCCACCCGCATCTACGGCAATGGGGGATCGTCCCACACTTGCGTGCTGCTCCCCACTGGTGGGCGTTAAAACTCGGTGATTCCAGTCTCCGGCGCTCCCATTTTCAACGATTTCCAGCTCTTCGGTTAATAATGCAGCAGAGCCCTTGTGGATCAGGTCCACATGGCCATCTTGGGCGGCCACGCCCTCCCCTTTTACATTTTTCACAAAGATGTTGTTGGGTTTGGAGCATAGTTGTTATGAAGTTGGTGTGAGGATTAGGTGGAGAAAGAGGGGTTCAATAGACAGATGGATTGTACGGCAGTCATTATCTGCCAAGGTCATTTAATCTACACCTGTCTCACTCAGCTTTAACATCATACATTATATTTAGTATCCAGCTCCATCAATGTAAGAACATCTATGGCTTTGCCTGTTCTTCATTTGTTACAAATTTTGCTTCCAACGCTCTTTTTTGAGAAAAGCTCCATAAGATTATTCTCCTTCATGTGAAGAATATTCTCTTGGTGCTTTCCCTATCTCTAATTGTCACTGGTGCATACAGATTACACCCTGAAATAACCTGCTCCACTGTAATCAGGTGTCGAAGCACACCCGGATAGCATTCGGCTATTCGGGTGGGACCCATATGATGAAGCATGTCACCAACTAGGTTGGTGAGTGAGGGGTCTTCTTAAAAAAGGAGAAATTCGCCTTTTTGTGCACCTCTCCCTATACTGTGGAGACATTGAGTTGTCTCCAGGGTGTACTCCTCCAATTGTTTGATTACTCTATTACAAGAGGACCAGGAGTATTCCCTTCAAAAAACCCTTTCTCTCTCCTTTGTTTTTTGTGTGCATACAGATTACACCCAGGAGTTTCTTATTCTTAAACATCCCAATTATTCTCCCGAAATTCATGTTCAAGAGTGTCAGCTCACTGCTAATTAAGCTTGCTTGGGTAGAGAAACAGCCTAGAGTTAAATGGAGCACACTCACATTACCCTACTCCATGGGTGGTCTCAATTCTCCCTCTAGAGCTATATTATAGAGGTGCGCAATGCACCCATGCACATTATTAGATCCACGGCCCCCAGAATCTCCTGCATTTACAAATTGAGCGTGTTGCGGCAGACCCTCTTTCTCTTCCACAAAGGCTGTTTACACTTCCCATTAGGAGAGCGGGTACACTAGACTCCATCAATTCCACTGTTCATGCATGGCATGTGTTATTGAACAGGCAAGCAGGAGTACTTATGTACTCTCCCCTGACTCCGATAGAGTGGTGCCACTGGCTTCCAATATGTAAGGAGAGGGGGGTCATACAAGCTCTGGTGGTATTGGGATACACAAAGTAGGTGATCTGTTCGTAGATGGCGGGTTACGCGGGTGGGCCGATGTTGCAACAGAGGGTCTTGATATCACAACACTCACGCAATACCACTATTACAGAGTACGGCATGCCCTGCTAGAACTGCTTGGTATAGACCTGCAGGAACCCCCAGAATCTCTACCCTTAACCTTTGTATTGCACTCGACCTCCCTTTCCAAGAACATTTTCACCATTTATGACTTAATGCAAGCATCTATGATGACACAGTACACTAAAGCCAGACTAGAATGGAAGAATGACCTGGGGATAATGTTGGACGACAGCAGTTGGAAGCACTGCTGTGAAGCGGCAAAGCAAGTCTCTCTCAATGGCACACACCGCCTAATACACTTTAAATTCCTGAACAGGGTCTATTACACTACAGAGAGGTTATACCGTGATGGTCTCAGAGATACGGCGGCCTGCTTTCGTTGTGGGATGGAGTACGCCGGGTTCCTGCACGTGGCCTGGCAGTGCCCCCGGGTGACTGGATTTTGGGAGGAGATCATTAGCACACTCAGGGGGATATTCACAAGAACGTGTGCTAAACATCTCCAAAAAATGTTAACGCAACTTTACACAACGCAGCCTATCGCGGGAAAATAACCCTGTGTTAACGTGGAATTCACAACACGGCGGTACCATGCGATAGTCCCCCGAAAACGCGCCCAATGTTCGCGATACAACCACCGCGATGGAGATAAAAACACAAAACCCAATGCGTAAAAAGACGCGATGTGCCCAAACGCGATAAGAAAACAGTGACAACCAGCGAGAGGCCAGCAATACCCATGCGTAATGCGGGAAAAAGCACAAGAACAGCATATGGAAAATGCCACAAAAAAACAAAATCAACTGTGGAGTACCACGGATGCACCCTGACCGACTGCAGAGGACAACATGAACCCCACAATCCCCATGGAGGAACACCCAGGAATACAGGGCTCGTGGAAGGGCAATGGGAAGAGGAAGACGGGGTACCATCTACAGGAAAACCCGATTATCGCCACGGATGAGACAGAACACCACCACCAACTGTACGTCACCTCCAACGTGTCATTGGCAACAAAGAGGCAAAGATGGCACACCACCTCGGACCATGTGAATGCCGTCGCATGGCAGAGGAGGACAATGGAAGAGCACAAGAGGCGCTGGACTGATGTGAATGGCAAAACCAAGCAGAAACTCACTGCCAACACGAAAGCAGCAACGCACCCCGGAGGAGGCCAGCAGAACACCAGGAGCTGAATGACATGGAGAAGATGGTGGCCACAGTCACCAGTCGGGAGACGGTGACATGAGTTGGTGATCTGGACACTGCCCAACATGACCCAACATTACATCAACATGGTGCGTAGCGACCTGGGAGTGGGGGGACGGGGGGAGATGGGCACAATGGCACACATGCACAATCAAGCAGGGCACACTGCACACCCACAATGACTCTGGATCATGTCCCTGATCCCACGGGAACACTTCAGCACACACACAAACACCAAGTAGTCCCACGAACACCATGTGCCCAAAGGGGCACCCACCCAACACATCAACATTCACACAACACATGCCCACGTGCGAAACACAGCAAACATGCATATATGTCAGCCACACTGACAATGCAAGAGACACCACATGACGAGTAGCTTGGCTGCAGTCCTATCATCATGGCAATGTACATGGCACAACACTGAGGTGGCTGAGTGCGGACAACACCCGAAAAGGAGCAGGTCACACTCGGACACAACTACCTGCACAAACAACCCCTGACGTCAACGACACATCTGCGGACAAACCATGCCCAAGAGTCACAACTCGACAAAGAGCACAAGTTACCCAAGTCTGCAACATCTCAGCAGCGTGGAAGCGCAGATCTGACAGGCACACCGCATGAAAGGGATCAGTGGCAGACAAATGAGAGCCGCAGGAGTGAATCACCCACCGTGCAGCATACGCACATAAGTATAAGTGCACCTCGACATTGACAACATCCCGGTACAAACAACAACACCTCCACAACAGAACACAGGACACAACTGGTGCCGCAAATGTGCACAACATGGCAAATCACATCTGGCACAGCAGGAAACTGTGACATGACAATGTACAAGTACAACCTGTAACCTGCAAATATGTTTTATTCACACATGCTGTGCTTGTGGACATTTTGTACTGTGCCATGATTGCCAGGGACGGCCACAATGTGACGTTCTCATGAGAAGAAATTGGAAATGATGGTGTTCCTACGGGCCATTCCTGCTGCAGCTGCAGTGGGATGTGGGCCACCTGCCCCATCGTCCCCATCATCGTCCGGTACTTCTGGAACTGGGATCCATGGGGCATTGGTGCGTACATAGATGTTGTGCAACACACAACATGCAACGATCATCTTGCACATGATGTCCGGGCTGTACAGGAACTTTCCACCTGTGCCGTCCAGGCACCTGAAACGTGACTTCAACACGCCAAATGTGCGTTCAACGATGCCCCAGGTGCGTATGTGGGCCGCATTGTACTGCCTCTGGGCGGGTGTGTTCGGGTCTCGGAGGGGTGTCATCATCCAAGGGCAGAGTGCATATCCTTGATCACCTGGGACAGTGCAGAGAGAAAAGAGTCAATACTTGGTTTGGCATGATGTGATGGCAGGCCCACTAATCCAGTGACTCCTGTGCTGGCTGTGTGTGGGGTGAGTGTAAGCCAGCCCTCAGGGAGTAGCTGGTGCTGGCAACAACTCCAACAGTCATCAGGCACTCAGAAATGCAATGTCAGAACAACAAGGGAGCATGACTTGAGTCGCACAGGGTTAGTGGCCCCGGATCCACAGCGGCCGACACGGGCCTACCGCCACGGGATGCTGACCTGCGGGAGACTGGGGTAGGGTCATGAGGGCAGAGCAGGGTCTCGTATGTCTCAGAGGTGCCTTCCGCGGAGTGTCTCGGGGCAGAATGGGAGGTGTACCCCCAGGGCATGATGCAGAGGGCACATGCCAGCTGTGTCCGGCAACATGGCGGATATGAATGCCACAGCCTCATGCCAGACACCAAGTCCGTACCTGCCCGTTGCTGATGACAACCCCCAGGCCACAGGCTCAGACACCAACAATGTTCTGCCGGAGGCTGACGGTCACTCACGGCGCACAGGGTTAGTGGCACCAGGTCAGTCCTTGCTACTGGTTGACCTCCTCCGTAACGGTGATCCGTGTTTCCACTGGACTGTGACGCATCTCCCTCTCAATCCTCCCCCTGCGTACACTGGCATGGACCCTGCCATTGATTAATGATGACTCAGTTCAAGATGTGGGACATGCTGGACTGCAGTGTAGCCCGGCTGCAGCGGTGGAGTATGTCAATGAATGGGGACCCCTGGGGGCCTGTGTCACGGAGGACAGCGATGGCCTGAGGAGGTCGCCAAGGTTGCGGGCATGGGTCTTGGAGCTAGCACCGGCACGTGGTGGGCCCTCTTTGACACACGACGGTGTCGGCAGGTGAGCAGTGCGGCCTTGGAGCGCTGGGGCAGGCAGGCCTGGTCTGGGTATCAGCGTCCTGGGGTGCAGCAGGCGCACAGGCTCGCAGGCCCCGCTGATCACAGCATCGGCCTCGTGGCGGACTGCGAGGCGCCGCCCTGGCAGTGACGTTGGCCTTTCCGGGAGAGAACCACGCTCTGCGCCATGGGGTTTTTGTCCACACCCCTGCGCAGGCCTGGCGTACTCCGGGCCAACCCACTACACTCACGCACACAGGGGGGATGCAGCTAGCGACATTTCCGCGATCTGACCCACGGCCTGGGGTGACATGGTTGCATCCACTGTTCACTACTCTCCAGTCACCAGCAGTTGATGTCTGCATGGACATATCTGTGGTTTGCATACCCATGTCTGTCCAGCACATCCATGCCTCACTTGTCGTTGTGTACATTCCCATTCATGGGTCACTTGCATCCTTCGCACATGGCTGCATTCTGCATCTCCACACGTCCAGCTGTTGTGTGGCTGTGGTGCCATGATATAGCTGTATTGTGTGCAGGGGAAGCCCAGGATCACCATGGAGTTGTGTTGTCGTGTCTGGTAGGTGGGCATGTTGATTGACATTTTGTATGTGGTTTGGTCACGTGTGCATTCCCACAGTTGTGCGTTGTGTGATGGTGTGTGGTGTGTTGATTTGGCACTTACCAACGAGCAGTCCAGTTACATAGATGCCATCCTGGAAGCGCTGGTTGAAGATGAACTGTCGGAAAATGTAGGAGTCGTGCACACTGCCGGGGTAGTTTGCGACGACATAGGTGAACATTCCCCGGTGGTCCACTATTGCCTGCACATTGATGGAATGCGTGTGCTTTCTGTTGCGGTAGTGGTGTGCAGTATCCTCAGGGGGCACAAGTGGGACATGTGTGCAGTCAATGGCCCCCAACATGTGTGGGAAGCTAGCAAAGGCGTAGAAGCCTTGCTTTGTCTCCAGCTGTTCCTGCGCAGTGTGGGGGAAGTGAAGGTACTGGGGTATGAAGCTGAAGATGGCATCCAGGACAGGTGTGATGAACTTTGATAGGGCTGGCTGTGAGACTCCTCCGACTCTGGCAGTTGTTGGTTGGAAGGTACCAGAGGCCAACAGGTGCAGCACAGCCAGCAGCTTTGTCTGCGGAGGGATGTTGGTTCTCCGCTGGGTTGGGACCGTCAACCTGTGGGCGATGTGGGTCATGATGCGGATGATGGTTGTCCTTTTGGGCCTGTAGTGGGCAATAACTTCCTCGGGCGTTAGGTCTGTGAGACTGGTGCATTTTCGGAAGGTCCGCTGTCTTACTCTGCGCTGCCTCTGTGGTGGTCCGGGGGGGGGGGTGGTGGGTGTTGTGGCCCTGTTGGGGCTCCGAGCTGCATGATGAGTAGCTCCATGGCGTCGTTTGTTCTTCGGGTGTGGATGTGCGCGGGGCTCCGTTGCCTACTGCAGGTAGTCGTCCGGCTTTACACCAGCAGGTGTTAAATACCTGCTGCTACCACGGCTTATCGCGTGGTTTTGACTCGCATCGCAGATCTGGCAGTCCGTTGTGAAAGTGGTGTTGTTGTGTTTTCGTGTGTTTTTGCACGGGAACGCCTACGCTGCATCTCATTAGGGTTAGTTGGTGGTGTCCTCCGTGGGGATAAGTTTTGGGGCAGTTATCGCGGGAATACTGGCGATGTCTGCTGTTTGCCCCCGCTTGTGAATGGGGTGTTAAATCTATCTCCACTTTTGATGGGTTAAGGTGGAGATAAATCAGCAGTAGGTCCTTGTGAATATGCCCCTCAGTGAGGTCACTGGGCTCAAGTTAACATTAGATCCATTACTCGCTTTATTGGGTTATACCAAAAAGCTCAAAAAAGAGGCCCAGCGGTTCGTGGCTATGGGCCTGCTGCTTGCCAAACGAAGAATAGCTATATGTTGGGCCAAAGGTCCAGTTCCGAGAATAAAAGATTGGGCCTGGGATATGCTATATTGTAATATGCAATCCGAAACCTATAATGAGTTGTTACCCCCTCAGAGCCACCCTAAGAATTTCTGCGGACTATACCAACAGTATTTGGTGGGTAAAGAAACTGGAGAAGCTGAGGGGAATTACGCTGAATAAGCTCTGATAATTGCCAACTCCTTTTCCCCCTTGAGCATGAAGGCTGTGGTGATGAGAGAGAGGGGAGGTCCCCATGTGATTGTCAAAACTGCATTTCTTTTATATGTAACCTATGCACATCTTGCTGGAAGACCATTGCGGACCGCCACCCAGTCTGTTATATGTATGCTATGTCAAAATTTGCTATGTATAGGTGCGACTAAATGACATCATTGTTGTACACTGTCATGTACCACTGATACACTGTGAAAGCCACATTGATACTTTGAAGAACTGATAACAGGGTTATTTCTAAACAGGCTTGTTTTACTTTTTTCTTTAAGTTGCTCGGTTAGGGTTCAGATCCAGGTCCGGGCCCCTATGACAGGTACTGATTTTCCAGCACTGGACCTTAGAATAAATCTATCCCAAATAAGTGGATTTGCTTTTCTGGCACTCATAATGAGATTTGGAGTGTCCCTTGAGAGCAGCGACTGAACATATTTTAGGCTAACCCCTTTCCCTGGGCTTTGAAGGAGGTGCAGAGAAATTTGAACTTTGAGTTTTGGGAGCTATCGGAAGCAGTGCCCTTCCTTGAGGACCTGTTTGATGTAATAAGATTACTTAAGGGTGCAACAGAGTATAGAGGTTTGGTGTTTAAGTCCCTGGATCTTCAATATCTTTTCTAGTGCTTAACAACTTTACAGTTGTCCAGTCTTGGTAATACCAGTTTTCACATCAAATCAATGTGGTCAGACAGCTGTAGTAACCAGAGGATTATTCTCAACAGCATTAGACAAGTATGTATGCTTTGGTTACTGCTGAGATATGATAACGTGATGACTGATCCAAGTTGAAACATATTCCATGTTTTTACTGGTTTAGTGGGAGTCGCAAAACACCTAATTCCCTGGGTTAAACAAAAAGAGGGCATCATGTGAGGTGTCTCAGAATTTCAAAATATATAAGCTGCACAATTCAAACAGAGATAGCTCTCAATCATCCAAAGATTAACATTTTTCTGGTAAATTAAGATGTTTTTGCTAAGATCATTGTGACTGCCCACATGATTATTATGCTGGATCTCCTTGATGTACAATTGAAACTGTAGTTGACATTGTGAAATCATCTAGACCAGAATAAAAATGGAGGTGATCGCTAGGTGTTGGCTCTGAATTCCTCCGTTTCACACCTAACCGAGAAACCCACTGGCCACAGTTAACAACAATTCTATGAAATATTTCAGGTAATCCAATACTGAGCTAGGGGACTGTAGCCTTCCAAGGCAAACTTTTTGACAGGTTGAGCTAATGCAAAGAGAATGTTGTTTGGTCTTTCTGAAACCACAGCATGACCCTACTTTTTCCTAGAATTCTATCTGCATAAACAGGATAGAATGCTAGGAACCCAATTCTAATATAGTCTACTCAGAGCTTAGCTCAGCCTTCAGCTCTTTTATGAAAAGGTTAGGCTAGCAAAAGCTTACCTCCCCAATACTCATCAATCCATGGAAGGTCCGTCTGGAGACTAAAAAAAAGGATTCACTTTGTGATTATCAATTACCTCTGCCACAATATAAAAATGTTTGGCACAAGCAAAAAAGCCTGTGCTTTATGGGGGACTTGGCTGCGACCCAAAAAAAGAGGCATGATTTGATGTTTATTTTATCCTACAAATTGTGATGTTCCCAGGCTTATCTTAATTTTCCTATTTCCTTGATGATGAAGTGTATATTGGTCTGGCTGAGAAGCCAACTATTTCCTGTGATAGATTTTTATGGCATTGGAAAGGCCGAACTAGCACTAGCCTCTGTTGGTGATGGTCTGCAGGAAAACACATTCTTTGTATCTGTCAAGGTTCGATTGATGTCTGGAAATATTTTTAAAACCGATTTTTAACAGGTTGGACATTAGGAAATGCAATGAAGGTGGTATTAAATTTGTGAGTGTTCTTAACCATCAGTTGACTCGTTGCTCTTAAAATATACAAATGTAGTGGAGCCAAAATTTGAATAAGTGGGATCACTAGGTTATAATGCACTTTTTATCAATGAAATCATGTATTTTATTAGGGCAGTATGGGCAAGTGATTAACTATATTTTACGCTCATTGTTGAGAGCGCCAGCCCATAAATAGCCTGATCTTCTTTTAATGCACTTTCCTTTACATTTTTGCAATGGTGTTTCATTATTCATGCAAGAAGTAAATAAATACAAATATAAACATATGGAATCCGTGTGGGACCCCACCTGAGGTGGGGTTTCACAGTTCTTGGAGAAGAGTCAATTCCGATTTGCTGGCTGTGGCTTCTCAAAAAGGAGCTGCACCACTGGAGAGGTGTTATAGTTACTTCAGCCCATTTGACCAATCGATACAACAAAATACTGTGATCCAAGGTGTATTATAACATTAGAATGCTGAGAGCTTCACTGAAGACCATGGAGGTGCTCTGGACTTATAATGACTGGTATAAGCCTGGAAATCCAACATTCCAATATTTGTCTTCATGTTTCTCCCTTTTTAACTTAGAACATTCTACCCTTAGAGGGTGGAATGTTCTAATAGCCTTTTAACCCTTCTGCTTTGGGCTACACCAGTCGTTAATGGCCCTCTCCCTCATTATAGTCCCTTGCCTGCAGCTCAGGCCTTTACCTCGGATTCAGGGCCTTTAACAACCGGTATAGCCCTCAGCAGCGGGCTATAAGGCTATAGTAAGTCACAGTCAGATCAAACTTGAATAGGATTACTGAGCAACCTATGTTCAAGGATGAAAGCATATCTTCCCTGATGTTGGCAAATTATATTCTATGAAATCTTGAAGTTGTTGTGTAACAACCCTTCCATAATCTTGTAGTTGTCTGCGGGGTCTGTAGTCTGTAGGTTCTAATGGGTTGACCAGCAGTTTCTTCAACAGTGGACTTATTATTGCATGTTGCAAAGGACTGGGGACTAATGCTTGTTGAAGACAGAAGTCTATACTATTTATAATACATGGGATTCTGCAATCCCTCTCTAATTTCTTAATAATCGGCGACTTGTGACGCACCCAGTTGCTGATTATAAAGAAGAAATGTCAGAATTCGCCCATTATAAGTAATTACAGTCCAGTTCTGAAGTCACACTTCCTGCTGCCAGAGCCCGCAGCCGAGGTGAAAGCCAGGTCAGGGCACAGAGCATAACAGAAGCAGCTGTTAGAAGCAATGAAAAACGGAATGTTGGTTTTCTTTCTTCTGATCTATTTTAATAGATTTCAATGATAAACAGAGAATATGTTTATTTATTCATGTTTATTTTTTGCACTACGTAGATAGAGAAAAGCTAGAAACGTTCTGAATGTTTCTACACATTCCGAGCTAGTGCAACTTTTTTTTTTAAACTGACTTGTATTGAACTGTTTCTAATATCTGTTTGCAACAAATATCTAACAGGTTTTTGATGTGTCTAATTTTGCACAAGATGTCTTATTTTTATTCTTCATGTTTGCAAAAAAGCTCGCTCTGTCATAAGAAACAGCTGCACACCAAGGTTTTAAGAGGTTTGTGGGACAGATGGTGGTGTGACTATGAAATATATGGGATAAAGTACCCCCGGCATACATAATGAGGATACTGCAAGACACCCTGGAGTTTCATAACCTTGTAAAGGAGCTCAGCCTTTGGCCTCGTTCCTCTAATTGGTTATGGAATTCCCTGGGTACTTAAAATATCCTTATAATGTACTGCAGGGAGTACTTTATCCTTCAAATAATCTCTATGCTTTCTGAAGTGGTTATTTAATAAGTTGGCAATGCCTGCCTCCACTGAAATGTTTGAGGCTTTTAGCTTGCCAACTAATTTACTTATATGCTGGAGTTTAGAACCGTGTGTGAATAGAATGTAGATAGAATTTGCATCATCTAGTTGATATGCAGGCTAATTAGCCCAAATTCTCTAAAATTGCCTCCCTGATCTTGTTTGAGAACATCAGTTCTCAAAGTGTTGATCATTAGCAATATGGGCATTCTTTACGGACTCTGAATCAGTAACTTCCTGTTAAATCTTGAAGTAGTTCTCTGGTTTGCTTACATGGCTGACTGAGTTTGAAAGTGAAGTGTTCTTTTAACTTTTGAGTTGCTCGAAGGTATTATCTCGTATGAGCTTTACACCATTCTCTGACAGGTCTCTTGCATTTTCTTCCACCAACTTGTATACCACCTTTCTAATGTCACCCAGCTCAAATTTGTAGCACCTGTCCATCTTCTTAGTTGGTCTTGATTTTTTAAGTAGTAAAGCTGATAATACATAAAGAGCTATGGAGATTTTATGATGGATGGTTTCGAAAGAACCTCTATGCTTTTGTTAGTGGATGACAAGAAGAAGTCTTTGCAGAACCCAGTGAGAGAGACTTTTTTCCTATACAATTGAAGCGGGGGCTGATCTTTCTAGTGCAGCGTTTCTTAAGCTGGGGTCCATGGACCCCTGGAGGTTCATGATGCCTGCTCAAGGGGTCCAGGGCTCTTTAGAAAATCAAATATTATTAGCATATTAATAAAGTATTTTTTTTTTAAAACAAAATGTAACATCAAACATTTTAAAACGCTCTATAAATGTGAAGGAACTTGAAATTGAAGGTTAACAATTAAGTTGTTATCCTTAGTTTGATTCATGCGTAATGCACATGTATAGCAAACAGAACCTAGTATGGCTGTTTGGTGCCCTCAATTTAAGCACTAGTATGCACCAAAAAAAAGAGATTATGAATTTGGTGTAATCAGGGCGCTGGGTGCGCCCAGTGTGACAATCTTTGTTGGTGCCCCCTAGCCCCCAAAAACCTTCACTGATTCCCTCACTACCACGCTCCACCTGTGCCCTCCATCTCTCCATAGCCCCTTACTAACATGCATTACATTTGTTTTATAGTGCTACTCATACCAGTGTAGAGTGGCAAAGCACTTTACATCACGAACAAAGTATACAGAGCCAATGAATCATGAGTGTGTAAATCAGTCAATAGCAAATATTACATAAGAAAATGAGGATTACAAGGTGCAGAAGTCACATGTCACCGATACTAATAGGCAGTATATTTTAAAAGTGTTTTGCCAGAAGAAGCAAAAACTCAGGATTTTAAACGTACCACAGTGTTTGGCTTTACTGACAAGAATGTATTTCTACGCAATTGAACTCTTTTAGCAACATTAGGATAATGAACGATTGGGGAAAAACATAAGTATTTAAGTATTAGGCAGGGTGGTAACCCATACCATGCAGTTTGCATGCAGCTCTTTGATGGCATTTCTTAGCTCACTGTGCTATATTAGGGTTGTAACTTAAGAACTGCGAGTAACAAAAGGATCTCCATGACAAAAGCAGTAACCTGCTGAGCTATCCACATAAAATACAGTTCAGTGATTTGCATGGTACTTGGCAGCAGGCCTATTAACCTTCTGAGCTACTTTAACATGAGTGGAAACTGCCACTAGGCAAAACTCTGATCTCTCTCCAGCAGGAACATTAATCACCAGCGTTATATTTGACATTTTTATTGTTGCCTGAAAACTGGAGGAAGCACAAAGAACTCTGCAGCAGGTGATTTTAAACCTGTGTTATTTCTAAACACGGCATTCCTGAAATCCGCGACAGGTGCGGCTGCACCAATCGCACCGCCCTAGAGCCAGCCCTTGGTGCAATAAAGACAAAGTGATCTGCTAGAGCATGGGTACACGCAAACATTTTCTAAAGGGCCGCAAAGTTTGGTCTGTGATGTGACCGAGGGCCGCATCGATGGCAGCAGGGTGGTGGTCCAGGGGAGGTGGGGGAGGAACAGGCGGTAAGGTGGGTGTAGAGGAAGTGAAGCATATGAATCAAGTGGCTGAATTGCACAATGTGAAACCAGAAAGCCTGGGATTAATCCCAGTTTCCCCTCTTTACCAAATTGTGTGATCCTAGGCAATTGTTTTATTTCACTTTCGCTGCTTTTTCTTTTATTATCACATATGAGAGGACCTCTAAATACATGACTTCAGGACAAAACCTTCTCCTGTGTTTGATTTAATAAGCTATAATGTTGTTCATGTATAATACCAACCACCCAAAGGATGCACATAACAACTGACTTGCCTCTTAGTTGACTATTGGCATTGTCAGTATGGGGGGAAGAATTAATGTTTCTAAATTCATATTTGAAAACTATCACTTAAAAAAATACTTCTCAATGCACTGATTTAATCTGATCTACTAATGTGAAATGGTTCTGCATGTTATTGAAATACACTTTTTGGATTTTGAAAAGACCTTATCATATTGTTACACTTTTGCTGCAAGATGGCTTTGAAATTGAAGGTGTTCCTAGAGTTCAGTGGTGCAGTACACCCTACCTACTTCATTTCTTCAACTTTAATAAACCTTTAAATAAGAACTTGCACGTTTATTTAATTAACATCTTTTTAATGTTAGTGCTGAGTTGAGTGAACAGCAGCCCAGTGCTGCTGATGATCAGGGGGCCGCATGTAAAGGTCAGGAGGGCCGCATGCGGCCCTCGGGCCGTACTTTGAGAATCACTGTGCTAGAGTGTAGCATATCGCTTTCCCTTTTAGAAATAAAAACACATTTTAAAAAGCTCCCCCCATCACTTCACATTAAAATAAAAACTTCGATTTTTGTAAATATTTTTGTTGTGAATTAAATAAAATATGTATTCATGTGTATGTCTTTTTGATGTATATCTTCTTTCAACATTTGTGTGTGTTATTTTGAGGTTCAGTTCATAGACATTGCTTAGGCCAGGCTCTCTGGCTTACAGTAGTGATTCAGTGGGGTCCACAAAAGTCAAACGGTTAAGAACCGCTGGTCTATTGATTTTTCCTCATGTCGTTAGATTTAGCTTTTGTATTAAAGGTGAACAGCGCAGGGTTCACCAGGCATAAAGGGTAACATTTAAATTTGAGATGGGCATGCCAAAGGCAAAAGAAAGGTCTAAAGTGCGCCCTGCCAAGTGTGGTTAAGGAAATCTATTAAGAGAGACTTAAAGAGCATGTTAGGCGATCTGGTTGCGACATCTGTCACCCCATTGATGGCTAGGGTTGATTCGGCTGATCTGGTTGACTAGGCGGGTATCCCCTTCCTCCCTCACCACTCCATGTGTGTCCCTCCAGAAGCTGTGTGCCCTGTCACAGAGGACCGCTCCTCCCAGACAGAATAACCGGCCGCCGCTCTGTAGGTATACAAGTGGCTACGCTCTCCTGCTAAAACCACCAAACAAGTCTCAAGAGAAGCTTAAAGATTCTACACACTCCACGACTTTGGACGCCTGTTTTTACTTGGCATGTCCACCCATAGCTTGAGGTCTCCCATAAGAAAACTGGTTTAAATCCCAATGGCTTCACTCAGCCTTTCAAATTTGAGAGTTTGGACAACAACAAGCTCCTACGTTCTGTCAATTACCCCAGAGACCCCTTTGGAGGTGAAGGAGACCCTTCAAATATGCATGTTATATTATGAGATTCATTTACATCCATTGACCCTCAGTGAGTATCATATACAAAGTTAGTGTTTATTCTGACAGCTTTGCAAGACACCAGCTCTCTGAACCTAGTTTGGACACCCCTGTTCAACAGTTGGACATTAATGTTGCCTAAGACAACTGAGCAATTCTAGCTATAATTCAATTTCCAGAGTGCATGGAAGGAAAAACTGCATCAACAAAGGACAAGAGCTGGGTAATATAAGTAGGCATGTTTGACATTTTTTGCATTGGGAAACAGATGGTTCACCAGGCAACCCTGGAAACTTTTAAAGGTCATTAGAGAAGAGCAAACACAGGCCTGTGCACTCTGCAGACTTACGCTCTATGAAATATATGAAGTGGAGCTGAAGTCGACAGTACACAATAAGCAGAAAAGAACAAAAAGGTTTCCACGTCATCTCTACAAAAATATGAATCAGACTTTTTGCCCACATAAATTAGATTTGCTTTGTTTAGCAGGGATTATGAGAGGCTGCATGTTAAATGCAACGGAAACCGGAATTTTTTTTTTTAAATTCATTGGTACTATACTATCACTTTCACCTAGGACGTGCTCACAGCTCGACAATTATTTTTTATTCGGTTTACATGGAATCTTGTCAAACCTGGTATTTTGCACTGAGTTCACCCCTTCTGGTTCCTTGCATTAGAGCTCTGGCTGGCAGAGAGAGGCGCCTGGGCTCCAAGAACACCCCACAGTGACATAGACATTAGGTAATGTGTAGTGGTTAATGCTGGGTTGACGTCCTAGTCATCCAGTGGAACTTGTGGAACCATTGTGTTGTCCCATTCTGGGCTAGAATGTTTAAGGATTTTGACCGTTGTCAGTTGCTACAGAGTCGTTTACTCTTGGACACTGCTGCACAGTACCTGTATGACAACAATAAATCTTTGCGTTGATTTAATTGTATTTGTAGTCACTTACTACAAAGATGTTGGAGACGCGCTACAGGTACTGTTGAACCTGTGTGCAGTTCCTTCATTTACGCTCGTAGAGATCGGTGCCCAGTTTACCTGGGAGAAGACTTCAACGTTTGGAGGATCTTCATCTCGTCGTGTCGGACGGCAGCAGAGCGCAAAGGCAACATTGGTTGTCGGGAGCAGTGCTTGACGGAGGAAGGCACTGCCCATTAAAGCAATTTGGTCAGTGCGCATGTGTAGGGCAGTGGAAGTGGCTCTGGTGATTGGGATGCGTTCTAGTTGACGCTGATGGCCATTTTGGGAAGATCAAAATATAGAGGTGCCACGTTGTTTGTCTGACGCTTCTTACGCAGTGGCCATTTTGGAAGTCGTGGTTGTGTCTGCGTTCAAGTTGATCTCATGGCCATCTTGAGGGCAGATGATCAGAGGCAGCTCACGTTGGGTGCATCTGACGCAACGGCCATTTTGAAGGTCTGAGCCCGATTCGGCTTGTGTTCTTGCATGTGCAGAAGGCAAAGATTTTACAGTGCAGGTCAGGCGGAAGTTCTTTCTGTGTTTCAATGCGGCGGTGATGCGCACACCGGTATCTACGTGTTAAAGGTGAATTACCTGCTAATTCATGGCGCAGTGATATGCACACCACTTTGCAGTAGCCCGATCATCTGTTTGGGGTGCAAAAGGAATCCAGTGTCGCACTGTGCAGTGACGCGCACACCTTCAAGGTTCACTATTCTTGTTTTTTTTTGTTCTTTTAAAATACGGTAATACGCACACCTTTGTTGTAACTTAGTTTTAGGTGCGTGTTCATCATAAAGTTGATTGTTCATATTCTGAATTTTGATGCAACAAGCAGCTGTGTTGGACAATTTTTTTTTATATAACTGTTTAGGTTTATCTCTTTTAACAGCTTTATGCATACTTGCGTTTCAAACTATTTGGTTTAAGGTCTTAGGAGCTGGGTTTGTAGAGTTGGTGGGTAGGAGCTAAAATCTACACATCAATTCTGGTCACTCTTATGCCATGCAGTCAGTAACACCACCACCATCTTTTTATAGAAGTACAAGGAAATCCAACTATTGCTTGGAAAAAATGGTATAACACATTTGTTACTTATTTAGGAGCTATAGGTGCATCAAGGTACCGTCCTGAAAGAAAAAAATATTTACTGATACATTCGTTGGGTTTCGAGGGCAGTCAATTTTCAAGCATTTTCCACCTTTAGTGAGAAACCAAGGAGAGGAAGACGTTGATGAATATGTTGAAACAGTAAAAAAAAACTAGAATTACGTTTTGATGTTCAGCCCAGCCTAGATGTCCTTCATTACAAATTCTTCAAAAGAGAACAATTGACAGGAGAGGCTGTGGAAACGTTTCTTTCTGCGCTCAGGCGATTGAGTGCATATTGTCAATTTTAAGGTTTTACCGAACAATTGGTCAGAGACTAGTATATATGTAAATGTTCTGACAAAACTATTCAACAAAAATTATCTATGGGGAATCCATCATTTGAGGAAACTATCTGTACAGCTAAAAGCATTGAATTGTCTAAGGCATCAGTAAAAGAGTTAGAAAACAAGAACAATGAAACTGTTGGTGCAGTTCGGGGCAAGGAACTCAAATCTAATGTTGTGCCATGTGATGATAACAAACCCTTTTTCAGGCAAAGTAGCATTTGTTTTAGATGCGGAAATGCTGCTCACACTAAGGGCACCAAGTTTTGCCCAGAAAAGCCTGTCATGTGTAGGATTTGTGGCAAACATGGTCATTTTGTGAAAGTGTGTCAAAGTGGAAAGCATGGTGGAGTGAGTGTTCAAGTGAGCAGAGGTCAGGGCAATACGTCTAATGTTGCAAATGTGAAATAATTCTCTCACGAAGACCCAGAAAAATGCAGAATATTCAGGACGATTTGAGGGATATGGTATTGGTTGTGAGTGAATAGCCAGTTGTGGTTGGTGACGCATCAACTTGTGTGGATCCTCATGTTAAGATTGGTGTTAGAGACAAAAAGTGACATTTATTAGTAGACTCTGGGGCAAGGATTACCATGGTCACACAAGAATTGTTCGAGAAAACGTGGTGTGATCGACCTTTGGAACCTCCTGACAGAGCTCCTGTCTCTTACGAGGGGCGTAAAATAGAGTTAGCTGGATTTTTTGAAGACCTATTGGAATTTAACAGAAGGTAAATTTTTGGTAAAGTCTAAGTTGCCATCAAGGGTTTGTCAATCTTGGGGTGGTTTCACTAAGGGCTTTTTCAAATGGCCTGGTACTAAAGAGCAGGTTAGTGTGGTTGACTCTACAGATTACACGGAGAGCATAATCCAGCAGTTTCCCACAGTGTTCAGTGGGGGGCCGAGATAAATCAAAGGTTTTTCTCATGAAATAGAGGTGAAAGACAGTGCTATTCCTGCAAAGCATAAGCTTAGAAGTGTCCCTTTTAGTGTAAGGGAACGTTTGGAACAAGAACTTAATGAAGTGTGTGCTGAAGGCATTATAGAACCCATCACGTCATCCTTATGGCTTTCACCTTTGGCCGCAGCAAGGGAAAAAAATGGTGATCTGCGCATTTGTGTAGACTTCCGTAGTTTAAATAAAACATCTGGGTAGATTCACATTCTTTGTCCAAAATTACTGAATTACTGATGATAAATGGGTCCAAATGGTTCACTAAGTTAGATCTCGCTTCAGCGTACCATCAGGTTGTGCTAGACCCATCTTCTCAACATCTTACGGCATTTGTGTCACCAATTGGTTCATACCAATACTGTAGGATGCCGTTTGGGTTGGGGTCAGCAGCAGCAGTTTTTCAGAGAATCATAAGTCACATGTTGGAAGGAGTCAGTGGTGTTGCCGTTTTCGAAGATGACGTTTTGATTTTTGGGAAGACTAGAGAGAGTCATGACAATACACTTATCAAGGTTTTGAAGATTATGCAGGACAAAGGTGTTAATTTGAAAAGGGAAAAGTGTATTTTTCTTAAAGACAAGGTTGAGTATTTGGAGCATGTAGTGTCCCAACATGGTGTTGGACCAAGACCTGGTTTAGTTAAGGCCATTGTGGATGCTACTGCACCTACTGACAAGGGTGGTTTGAAATCTTTTATCGGTCTTTGTGAATTCTACTCAAGATTGGTATTGGATTATGCATCTCGAATTAAACCTCTCACTAACATGTTAAAAAACAAACGTGGTGTTTCAATGGGACGTGAGTTGTCAGGACATGTTCAAGTGAATCAAGTCTCAGTTGGTAGGCTCTAGAATTCTCAAATCTTTTGACCCCCCCAAAAAATGTACCATCACTGTCGATGCCAGTGGATTTGGTTTGGGGGCAATTGGCAGGTCATGAAGTATGTCAAGGAGGGCTGGCCAAAAGAGAAGTATGTGGCGTTGCAGTTTCAAACGTATGTTAAAGTTTCGCAAGAACTTTCTGTAGAAATGGCATTTTGATGCATGGAGAAACATTGATACCCTCTGAAAGTTTGAAGAACAGAATAATGTGCGGTGCACATGAAGGCCATTTGGGAAAGACTTTTACCAAACGGAGAGTGACAGAAGTGTTCTGGTGGCCGCACATGGATAATAAAGTTGACGAGTTGGTTGAAAAGTGTGTGGTTTGTGGTGATGCTGAGAAGGGGTTAAAAATAAGAGTTCCGCCCATGGAACCCATCGACTATCCCAGTAGACCTTAGGAGAAAGCAGGTATCGATTTGGTTGGACCTTTCAACTCATTGCCCGTTACGTCCAGGTTTGTGGTGGTGGTCATCGACTACTATTCCAAGTGGCCAGAGGTTCGGTTCATAGGAGATCCCACTTCTAAAAATGTTACTGACTTTCTTAAAGACATTTTTTTAACAGAGGGGTTTCCAACGTCCATTTTTTCTGACAATGGTGTACAATTTGTGAGTGCAAATTAAAAAAATTCCTGCAACAGGGAGGGACTGACCATTGCAGGAGTTCGTTGTATCATCCACAAACTAATGGGCTTGTTGAACGCATGAAAGGGTTTTGAACAACTGTGTGAAATGGGTTATTGCTAGCAAGTGTGTGGGACAGAATGCGGTGCATTCCATGCTTTGGTTTTATCGCACTACTCCGCAGTCTTCAACCAAAGTGTCACCTGATGAGTTATTGAGAGGGAGAAAACCTTCAACAAAAATATGTCCAGGTTGGATGTCTAGATGGGTGAAGATAGATGTCATGGAAGACGTGGATGATTTTGCAAGATCGAATGTTGGTAAAGCCTAGCAATGCCAAAAGAAATATTTTGATGCCAGAAAAAGGGTGGTCTCATAATCAAATTACGGTTGGAGATGTGGTACGAGTTAAAGTTCCAGTTCACACTAAAAAGGGCTGTATGAAGTATTCTGAACCTTTGACTGTGGACAAGGTTTGTGGCAATGCTGCAAGAGTGAACAACAAGAACTGGTGGAATATGGCCAGGGTAGTAAAGTGGAAAAATCACCAAGGACATAAAGAAAAAACTAGCATGGAAAGTTGTGGTACGGAGAATGTTAGTTTTGGGTCTGTGTCCAAAACAAATGAGGGCAATGAAGAGGTCCTTGTTGGGCCACGTAATAGCAAACAACAGTGTGATGTTCCAATAAGATTTTGCTGAGTTTATTTCCTGGTTTTCCTTACAGGTTTCCTGTGTCTTCTTGTACAAATGTTTGGTTATATTCAGTCACATTGTGTGACTCCTGCCTTGCAGGATTCATTTTGTTTCTATTGGTTTTTTTCAAAATCCATAGTTGTAATTATTCTTTTATCATTATTTTTTTTGTTATTTATTTTGTTGTATTTAATCTTCTTAAGATGATGATGCTTTTTAATAGAGGGAAGGGATAATGTAGTGATTAATGCAGGGGTGACGTCCTAGTCACCCAGTGGAACTTGTGGAACCATTGTGTTGTCCTATTCTGGGCTAGAATGTTTAAGGATTTTGACTGTTCTCAGTTGCTACAGAGTTGTTTACTCTTGGACACTGCTGGACAGTATCTGTATTACAATAATAAATCTTTACGTTGATTTAATTGTATTTGTATTTGTAGTCACTTACTACATAATGATCATTCAGACTCACTGGAAACAGGATCTCCAGGCTTAAGGAGTAAGGATGAGGTGACAAACGGTTAGATTAAGTACCAGTCTTCTCATTGGCTTGTGAGTCAATATTCACTGTTCTGTCACTTCTTAAATGAGTCACAACCCCGATTGAAACAAAACAGTGCCCACCTTTCTCTTGAAACCTTCAGGTCACCTCACTGCACCTGGTCCACATGTTGCCATGATTAGAGTTATCACCAACCTATTGAGGGTTGGCACAAAAGGCTCGAACTTCCTCTTCGTACCCCCAAATACTGTCTGAAATCAGAAAATGTTGGCTTGGAAATGAGCAAGACACTGCAAACTACCAGGGTTTGAAAGGTCTAGACCAAATGGGCACTCAATCCAGAAGGACACTGTGATATTATCAGACGCACATACGAAAACCTAATTCACTCACACCCTACTCATCCAATTGCTAATAGATATAGCATAAGAACTCTGTTACTTCCACTAACTGGCTAAAATGAGGTCCCTGGAGATTATACGAAACCAGTGGACAATAGCAAGAAGGTTTACAGGCTGGTCAGAACTTGGCCTGCCCCACTGAAATGATAAAAGCGTAAATCTTAATCAAAGTGAAGTGCTGCCCATGTTCACCGAATGCCTAAATAGAAGAGAACCGCATCTGCAGTCTGGACTCTGACACCTACAACCGGATAATGGACATCTGAAGAGATTGTTGCATAGATGGGGCCACCTCATTAGAAAACCCCATCCTCTGCTGGCCTAATACACCAAAAGCCATACAGACATTTGGCAGGAGCAGACAAGTTGAACCTTAGAACCAGACAACTAAGGACACTCACCTTGAGGAGAGATAGTCTGGGGAATTTCTGGGACCAGTAGGACAGAAGCATGTGCATAAAAAAAACCATTTTACCATCAATATCACAGAGAAGCTATCACCCATGCCCTCTATCCCTGAAACTAGCCACGCTCCTCAGGTGGAATTCATTGTCATGGCAGCCAAATAGCTTCAAGCCGGGACAGCCAATCCTTTAGAAAAAGTTGGATACAGTCTTCTGTGACAAACTATGGTCCTATATAGAAAGAAATATCAGAATTAAGTAATCTGCATTAAAGTTGCCAACCTTTAGAATTTGCATTGCCAAAAGAAGAACAACACCGGCTTTTAATTTCACCTGTTATCTCCAAGAGTGCAAACGGGCAAGTTCCAACATTGATTGAAACCTTAAGCAAAGCACCGTCTGTTTTTAGTGACACAATGAACCTCATATGCGATGTGAGCAAGCTCACCAATGCTCAATGCACTGCGCCACCTTGTTGCAATGGTATTTAAGATGTTGCTCCTGGTTGAGGGCTTGAGGCTTCACTGTCACCCCCCAAATCCATGTTGCTGGAAGTTACTACCTGTAGGGTAGGTATAAGCAGAGCAACACCACAGTCCAAAGTGCTGGTTTGCAACTTCTATTGCATCTTTTCAGAATATTTGAATGCAATGGAATGCCTGTGTCTAAGAATGGGCCAGAAACAAAGAACAGTTTGGAGCATCAATATCAGGTTCAGTCTGGCACATGGGACATGAAGATTAAAGCCAGCACATGTTGATGGAGTTTACCTTTTGATGTGGTGGGGGTGTTGCCTGGCACTAAAAGGAACCATAGAAGAAAATGCAATGTTGTTTCCTTGGTCAAAAGAGGAACACTATTGTTCCTTAGTAGCAGTGTAGATCAGCCACTCATGAATTTAAGGATGGGCAATCATGCTTATTGAGAAAAATCTATGAAAAGGAAGCCAGGAACTTGCTAAACCCCTATGGTGATGACTTCACATCATGAAGTAAGACGTTTGATGCAGGGAAGAAAGGAATTATCCTGCCAGAAACTGGGGTAGGGTCTTGTATTCTTAAGTTTATGGTGGCAATATATAGGTTAAAACATTTGTAACCCAGTACCAGCTTTAATTCTCTCCGTGCCTCATAACAGGAAAATGATTATCCTGCTGAGAACATGAACTACTATCAGCTTTTTGGTCAGCTTCTGCATCTCCTCTGGCATGGATAGATACTTTACTGCATTCCCTGCAAAAGGGATCTGGTCCTACCCTCAATCTGGTTGAACTGAAAGTAATGATACTGATCTCAAAAAGGGTTTGACAAAGCTGCACAAAACCTGTCCAATTCCTCTGACCCCACCTAATTAGGAATGATGTTACTTGAGCGGACATGAGGTACAACAGCCTTTCTAGCACTTTGTTTCATTTGATACTTCTCCTGAAATTACCCACTGACCAACAGTTAGTGCAATGCATGACCGTTGTTTCAAGGAAAGGTACACAATTTTGGATAAGGGGGCCTTAGTTTTCTCCTCAAAGGGAAGAGTGTGATTTCTGTTCCCGAAGGACTTGGTCACCAATCCTTCTAACTGCATTGCATTTACTAAAGAAGTCAGAGTGTGGTGTTTCAGTATAGCCGTCTTCCACTTCCTCATTCATGTGCTTTGTCTGACCATGAGGGATATGCACAAATCTATTGCTAACATTAGGAGACTACCGAATGACATGTCTGAAAGAAACTTCTTTGGGAGCTTCTTCTTTTCTAGAAGGACAACACAGCTTTCATCTTGCTGGATGTTCAATGCAAAGCTTTTAGAAGTCCTTAACTAAAGCACTAGAGGCATTAGTTGGGAGTTCTGTCGGGAAGCATCACACAAGGGGCTTCAGTTTGGAACCAGGACGTGATGGGCAGAGCAAGGAAACACATGCACTCACAGAATGCGACAAGAAACAGAAAACAATAGTTTCCTGATGTGGAGCGTTGGACAGGTAGAAGTCATACAATCAAAGGATGATAAGAAGCTATGCTCTAGGAGCTGTATAACAAGAAGACAGAAAGAAGCATCAAAATACGAACAAAAACATTGAACAAGAAGCAAGCAAGTGACAATGACAACAACCCCAAGCAATAGTAAGCAACGGGCTGACTCAAAGCCCACTGTAAGTGTTGGTACTGTTCACAATAGGTCTTTGACAACAGACTGCTAAAAGCTAATTGTAAACAAGACACAAGAAGGAAAATGGAAGCAGGCAAAAGTTGCTATAGGAACAAAACATATTCCCATTTTTTTACAGAAGAGAATGAATTTTGGGTTTGCAGAAAAATAGGTTTTTATGAATTGTAGGGAAACTTCTCTTCCATGAAGCTAACAAACTGTCTGGACTTCAGCCGAGACGAAGTTAAACCTAAAGATCCATGGATGTGACATCCTACAACAAGAAATGCTGAAAGTGTAGCTGGAACACCCATCTGCACAGGTAAGATTTGTGGGAAGTGGAGGGATGGTAGACAGTGTGGGGTTGGTAGGTGCCCTGCAGGCAGTGACCATCTTTGGTGGTGGTGATGGTGGTGGCATGGTCTGGGGTCAGGGGAGAGATGGAGGAAGTATGAACACTGTGGGTGCAGGTGGCAGGACACAAGTCTTTTTCTGTGAGCGAGCCCTGGAAAAGGGCAGCAGACGCCCTGTGTAGCCCACTGTCGTGAGAATGGTTTCCTTTGTTCTTTTTAACTTTCGGGCATTTTACGCTAAGCTTGCAAAGTAAAACAAAATCGAAGTTGCGAGCTGCCTGGCTTTACAACTTCACAGACTACTATATAAAAAGAGGTGCCACATTTCTACCATTTAACTGCTTTTCAGTGTGGCTTTTCAAAGACATATGGGCACTTTGGAAGAGTATTTCAATCCTGGCCTTTGAGACAGCTGTAGCTGTCTCAATGGTTTCCCAAAACAATCATACATATTACATACACAGAGGGGCTTTTAATCAATGGGTTTCATCCCTAAGCTATTTCATTGTTATTCACGTTTTGCTTCCACCCACCCCAGCATGGGGCAATGAGTTAGCCCACTGTTCCCATTGACTCACTACACGAGCAGTGAGCATTGTTCACATCCACCTAGGAATGGTTTCTTTCTCTTCAGTGGCAAGTCCTGTTCAAATTGTATTTTGATATATCTCATTTGTATTAACTTCTAATACTGGGTATTTATTTTCTCTGCACTTCAGGTGCCCGATTAGATGGTGATTTATTTTCCATTTAAAAAAAATTGGTTTTATAATGTGTTTTCATGATATTGTGCTATTGCGGCTGCCTGCAGTTTGAATGCGTGGTAATGTGTGATTTTGTTTTTGTATCTTGTTCACAAATAATAAAATAAAATGTAAGGTGCAACTGAAAGGGTTGCTATTTAAAAATCATAACTAATAAAACAACAATCAATGAATGCTTTTTCATTTTAAAATTAGTACTGCAAGCAAATGGCAGGCACATCTAGGTGACTATGTTTTCTTTTTTTAATATCTATTTTTGTGGCATAAACTTGCACAAAAGTATTTAAAAAAATAACCAGCTTGCCAATCCCAGGCTATTGGCTTTGCCAATGCTTGTATCTGTGGCCCTGATTACGAGTGGTCTGTTTTTTCCAACCCCTGCGTAAACCCCATTTCTTCAAAGGGCAGAATTATGAGTTGGTGGTATTTACTGTGGAGCAGTGTAATTCTGGCTCTACCCTTTATTTGTCACAATTATGCAATTGTATACTCATATATTACATTATTTTCACTGTGTGTTTTGATTCCTTAACATATGTGAAGTATTTAAATGTAGGAGGGCGTGGCCAAGAAGGCCAAGATGGCGGACGTGTCTGCTTGAGGCTCCGAGCAGCGGCCCGATCCACGGTAATCTATAGGTGCCGGCGGAGCCCCAACGGCCCACCCCATCAGTGACCAGAGGTGCTAGCACGAGAAAATGCAGCGATAAGCCCAAAATCGATGAGTTGGAGCCGGTTTTTCCAGGCGGGATCGAGCCCGGTGACGCGGGGCCTGCATCCATCATGGCCGCGTTTGGCCGGCGCTGAAGACCTCCCCCCAAGACCGCGGGCCTGAAGGGCCTTGGGTAGCGGCGTAAACCAGGCACCACAGCCGCTGACGGGAGAGAGCATATCACCCGATGCCCTGGCCCACCCCCGCGGGGGCCACAGGTGAGAGCGCGGCCCGGTGGGGCGCGACCCGGAAGGGCGGACTCGTGAAAACCACCGAAGCACAGCGCGGGGTCCCTGAAGTCCCGTGGTGCCGCCAGGGGGCCTGGCTCGCCCGCACCGGGTGCGTGGCCTGCCCAGCCCGACGACCACGCACCACTCCCTCTGGCCCTCGCGCGGCACCAAAGCCCCCCGCCCGCCGGCGCCAGGCCTCGAGGCGCGTGGCAGGAGGACTGAAGGGGAGGCACCCATGCGGCCACTTCGGAAGAGAACAGTGGGGACACGCTGCCCACCCGTCACCTTACCCAACCCCGGAGGCGCTGCGAGGGAAAGCGGGGCTCAGTGATCCCAGCGCGCCGGCGCTAAAGTCTACGGGGGGGAAATACCGGCATACTGTGAGACACACCCTCTACCAGAGTATCCTGCCAAGCGGCCTGCACCCGACGCCCTAACCCACCCCCTGTGCTGGCCACGGATGAGAGTGCGGCCTAGTGGGGCGCGACTCAACGGTCTGGAGGGCACCTCTGACACACAGCGCGGAGTTCCCGCTGTCCAGCGCCGCCGTCGGGGGGCCTGGCTCGCCTGCTCCGGACGCACAGCATGTCCGGCAAATGATCACCCACTGCCACTTCCACCCCCTGTGCAGCATCTAAAGCCCCCCGTTCGTGCGGCACCAGGCCTCGAGGCGAGCGGCGGGAAGGCGGGAAGAAAGGTACACACGTCGCCCCTCCTGAAGAGGACAACAGGCGCACACTGCCCACCCGGCGCCTTGCCCGGCCCCCGTGGACACTGTGAGGGAGAGCGGGGCCCAGCGATCCCAGCGAACCGGTGCTAAAGCCTAAGGGGAAATATCGGCGCGCTGGGGGACACCTCCTCTGCCAAAGGATCCTACCGAGAGGCCTACTCCCGATGCCCTGTCCCACCCCCGTGGCGACCTCAGGAGAGAGCGCGGCCCAGCGTGGCGCGACCTGACGGGACGCCCTAGAGGACAGCCCCCGCAGCACAGCGCGGCATCCCCACGGTCCAGCAACACCACCAAGGGACAAGGGACCTAGCTAGTCCGCTCCGGGTATGCGGCCTGCCCGGCTCACGGCCACCCAACGCACCTTGCAGGCACTCGCATGACACCAAAGCCCCCTGTCCGCATGGCGCCAGGCCTCGGGGCGCGCGGCGGGGAGGTTGGAAGGGGTGTATACACGCCGCCACACCCTAAGAGGACAACAGGCAAACACTGCCCACCCGCCACCGTGCCCAGCCCCGTGAGTGCTACGGGGGAGAGCGAGGCCCAGTGACCCCAGCAAACCGGCACTACAGTCTAGGGGGAGATACCGGCACATCGCGAGGCGCCCCCTCTGTCAGAGTATCCAACCGAAAAGCCTGGCCAGCCTGCTCTGAGACCACGCACGTCCTGGGCTGCTATCTATCCTCAGCTCACCCCACTCCATGCACCGCCAGGAGCCCCCGTCTGCACGGCGCTAGGCCTCAAGGCGCGCGACGGGACAGCCAGAGGACAGGCATCCACAGCACGACATCAGGCAGGGCTACAGGAAAGCGAGTGAGTCCTTTCCCTACCATCCTGCGGGACTCCGTCACTGGAGGAGGTGGACAGGGTGACTGAAACAGGTGGCACGGGTACACGGGTACGGCGGTGAACGCAACCTAACTGCGGCCCAGTGGAAAGCACAAACCGGAGTAGGGGCCCAGAGCGGGACACCCGAAAGGCTACCCGCTACTGCTCGCAAAACGCGCAAACCCTACTACCGGACAGAAACTCCCCTAAACCAACTTCAAATATGGGGCGCCAGCGCAATGCTACCGCCGGACCAACGCCGGTCCCCACCAGATGATCCTCTCCAGGAACCAATGCTGCCCGAACAGCAGAAGAGCTAACGCAAACAGCGACAATGTCGGACAAGCTAGACAAGGTACTGGCGGCCATAGAACATTCTAGAGTCACTATGGAGGACAGATTCGGGGCATTGGCCACAGACCTGACCCTCTTGCGAGACGACCATCGCAAGTTAGCAGACAAAGTGAAACAGGGGGAGAAAACAATACACACAATTGAACCTCAAGTGAAGTCGTAACAAGCCACTCTAAGTGACCTTCAAACGCGAGTGAAACTCCTAGAAGATAAAACGGATGATCTGGAAGGGCACTCCCGCCGAAGTAACATAAGGATTCTGAACCTACCGGAGGGAGCAGAAGGACTAGACCCCATAGGATACGTTGAAACGTGGTTCAAAACATTCACGCCAGCAACTGACCTGACCCCCTTCTTCTCGGTAGAGAGGGCGCACCGCGTCCTGGTGCGCAGGCCACCCCGGGGCTCCCCGCCCAGGCCGTTCCTGCTGAAACTGCTTCATCATCGAGATAGGGATGCAATACTCCGGGCTGCCAGATAACAGGGGCCGCTCCGAGTCAAAGATAAGCAGGTCATGCTGTTCCCCGATTACTAAAAGGCGGTCCAGAGGCAGCGCACATCTTTCCTGGAGATTAAGCGCCTACTGCGCCAAAAACATGTTCAGTACGCCCTCCTGTTCCCAGCGCGCCTAAAAATTATGCACGACGGCCACACGCACTTTTTCTCGGACCCCAAGGACGCATACGATTGGGCACAACAGCATCTGCAAGGAATCGAAACCAGTGGGACGCAACAAGGGAATCAGGAACCTAGAAGTCAGCGACGTCCAAGGAAGAAAATCACTCTAAAACAGTGGAGTTCGCGACCCGAGACCAGTACCCGAAGCTCCCCGGATCTGGAGCAAATAATAGCAGAATGCAGGAAGGCATTACAGGCGGCAGCACAGATCGGCCCGACAGTAGAGAGCTCCGATGAAGAAAAGGGCTCCCACCTTCTCACACCAGAGGAGGAAGTCAGCGACACAAACACCTCCCGAGATGGTTCGATCACTCCACCAATAGTGACACCACAGACGGCGGACACGCTCATATAACTAAGGACACTGGGCCACATCCAGACTCCTCGGAGCATCCAGCATCGTCCAAGAGTCTAGATGCCGAACATTAGCAAGACAATATGTAATGTGGGGATTACATAGGGGAACGCTAAGAGAGCACCATATCCGCCTAACAGACACAACACACGGTGGGCGGAGGGACCCGACCGGCATCACCTTCATACCCTCATGCTGCGAAGGGCCACGCAGACCACCGCTAGTGAAAGAGAGAGGCCACGATCCCCCAGTTACCGTACTAAAGCATGTACACACTTTTTAGTTTGGAAGTATCGCCCCGAGCGGATAGGTCCCATTCGTTGGGAGTTCTCTCTATTTTACAGTTATACCCCCTCCCCTAACAGATCCACCCAGATATTCCAAAGAATAGTGTGCAGACGGGCAGGTCCACTGAACACGAACGGCTGGCGAAAATGCGGGGGGTAACCAGGCAGGGACTGGGCCCTAGTAGAGAGAACACCAAACCCACAGACAACATCGAATGCCTACCAAGATCCCTAACACGGATATTACGATCATAACGATCAATGTTAGAGGTATGCACACAGCGTGCAAAAGATATGCCATTTACTCATATATCAAGAGGCAACAAGCGCAAATAGCCGTGCTGCAGGAAACACATTTAACAGCGTTAGAGGCAGACCGGTTGCGCAGGAAATGGCGGGGAACTATCTGTGCCACGACTTACTCGGCCTTTGCCCGGGGCACCCTGATCTGGCTCCGACCAGGGACTCCCTTCCTAGAAATTAAACACACGATAGACAAGGAGGGCCGATACACACTCCTGGAAGGGCTCTTAGAAGGTCAGTCAATACTCCTGGGGAGTATATATGCTCCCAGTGTAGACCAGGACAACTTCTGGGGACACCTCAACGGGGTACTAGCCCAATACACATCAACACCATGGCTCCTAGGGGGCGACTACAATTGCACACTAGACCTTCACCTCGATAGGTCCCACCCACCCCCCGTATACACTCCCCAGCACATAAGCAAATGGAACGGTTTCTAACTTGGGTGACACAATGGGCGCTGGCGGATGTGTGGCGGACCCGGAACCCGGACACTACACTATACTCCTTTCACTCGATTCCCCATGACTTACGGGTGAGACCCGATAGATTCCTCTGTTCCACCTCACTGCTCCCTAAAACACAATATTCAGACTATTTGGGCCGGGTTCCTATCGGACCATGACACCCACGTAATAACCCTCAGATGGAGACCCCGTCATCCCCCAGTGCCAACATTGAAACTACCGCAAGAGTGCCTAACAGATCAAGTGTTTCGACACGACCAGGAGAATAGCATTCGCGATTATTTCACAACAAAAGCCCATACAGCAGCATCCAGATCGCTGGAATGGGATGCTTTTAAAGTAGTCGCTAGGGGGCAGTGTATACAACAGATAGCAGGGGTCCAGAAAACGCTAGAAACGGCGCTCCTACGAGCGGAGACTACATTGGCGACGCTAACTAAGGACGCAGACGCGAGCACGGCCACCCCAGCACAAGTTGCGATGGCCAAGACGGCCTACGCAGAGACACTGCGGGATCTGCACAAGTACAACTTCAGGGCACATGCGGCCAGAGCTCATAGAGAAGGCGATAGAGCAGGGACACTTCTGGCATGGTTGGCCCGACAAGATACAGAGTTAAAACCAATCACGGAATTAATAGACCAGACAGGGACTCCCTGACACTCGCAGGTAGAAATTCTACAAATTTTTCATGACTTCTACTCAGGGCTCTATCGATGCCCGGCACCAGGCTGTCCGCAGCTGATAGAGCAATTCCTAAGCCCTTTAGCTATACCACGAATACCAGCAGAAGACAGGGACGCCCTAGACGAAAAGATTGTGTCCGTAAATGTTTCCCACGCAAACCGCGCCCTGGCGCGCAACAAAGCCCCGGGCATTGACGGGTTCCCATTAGAATACTACGGCACATTCTCCAGTCAACTGGTGCCCCGGATAGTGGATGTGTATGAGGACGCACTGGAACGTGGTGAGCTGCCGGGCTCACTTAGAGAGTCAGTCCTGGTGATGTTCCCAAAACCGGATCGTGACCCGCGGCTCCCGGCCTCGTATAGGCCGATAACGCTACTAAATGCAGACTGTAAAATCATGGGGAAAATTCTAGCGGACCGGTACTCCCAAATCCTTCCCCCACTGATCCACCCAGATCAGTGTGGGTTCGTACCAGGGCGCAATATGTCCCAGAACTTGTGCAGGTTATTCCACGTGCAGGACAGAGCAGGTCCCCAGTTCCCTAGAGCGGCGTGCCTAATTCTCGATCTAGAGAAAGCCTTCGACACCCTCCTCTGGCCTTATCCGTTTGCTGTTCTCCGACAAGAGTGATCTGGGCCCGACCCTACTTGGGTACACACGACTCCTATACACAAACCTCACGTCAAGGGTACGATTGGGCAAGTATATCTCCACCCCGCTCCGGGTAGAGAGGGGTACACAACAGGGGTGTCCCCTCTCCCTGTTAGCTTTGGCAATCGAACCCTTGGCAATACGGTTGCGCCGGGAGGGAGAGGCTTGGGGTATCCCGATAGCAGGCACGGTCCACAGCGTATCATTATACGCGGACGACCTGCTACTGTACGTGCGCGACATTACCTCCGACTTAACCCCAATATGGACAGTCCTACGGGAATTCGCAGAAGTCTCAGGCCTCAGAGTAAACTGGGACAAATCCACGATCTACCCGCTTAGTCCACACCTAGCCCCCCTCGACATTACAACAGGGAGCCAGAGAATCGCCTGGAGCAGTGAGGCGCCCAGGTACCTCGGAGTACGTCTGTACCATTCCCCAAAGCGACATTTATGAAGGGAACCACCGTAAGGCGCTGGCAGGAATTAGAACGTCAGTGAGCTTCTGGAAGACGCTACCTCTGGCCCCCATCGGGCGCGTGGCCTTAGCCAAAATGATCATCGTCCCAAGGCTACTATATCACTTCGCCAACCTCCCAGTCATTCCTCCTTGCCCCTTTTTCCAAGAACTGGACACCCTCCTCACCTCTCTCATTTGGGGAGCGGGCCGGCACAGAGTAGCCCTAGCTAAGCTACTCCTACCAACGGATCAGGGGGGACTGGGGGCTCCAGCCTTTGAGGCATACTTCTTAGTGGCACAACTACAATGGCTATTGCACTGGACTGCGGAACACCACATGGGCGAGACAACTTCTGACATGGAGCATATATCCCTGCCGGCAATCCGGCGCATGCTCTTGCCCGGCACTAAGCCCCAGCGCACCTACCCGCTGCAAGTGACGATAGCTCGCACCTGTATGTTGCGCATACATCGCATGTCCGGGGGGAGGCCCACTTACTCCCCATTGCTTCCGTTGGTGGTGTTCCCCAACAAGGAAAAATATTACACAGCCCAAACCCTAAGAGTGTGAACCGACAAGCTCACTGACGGAGTTGGAGTCCCTCTTTGAGGACGGGCAATTGCGACCCTACGATCAGCTAGTGGAGGAATATGATCTCCCCCCGGGGCAATTCCTACTGCAGAGACGAATTATAGCCAGCAGCCGCCTGTTTTGAGATCCGGACGAAGGAGAGCCACCGACGCATCCAGTAATACATACCATACTACATATGGGGGCGGGCAGACACCTCATCACATCGCTGTATAAAGCCATCTGGGAATTACTACTCAAACCACTAACCTCGCTCCAACAGACGTGGGAGGAGGACTTGGATCGACCGCTACATGACAAGGAGTGGGCGCAGGCCATAGAATACCCCAAAAAGGTCTCTAGAAACGCACGCTTTAAAAACATACAATTTAACATCTTACACAGGGCGTACCTAACGCCAGGGCACCTACAGCGCTTCTATCCAGATACACAGTTCCTCTGTCCCCGATGTCAGGTTCCCGCAGCGGACTTCAAACATATGTTCTGGGGGTGTCCTACACTACAACAGTACTGGAATTACATCCATGAGGCACTCCGCACAACCACGAACACTTCAGGGGCCAATACATGGGAGGCGTGCGCACTTGGAGTGTTCAGAAGACGGAAAACTGATAAAGTACAGGTTCGATTCACATCCCTTTCACTACTCCTGGCAAAAAGAAGAATAGCCATGCACTGGCGAGCCACGGAGGGACCCCCAGTGGAGGCCTGGGTGGGAGCAGTTAAGAAGTGGGGCGCAGCAGAGGAGGAAGCGATACGAGACGAGGAAGTGAAAGGAACACGCAAACACCACATATCCTTGGAATGGGCACAACTATTATACCAGTTCAGCCAGCAAACCACACAAGCAGAACCAGCCGAGGCACCCCATACCCAGACAGCACCCGCCACACCAATAGGACCCGATGATGGATACAACGAGTCGGAGCGCACAAATACCGGAGACGCCCTATAGCAGTGTTCGCCCCTGAGCACAACTCCAGGATAACACAAGTGAAGTAATCACGCCCCCTGCACCTCTAGTCATCAGCCGCCAAGTCACCACGTACGCCTGCATAGCGGACCTGCTCCCCCCGTCTGCACCCCCCCCGCTGCACCGAATCAATACCCCAGTTCAACACCCAGGTTCCAAGTTAGGGATACAAGTCAGCAGCTTTGATATTGTCATTAGTGGACAGGGAGTGTAGCCTACACACACGGGCAGAATATTACGACTCCCACAAGCACCATGGGTAGACGTAGCTCCTCAGCCAGGAAACAGGCCTACAGGCACACTGCAGGACACATACGATCAACTTCGATGGCCTCAATATACATGTAATACTGGGACTATAATGATGTTTAGTGGCAGATAAGTAAGAAGATAACCACCAATGTAAAATCAACTGCCTAAACCATCTCGGTCTATCTATGCATGTCATTCAAGTACGGGAAAAAAAATGTTATGCTCCACTGTATCTAAATTGTTAAAACCTAATAAAAAATATTTAACCAAAAAAAAATGTACTAATAAAATGTAATCAATGTAGAGATTAGAGATTTAAGCACAAGAGTACTCATGTTTAGTTAGACATATAATCATGTCTTCTTTTATTCAGGTTTTCTATTTATTCTCAAAGCTATTCGTTCATAAGTATAATCATGTATTCGAAATTATGCTGACTGTTGAATTAACTTAGCCTGACTATAAGCCTCAACTGAAATGTGCTTGGCTTTGCCAGTATGTTCTTTCTTACTTTTGCAGCTGTGTAATCATATTTCTTGTCAGCTAGAGAAAGGCTTCTTGTTTTTATTAAACCTGGCAGTGAACGTGGAAACGAAACCTACAGGTCATAAGAGGTCTTCTAGTCGTCGTGTACCAGGATGGCGAGATGTTCAAGGTTGCGGTTTACAGTCCCAGATTCGATCGATATGGTGGGAAACTTAAGGGAGGGTAAGGAAGCTCCTCTCAACTAATGATTTGGTTGGTTCCTGGTGGTGTGAGAAAAGATAAGGATGTTTCTGAAACTCATGTTGTTTTCATTGGTGCTCCCACAGTTGGTAGATTCAGATTCTTTCTTGACTTAGAGAGGTACAGGCCTCTCTACTTTATTTGTGAGCGTGAAGCTTTATGCTAAACACTTATTCCTTTTTTCCAAGACTTCTACAAAAGTCTATATTATGCTGACACCTTCTAAGCTCCCTAAATATAATTCCTGGTTAGATGATCCTGTAGCTGATCTATGTTTAGACTGGAGAAGGGAAGTTTGTTTATGGAACACATGTTTACTTTACTTTGTTTCTGTATTGTTGTGGCTGTCACTATTCTGTATCTCATCTTATTACGACTTAACCTACTGAGATATTTCAGCTTACCAGCTGTATTGTTGTATCTTTTTAACTTAATTTTAATCTGCTTATGTACTGAATTGATTAGTGTTAGACCTGTCATCCTTAGGGTGGTCTTTCCCCAGACTTTTTGCCTTTTGCTGCTCATTTTTGCTGATTCTTGTTTTGGCTAGGACTCTGAGCACTTTACCACTGCTAACCAGTGCTAAAGTACATGCGTTTCTCCTCTAAACATAATGACATTGGTGTTTACCTAATTGGTATATTTGATGTACTGGTAAGTCCCTTGTAAAGTGGTACACCATATACCCAGGGCTTGTACCGCAAATGTTACTAGTGGGCTGCAGCACTGATTGTGCCACCCACAAACGTAGCTTTTAAAAACCTGTCTCAGGCCTGCCACTGCAGTGCCTGTGTGTGCAGTGTACTGCCACTTGGCATTTAAAACTACTTGCCAGGCCTTAAAACTCCCCTTTTATTACCTATAAGTCACCCCTAAGGTAGGCCGTAAGTAACCCTAAGGGCAGGAAGCCACGTAAGTAAAAGATAGGACATGCACTTTTATGTTTTACATGTCCTGGCAGTGACAAATAGCCTATTTCGTTTTTTCACTACTGTGAGGCCTATCCTTGTCAAAGGCCAGCATTGGGAATTCCTTAATACACTTTTTAGCTGTAATTCCTCATCAGAGAGGAGTAGCTTTTTCGTGTTTCATATCTCTAGAATGGTAAAGATAAATCCTCCTTTCTGGTGAGGTTGGATTTAACATGACTGTTTTAGAAATGCCACTTTTAGAAAGAGGACATTTCTCTTCACTTACTGCTCTTTGTACCTTACAACCTGCCTCCAACATATGGCTGCGTGACAATTACACTTTCAGCATTCCCTGTACACAGCCACAAACACAGGAAGGTGAGGCTCATCTGCATTCTGAGCACTCATCTGCATGCTGATAGGTCTTCCTGGGCAGGGAGGAATGGGAGGGGCTGACACTTACACGTCATTAGGTAGTGTCCTGTCCACACACACAAAGCACTGATTTACCCCCCACAGATAGCCTGGCAGATATGACTGGGTTGAAAGCGGTAGTTGTGCACTTCAGAGAGCTCCTTTGAAGTCACCCCCTACATCAAAAATTATTTTTGGGGGGGCGTGGCTTGGATATCCATCATGGCGGACGCAGCTCAGACAAGCTTCGGCCTCCCAAGCCTGTCATCTGCCATAATCCAACACAATAGTTCCCAAAACAGACCAGGACACGTCGATTTGGGAAGCAGTGCCACGGCTCCTGGTCCGCTCGGCGGCTCCCGGCTCTGAGAGAGATGCGACAGCTGCGTAAGCCGGGGCCACACCGGCAGACACACTTGAGGCTTGGTGGCCGTGGTGAGGGCCTGCGATGGTGTGGCGCACCCGGAACAACTCCCGGCTGGAAGAACTCGGCACCACCCTGGACGAGGAATCGACTGCGAGGTGAGGCGGCCCCCGGCTCGAGGTGAGACACTGCGACCTCGTGGGCCGGGGCCGCTTCGGATGCCGGTGCCTGGAGCTGGGCATGCGCTCGGGGCCGGAGAGGAGGCCTACGACGATGTAGAGTGCCCGGGTCGGTCCCTAATTGCGGAATCTGGGCTGTGTCAGGCCACGGCACAGCACCGTTACACCCATTGGGGCGAGCCCGTGACATTGTGGCGGGTGCCCGAGCGAATTGTGGGACCCGCTGGAGCGGAACGTTCGGACTCAAGACATCTGGCCCAGGAAGGCTGAAGTAACCTGCTTGCTATGGGCGGGCTCCCGGGTTCACGAGAGGTGGCCGTGGGAGCCCGGACACCCAGAACAACATACTCAGGGCCAGGTGCGCGGCCCATGAGACAAGCAGTGGCTTGGTGGTGACAGGGACGTAGTGGGATCCGCTGGGGCCCTGGGTGAAGTGGTGGCCCTCCTCCCGGGGCCGCACCACCCAGATATCCTCCTCTGCCGGGCCCACTGAAGTGCAAGTGGCTGCCCTCCCTGGAGCCTGGTGGGGGTCTGACCAGATCACTGAATCCGGCCTGTAAAATAAGGTAGGCTCACGGTGCCGGGGTCCCCTCCCTTCTTTCTCTTCGGGGCGAGGACTGAGCCTAAACATTCTGTGCGAGCTGGGGGAGGGGGACCTCCAATATATGTCTGGGCTGGGTGATAATTACACTTTCAGCATTCCCTGTAGACAGCCACAAACACAGGAATGTGAGGCTCATCTGCATTCTGAGCACTCAACTGCATGCTGATAGGTCTTCCTGGGCAGGGAGGAATGGGAGGGGCTGACACTTACACGTCATTAGGTAGTGTCCTGTCCACACACACAAAGCACTGATTTACCCCCCACAGATAGCCTGGCAGATATGACTGGGATGAAAGGGGTAGTTGTGCACTTCAGAGAGCTCCTTTGAAGTCACCCCCTACATCAAAAGTTATTTTTGGGGGGGCGTGGCTTGGATAGCCATCATGGCGGACGCAGCTCAGACGAGCTGCGGCCGCCCAAGCCTGTCATCTGCCATAATCCAACACAATAGTTCCCAAAACAGACCAGGACACGTTGATTTGGGAAGCAGTGCCACGGCTGCTGGTCCGATGCGGCAGCTGCGTAAGCCGGGGCCACACCAGCAGACACACTTGAGGCTTGGTGTGAGTGAGCCCCCGGGGCCGTGGTGAGGGCCTGCGATGGTGTGGTGCACCCGGAACAACTCCCGGCTGGAAGAACTCGGCACCACCCTGGACGAGGAATCGACTGCGAGGTGAGGCGGCCCCCGGCTCGAGGTGAGACACTGCGATCGGGGGTGCAAGATCCCCCAAAAAGAATGTGCTGACACGAGGCCGCTGTGGGCTGGTGGTCCGGCGAGTCGGGTCCTGTTAGGGTGGCCCCCTTGGTGGGCTGCTCCGGGTGGCAGAAGCGGTCAGGCTAGGCCTGGTGCGGCTTGCGGCCTGGGGCGGCCTGAATCCGTGAGGCCCATCCCGTGGCGGTCCACACAGACACCCCTGCGGGACAACACTTGAGTGGGGGAGATATCCCACCAGAAGCCTGCGGATCACCTATATTGAACAGGAGCAGACAGAGCGGACAGACGCGGTGCGCAGGGGTCTCAGATCAGGTCTGCCACCATGACGAAAGATAAGCTGTCGGGTCCCACGACCAAGCAAAGCACACTGGACCAATTTACTACGGCCCCGGGTGGCGCGAGCAATAATGATGGCGGAGGCTCTGTCCCCGACAACGCCGCCCTGCTGGCTGCAATCACGCAGGCCCGGGACACACTGGATACAAAGATCAGCGCAGTGGGATCGGAGGTCTCCTTCCTACGACAAGACCTCAGGAAAGCGGTTGACCGTATCACAGAGGCGGAAACCCGAGTGGCATCGGTCGAAGACACAGTAGGAACCCTACAACAAAAAGTGAACAACCTCATGGTGGTCACACAGGAACTGGCCGCCCGGGATGAGGACGCGGAGGGACGCTCTAGGTGAAACAACCTCCACCTTATTGGCTTCCCGGAGGGATGTGAGGGTTCATCCATGGAACGCTTTATCACGCAATGGCTGAAATCCCTCCTGCCAGAAGATTCCCTGTCCCATTGTTTCGTGGTGGAGAGAGCCCACCGAGTCTAGACAAGTAAGCCCCCCCGGGAGAACGCCCCAGGCCCGTGATAGCCAAACTGCTGAATTATATGGACCGTGACACCATCCTTCAATTTGCACGAAATCACCGGGACAAACTACTCTTCAACTCGAACTTGATTATGATCTTCCCGTATTATACACGCCTAGTACAACAACGGCAATCCTTTGCTGCCGCCAAGCGTAGGCTCAGAGAGCTAAATGTCCAATATATGCTGCTGTATCCAGCCCGTATGCACGTTATTCACAACTCCAAGTACCTCTTCTTTGATCCACCTTAGACCACATATTCCGCCACCTCTGGATTCATACTCTTCACAGAATACTCGCAGGAATCAACCAAAAAAGGTCTCCTCCAAAAGATGACACAGATCCCGGTCCAACTGGCACTCACAGACGCAGGGTGATGAATCGTAAAGCGGCTGGGGCGCCGCCAACCCTCAGCCAGTGGCCTGACCGCGGACCTTCACTCTAACATGAAACATGGTCTGATTGGGACGCAAAGCTGGCTTGGGCACCCGGGCTCGGTGCCTATTGCACGCCCTGAACAATCATGACTAAGTACCTTAGGAAGTTGGGGCACCATTGGTGGAGGTGCCCTCGGGTCCCCCGTTGGGGCCTTGGCTATCCTCCTGTCGTGACAGATACTCCCTGTTTGTGGAAGTATTCGAGTGGGGGGGGGTGTTTGGCATGCTAGTGCAAAAGTTAGCTCAGTTAAGGTTCAGACACAGCGATTCCATCGTATTTACTCCTGCAAGCGCCTGCCAAGATCCTCCCTAGGCAATAGATGGCTGCAAGCACCACTAACACACTTCTGGGTGGGCTTACCATCGTGACCTGGAATATCCGGGGGGTGCTCGGTAAAATTAAACGGGGTGCGGTCTTTAGGCAGGCCAAACGACTCAAGGCTGACATCCTCTTTCTATAGGAGACCCACCTGCTGGGCAATAACGCCCCATGCCTGGCCCGCTTCGGCTATTCGTTCACTCGAGGGTCACGTGGCACCGCTATTCTTATACATCGCAGAATTCCGTGTATAGTATCCAAGTACTGGTCGGACACCGGTGGACGCTACATTTTAGTGACGGGCACATTGCATGGGGAAACACTGACTATAGGTAGCTTTTACGCTCCTCCCCCTGGGACACATTTATGTGGATAGAATTATACGACTTTGGAGGGAACTCCCGAACGGCTCAGCAGTGATGGGTGGCGATTGGAATGACATCATGGAATCATTCGGCGATCAGCCAAAGTCCCCAAGGAGGGAAGTCCAAACTGCACCACCTAGTGGCTACTCTGGGGTGGGCAGATGCATGGCGTGCGTACCACCCAGCAGAACTCGGCTTCACCTTTCACTCCGCGGTGCACGGGTCCCTATCTAGGCTCGACTACTTCTTTCTTCCACGCACCTACATCCACAGGATTTCGTCTGTCTCGCTTCTCCCCAGAGGTCTCTCAGACCACTCCCCGGTCACTCTTACACTAAACATTGGGCCAAACAAACCTCCCTTCAGATGGCGGATGTCACCGTGGCACCTACGTGACCCGGCATATCAAACTGTCATTCGGCAGGCGATACTGGATTACTTGGCATCCAATGTCGCAAGGCCCCATCTAGTATAACATTGTGGGAAGCCATTAAGCCCACGATCCGGGGTGTAGACATTAGTTATCGTGCAGGGGAAAAGCAACGCCGCTTGGCCCAGGTGGTTGCACTTGAAAATAGCCAGCGGGAACTGGAGGCAGAGGTAAGGGAAGCCACAGGCCCGACGCGCAACACCGCCTCCTCCAAGTCCAACATCAGCTATGCCAACACCTTACAGACGGGGCCAGAAATATTTATCTGGCTACCCAACACAGAATTTACCAATGGGGGGGATAAGTCGAGCAAAATGCTTCATCGCCTTTGCCAAGCTACGCTGTCCCTGGCCCCTGTGCCGGTGTTACGAGATGCGAAGGGAAACCTATGCACTACCCCCGGCACAGTGGCCCAAACGTTTGTACCCTACTATAGATCCCTGTACGCTCAGCAAGATCAGATATCGACGGAGCTAATTGTGGAATTCTTAAAAGATATACCGCCCCAAAAAATATCAGATGCTACATATGAGCATCTAGATGCTCCCATCACTGTGATCGAGCTGGAGACAGCCCTGTCAAGTATACATCCTGGCCGCGCACCTGGTCCTAATGGATTTCCAAGCAAATTTCTGCGGCCCCACATGCCTCAGCTGGGTCCACATCTCCCGGAGGCACTCAACGAAGCCTTAGAACAACACATTCTGCCTCCAGATTGGCGCCACACGGAGATTGTGGTGTTCCTGAAGCTGGGTCTCCTGCCAAAAGAGCCGCTGTCCTATCGCCCACGCATTTTGTCTTATGTACAATTATTATACACCGAGCTCTCAGCTTCGGTGTGGGGGGTTGGGACATGATCGGCACAATTCCCAATCCATCGTGGTACAAGGCAGAGGTGTCTTTTGTCCCCACTATTATTTGCGCTGGCAGTTGAGCCCCTAGCAGCGTGGGTGAGGTGGGACCCTGTGATAAGGGGGTTTGATTGGTCCATAGACAGGTCCGATAGGATCGCGTTATACACGGATAATGTGCTCTTCTTCCTGACAGACCCAGGATTTTCTGGCCCATGAATACTTCAGATACTCCGTGTATTCGGGCCTCAGATCTAATCCTGCAAAATCAGTGTTTTTCCCAGTATGTGCCGATCAGGGGCGTATGACATGGGCCTCAAAACTGTCCCATGCAACTGATGGCTTCCAATACCTAGGGGTCTATATTTCACCAAATCCAACGATATCCTGGTCATGGAACATCGGCCCTATCCTGTCCCGGCTTCGAGAGGAGACAAGGGGATGGTCACCCCTGCTACTGTCTCTGTTTGGACGGTCTGCTATTTACAAAATGGTCTCCCTCCTGCGTGTCCTGTACCGGCTCCAAAATTATCCATATCCAATCCCACAGACCTGGTTCACTCAAATAAATGCACTTTTGAATGGTTTCCTGTGGGGGGGTGAGGCCGTCCGTGTCGCATTACGAACCTGTACTCAGTCGACATACTGCAGTGGGATAGCGGCAGCTGATATGTATGCATATTATGCTGCATCTCACCTCCTGAGTATAAATGAGTGGTGGTACGGCTCGCAACTAGACCCAGCGTACACAGTCGACAGACTGGCGATGGGTAACTCTTCCCTCCTTGAATTTCTCTACAGTCGTTCCAATCTTGGGCATCTGCTCCCCGGCATGTAGAACCGTCATACAACTCTGGAAGTATTTACGCCCACTTGTTACGCTCTCAGGGTTCAGGATATGGGATCTCATTGGTATCTCAAATTTAGGCGACATAATGCAGGGGTCGACACTTAAATCCTTCTGACAGTTACAAACAGACTATAGTCTTCACCGTACACAATTGTATAAATATCTCCTGTTAAGACATGCCCTGACCCCTTTGATTCACTCGCTTGATAACTTGCCAGAATTCCACCTGCTCGAGGGAAGCTTAGTAATGGGGGACCTGGGTGCCCACAAAATTCGACAAATTTATCAGAACTTGATCACCCACAACCAAACGACACTACATACCACACGTGCCGCATGGGAAGCGGATATACCAGATCTCACTGACGACGACTGGACCGAGGCATTAGCTAGTCCCCGGGGGGCCACCATTGCCACGCGATACCGCCTCATTCAATTTAAGTACCTCCACAGGGCATATTACATGCGCTCCCGCCTATGGCGGATGGGGGTCATTTCGTCTCCCACCTGTCTGCGATGTGGGGAAGCAGAGGGGACATTTTTGCATACAGTCTGGAGCTGCGGGGCACTACAACCATTCTGGCGCAGGGTCTCCTCCTGCCTAGCAGGTCCTATCCTGGAAGCTAGCATTCGACCCCAAATTATTTCTTCCTCATAGTACAGAAGGGATTGGGGGGAACAACATTTATTATTTTTGGGCCTCACATTGGCTAAGTGGGACATTGCTCAATCTTGGAAGGGGACGTCCCCCGCCGCAAATAGGCAAGTGGAAGAGGGCTATGGACGATTGCATGGCAGCAGAGATAGCCGTATATCAGGCGCGGGGCTGCCCGCAAAGCACAGGAAGGTGTGGGTGTTGGCCTGCCCCCCTACCATCCCAGAACTCTCCCTAGTTGGGTAACATCCTCCATGCCATAACGCACACCCACAAGGTGGGATACTCCGACCGTATACATACGCAGAGCAGGTATCTCTTACAGGGAGGAACACTGTATTGTCTGAGCCATGTTTTTGGGTTAGTCTGTATGTTTGCAGACTGTACTGTTATTCCAGATACTTGGGTACTACCTTGTAATGTGTTGTATCCGATATACATGCAACGGTTTATGCCGCAATATACCACAAAAACTCAATTAAGTTTGTTTTAAAAGAAAAAGCACTTTTGGGTATAAGTACTGGGTCTCCGACCCACTAAAATTAGACACTTGTGGATCTTGAACTGAACCTCTGTCAGAAGGACTGCTGTGCTGCTTAAAGGACTCAACTGGACTACTTTTCTGGAAGGACTGCTTTTCTGGTTGTTGCCCTGCTGCCCCCGACTCTGCTGAAGGAGAGCTGGACTCTGCCTTCCCTCCAAGTGATCTCCAAGGGCTTGCTGGCTCCCCTCCTATTGTCTGAAGTCTCAGGGACACAGAATCCCATCTTTGCCTGAAGTGCCCTCTTCGAGTTCTGGGTCTCAGAAGTGGGTTCTGCAGCTGTTTTGCTACAAAACCGATACATCATCACCTTTGTGCAGATTGGAACCGACGCATCGCCCTTCGACACCGACGCAGAGGCTGTTCGACGACAGCGGTTCTACAGCCTGCGTGGCCATACGACGACACTCTGTCCGGCAATCGACAACACGACACATTGCCTTCACCTCAGCAAAGCTCGACGAAGATTCAGCGAACTGACAGCATGGAAAAGATCGTCGCATCGTGCCCTCAGTGGCGACGCTTTGCTCAATCCAAAGTACTTTCTCAGTGGGCCCCGCGTGGGTCCTGTTGGCGGCCTGCCCTCCATCGTGGTGGGCCTAAACATTGGATTTGCACTGGTCCCTCGCGACCGCAAGTAACCTTTTGACCACTAGTGACTTCTAAGCATTGTTTTTGCATTTAATCTTTAAAAATTCATATATCAACTTATACTGATTGGATTTTTGACTTTTTGGTCTTATTTTGTTCAGATAAATATTCTCTATTTTTCGAACCTGTGTGGAATCTCTTTGTGATGTATTCATTGTGTTATTGTGTGTATGTGTGTTGCACAAATACTTTAAACATTGCCTCTTTAGATAAGCCTGACTGCTCTGTGCCAAGCTACCAGAGGGTGAGCACAGGTTTTCTTTTAGCGTGTACCTAGCTTACCCTCTTACCCAGACTAAAGTGGTGGTTCCTGCCTGGCCTGGGTGCACACCTCAGCCAACCAGGAATCCCATTTCTAATAATTAGGATTCTAAAATAAATCCATTTAACCATAACTAGTGATTCATGCTCCTTGTTGTGGAGTCAGATTGACTTCACAAGTCAGAAATGTATTGCTGATGTCTTCTCCCTTACAGTGCTTCAGGTCAACCAACAAAGGTCCATACGACCAATGGGGAAAAATCTTCGAAGACTTTACTAAAAGACTGAGGTGTAAGTAGTAGCGCACTATCAAAATTTCAATAGGTTAACCTGCTGGAACTGAACAGAGGAAAAGTGAACAGTACCCTGTGAATTGTTGGAGCATTAAACGCTAAAACCTAAATATTATTTCCCAGAAATTTGTGACAGGTGCCATTTATTGCTCCCAGTAACTAATGCTCCCCTGGGTATCGCTATTGTCTGGTGCGATAAAATGCACATCAATTCCGACAAACTTGGAAAAAGGGACTATGCGCCAAGTGTACGACCATTTTTGCATGCGCAAACGGGTTTGTGAACATGTTTGCGCATGCAAAAATAACATGGGGAATGTACAAACCCTATTTTGCGAGTCACAATGTTTTGCGACTCGCAAAATAGGGTTTTGCGATTCGCTATTAGGAAGGGGCGTTCCCTTCCTAATAGCGAGCGCAACCCTATCTAAGAATGTTTTGCGTCCGCAATTGCGGGCGCAAAACACTTGCAAATTACCACCCTCTTCAAGATGGTGGTAATGGGGTCGCAAAAGGGAAGGGGTCCCCTGGGGACCCCTTCTTCTTTGCAAATGCAGGGGAAAATATTTTTTAAGGGCAGGCAGTGGTCCCAGGGACCACTACCTGCCCTTCAAAAATGAAACGAAAACGTTTCATTTTTTTCTTTTTTAAATGCTTCCCGTTTTCCTTTAGGGAAAACGGGCTGCATTTTTTTTTTTTTTAAACTGCTTTATTTAAAAGCAGTCCCAGGCATGGTGGTCTGCTGAGCCCAGCAGGCCACCATACCTGGGAGGGCCTGCCATTCCCAATGGGGTCGCAAATTGCGAGAAGCTCATTAATATTCATGAGCCTCTCTATTGCGACCCCATTGGGAATCCCTAACAGTGTGTAAAACACTGTTGTACATTGGAAATAGCGCCTCGCAAATTGCGAGTCGCAAAAAACTCGCAATTTGAGAGGCGCTACTTCCACGGTCGTACATCTGGCCCTATGTGTATTCATTTACATTTTGTATCCTGTGCATTTACAAGTTGAACAGAGAGATGTTGCTCTTTGTTTTACTGACTGCAGTGGCGCCCGAGGATAAAAGAACAAGATTTTTTTAACCTTTATGAAAATGAAAGGAGTGTGTTTACTTTGAAGGTAATTGTTCTCATACATTGCCAGAATGCTACGGCATTCGCTTTCCAACATCATCTACGGGTGTCACGGATTTCACAGTGAAAGCAAACATTTTGTAGACCTTTAATACATACTCGGAAACAAATGTCCTAGTTGGTCAAAATATTTGGCTTGCAATAACTTCTCAAAAGAAAAGAGTGCGTGAACTTCCCATGACCTGGCACACTCGGGAATCTTTCGTTTTTCTGGGAAAAGGACACGTTTACAATCGCTAGGTTATTTTTGAGGGGCTAGGAGAGTCCTGTTGCAGTAAAATCCCTCTTTTGCCCATTAAAGCACAATGTTTTGATAGGCAAGACAAAGTCTTTGGAAAGAGTGAGAGACACACACAGGAGAGAGTAAGAAAGAGAGTAAGAAGAAAGGAGGGAGTGGAGAGGAGAGGAAAAAAGGAAAAATGCCAGTGAGAGTGATTGTGTGTAAAGTCTTAGCGTTAATATTGCATAGATATTTTCTACCTAACTGAAACTAATGCATGTAGGACCTGTGTAACATGAGAGATATCTCTGCTGTGTAAAGCCAAAGCCTCTATATTCTGTCACTTGGGGGACAGCGCTGCTATCAGCAGCTTGAGGCTGTAAGATGTGAGAACCCTATCTCTGCTGTCAGAAGCGAGCACCAGTAAAATCAATGTAGCCCAAGTGTATGTTCTGCTGGGTGAAGCCTGACCGGTTATTTCTGTGTCACCCAAGGCCTAGCACTGCTCTATGATGCCCTAGTCTGTACGTTCAGTGTCTCCCGATGGACAGGTCTCCTCTCTGAAACCAAAGGAGGTAGGCCTGTGTAAAATGTGAAAACGTTGAACTCTCTGACGTCTGATCCTATGTTCACTGACTGACACCATATTCCATAAACTATGCCATAGGGGACGGGGGTATACCTTTACTATTAGAAACTTCCTACCAAAAATTAAACTAATTGTGCATCTACTGAATTGTCTATTTATTTAGCATCAATTAGAACAGTTTCCATAGGATTAGCATTTGCTCTGATATTAACTAGACAGCAGGTACTTGGGCAGTCCAGCTGTGAGGCAACGAAATTGAAAGAAAACTGTTTACTGCAATTTATTGTTCATTTCTGAAATATATACTTACTCCTCTGGGAACTCCACAGGCTTGTTCTTGATCATGTTGTGGAGAACAAGAATGTAGTCATCTATAAAAGGACACTTAAAAAATATAACAACCAGTCAGTTCACAACACACAAGATGACTTAACATGCTAACAACAATGATGCTTAAATACTAAGGGGTGGTACAAGGTGATTTTCAATTATACTTATGCTCCACACAGGTGCTTGTTGAAAAAGAAGTTGCAATTTATACATGCCTGTACTCAGAAAGCATGAATGTGATATAGTTATTTTTTGATGCATGTTGCACACTTGCTTTTGTGTCCATTCCTATGCCGAACCCCTGCTGAGACTGACCTTTCCTGATATAGGGGAACCCAAATCATACAAGACTTCATACATCAGTGTTGATGTAAAGCATCAGCATTGGTATATGGACCTGTGAGAAACCACCCTGCTAGGATATGCCCCATAATTCAGTTCACAAAGATGCAGAATTTCCTGAGGGTTCCTGTACTCACTTTTGGTATATGGACTGTAGTTACAAGACATTCTCTTAGAAAATACTTGAGGTGTTATATGTACCAATTCAACCAAACAACAATGTGGGTAAGAAAAAAAGAATATAAAGGTCCAAACTAGGATTCCTTAACTGGACTAGATTGAAGCTAAAACACTTAGGAATTTACTTAACACCATCGTCAGCTTAGAGCTCACATCTCAAAAAAGGAGCAAATAGAGTGTCACCTATTCTGCAAATTGAATGTTCATCTTCTCAAAGCTGACTTAAGAAGAGTCATCCAGGCCCTGGTCCTCAGGTACCTCAACAGAGGCAAAGCCCAGCTCAATGGCATCCTACAGTGACTTGAGTCCTCTCTAAGAGGATCCTTCATAGTGCTAGCTGACCGTTAAAGGGTTCCTAGATTATTGTCAGTATCTCGCCCACTTGTAAAGAAGTCCAATGGCTTCTTCTGCTGGCCCACATCACTTGTTAATTTAAGGGGAAGTAGCCAATCATACGTTTAGTTCATATAAGCCTGAAGGCTATTGGCAGAAATGTTTAGATACTTTTGTGTGAGCTCTACAGTGCTCAGACCCGTGACAAAATTATTAGAAGACACAACATAACAAGATAAATGTGCTCAGCTGTTCCCAGCACCTTAGAGGTCAGCAGGGAATACTTCCACAATATTAAGAGTCCTCTAGGCTTCACAGGATCCTTCAGGTCCAAACTTACATGTCTTCAGGACTGGAATTTCAGCACCCACTCTAGTAGTTTGGGGTTCTCCAAATCAGCACCTCGATATGGTTCCAGAATCTTTGTATCGTCCCATCACACAGCTCCTAAAACCAAGCTCCATCCATCATGAAGCTTTCCCAGTAAAGATCAGCGACAGGTTCAAATATCCCATAGATCAGGTTGGGGAACTGTCTCCCCACCTCTGCACAATTCCTAGGCACAGACATTCAAGTCAGTGGTAGGTGCAAAACTCTTCAAATGTTTCCTGGCAGGTGGTGGAAGTGTAGACTCTTGATCTGTGAAAACTCGGCCCATGTAAAGTACCAAGTGTGCTCTGCCTAATTCACTCACACAATGCCAAGCAATGTTCCCAAGCTATTTTCTTTGCCCTCACCCTGACTTTCTCTAGAATTGTCCTGGAAGCATGTACACAGCTTTTCTCCAGAAAGACTGACAAGAGTGGTGAAATGCCCTTAGCTACAGTATGCATTCTATTAAGCAACCATAGTTGGATTAGCCGTTCAATATCCTATTTGCCAAAGGATACAAAATTAAAATAGGTATTACAAATCTAGTCAAGGATCTGAGCGTTCCAAACCAAATTTCATGTATGACATAGTTTTTGCCCTGAATACCTTTACCAAACATGCGATCCAAATGAAAAATAAATTAATGCTTTCTTTCAAAAGAGGCATGAGACGTACAACAAAAAAGCTAGCATGGCCCAGTGCAGCATGCATATGGAAAAACAGGATGAACTAGGGAGGAGGCCTTATCCTACGTCATAGTTTTCATAACTAACCCTCCACAGCAGGGTAAGATTCCTTATATAAATAAGTTACAGGATACAAGAAATGAGTTATCATTAATTTGACGGGTCTTAGTCAAACCCTAGTGCCTTGACTACATCAGGCCATGTCCTAGTAATGGAACATGCACCAAGAAGATAAAAACATACTGTTTTTATATTGTACATGCACTCAGTTCAGTTGGCCTCAGCAAACAGAATAGGTTACAATTCCAGTTTCAAATAAAAAAAGATCCAGACACAACGTAGATGTATTTCGTCAATTAACACTTGTCTGATCTGTGTATGTTTTGAAATGTTCACCCTTTTCATACAAATACACAGGTAAGGAGCAGGAGTTTGGGTTTAGGGTATAGTAGGAATGATGTAGAAGGTATGAAAGAACCATAAAATTAAGTTGGTTGAGTGGAACCAGAGAGAGAACATGGGTCAATGAGGGAACATAGGTGCTTTCCCCCCTTTAAAGCAGTAATAAAATGCCTATTATGCAAGAAAGGAGACTTGCATTAGTCAGATTGTTTTCTGCAGTACTAATCTAGTTAGCCTAGTTTGGACGGACTTCTAAAGTCTGTCAAGGAGTCAAAGATTGTGCAGCACATCATGTTCTCTTACGTCTTCACATATGCCTATATAACCTAGCCAGGATGTCAAATAAGTGCACAATACAACCACTACATGAAATGGTGTTTAATCATAGGAAGGGGAAGGAAATAGTATTGTCATACAACTGAATATAATGGAGTGATTCACAAATCTATTCTCATGCATTATGTGTCAAACCCTGTATACATTCAAAATGCTGCACTGATCATAAAGGCAAGTCTTGCATGTGAAGCTCTAAGAGCCCTGACATTCTGAATAGTAGGTTGGTATTTCCACATTAAGTATGTGACAATTTGAGATATATTGACCAAGATACGTATTCAGTTACTGCCAAAAACCATGCCTTTTTTATGCCTGCCAGGAATACAAAAAATGTATTTACTACTGCCACATGTGTGTAAACACCCACAGTAGTAAATGTCACTCATGTTGTGAAGGGGTGGTTTAAGGCATGGTTTTTCAGTGGATGTTTGTGGTCATTCTCAAATACCTCTCTAACCCATTCCCACCTTGGAAATGGTAAGGGCTGTAGTAACCCCTCTTTCCAGCATGGGAAGGGGAATGAATCACCCACACACTTGGTTCTAGCATGGGGGATGGGCTTTCTCCAAGGGAAAAATGTTTTCTGAGTGGAGAAAAAAGTGTGCATTTGCACAGTGGGCTTAATTCACCCTGTGTGGAATTATACGTTAAAAGGAATTCAGCACAAGAGAAATAGGACCACCCCTAGACCCCCGTATATGTCACATAACATTTCCAGAAGCACACCAGGAAACTTGCAACTAACTTCTGCAGCTTTCCAGGCATACTTCTGGGAATGTTTGTGAACAGATTTTTTTTAAATAAAAGTGCCATCAGAAGGAGCTGTAAATGTCAGCCCACATTTTTGTGTTGTTCATGAATACAGCCCAAACTTGACGTCCCTAAGAAGAGTCATGAGGTGGTCAAGACGATGCAATGCAAATGAGCCGCACCCCTAACAAGTCATAACTTTGTGGGTATGTTGTGGGATGAGTATCAGAAAGCACCAAAACAGCCATACTTTTTTAGGGTGTGATAGAATAGAAGCCTTCACACTGAAAACTGCTTTGCTTGTCTACAATCCCCCACCCAGTGCTTAATGTGTAAAACAATAAGGGACAGGGCCCTCGTCAGGAGGCAACTGCAGCTTGCACCACCCATTTACCCTGCCAGTGTTGCCAATGACACTACCAACACAACTACAAACCATCGCACTCCTACAAGTGTGATGATTCAGACAATTCCAGGCCCATAAAGCTATAAGGATGGCTATGGTGGCAGGTATTAGAGTAATTTTTAATGTTTATTTAATTTATAAACAACTGTTGTTATGCTCATTCTTGAATTAGACGAGCAGCGCTACCATATGGCAGACTATAATAAGTGCCAGTATTGACAATTAAGTGCCGGTGCCGAGCACTGGAAACCACCTGCTCAAATTAAGCACTGCCCTCACCCAACTCCACTCTTAATTCTTGGCAAAGTTTCACACATTTCCTAACAACACATGGGGGTATTCTACTATGAGGAGACTCCACCCCCTTAGAAGTAGGGAATATAGTAGTATAACTGGAAAGTTACACAAAATCGTCAAACAGTTTTATGAATTAGACAGAAGGTCGGAGGAGTCTGCTTTCAATAGGCCAATGGCTACACATTTTGTGATTAATAACTTTTTAAGGAGCCGGGTACATAATATTTTTGATATCATTATGGACAGCTTCATAGTTTGTTCATTGATCAGTGCATGATAGGAGGCTGTGAGATAAAGTAGTGTACAAGAAAAAACTGTCATTTAATTAGATGACACAGCTTATTTGGAAACGTTGTACTGATTCTGAAATGTTAATGTTGGCATGCCTATGTAGCAGGGTTACATGTTTAGATTCAAGTTTAACTTCTACATAATGCAGTGGCATGGATAGTAGTAGTGCTGGATGCACGGTGCAGGGTGCTGCAACATCATCCACACATTTGTTGCACCCAGTGGAACAGATTTGTCTCAGCTTAGCTTTAAGCTTTTGGTTATTTAATTATTGATTAAACTTTTAATTTGATGAGTTAATGTGCTATAGCATTATATTTTGTATGTTTTAGGTTAATAATAATCATTTCAAGTTAATTTACATTTTTATTTTACATTAAAATGTTTTAATATTTTTCATAATTATTAAAGTTATTATTTTTCTCATATTTTGCCAATAGGTGACCCCACCTACGCGCAAAAAGTTACAAATAGTAACTTTCCATCTGTAAGTCTGCACTTAGAAGTAACTTTACACTCGGAAATGGTGAATAGCAAAAAGTAGCAAAGTTACTCCTAGGTGTAGTTGTAAATGTACACATGTAAATTTACATTTGTGACAAGCCTACTGTTTTTACCCTGTAGATTTCAGATCAGAATTTTCAAAACTTGGTTTTTCTTTAAAATACATGCAACACTCTCCATATTTTTTAGAATACCAAATATAAACCGAAAATTCACTGCAGACGGAAATTAAGCTTTTTCTTAACCCATTTTCATGTTCATACCCTTCTTGTGAGGTTTTTACTGCAAACTGACAGTAACATTAATAATGTATTTTTGTTTTTTTTAAATGTTTTATATAGCAGAACAGCCACTGTTTTAATCAGGCTCTTGCCAATGGTCAGCATTAAATGGACAACAAATACAGACACCATCCAGAGGAACGTGAGGATAGACAACATCTAGAGTTGAGAAAGTGTGAACAACATCCAGATCAATGTGGGTTTCGGTACTCTCCGGGGCAAGTTGGGCCATAGACCCATCCAAGGAAGTGTTTATCTGCTCAAACTCCAAAGGAGAGCATGGCTAGTCCATATCTGGTTATCCCACAACCACCTTAAGCTCAACCAAGACAAAACGGAAATCCTTTTAATTTCCAACAAGGAGCAGACCCCCCTAGTCACAGAATGGCTAAAATCCATTGACGCTCTTAATTGCAAGCTCACCCTGGCAGACTCTGTAAAATCCCTGGGTATCACCCTGGACCCAAGCCTAAACATGGACAAACATATCAAGAACTCAGCAAAGAACGCATTCTTGAACCTAAAATTACTCAACAAAATAAAACCCTTCACCCCCCCCCAATGACCTTAAACTGGCCTCTCAATCCCTGGTGCTGTCCAGATTGGACTACGGGAAGGTAACTCTCACGGGCACGGCAAAATCTCACCTAGCTCCCCTCTGAGTAACCCTAAATGCAGCTGCTAGGATGATCAGAGGAGCAAAGAAATACGACCACATTTCTCCCTCTCTAAGAGAACTAAAATGGCTCCCAATCGAAATGCGTGCCAACTTCAGAACTGCCTGTCTCACACACAAAGCTCTTCACACCGGAAAACCGGCTTACCTGGCTTCCAAACTCAAGAAGGCAGGACAATCTAGGAACCTCAGGAGCACCAATACCCTTCTTCTCATTCCGCCGAAAGCCCGCAAACAAAAAACCCTGTCTTGCTCCTTCTCGGGAAATGCGCCCAAAATCTGGAACTCCATACCAGTTCACATCAGGACCAACCCCTCCTTCATAAACTTCAAAAGCCAGCTCAAAGACCTCTTCCTCAACCGATCTCACCTGAAGAGAGAGATGCCTCACAATGTGACAGAGCCCCTTCACCAAAGGAATCTTGCTAAGCGCAGAACCTAGACACCTCAATAAGACCGCCGGAACAAGATTCAACACAAGACAATGCTGTCTATTGTAATACTGTATAACTAATTGCTTCACGATATATGTTGTAAAGCGCTCTGATACCTCCGGGTCTAGCTAGCGCTATATAAAACTCTTAAATAAAAAAAATAACATAAAAATATCCTGAGCGGCTCTGGACAACATCAGATCCGAACACACCTCGGGAACATCAAGAAGAGGTGTTTGTCTGGGAGCTGGCATAGCATTGTGAGTGTATCTGGCCTCTCACTAGTGCCAAGTGGGTCTGGGCACTCCTCTCGGCAGTACAAATCTGGATGCTCCCCACAGCTGTCTAAAGCATAGTGGGTTTTGGTAATTTCAGCAGCAGAGGAGGTCTGGGTGATATCCAGATCAAAATGAGTCATACATCTAGGGACTATGTACATTGTGGCCTTTGGACCGGGCACCAGGTTGAGCAGTGAAAGCCTGGAGAATAGAGCAGATTGAGCTAGGGAAATACCTAGAGTAGACAGGTTCTCGCTATTGTTCAGTCAAGAGTGAGTCTGGGCACCTTACAGAAAATAGTATGTCCTGGCACTATCCCAAGGAAGGTAATCAGAGTGGAATGACAGTGGATACGATCAAGCACCAAGGCAGCCTGTGCACTGTAAATCCCTCATAGTATATTTATTACTAGGGGAAGATTTTGACAGTACCTAGCAGTTATCATTATCTGATGGACTGGATGCTATGAAGACCTGAAAACTTTGGATATTTTTTACGAGTTGATTTTTATGGGCTGGGGATTGGAAGTTACCAAAAACTGTCTAATCTTGGGTATAATCAAGAACTGAGTGCCTCGGCATAATAAGGAAAAGAATTTAAGTGAGTCTGCGCATTATTTTTAAGGACACAATCAGTCTGGCCTTTAACAAGAGATTAAGTGAAGTTATGCTGAGTGCAACTTAAGTCTCCAAAGTGCTGAGTTACCTCATAAGAGTAACACAGTTTTACAACTCATAGACTTTTATGTCATTACCTGTAATGTTATTAGATTTAGGGGTTATATTATGCTCCTATATAAATTGTATTGGTCCAAGTTGCCATAGTATGTTATTTCCTTTGATCCTACCATTCATGGCCATTTGATACTTAAAACTAAGTGTGGAGATGGACTCACTGGCTGTAGCTGCAGAGCACAGAATGATTGAGCTCACATGATAATCAACGTGTGTTATTGATTGATGCCTCTCAAAGTGCAGTGATGCAAGTCTGTCGGTGGTCAGACACTGCAGGATATACATAACTCATATCTATTACCCTGCCAAGTGCCTCTGGCTTAAATCTAGTGCCTCATTTGTGTGATCGCTTTGATCTAGAGTGCCTCCTATTTGCCCGTTTCTTCTACATTTTCTTTGTCCAGTTTAAAGTAATATATTTGGGGAAATATAATTCAAACTTCTCAGTTGAAATGGAGGGGATGGCTTAATCCCTCTGAGAAGGCGCATTTGCTGCACTTGTTCTGTAATGCTATTTGTCAGTGTTAGCTTAGGTATTATCCACCAGCTGTATGACCTACGACTTGACGAGTAGCCCAAAAATATAATTACCTCTCCCCTGATCAAAGGAGTCCTAAATCTCAATAAACATAAACAGATTGGTTGATCAGAACCACTATGATTTTAGTGAGTTGTCCGAGTGCCATTGACAGAATAGTCACTTCTATGATTTCAATTTGTACAAATGTGTCTTCCAAGAAAGGTGTACATCATACAGAAGGTGCATCTATCAATCATCAAGCAAGAGTTTCAGAATGTTAAATTACGTTTTAGATTTTTGTATAGTTTCCAATCCTCTGGTTACTCAAGAGAAATGGAGTTACATTTTGAAAATATATTAGGATAAAATGTATGGATATACACTCTACCTCCTGTCTATGTGCAGGGTCATTCCTTTAAATATGTGGTGAAGAAATGTGGTCAGGAAATAAGAATAAAATCTGCTGGGTACAGAAGATCTGATTGCATGCCTGATGAAGGATTCAAGAGGCTTTCAGGCACAAGACAAAACATAATTAACACTCTTGCTTAAAGAAACTGCCTGACTATTTTAAAATGTATCCTAAATAAATACATTCCTGTACTACTAGTTCTGCTTACTCACCTTTCCAAACACAAAGCAGTATAGTGTAATGCCCATGGCCCAAACGTCCAATGCCTACAAGAAAAGACATGTTACATGTTAATAAAAACAACTAGGTAAGATCTCTCGCTTAAAAAACACAGCTGCACACCTAACAACAGGGTTCAGAAATAGAACTTAAACATTCTCTGCAACTTTACTTGGATTTGTGTGTCTTGAGTCTGCAATGTTGTCACTTATTATTTAAAATGTATTATGTAAAATACGGTAAATGGCATGCATCCTTTTTTAATCTTGACTTTATTTTTAACTGTTATGTTTTTTGTCGAAATGCTCCGTATTTTCAAAGTAAAATAAATGGCATTGTGTTACTTTCTCGTCCTCAGAATATAAAAAAGTCCAGTTCAAGGAATTTAAATCTACTCGTGCGTTAGTCTTTGAATAGTGCAGACTAGTGCAAGCACTATTTTATCAAAAATCACTGTTCTGTTATGGTGAGAATACCAATGGGCTTTTTAAAAGCTTGAAATTCTCCCTTGTTTTACGAAGGCAATTTGTACATTACTATTTTGATCTAGGCATAGTTTGGGCTTATAATTTGTGAATTACTTCAGGGTACTACTTCTGTGGCAAAAATATTAATGGACGAAAACAAGGTGGAAGTAAATCTCATCTCAAAGTCAAATCCCCAAATGAATAAATGTCAGCACAGGGCAAGTTTATTTCTACTAAGTTTTAAGGGTGTCCCCCCTTTTATAAGCAATCAATAAAGGACATCTAGAAATGGATTCCCATAATTGGCATTGTTGCATATTGCACACAACGTACAAAAGCTTGCAAGTATTGCAGCTTCAAAAAAGTGCACATTCCTTCAGAGTGCAAGAGTATTGGCATGCCAAATTATATTCTTTTAGGTTTGGATGTAAAAAATGTTGTCCGCCTGTTGCTGATCCTTGTGAGAAATCTAATTGTTAATAGCCGAGACGGATGCCATCTTTATTAAAACAATGTCAAATAAAATATATGTTGTTCCATTATTTTTGCTAATGGTTTTCTTAATAAAGTAATAATAATTTATGTTTTCAAGCAAGTAAAAATAATTTGACAAAAGAACTATAATGTCATCTCATTTTGACTGGTAAATGAAAGAGCAACAAGACAAAATGTTTTCAACTAACACTCTACTTAAAAACTGTAGTAAAATGACAGTTCCTATAGTTTACTCAAAGCAGGGATTCTTTAGTTCAAAATTGTTGTATTACATCAACTAGGTATAATAAATATAAACATATATTGGCACATACATATTTGATAATGCTGATACATCTGAAACATAATATGACAAATTAAGCTTAGTTTTTGTTTTGAAAGAACTTGTTGACAGCTTTACAGCTTTGTACAGCTCTAAATGATTATTTAAAAAATCTAAAAGGCAGTGTATACTAGTTCTTTACAAAATACTTAAAATAATTTCGTTCCTGATATTTAGTCTGGCGTTTGTTTGCTGTGAAAGGCAGTGATAGCAACAGAAACCCGAGCCGCTACTCTATCTGCAAGGCTTATGCAGATAATCTGCTGCTTATGTGAAGTGGCCCCATGAGAAATCATTGGCAGCACAGATCAATGTAACACAATTGCAATTGTAAACAAACCTTTTGAAATTATCTCTTCCCCGGCACAGATTCCATGGACAGGGTGACCTTTCGTGGTAAATATCCATTCATCGAAGCAGGTAGTGATTAGAAAATGCTTGTATCTCATTATCATAACAGACTTAATTTAGTCAAACTACTGCTGCTTGCACAGTCTAATGACTGTGGATGCCACTGATGTATTTTGAATATAGAGCCACTAGATAGCAGGCAACGCTTCCAAATGTAAAGGAAATTACTACAAAAAATAGAACTTATATCCATAATAGCTAATAGTAAACTTAATTCTACCGATCTTTCAATAAAAGATACTTGCTTTAATTTCCTAAAGTAACACAAGAGAGTATCATAACTATGCACAAACTCATAAGTCAAAGTTCAACAGAAGGAACACAATAATAATGCTGTCATTGCAAGTCTGAGCTCAGCACATTCATGGATTGAGAACTTGTAAATATCCCATTCTTTGCAAGACAATGGTGTATTACATTGTGTATGAAGGATGCCAAGCACCAACTTTTGTTGCAGTTTGGGATAAGGCAACTGCATACTGCCAACACATTGGAAAAAGATAACAACAAGTTCTGCCAAAAACTCGGGGGAGGGGGGCAAAGATGGCGTGTGACTGATTGTGATACGCCTACCATCTCTCTCTGGATGGATCGACGGGCAACTGTTTAGCCTGGGGCAGTCACTGTGAACGGCGTTTGTAGTGCCTGCTGCCTCCTGCGAACAGCGCTGCAGTGGCTTTTGGCAGACGTTAATACCCCTTGCCGGCATTGGAAACAGTGGATCTGGGGCAGGCACCCACGGCAGCCCCGGGTAAAGTTATTGGCGCAGAGAGGAGGCAAAGCAGGGAAAACCTTGATGGCCAGCAGCGGGATTGTCAACAGCGGAACTACAACCCTGCTGGGCGGCCAATCGGCAGAACCCAGCGGAGCTGCACCCAAGACGAGGCACTGTGGCAGAGCAGGAAAAGGGAAACGAGAGATGGGAGCTAAGAAGACAATAAATAAGCCAACGACAAAGGTGGAGGGGGTCCAATACAACCTTAGGTTGCTTCCATGTTTGCCAGCCTAGTAGTAACTAACGCTCAAAAAGAGGACAATATAATATCAGAGGCAGAGAGGAAGGAAAACTTACAAAAGGAAGCAGTAGACTGCGGAGAGGTAGCTGTGGCAGAATCCTGTATCTTGATGGCTGATGGAGCAGATGGTCCCACTTCCCCACGGCTATTTTTACCCCCGCTCAGAGACCCCCACGGAGTGTGGAGAGAAAAACTGCCCAGCTGTAGAGGAGGCCGTAACACCAGAAAGAAAGGATGGGGCAGTGGACCGTGAGAGGGGAGGTCTGGGGTAAAAATAGGAATGACATCCCGTTGAGTGCTGGGCGCTCTAATTCTCTACAGCAGCATAGAGGGGAGTGGTCGCCGGACCTTCCAGGTGAAAAGTTCTTTTCCCTAACCGATGACTCAGACTCAGACTCGCTTGGCCAAGAAGCCACTCTCCCAAGTAGCGAGGCCCTTACAGACTCTGGTAGCAGCACCTCAATCGACGACATCCAATTGACATTGAGAAAGAAATCTGCGAAAATGGGGAAAAAACGGAAAGATAATCAAAAACCGAGTATTGGCAAAGAATTAAAGTGGGATTACTCCGATACCAATCTGGTTACCCAGGAAGAAGGAGCAGACGCAAGTATAAAGGAGAGGGTGAACGCAGATAAACAGTCCAATGAACCTTCATTGACGGCCATCTTCTCATCCATTAAGCAAATGCAAGAGGATATCAGAAAGGATGGGAGCAGAGCAAGAGTTGCCTCTATAAAGGTGCAAGCAGGGATCCGAAAGATTAATAAAACGTGTGGGGAAATCATTGAGCGAGTGACCTCTGTGGAGACACGGGCGGAGATCGTGGAAGCTGAAGTAGAATCTTTGAAGGCACAAAATACTGACCAAGGAGAGGCTATATCAGATATAATGATCAAACTAGAAGAACAGGAAAATCGACAGAGAAGAAATAACTTACGCTTTTTAGGGTTACCGGACGGAGTGGAGGGTAGCAATCCTAGAGCCTACATTGTGAATTTATTGAAGAGTGCCTTCCCGGATCAACTGAAACTGGACTGGAATTCGAAATACAGCACGCTCATCGATTACCATTTATGATAAAAAAACAACCGCAAGAAAGATCTAGAGCAATGCTGGTATTGGGGGAGGGCACGATGGGAGGAAGGGAGGGTCATTTCAAAGAGAAAGTAGGGGGATTCAGGCAGGCAATGGCTTTTTTGGGGGTGGTTCTATTTGTGCGGGGTGTGGGATGTCCATGTGGACAATGGAAGCAGAAAGTGTGGTCTAGGACATTAGAGCATAAAGATGGGTAAATTACGGATAGCATCGATAAATATTTGTGGTATAAATGAGTTGAAAAAAAGGCAGATGGTGTCACAGGGGCTGCAAATACTGCATGCAGACATAGTCTGCATGCAGGAAACCCACTTAGAGGCTAATCAAAAAGACCTCTTAAAACACTTGGAGTATAGTATAGTGGGGGCCACGACTTAAGGGACCCGCAAACGGGGGGTTGCAATCTTAACCCACAACAAAACAATACAGTTCCCCCAAGTGAGGGTGGACGCTTTTGGAGGTTGGGTAACAGCTAGTTGTAGACCCCCAGGATACCCCAGTTTTACCCTATGCTCATTATATGGCAGTAATGTTGATGATCCTTCTCTACTGGAATGGCTATCTAATGAGCTGCGCCATTGGCAACTCCCTATAGCAATTTGTGGAGATTTTAATATTAACCTTACAAGTGATTGGAAACCAGGGTAAAAATACGTAGGAAGGAAACCCAAAGTATTCCAGGCAATATATAACTTATGTCAGATGCACGGATTGTGTGATGTATGGGCTAAAACGAGACCTTTAGAACACGGGTTTACTTACTTCTTTGCCCCTCATCACAAACATGTAAGATATTATTTTTTTGTTTCAACTTTAATTAGACAGAAGAGCATAATCAAATGCTTTCCCGAGATTCCAATTGGATCATAACCCATTAGTACTAGAGGGGGGGAGGGGCTTTTTGGAAAAACTCTCTTCCTGGACTTTTGAGAGAGCACTTTTATTGGATAAAGCTTATGTGGAGCATATGAGGAAATGGATTCCAGATTTTTTACAAAGGAACATGGGAACAGCCTCACTGGGCATAGTTTGGGACACCTTAAAAGCAGGTATTAGGGGAGAAACAACTCAATTCGAAAGAAGAAAGCAGAAAAATGAAAAAGAATGCCTAGGGCTTCATCAACAAAAACTGCCCCAGACAGAAGAGAAGTTAATTGCTGCACTGCAACATAAGAAGGTGGCGAAGGAAGCCCAGATGGAAGCAGCACATGATAAAGCAGTAATATGGGAAACACTGAGAAAGGCTATAGATAAAGCAGCGGCTAGTCGAGAAGGAATGTATGAATGCAGCAAAAGGGTGGGCCACTTACTTGCAGTCAGGACACAAAGTGAAATCAACATGGTGAGGGACCCCACAATAGGGCTGGTATCCGAAACCGGTGAAATTCAAGCAGCTTTTTATAAGTTTTATACAGCCTTATATACAGACGTTCGGTGGAATCTGGAGGCCCAGAGCGAAGATACAATACTTAAATATCTGGATTCCACAGTGGGGAGGTCTTGTCGCTTGAAGAGAGAGAGCAACTAGACCTTCCATTAAGCTGGGATGAGATTGGGATGGCAATATATAATTTACCTAGAGGGAAAGCTGCTGGTCCCAACTTAATCCCCGTAGAATTTTACAAGGTTTTTCAAGAGCAGCCAGGGGAAACTATGAGAACTATGTTTTTACAGATTACAGAGGGGATTACACCTCCGAGATCATGGGCCTTTGCAAAGATTGTAGTCTTCCCAAAGAAAAATAAACCTGTTCTCGAACTGGGGTCTTACCGCCCAATAACCCTGATAAATGGGGACATAAAAATATATTCAAAAGCTTTGGCCTCCCGTCTTTCATAGATTATTCACAGGATTGTATCCATGGGGCAGCATGGTTTCATTCCTGGTAGAGGCACTACAGAGCACATTAGGAGTATTATCACTCTGTTTGATGCCAGACAGGTGCCAGGAGACCCAATGGCCGTTATTTTGTTAGATGCTGAAAAAGCACTTGATAGGGTTTCTCTGGATTACAATGTGTAGAAAAGGGATAGGACACAAATTTATTAGTGCATTTAAAGCTTTGTATCAAGATCCAGAGGCTAAGGTTTGTATAAATGGGGAATTGACGGAAGCCTTTAAAATAATGAGAGCAACGCGACAAGGATGACCCTGCTCACCGCTACTTTTTGCGTTATACATCGATCCCTTCTTGAAATAGCTGGAAATGGCAGCAGATATTCCCCCTGTGATGAGGTATGAACAGGAAAGTAAGGTGTTGGCTTATGCCGACGACATAGCCTTGGTTACGCCCCACCCTGAGCAGGCTATTAAGGCGATCGAAGATGAAGATCTGAGATTCGGTGCACTGTCAGGATATGCCCTGAATGGGGATAAAAACAATGTCTCAGCTGGAGATTATTAAAAAATGGGACAATTCAAACACAGTGAAATAAATCACAATTGGGAAGGGGAACAAAGGAAGGAGACCACAACGTGAGGTAAGGTAGAGTGAAATAAACTATAATTGCATAAGTAGTTAAGAAGCACTACAGTACATAATTATACAATGACCATAACACACAGAGTGAGCACTAGTCGTGCTAGTGAAAGTGGACGGCGCGGTGACATAAAGTGTGAAATACAGCGTGAACGGCGAAAAATAGGTAAGTTTAAGGTGGTCAAAAATGCAAGTTATATACAGTGTTCTACACGTTAGTCAGATAAATAGATTGACCACAATAACGCCTGAGTTCTAGGCTGGATAGTCGACGGCGTTTCAACCTGAATGATTGCAGGTCATCATCAGGACAATGGTCATTAGTTTCTGGGTAGTGCTCTAATGGCTTAGAGTACAAAAAGATCCGGAAGAGATCAGGATCCGCGAGGCGTCAGTGAAGTAGGGTCAAGTCCAGGTTGGACTGTCCAAAACGAGGTCCGCATCAATGGAGGGACCGGAGAGGGGTCTTGGCAATATGTCCAGAAACAGCCCGGTTAATGGGCGAAATTGCTGAATTGGAAGTTATGAAGGCATCCGAGAGTCAACACTGCGCGCTGGCAAGTGGAAAATGAATTGTTGTTGTAGAGGAACGAATCCTCTATGCTGCAGTCGGGAGCAAGGACGAACTCCTCTATGACGAACTCGTCCCTGCTCCCGACTGCAGCATAGAGGATTCGTTCCTCTACAACAACAATTCATTTTCCACTTGCCAGCACGCAGTGTTGACTCTCGGATGCCTTCCTAACTTCCAATTCAGCAATTTCGCCCATTAACCGGGCTGTTTCTGGACATATTGCCAAGACCCCTCTCCGGTCCCTCCATTAATGCGGACCTCGTTTTGGACAGTCCAACCTGGACTTGACCCTACTTCACTGACGCCTCGCGGATCCTGATCTCTTCCGGATCTTTTTGTACTCTAAGCCATTAGAGCACTACCCAGAAACTAATGACTATTGTCCTGATGATGACCTGCAATCATTCAGGTTGAAACGCTGTCGACTATCCAGCCTAGAACTCAGGCGTTATTGTGGTCAATCTATTTATCTGACTAACGTGTAGAACACTGTATATAACTTGCATTTTTGACCACCTTAAACTTACCTATTTTTCGCCGTTCACGCTGTATTTCACACTTTATGTGACCGCGCCGTCCACTTTCACTAGCACGACCAGTGCTCACTCTGTGTGTTATGGTCAATGTATAATTATGTACTGTAGTGCTTCTTAACTACTTATGCAATTATAGTTTATTTCACTCTACCTTACCCTTACGTTGTGGTCTCCCTTCCTTTGTTCCCCTTCCCAATTGTGATTTATTTCATTGTGTTTGAATTGTCCCATTTTTTAATAATCTCCAGCTGAGACATTGTTTTTGTTGCATACTTCGCCCGGTCTCACCTGGGTTAACGGGCCTGACTCCTGTTAATTGTTACTCTGAATGGGGATAAAACACAGATAATTATCAATGAATTTGTGTCTTTTACTGAGAACAGGGTAGTTAAAAAAGCAATATATTTGGGGGTTATGATAATCGCTGATCTGGATGAAGTGGTAAAAGAAAACATGGGGCCATGTGCAGAAGAGACCAAAAAGGCACTAAAAAGGTTTGACAATTTACATCTAACATTGATCTAAAGAAGCAACTCAATCAAAATGATGTTTTTTCCGAGGATATTGTATTTTTTAAGAGCAATCCCCCTTGTTTTCTCGGACATTTAGTTCAGGAAATTCGAAAGCATATTTGCACAATTTATCTGGGCATATTCTAGACCAAGAAGATCGAGTAAATACTTAACATTACCCAGGGAACGTGGAGGATTGGCCCTTCCGAATCTTACGCTATACTGGTGGGCTGCCTCATTGGTGCAATATACAACACTCCTGAGGGAAGATAGTGGTAGTGAAAGGTCAAAATTTCCTCCCTCCTTTGAACTGGTGATTGGCCCTGTAGCTAGGGGGTGTTTATCGCGACAACTAGATCATGGCTATTACAAAAGAGTACGATTTAAGACATTACTCACGGCCTTTAAAGTTTGGGCCTCTGTACGCCGTCTATTAGGACTGGGGAGGCTGAATTATTATACCCCACCTTGGCAAAATAAGAACCTACCGAATATCTTAAACGACCCATATTTTAATAACTGGGTAAAGTCGGGAATGAGGTACCTAGGCTGTTTTTATACCTCTTGTTCTTTAATAGCACACAATGAATTAGGAGCAAAATTTGGTCTTACCAACAGAGAATTTTTTAAATACCTTCAGATTAGAGATTATTTGCAGAGGAAGGGCGGGGGTCCAGAAAGATTTGAGAGGTGCGAATTTATGGATAAAATGACACACGATGTCCCACCCCGCATTTGGATTCTATATAAACTACTTAATGGATATATGAAAGATGATCTGGAAAAGTGCTCCATGAAGTGGCAAGGGATTTTAGGTATAACAGACACTGCCGTATCAGATAGCTTAACGATTTGAATGCCTGCTAACCTTCAAATTCAGTATTTTAAAACTTGCTTTGAGCTGTATTACACTCCCTACTGGATTGCCAAATGGGGTGAGGGGAAAGGCGTGCACTGTCCATACTGTTCGCTGTACAAAGCAGATTTAACCCATATGTTTGCTACATGCGAAGAACTTAGGTCACTAATCAAAGAGATCAGCAAATTCTTTAGGAAGAAATTATTATTACAGGTTGATGTAACCCCCCCATTAATAATATTGGGTGTAACGAACCTGGAGGTAAAGGATGGGGGTGCCTTCATTAGTATAGCAGTGCTTAGAATTTGTATTGCCTCAGTGTGCCTAGACTCCAACCCTCCTTCATTTCAACAATGGTTAGCTCGATTATTGGTGATCTACAACTTAGAGAAAGCTATTTATATGCGAAAGGGACGCAGGGGCAGAGAGAAGGGAAAGAGATTCTGGAAATGCTTTGCCAACTGGGTGGAACACTCAGAGGTTTAAATTGCATTCGCACATTATGAATATTATGCTGTTCTACAAGGAGAGGTGGAAATTAATAGGAAGGAGCGATAGGTCCGTTAGTACTAGGGTTGCTATATAAACGGCGCTCGCAGATTGTAATCTACTGCTAAAAGGAAGCACTTGCACTTTGTGGTCGCTTTATGCTGCTATAGAAATGAGACGTGGAAAGCAAACTTTAAGAAGTAGGATGATATCAATTGCCATACTACCAGCACTATGGCACTTTGAACCTGCTGCTAAAGGGTGAAATGAAATAGGAGGTAACCTTTCTTAGTTAAATGTTTTAGATGGGTAATTAGAGTTTACAGTACTTTTATTCTGGGTGCTGTCTTTAATATGATTGATGAAATCATTGATATATGTATACCGCACTAATGCACTTTGACATTATTGTTAAGAGCTGTTAAAAGGAAGGATGCACTTGCACTTTGTGGGTGTTTTATGCTGCTATATAAATGCTACGAGGAAAGCAAATTGAAGCTTTATTGTTAAGAAGGATGACACCAATCGCCAAGTCTCCAGTACTATGACACTTTGAACCTGCTGCTAAAGTATGGAATGAAACAGGAGGGGACTTCTCTTAGCTAAATGTTGTAGATAGGTATATAGTGTTTACAGAATTTTTACTCTGCGTGTTGTATCTAATATGATCAATGAAATCTATGCTAAATATATACCGCACTATAGCAGTTTGACGTTATTGTTAAGAGAAGAATTGGAAAACTTCCCTACAATGCTATAGAATATTGTAGACTTTATGAAACTCCTGTAATGTATGAAAATGTATGGAAGGGTGGGGGGAGAGGGAGGGTAAGGGCGCAAATTAAAAAGGGGAGGGAAGGAGAAAATGATTGTTTTCTTTTTTCCTGCCAATAAAAAATATTTAAAAAAAAGAAAAAGGAAAACGATAACAAAGGTGGGTGTTATTTGCTCCTTCCACACTCTATTGATGGTCCAACAAAAAAGCCAATATAAAGAGACCATAAATACAACAGACAATTGGCTGGAATTGTTCATTGTGTAAAAGAAGGGCAAAAGAAAGGGATGTTCTGCTATAAATAGAAAGAGGTTCATCATTATTCAGGAATACGGTAATCTCCAGCATAACATGCATGCAAAAACATACACTGCATCCCTGCACATACGAGGACTGGTCACTGATTTTGATGGAGTGCGTATTTACTATTGTTATAACTTAGAGGAGCAAGGAAAATATCTTAAGTACCTAAACACGCTAAGGGGACTGTTCCAGGCCAATGGGGTCTCCAAAATGTATATTAGTTGTACACACACACACACGCGCACACACACTTCCACCCTAGTTCCTCTCCCTTCCAGAAACACACTAGGTTCTCATAATGCACACTGCCTTGCTTTCTGTCATCTTCTTGCACTCAAAGTCCCATACTCACCTTTCCGCTGAACCTTTGACCAGTATCTGAAATGGCTTCTGGCGCCATAAACGCTGGTGTTCCAGCAGTACTTGAAAGTAATGCATCATTCCCTTCAAACTGATTACTGACTCCAAAATCAGCAATTTTGATATGACCATCATCTCCTAAGAGAAGGTTAGAAGGTTTGATGTCACGGTGAATGATCTTCTGGTAATGTACTGTGAAAAGGAAACAAGATTTACAAGAATGAATACATCTTAGGAGGAAGACACCTCACATTTCCTGTCTATATTTCTACAAGTTCTCTTGAGAGAGTGAGACAAGTTGCATGTATTACACTTATCCAGTCGAGCCTGCGGAATACGAAAGGCAGCTCAGAAATAAACGTGAAATGAAGGTCAACAAGTAATATTCTCACCTAGCATAAATGAAATTCACAATTTGACTTCGATCATACTCCTCCTTACAAATAAGCTAGCCTGAAAAATACTGGGCCTGATTCGCAAACTGCATTTTCTAGTACATATAGTGGTACTACAGCAGTACTACTTAAGTACACCAAAATGCAATTCACCAACCTATGAGGGTAAATCTCCACTTCCACTTTCCTATCTTTTCTATGAGAAGATCCTCACTCATGAAAGTTTACTACATGTGGCCTGGGAGTGGTTTGATAGAGGGGCATACTTACTGCTAAATGGGAGAGGTTTTGGAAGGAGTAAGGAGGGGTTTAGGGACGGGATTAGGGAGGGACATGCACCAAGCCTCATAAGAGCTTGTCCATTGCCATTCACAAACTGCACTAGTAAAGTTACAACATCCAAAAGTGACTAAAACAGTAGTAAATGTGCCCCTACTCAGAGCTGGGCTAAGTCCAGCTCCACACATGTTTAACCACTGGTACTGCAATGCTCTTTAATAGAAAATAATGGAGGCAAGGACTTATAAAACCCCATGGCAAATAATAGTAAATTAAATTATTTAAACTTGTTAAAAATATAAATAAATGTAATTTCATACTTAAAAAATAGCTAAAAAGAATCTATTTTAAATGACTTTAAGAAACATTTTGAATTTAAAAATGAATGCACATTAGTTTGCCATAAAATATAATTAAATGACTATTCATAATTCATTCCATACATCACTTTTACTTTAGGTGGGATTTTTTTAAATGTAATCCAGAAAAAAAGAATCTTCCTTAATTTATTCGAAATAATGACATTTTAAAAGACAATCAAGGTATTTGTGCTGTAGTATTTCTTTATTTTGTTCTACATTGAAATAAATATATATTAATTTACATTAATAATTAACATAAAATAGTATTTTTTCAAATTTAATAAACACTTTATTTTACTTTTGCCCATTTGTTCTATGTTTGAAATTATTATACAAAGAAATGTACATTAATATTTAACATAAAATATTTTTAACACATTTTTTTCCAAGTCTAATACAGGAATTTCTGGCCCGACTATTGAGTCTCCCAATGGTAAATGTAATTATTTTAAATATATTAAATTAAATGTAGAGAAATTCCCACCTTAATTTAAAGAAATGAGAGCAGTCCGGAATGCATGCTCTCGTAGCAAAGTATAGGATTGCGACCGAACAGGATTCGGTCGCATCCTAATAGCTGGGCTCGAACTGACGACAGGAGGTCATTCAGTTCCATTTTCAGAGCGATGTCGGACGGGCTCCGGTCCATCCGACATCGCAATCGGGCCCTAAGTAGTAAACTTACATGTGTACGGATTTCCCCACAGAATAGATAGGAGAGGTGGAGAGTTAGACATGTAGGTTTGTGAATAGCATTTTGTTTGTCTATTGTAGTGCTACTAACCATACTACAACATGCAATTTGTGAATAGAAACTTTAAATGGGGAAGAGCTAAAAGTAGTAACGTTACTTACAAGTATAAGAGTAAACTTGCATGTGAAACCTACTCACAAGTGTAAGTTTTGGGGAATAATCTGATAGTGTTTTTGTTACCGTGTGCTACTTTTCCCAAGGCAAAGGACAGGCTACATCTGACATCATGGTGGACGCTTTGATAGGTTTTCCTTCTCTACCAGTACTTTACACTTACAATTCACACTTTGAGTAGTTGTAGCTATGTCTTTACATGCACAATGGACGACAGTGAAGTACCTGGTGACGTTTTTATTAACTATTGTTTTTCTGAACGGCTCGAAAAGCAAAATGAATTAGCTTCCAAAATGTTAAATGCATAAAAATACCAACCTGAAGAACTATTTCATTAGTTGAAGATTTCATGGTGGGACTAGGAATGAAAAGTAGAAGTGGCAAAAATTTTCACACCAGCCCTACTCATTTCTGCCTCTCTCGCTCTCTCTTTTTCTCTTTCCTCTCTTTTTTTCTCTGTCTCTTCTAAAGCACCAGCGGTGCCTGCTGCAATTAAGCTGGGTTGAATGGAGAAAAAAGCAGAGGTACCAGCATCGTCCTCTGCCTTCAAAAAACGACCTCCAAAAGCTCCAGACCGAAAGGGAAATGCCAGATGGAAAAAATTGGCATGGGGAGCAAAAAAAAAACGATTGATTTAGGCCCTGATCTCTGTACTGGGGTGAATGTATGACATTGTTCTGTATTCTGTCCATCAATTGTTGTTTTTGCATTTGTCACCCTGAGTGGGACGGGTAAGCCCAGATGTGGGCCCTGTGCTCTCCATGCCACTGGAGTAACCTTGCTGATGAGGGTTGATGCCCCGAAATTGGTTCCAGGATGCTTGTTTCCGGTCCAGGGATGACCTGGCCTGGCAGTTTGGGCTGGACTGTTTCCATGGGGAGCAGGGGCAAGACTGATTTGCATATGGCTGGGTCTGAACTGGAAAGGCATGAGGAGCAAAAAAACGATGGATTTAGGCCCAGATCTCTGTACTGGGGTGAATGTTTGACATTGTGCAGCATTCTGTCCATCAATTGTTCTTTTTGCATTTATCACCCTGAGTGGGACGGGTATGCCCAGACGTGGGCCCTGTGCTCTCCATGCCACTGGAGTAACCTTGCTGATGAGGGTTGATGCCCCGAAATTGGTTCCAGGATGCTTGTTTCCGGTCCAGGGATGACCTGGCCTGGCAGTTTGGGCTGGACTGTTTCCATGGGGAGCAGGGGCAAGACTGATTTGCATATGGCTGGGTCTGAACTGGAAAGGCATGAGGAGCAAAAAAACGATGGATTTAGGCCCAGATCTCTGTACTGGGGTGAATGTTTGACATTGTGCAGCATTCTGTCCATCAATTGTTCTTTTTGCATTTATCACCCCGAGTGGGACGGGTATGCCCAGACGTGGGTCCCATGCTCTCCATGCCACAGGAGTCAAGCTAGCCTGGGTGATGCTTACATTGAAATGCACGAGGGGCTTTTTTACATTTCAAAAGCACACTGAATCATCTCACATGAAACCTTAGATGCAATGAATGCAGAAAGCAATATTTATTTACCTTCCGCAGGAGCAGGCTTTTTTAAGTTTTGGTCAAGACTCAAAGTGAAAACTAGCTCTATTGGCATAGTAGCGTGTGCATTTTTTATTTTGCTCTATAAAACGGTACGCTCTTGCATTGCATTTTTGAATGCAGATGTACCTACTGCAGAACTTAATCCCCGCTACTGCTGCTTTCAGAGGCAAAAATGGCTTCCACCTTAAAAAACCTCAAATGCACCCTGAGCTTCAGGACAAGCCATTAGCTTGTGTGGACAGTCAATTAGGCCCAGTAATCCTCAGGAAATTAGGTTGAAGACATCTTCCTGAAATCACTGTATGTACTGTGTTGGTGATTAATGGTTCAGGTGTGCATTTTAGTAACACATTTAACCAATAGGTTGTCTCGCTTTAAAGACAGGGCTGTAGACAGCACATGGGTCCAACAGGACAACTCAGCTATTATATATGGTAAAAGGCTTTTACATAATATTGTGGCATATTGCCTCCTTTGTTCCAGTTCCCTGATATTATGCAACTCCCTTGTGCATCAGGCAAGCTTCTGTCATATGAAATGTGCCTGTGTCCACGTATTTCTTTCCTGCCAGCTGGAGACTTGGGTGTTCACACTTGCAGACCGGATGTGAGGGTTAAACGATTCGCATATAAAAGCATTAAGCCCACTATTTTGTTGTCTGGCTCATCACTAATCTATGAAGCTGACTGTCATAGTTCTTAATTGAAACAGCAGAATTTTAACCCTAAGTGGGCTCCAGACAGCTACAATACAATACAAACCAGTTCCCAAAGTGCACAACTGCCTCCAAAGAGGCATCCCGGAACTAGCGGCCCAGGTCAAATGAGAGCAGAGTTAGATTGCAGAGTTGAAGAGAAAGGATTTCAGGCTTTTCCCAAAACTTGCTTCAAATGGAGCAAGCCTCAGGCTTGTAGGGAGGGCATTCCAGAGACCAGCAGTAATGTAGGAGAATTATCTTCCACCTCTCCTTGCTTTCTGAACCGAGAAGGTTGAAGTAGTCTTTGGTTGTTGGATCTTTGGGAACGGGGTTGGGAATAGACTTTGATTCTTCTTCTTAGATATGCAGGTCCTCTAAGCTGCAAGGCTCTAAGGCTAAGGTTTTGGACCTACATTGGGCTCGCTTCACCACAGCCAGCCAGTGAAGGTGACGGAGACGGGGTGTTATTGATTGAGAAACGGGAATTTTCAGGATCAATCTGGCTGCCGCGTTTTGTACGGTCTGCAGGCAATGCAATAAATTAGCAGGCAGACCCAAGTATAGGCTATTTGCATAGTCCAGTGTGGGTGTCACTAAAGCGTGAACAATGGACTTATGTGTGTCCTTAGGGACAAGGTGAATCATTCTTCTTAAAGCGTTTAAGGGTGGCAAAGCAGCTAGCAGATACACTTTTTACTCGGGAAGCCAAGGAAAAATCGTAGTCAAAAATTACTCCAAGATTCCTAGCTGTTAGTGCCAGGGAATGGGGAGTCCCCAGCTCTGAGTGCCACCAATTGCTCATGTCAGGATAGCGCCTAGTACCGAAAAAGAGGATTTCAGTTTTATCAGAGTAAAGTCTGAGGCAATTGTTGCTCATTCAACCGCCGACAAATGTTAGGCCCTCTTTGAAAGATTTAAGAACCAACGTTTCTTTCTCTTGAAAAGATAGGAGCAATTGGGTACAGTTGGCATAAGAAATCACCCTTAGATCCCATGTTTCAGCTAGACTAGCTAGTGGCTCCAGATAAATGTTAAAAAGGGTGGGGCTTAGAGCAGAGTCCTGCGGTACACCACATTCCAGTGGTTTTGCCGAGGAGGAGGAGAAAGGAGATAGCAGGACAGCTTGTGTCCTGTCACCGAGGAAAGATTTAAACCATAGGAGGGCCTGGCATGTATCCCCAAGTTCCTGAGCCGGTTCAGAAGAGTCTCATATTAGAACGTGTCGAAAGCTGAAGACAGGCCCAGGTGCATCACCATAGCAACCAAGTTTTGATCAAGGTTTTTTAAAATAAATTCTGAGACTTCCAGCAAAGCCGACTCAGTGCTATATTCAGACCTAAAGCCGGATTGGGAGTCATATAAGAGGCAATTGGACTCGAAAAAATATGTCAGTTGCCTATTAACAAGCTTCTCTAACATTTTCGCCTCAGCTGGCAAAAGAGAGATCGGCCTAAAGTTGCTCAAGATCTTAGGGTCAGCATTTGGTTTTTTGAGTAGTGGAAGCAGGAGAGCCTTTTTCCAGCATTTAGACACAAGGGCGGAGTCAATGGAAGAATTCATCAACTTATTCAGGATGGGGTTTACCTTAGAAGACGTCTTTTTTAAGAATAATAGGTGAGCACTGGTCCAGTGAGGATCCAGACTAGCATTTAGCCAGTTCTAATAGAGAGCCCTCCAGAGAATAGGGCTGATATTTGCACGGACTGGCCCAGAAGGGCCATTGCCCTCCATGCCAGGCACAGGTCCTGAGTTTTGGGGAATTGGTCATAAATTGATCTAATCTTTTTGTGAAAAATCTCTGAAAGCTCTTCACAAAAATCAGCAGACACAATCGGCTTATTCTGAAGGGATTTCGGAGAGAGAAAGGAATTCTACATTTTGAAGAGCTCCCGATGTTTGATGACAGCCTTGGAAACTGAAGAGAAGATAAGCTCCTTATTGGCATTAATAATAGCTCTATGATAAGATTTCAGAGCTGCCTTATATGTGCATTTGGCCTCGGCATCATAGGATTTCCTCCAAATCCGTTCTAGCCTTTTGCACGGATCTTTCTCTCTTTTTAGGTCGAATAGAACCAGGGAGCAGACGGAGATATCTTTTACTAGTCAAGGTTATTGTAGGGGTGATAGCATCAAACGCAATTGTAAGTCAGGCATTAAATATTCAATATCTTGATCCAGGGTGCCTGTCAACTCCAAAGGTGTAAGTGAGATTATCTCCATTCGAGAGGATCCAGAAATGTTATGCGAAGATCTCTTGAGGTTTCAAGAGTCTGTTAATCTGATTACATACCCTGGGGGAGTGTGGAAGAACGATGAAATTAGAATGTAGAAGCAATAGTTGACCCAATAGGTCAGAAAGGCGAGCTACCGATTTGATAAGGCCATCAGGGGAGTCTATAAAAGCCAGCAAGTGTAAACACTGCACTTAACGTGATTGAGAAAAAAAAGCCCTTCTTTAGAACCAATATCCTCCAAATTATGGGCAAAGCAAGTAAAATTAGAACATTGGTTTAACTACTCCAAAGAGACAAATGTATAGACTGCTCACAGAATCCCCTATAGGAATATCCTACTCCTGCCCGTGCAGTAAAACGTTTGATTTAAAGCTATTGCTATATTCAAATATCTGGTGGGTGGGTTTATTTTAGGAGTAAAGCCTGGATTTGATTTATAGTGAAAACAGGTAAAGATAAAAGCGAATTGATACAAAAATTGGTTTTATTCATTTTCACTGGCAATGATCACCCAAACCTTCATACTGCCACAGACATGAACTGAGAGAATAGCATGCCTCCAGCATCACAATAAAACTGTTTTCAGTATACGGGAACCGAGGCCCTCGGTATGAGTTGCCCGGTTCAGCCCCCCTGCAGTGCTCCGGGGACCTACATGTTTTTTGGTTTCTTCAGGCCAGGAATTATCGCGTCCACCAACGGCGGACCAGAACCTGGAGTCCAATACAGATCTTCAAGGTCAGCTGCAGGATTCAGAGCCCACCTCACCCACATACAGGAGTATGTGAGGAGCAGCAAAAGCTGGCCCCAGCTGAAGTAAAAATCTCTCCGCCCTCCCACCACCTCACCCCCACGTGGCCATGAAAAAATGCCCTGCACCATTTACCATCAGCTCCATTTACCATCTGTTCCAAGCGGGTGGTAAATCTGTGCAGATTTCAGTCCATTATTTCCTCCAGAAAGGGTATATAAGGAACTGCACCCTGTATTCCTGGGTCCATGTGTTATTCCTTATTCCAGGTGAAATAACTCGTAATCCCCATTAACTCACAGGGAACCTCCCAGCAGAATCATTCATTTCGACCCAATAGCCACCTGCGGGGCTAACAGGGATGTTTTATTGACTGGGTCTCAGTGTCGCAAATTGATGACATGGGGCTGTCCTTTGCCAAACCCGCCTCTGACGCTGTAACGGTGTGAGTGCTGTGGTAACACAAAGTGTAGAAGAAGTGGTCATTCCTGTGCAGGAGACCAGGAGAACCTGCTCAGGGCTCACTTTCTAAACAACTGCTCCTTAAGAGAAGCATGGTGTGGGAATGAAATGCATCTGATAACAGCACTAAACAATCTTCACTGTTCAGCTTTTGTCATGAGAGAGCATTTCACTTAAATCCATCACCCTTCCAAGCGACAGCCTACACTCCTTCTACAAGGGGTGGCTGCAGGAGTGATTCTATTGCGATTGTAAACAAGCTAGTAAGCTGGTAAACAGCAACATTCTAAGCTTACACATACGGCCTCGTGCTCAAAAGTGGCTGCTTGGATTTTGCTACAGTAAGCATCTACTGATCTAACTTGGCAAAAGGCAATTTACAAAAGTCCCCATTCGGTGCTCAGCTGCCTGTTGGGCAGGTGGGTGCTTTACAATTACCGCAAACATACATACAAAGTGGTAAACCGCCATTCCTCATTAACAGTAAAGGAGTGGAAATCTATCTATGAATCCTTGAATCCTGTTGAGAATGCTCGGATGGAGGGCTGCATGCATCAGCAGACCTGCATCCCAGCATCAAAATAGCTGTGTGCTTCATTGTGACACAATGCCACACCCTGTGGCAGACGCAGTGACGTAACAATAGCCCCCGCGGTGCCGGGGGGGGGTACCTAAGCTCCAGGGGGTCCCCCTCCAGCAACGTGCACCGGCTGCGGGGCCCCTGGCGTGAGAACTCCTGACTGGGTCCAGAGCGTGGGGGCCCCCCTCCATGTACTTTGCAGGGGGGCCCCATCAAGTTTCATTATGCCATTGGGCAGACAGGGCTTTTGGCCAAGTTGAATATGCAGCGACCCATGGTAGGGGGCATTTCCTCGAGGTTATTGGGACCGCTGTCTGCTCGCCCTAACGTCCACTGCCTGCATCCATAAAGTGTAAGCTAGCACATTTTGACAGCTTACACTTTGCAAAAGGTCATCGCCTTTCCTTGGTATGCACTAACCATTCAATGCTTTGCAACTGCAAAAAAAGTCAAAAAGCATCTGTGCATGCACTTGCGAATTGCAAGGGGTGGGGGATGCCCTTTGATATCCCTCTGCCGTGGGATTTGCAATGGAGGAAGGATGTTGCTTTACCTCTCCTTTTCTCATGCAATTCCCAAGGGGTCGCAAAGTAAGTTTTGCATCAGTCATTTTATGAACCACCAAGCACTTTTGCGACTTCAAACTTTGCATTCACAAAGTCCGTGCACGGACTGGATGTCCAAGATGTTTTGAGAATCAGGTACCCTGTCTGCAAAGCTGTATTCACCATACTTTTCTAAGATAACTCTGAAATTCAATTGCATACTCTTCTGAATTCTGAGATTTCATGGGGTCAGCAAACACTGCAAAAACAAGTATGCAGGTCTAAAAAATCTAAGTTTACACATATCAGCTCTACGAACTATGGGCCAGATGTAGGTAATTCTGAAATACCGATTCCTTAATAGCGAATTTTACCGATTCGCTATTAAGAACTCAGTATTTCAGATGTACGTAAAAAATCGGTAAAAATTACCGAATCGGTAATAATCAGTAAAAATTACAGAATCGGTAATATTCGGTAAAAATAAACGAATCGGAATGAATCGGTAAAAATAATTACCGATTCCTTAATACCGATTCGGTAATTAGCGAATCTGTAATTTAAAAAAATCGGTAATTGTCGAATCAGCCAATCCTGTGCTTCCTCATTACCTCACAACCAGGAAGTGGCCACACCCATGCAGCTGCACTGATCCTGAAGCTGTTTGAGAGGCAGGGAGCACAGCAAACAAGCCAGGAGCAACTCTTCAAAAAAAATTCTGACAACATTGTGCAAACATGGCCAATCAGGAGAGGGAGAAGGAGGCAGCTGAACGCAGGAGAAAACATAAGTTCAGTGAGAGGGAGCTGGAGGTCCTTATTGAGGAAGTGACAAAGGACCACGACAAACTGTTTGGAAAACAGTCACTGCACGAAGATATGGCTGGTCATCCAAGAAAAGATCAATGCCATTGGAGTAACCCAGCGCTCCACTGAGGACCTCAAAAAACGCTGGTATGACCTGAGGAAGCGTGCAAAGGAGAGGCTGGCAGAGAGAAAGAAGCAAGCCAACCTGACAGGTGGAGGGAGAAACACTGCACCTGCACCAACTGCCCTGGATCTCCTGGTCGAGTCCACCCTCCAGCCGGAGAGTGTGAGTGGGATTGGGGATGCAGACAGCTCAGCCAGAGCTGGCAACAAACAAGGTAAGATGCATGCACTGCATGCTGTGCCCCCCACTCCCTAACCCCAATCCCCAATGAGGCATTGTGAATCCCACTCCAGTACATGGTTTACTAAAAACCAGCAATGCATTATGGGAGATGTAGTCAGAAGTAACACATGTCAGAACAGTCAGTCCACTGAACCCAAAGGCATGTGACACACATCAGCAATTAGCAAGCAGAGGACAGTCAGTTTGATTGGCAGGCATGACATTTATTATTACGCAAATGCTGCCAGATAAGTTAGCAAATGTACATTCTGTCTCCACAGGCGTGCCATCGCGCAGGGCTGCAGAGGGGAGCACAGGAAAGGCACCCAGGAGAGAGGACACAGGAGGAGGAGGTCCTGTCGCCTGCAGGGCACACCACCACCACCACCACCATCACCACCATCACCACCGCCACCATCAACGCCACCAGCACTGAGAGCCAGTAGGCATGCAGTGGCCAGCCTCCAGCAGATGGAGGTGTCCGAGGAGGACAGCATGGGAGGCCAACAGTCCACGGAGGGTGAGGATGCCAAAGGTGCAGGCTCACAGCCCTCCACCGAGCGCCCCCACACAGGTGCCAGATGCCGCAGGGCAAGGGCAGCCAGTCCAGCTTCACAGGGCGAGGATCAGAGTGTGTTTGCCGGTCTTGAGGGGAACATGCTCAAGGTGCAGCGCCTGCAAGGCAAAGCAATAAGGTCAGTCCTGCGGCAGATGGTACGAATGAATGGGCACATGCTGCGAATCGAGAAGGGCATCAGTAGCATGAACAATACTGTGGCTGAGGGCATGAGGGACATGTCCGAGGCAGTGAGGCTGCTGTGCAGCAAATTGGATGAGGACCGTTTGGCCAGGCGCAGGGAGAGGCAAAAACTTGACAACTACACCAAGGCGGTGAACCGCCTCTCCACTGCCGCCTCTCTACTCTGCAGGCGCTCGGTGGCCATGCAGGAGGAGATGGCCCACTGCAGCCGTGACGTGGCAAGGGGGCTGGTCACAGTGACCAGTGCACTAGAAGTGCTACAGACAAACCAGGTTGCCACTACAGGTGATGGGGGGGATAGTGAAGAGGCTACTAGCCGCAGTAGCATCACACCCCCTATAACGGAGTCCAGGAGGCGCAGCGAGCGTCACAGCGCTGCCACAGGACAGACTGCCAGTGAGGACAGTGTGCCCAAGGAACGCAGCAGTGCTGCGCGTGGGCGCAGGAAGTAATGCCAGCCATCACATGGTTTACCGATATGGGTGATGTAACCCTTTTTGGTTTTGAAACCTGCATTAAAATTTGGCCCTTCATGTTGTGGTGGTGTGCTATGGCAATTAAACACCGTCACTGGCTGTGTCTCCTTACTTACTCAGAAATAGTTGCGTGTTATCTCTGTCCGTCTATGTCTCCCATCTGGTGCTGCTGCCACACCTGCTGCGCTGTGCTCTGGCTGTGGACAGTCCTCATCCTCGTCCTCAGAATCAGTTAGTTCCACTGCTGTTCCTTTCTTTGTGGCAAGGTTATGCAGCCTAGCACATGTTGCTATTATTTTACAGCAGATGATGGGGCTGTACTGACGTGCACCTCCACTTTTGTGGTGGCAGCGGAACCTGCTTTTTAAGAGTCCGAAGGTGCGCTCCACAACGTTGCGCGTGCTTTGATGTGCCACATTGTATCTTCTCTCACTTGGTGTGGATGGGTTGAGGTGTGGAGTCAGGATAAATGCCCGCACGGCATATGCCCTGTCACCTAAGTGAGAAAGGAAGTGCCATTAATATGGGTCAGCAACACATTCATCCAAGGTATACATCAGGGTGTGTCACATTGATTACCTAGCAGGTATCCTTCTCCAAATTCACCCCCAGCCAGACGTGTGTAGATCCCACTGTTCCTGAATATGTAGGAGTCATGGGTACTCCCTGGAAATTTGGCCACAATGTCAGTGATGATGTGGTCCGCATCGCATATCACCTGCACGTTGATGGAATGCGTAGATTTGCGGTTCCGGTATATATACTCTGTAGCTGCAGGTGGGCAGATTGGTATGTGTGTCCCATCAATGCACCCTATTACATGTGGGAACTGTGCCTTTTGGTAAAAATCGCGCTTTGTCTTCTGCAGTTCCGCCTGTGTGCTGGGGAAACGTATGTAGTGATGCATTCTTTGCATCATGGCATCCAAGAAAGAGTTGAAGAAACGGGACAGGCAACTCTGTGACACTCCACCTGCCACAGCTATCACCCCCTGGTAACTTCCTGATGCAAGTAGGTGCAGGCTACAGAGCACCTGAACATGTGTTGGTATTGCGTGCGCCCTTGGTGTCTGATGCTCCAGGAGTGGGTGCAGGTCCCGTATCAGGTCTAGGATGGTTTGGGGGTGTAGCCTGTACCTCTCATGGATTTCAGCCTCAGTCAGTTGGAAGAGTGTAACACGCAGTCTATACACGCGCTCCTCCCGTCTCCAGATCCTCAGTCCTGCTGCTTGCAAACGTAGCCGCCTTGCAATTACGTAGAGGGCCGCCATTGTGTTCACACTGTTGCATTTTGGGGCTGTTTAAATGCAGTGCACCTACCACCTGCTTGGAGTCAGTGGTAATTAGCGACTCCTAAATACCGAAAAATCGAAAATTCGGTATTACCGATTTTTGGTACATCGGATTTGCAATTATTTAAGGATTTCTTATTTACCGAATCGGTATTTAGGGGTTTCGGTGTCTGCTAATCGCTAATTAAGGAATCGGAAACTGGTTTCCCTTATTTTTACCGATTCCTTATTTGCGATGGCGTTAGGTGTTACCTACATTGAACATGGCTGAATACCGGTCGGTAACGCTGACATTCTGCGAATTTCGGCTTTACCGACCGGTATTTAGCCACCTACATCTGGCCCTATGTCTACTAACTAAACCATGTTAAAAAAAAATACCCTACGCATGCGCTGTTCAGTTTTCCTACGGGTTTATATATGTAAAGGAGGTTCTACCGAAGCATTTTAAAGAAACAAAACTAAGGACAATATAGACTGGTAAGTAAAACTAACCTCTGGAGGGGCAAGAAATTCTAGCAGAGCAAATACATAGTATGTAAATCATAACTTTGCGTGGATTAGACCTGGGTCGAAAACGTGAAGTTTGAGAGGGTCTAACTTGGTCTGATATGATTTGGAAAAGTGGGAAACTGACCTGATGAAGAATGCAGTTGCAAATTTACAAAAGTAAAGAGACGATTCCTACAGGGGTCATAATAGGTTGTTTTCTTTAATTTCACTGAAAAATATGAATACTGCACTAACAACTACCAATTGTTTAAAATATCACAGAATTGCTGGTTTATTGTAAATGTGCCTAGTGAAGGCTTTAGACTCTGCTCATCATACACTTGAAGAGTCTTTCTAATGAACAGCTGCAAGATTCATTTCTCAACAAAGGCTTCTGAGCTATCTATAATCCGATAGTTAATTATGGGAAAATTGCCGCCATGTCTGCCAAATTGCTGCAGAAGTATCCAAAGTGTCTCTGTTATGGAAATCGTCCTTAACCTGCTTCATCATTCCGAAGACACTATTCTTGTGATATGTTCATACAGCCCAACTAGGGTTAAATATGTCTTTTAAAATATGTTTCTGGAAGGTTAACAATAGGTGCCTAATCTCTACAAGATCAACATGCCGCACCAGTCAGCTCCCCAGGGTAGACACGGAAGAGATATACAAACTGCCTTCATCCAAACTCTTCCCTTAAGAAAGACAAATCCCTGTTTTCCCTGTACAGTGCCTGTGTTAACTGCAAGCACCTTGTCAACAACAGGAGGTATTACATTATGCCCTTTTCTTTTTTTTTTTACCATGAATCGTTTGTTCTTATCACTTAATATTCTACTCCTATTGATAGAGTTATGTTAAAATATGATTTAACAAAGATACTTTAAATAAAGCACATTTTAAAGAGATAGTCTCCTTTCATGGTTAGCTCTAGGCTACATACTTCATCGCCCATTTCCCATCACACATAAGGACCGAGCTAGCCTTTCCTCTTGCATAGACTCTCCATCAATTCGTTTTTTTTTTAAAATAAAGGACCACTTACTGTAGTTAAAACACGTTTCAAAAGCAACCATTTGTTCAGGAAGAAATATCACTCTCACTTCATTTATCAGCATCTATCACTACAGTAAGAGACATCACTTGTTTGCTGCCAAAACCATCTTTCAGTGATGAAGCCACATCACATCACTTGAGTTTCTAGCATCCATCTCTACAGGAAGGTATCTAACTGGTCTTCTGCCAAACCCATCTTTCAAGGAAGAAGTCAGAGAAGCAGACCTCCCTCCTCAGCATCAATATCTACAGAAAGCGACATCACCTCTATGCTAGGTAACATCACAGGGCGGCTAGCGGATCACATTCTTCAGAATCCATCCCTGCAGGAGGTCACACTGCTGCAGGTCCGAGAATTCATCATTACAGGAGGAGACATCACTGCACCACCCAGCATCCATCTCAATAGGAAGTGACATCACAAGTTTTCCATCTGGTACTTCTTTCCTCCTCCCCTGCTTCAGTCGACTCCTCAGGATGTCCCGCTACCACGCGTCCCCAGCTAAAGACATACACAGACAAAGGTGTCACCTGTTCAGCAGACACAGACAAGGGTGTCACCTGTTTGGGTCAGGAAGGGCATGCAACCAAAGCAAACACAGACAAGATAAGACCTCTTCATATGCGTTGACAAGCACTCTATGCTACCAATCCTCACAATCATACCCAGGCCTAGATCACACTAACACTTACTTTGCATACTGCTAACACTTAATACATATCCCACTAAACACCACAGACCCGCAAACTACGGAATACACACTTCAAGTCATGCTCATTAGCGCACGCTCTGCAGTATTCCACTCTTTAGACATTGCAGACCTCATCACTTTCCACAAAGTTGATGCACTCTTCATCTCAGAATCATGGCTCACCCTCACATCTACGCACAGACTACAACATCAAGTGCGCTGATCACGCACATAAAAAAGAAGGAAGCCTGGCAGTCATAAGTAATCCTGGTCCTACACCATAGGCAAGCAAGTGACACAACAGCATGGAGCTCCTTACACACCACTCCCCACTCTTCAGAGCTTAGTCCATGGCCTTTCACTTTATCTTAAACAGAATAAGAGCTTCAACATGCCAACACCACCCTCATCAGTGACTTCAATCTCCCAGATAAGACAGCTCTGAAAAATCAAGATTCACCCTCTTTAACCTCATCAAAAAACTCAACAAGGTGCAGCATGTCACCTAACTAAAACACTCCAAAGGCCATATACTCAACTTTGTCTTTTCAACACCACCAACCATCCAATGCAATCCTTACATATCCTTGGACTTGACTGACTCCTTTGCCATTCCCATCAACAACAAACCTTTAGATATACCTAGGACTTCTCCATTTACAACCTAAAGCTTAAACTCATGTCTTGCCCTGCTACCTTCACATCCATTCTAAACTACGAGAATCCATTTCTGGAAAACCATGTGAACACCCACACTACAGCTGAAACAAACAAGGGCAAACTGAATCCTTAAAGCACCCTGGTACTTCAAAGTCTTTGTTAACAATTCAATTCAATTAAAAGTTATTTATTAAGCGCATGGATACCCAACGGGCTTCCCAGCACTGAGGGTCTAGCAGGCTCAATACAACGATCTTAGGCAAACAGATAGGTCTTGAGTTGTTTCCTAAAGCTGAGGATGTTATCACTCAGCCTAAGAGGAAGGGTTGAGGCGTTTCACAGTTTGATGGCAAGGTAGGTAAATGACCGCCCAGTGCACCTAGCTTTCTTCACCCTGGGGATGGAAAGGAGACTGAAGTTGCTAGATCTTAGCTCTCTTTTGGGGAAGTAAGGGCTGACCAAATGCTCCATCTACAGATAGGAAAGAAAATGGGAGAAAAACAGACACTGCTACTACCTCATGATTCTGAAGTATCCACGCAACATCCAGACAACGCATCATATCAGTCAAAGTCAAGTACTAAACTAACACCATCAATGATGCTGCCAATAGAAGGAAAATACTCTTCAAGACAATCAAGCATTGTATCACCCCTGCCTGCCTCACCTATCCGACACTCCATAGGCAAGTGCAATTCCATCAACCCCTTCTTCAGTGAAAGAAATTCAGAAGATATGACAGCACATTGACAACAACAAGTCTGTTTCTCTTCTGACTTCCTCCCCTCCAAGTGGCATCCCACAGCTATCATCCCTAAAAACCCTCACCTTCAAGAAACACATAGGCAAAAAAAACAAAGTGACCTGGTACCATCTTTCTCTACTCTTTAGTGTAGTCGTTCCTCTGCAAAAGCGACTTCAGAACTGCAGTTCAAGCCCTCACACTTTTGGATCGGGATGTTAGCAATGGCCAGCTCCATGTTCGCCCAGATTCAACACTTAACCCCCTTAAGTGCATCCCTCGGGCTGCAGCATGCCTCAACAAGGGCATGAAGAAAAATGACATTGCCACCACCCTGAAAAAACTATACTAGCTCCACTTGCTGGCCTGCAATATTTTCAAAATCAGCTGCATCATCTACAAAATCATCATGACTGCCACTTAGACAAAGTCACCTCTCCCAGTGCCTTAGCATTAGATTTTACTTGATCTCTCGCCCTCTTCCCCCACTATTAGTGGCCTTTTGCCAGCTGGGCCACCTCTTGATCTTTCTCGTTTCTGTCACGATAGCAATCCTAGCGCCAGGACGCTCCAGATGGGGTAATCTGTGAGCTTTACAAAACTTTTTAACATAACATAACTCCTGCCTATCTAGCTGTCAAGCTCACCAGCTCTACCAGCTCTTGGAACACCCACTGCTAGGACACCATCAGATAGGAGACAGAGATTTGGAAAAAGAAAAAACAAGGCAACAGGCCTTCTCCATTTAAGCACCCGGTATCTGGGACAATCCTTGCCGGGTTCCCTGCTCATGCTGAATTCCTACAAAATAGAAATTACCTATTTGCCAGAATCTCCTTCTCCTGCTACTCATCAGCTTCTCACCAGAACTTGACTCCAGCCCCCTTGTCTCAAAACTTGTATTCTTCATTTAGATTGGATCATTTATCTCTTCTACTACTACTGCCACTAGGTTTCACATGCATAACATGAAAGCATCCCTGCCTTCACCTTGGTGCACCCAAAGCCTTATTTAACATGTCAGAAATAAAAACCAATTACTTGCAAAAGCCTCATGTAGGGTCTTCCCCAGCACCCATTCTCCCATTTCGATAAAGTTACAAATCTTACCACGCAAATCCTTTTCAGCCTTTCCAAGAACACATCTATGCCCCCACTTCCATCAAGCTGGCTGCGGAGAGCCTCATTGCGATGTCGGACAGTAAACCTCCAACAGCACGTCGGAGGCTTACCGACCGACACCAAAGGTTTACAGTCCGACCACCGAATTTCAATGCCGGCAGTCGGAGTGTATACCGGCCGGTCAATCTGACTATGTTCTGACGGGCTCAAGGAGCCCGTTGGCCGGTTGGATACCTATCATAATCCCTTACGTTTCCGCCGTTGGGATTATGATGTCTGTTTCAGACAACCTTTCCATGTTGGGCTTTCCGACATGGAAAGGCTGTCTGAAAGTGACTCTGGGGGCCCCTAGCAGGACCCCATCCCTCCGCGGCATTCGGTTGTGGGCCTGGGGGTAGGTGCCCCTCTCAAAATCCTTGCACCGTGTGGCAGGCACTCACGGTGCAGGGATTTACATAAACTCCCATTTCCCCTATGGGCGTTTCCGCCCGCCGCACAAGCTCCCTTAGAGAAATGGAAGTTTGCGACCGCAACATGTGCGCTCACATTGTAATACAGTGTTTGGAACCACCTACCAACATCGTAAAAGGGCCTTGAATGTTCAACACAGTGCTTTAATACTTAATGGTTACGGAGCTGATGTCTGCTTGAACCATGAAAAAATAAATCGTTGAAATAGTAAAAAACAAGCTGGTTGTCAAGGCCATACACCTACGGATATTAGCTAGAAACAATAAACATCGCTATGAACAGACTGCTACTGTGCTGAATGTTCTGACTAGAGCACCCCTAGAGTAAGTCTTAAGAGGTGAAATAAGTGGTAGGTGAAAGGCAGGGCAGGTACACGTTGTGTTACCTGCCCAAGTAGTGAAGAATACACTTGTGTGTTTTCACTACCTATGAAGTTTGCTCTTCCCATAGGTTAACATTGGGGAATGGTTGAAATTTCTTCAAGCTGAACTAGAGGCTTGTGGTAGACCAGCCTCTTAATGTTTCCTATCATTGGATTCACAATGACACCCCCTGTTTGGTGGTAAAGGTGGATTTGTCATTAATAGCTTAGAAATGCACCTAAACTCTTTGTGTGCCTTTTAGTTCGACTCCGGTCCTCACTGGAGGCTGGTGGAGCACATCTATGCATTCCCCAGTAACAGCTATAAACATTGGGCATGCAGCTGGAGCAACAGACCTCTGTCATTTGAGAGCCTGGCTGGATAGATTGTAGGGAGAGGTTTTGACACTTGGCCACTGGGAAGCCAGATCATTGCCCCACTAAAGATTAAGATCTGCAATCACAGCCTCATGGCAGACAGGGAGACATGTGTGGTTCAAAGCTAGCTCTCTGAACCACCCCCTATTTCAAAGACACACAACAGTATAACAACTGCTGCCATACTTTAGGAGGGCTGAGATACAAATGTGGGGACGTGGGACCAGACATCCTGGAACTGCGTGGGGCACACTGCCAGAGGAATCTGTTGAGCACAACAAGGATTACTGCCATTGGAAGTGACTGTGCACCCTTCCTGAATAGTGGCTGGCCTGGGCTGACTATCTGCTGCTATGTAGTACCCTGAAATCAATGGGCTCTCCAAGGGCTTGTTGGCGTGCCCCCTGTTCTCTTGCGAAAGTCTCAGGGACATCAAAGACCTCCCGCGAGGGACCTACACCATCTACGTGTGCCACCTGGAGAGTGATGCTCTCTTAAGTGCCTACATCATCTGCTGGATCCCAACTGGTAATGCGGTGTGAGCGTGAACTAAGTATTGTGCCTGGAGACTGGATTGCCTTGTGCGGAGCCCCAAAAGTAATGCCCGCATCTAAGGAGTGTGGCCCCTGCATTGTGGGGGCCTGAACACACATAAGCGTCTTGGTGGTGGTGAGCGGATTCACCGGTTGCAGGACCTAGCATGGCCTGCTTCATCGATCGTGCGGCATATCTCTCGGGAGACACGCCGACTGCATGTTCATTGTGTGCAGTGTCTGATTCTCAGGTTGCGACCCTCGGAGGGAGAACGTATCCGTGGTAGGGCCTCATTCTACCTCTTGCGGCACTGCTAAACTTGCACCTGCGCGTGTGACCGGAATTGTCTGGTGCGACCCGTATCAATGCGCACCAGGCATTGCCCCTCATTTCCAGGGAGGTACGGAATTTGCAACTCTTCATTGTGTGTGACCGGTAGTGTCTGGTGCGGCCCGTATCAACGTGCACCAGACGTGCCTCATTTCCGGGGAGGGGCAGAGGAGTGGATTTGTATTCCGTTGTGCCCAGATTGCCTGGGTGCTACTGACGGGGTGCCTCTTTTTTCCGAGAGACTCACTTGCTTTAGCCCCCATTCACTGATTATTCCTTTTGTGCCCTCAGTGCGGCAGATCAACTCCCCTTTCTCACTCTGCCCTGATGACTTTGTGTTGCCAGGCAGTATTGCCCGGATCGGGCCTGGGTGGTGAGAGTAATTGACTGGGCTGAGGAACGCTTCGGAGAGCGATCAGAAGCAGGTCAAAAGACTGCATGATCCCCCCTGCTTTGCAGAACTCGGCTGGTGCCGGAAGGCCAATTGTGGAACCCTTTGATTGAACGACTATCGCCCTCAGCCCGCTTCTGCTCTGTATACCATAGGTGAACTTCCCGAGTGGTAGTCAAACCCCCTTCTGTTGACTGCCCCCTAATTAACCCTGCTACCTACCCCCACCTGACTAAGTGTGACTTTGGGCGCAATCAGCCTAGTATAAGGGGGAGATTTTTTTTAATCTCCACCCCGTGGGTGTAGGGTAGTCGGGGTTAGCTGAAAGGTGGAGAAAGAGTTGCAGACCTGACTTTTCATATCTACAGGGATAAGGGATCATTTTGCTAAATAATTACTTTGATAAATACGAGGAGAATTTATTGATTCAAATAATTTTTATTGGTGTTATTTGTTTGTAATTTTGAATGCTAATATTTTTCCCCAAAATAAACATAACTGAATGTAATCAACAAAACAGATATTTATTTTGTGTACTTTATATTACTACCTTATACAAGTTTTCTGTTAAAATGCCATTGTAACCCAGCCAATAAAATACAAATCAAACAGCACCTTATATAATTTATATAATTTTATAATGTACTGTGTGATTAGTATTTTATTGGCCAAAAAACAAGTAAGATCGAAAGGCCACTGTAGTTAAGCAAGTTTTTCCCTGAATAACGCGTCATTAAACATAACAATCCACCTAACTATGGTATAATAAAAGTATATATATGTTGGGCTTGGCCCTCTCTGCAGGGGCATCCTCAGACTTTTTGCCTTCATCCCTCCTGTTTTCTGAACCTGTTTTTGTTGGCTTTTAGGATTCTGTGCACTTTACCACTGCTAACCAATGCTAAAGTGCTTGTGCTCACTCCTTAAAACAAGATAAAATTGGCCTACACCTGATTGGCAAACTTAATTTACTTGTACGTCTCTAATAAAGTGGTACAACATGTACCCAGTTAAATGCTACTAGTTGGCCTGCAGCACTTGTTTTACCACCCACTTAAGTAGCCTTTTAAAACATGTCTCTGGCCTGCCATTGTAGCCTGTGAGAAGTTTTAAACTGCAAATTGGACCTGGCAAAATAAACCTTTAGCCAGGCTTAAATTCCCTTTATAATACATATTCGTTACCCCTGAGGTAGGCATTAAACAGCCCATAGATTAGGATGCAGTGTATTTAAAAGGCTGAACAGCATTATTAAGTTTTACATGTCCTGGTAATGAAATACTGTGAGGCCTATCTCTCCTACAGAATAACATTGGATTACCTTATTAAATTTAATAAGTGCTAACTTTTGATTGGGAGCAGGCAGAAATGTCATGTTTAGACTCAAATTAATTGTAATTCAAAATACACTTTAATGGTAAAGTCGGATTTTAGATTACAATTTTTAAAATGCCACTTTTAGAAAGATGCAAAAGGGGATGATGGACGGAACGTTTGAGCCAATCAAACACTCACCCCCAGTCAACTGATCTGGGTTTAATCCATCATCATTCTTTAGCTCACTCCACCACCCCAGTTCAGACATGGCCATATGCAAATCAGTCTGACCCTGTGCCTCATGGGAACAGTCCAGCCCGAACTGCCAAGCCATGTCTTCCCTGGACCGGAAACAAGCATCCTAGGACCGGTTTCTGGCATTTTAGCCGTCATCAGCCAGGCTTGCTTGAATCCAGTGGCAAAGTGAGCAAGGGACCCACGTCTGGGCATACCCCCGCCAACTTAGGGCAACCAAAGCGATACAAAAGGGGATGATGGACGGAACGTTTGAGCCAATCAAACACTCACCCCCAGTCAACTGATCTGGGTTTAATCCATCATCATTCTTTAGCTCACTCCACCACCCCACTTTTAGAAAGATGGCATTTTCCTGCCCTGCTGTTTGATGCCTGCCTTGCTTTTCAGAGGACCGCCAAGAGGACCATCTCCTTGACCCAGAGTGACTTCAAGGGCCAGTTGGCTGACCTCCTGTTCTGAGCTACAGGGAGACAACAAGCTCCAGAGACCTCCCTGCAACTGTCCAGCTAACTTGCTGCAACTGCCCTTCCTGGATCTGCAACAGAATCTGCCTGATACTTGCTGGCCTCTACTGGAGTGAGTTCCTGATCCCCAAGAGGTGCCTCCTACGGTCCTGGACCATTGGTGGGCATCAGTTGAGCTCCTCCTGTGAAATCCTGAAGTTTTGAACTCTGTGCGCAAGACTTTGAGGTGGTAACTTATTCAGTGGGACTAACCTGGTCCCTGTATCCGGCCGGCACTCCTTTGTGGTAGGCCTGAATTTGTGTCCCGGTCTAGGGCAACCACATACCCACAGTTAGCACTTTCTGCTTCTTGGCGCTATTTTCACTTAAGTCTTGAAAATTGAAAAACTCCAGTTCTATTGATGGGATTTTTATCATTTTGTTCTCATTTTATTTATTAAAATGTGTACTAGTTTTCTAAATTGGTTTGGGATTTTTATTGTGCTGTATTTTCACTTTATTACTGTTTGTGTGCTGCATAAATACATTACACATTGTCTCTAGGTTAAACCTGACTGCTTTTGTGTCAAGCTACCAGAGGGTTAGGCACTGGGATCATTTAGTGACTTTTGGGGTTCACCCTGACAAGGATTGTGGTTGTTGCTTGAGAAGAGTGTTCACACCCCTCAACCAATAACTCTATTTCTTACAACATATATGTAATTACATAGTGGTGGTTGCTACTGTGTAGTTAAAGTTAGGTTAGTGTTCCACAGAAGATGCCTTTTTTGTTTTGCTAATACCTTTGATGCCGTTTGAGCAATCTTCATGAACATTTCCAAAAAGGTGCTCTTTTTTACCAACTTTGTGCATGGGAAATTTTAGGGTGACCCATCAAGAAAAAAGGGGGGGGTACCATGCATTTTCTATAACTTTTTTGAACAGCGCTGCCGCACAAACTGCAGAACGGAATTACACCATATTTGGCAGGAAGCTAGATCTTGGTCCAAAAAGTGTTAGTTTGTGATTTGGTGTAAATCCGTTCAGTAGTTTTTGAGAAATCAGGGATCAAACATATTTGTATATCTGGACGATTCTGTTTGAGAGACTTTCGCAAGAGTCCCTCAAACACAATTAAAACAAAATAGAGTGTTCTGATTGGCCCAGGGGGCTTTCTTCCCTTGGGCCGAATAGCTCCCATGGGAATAAGGCTACCACAGGAGCAAGCACTCCGGTTAGCTGCCTGCAACATGAGGAAAGATTTTGCAGACAGCCCTTCCAGGACTCAGGCTTTTGTCCCGTCCTGAGAGTGTTAAAGAAAAAAAATATAAGGGGCAGGGTAGGGATACCCTGTCCCACTAGCCCTTTTTGGTGGGTCTCAGAGGGATTTAAAATAGAAAAAAAACGTCTGCCGGTGTTTTTAATTTATTAGATTTGACCCCTGGGGTGAGCCGGGCCTAGGGCTCTTTGATATTATGCATTTGGGGAGGAGGACTGCTCTGAGGTAAAGGTAACTATAACTTGCGCTCTTGCCGTGCACAGCTAATTATCCCACATATTACATCACTCATGACATGTTCTATGACATCACTGATAACATTACTGCAATATTTGAAATGACATCACTGGTGACAAAACAGTGCATGGCAGGGGCACGAGTTATAGTTACTACAGAAAACTGTGACTGGTGAATTTTAGTGTTTTTTGAGTCTAAAACGTTACGTTTTTACTGAAATTTTCACACAACTATAACATCACTTAAACTTTGTTTTTTTCAGTGAGAAAAAAATGTGTGTGTGTATATATATATATATATACATATATATATATATATATATACTCACGCACACACACATACAATATATACAACACATGAGAGCTTTTTTGAGTTGATGGGCTGTATCACATAAAGTGAGCACAGGAAGTGCTAAATTAAGATGCAGTCTTGCAGTCTTTACCACTGTTTTGCGCTGACTGGTGTTGTAAGTAGTTAAAATGCAGAAGCAGCACTATTTTATCACCTTAGACTGTTGAAAATAGTTGTTTGCCACAGGAACTTCCAAAGCATGTGCTGCTTTTAGCTGGAAATTTAGCAGCATTTGTTGCCATATCGAAAGCAATCAACAGACCACAACCCCATTGCACACACAAAATATCACACAATTAAAACATAACGGCACATAACAACAAAACAGTCAAACTGGAACGCAACACAACAACCGCAGAACAACACAACAAAATCACATTCCAATAATGCAGAACAAACAGAAAAGAGCACAAAAAACAACAGAGGATGTCACACGCTCAATAAATAAGCAAAAATGTTCTTGCCACATATTATCACCAGTGGCGGCTGGCACAGATCGGGGGTGGAGAGCCGGGGGAGAGGCGGGATGTTAAAATGTTTTTAAAAATAAAACCACTTACCCTATCGCCGCATCCCATGTCTCTCCTCCGTCGGACTCGGCTGAACCAGACAGGCTCCCCTGACCAATCACAACCCTGCAATGCAGCGTTGTGATTGGTCTGAGCGCCGTGGCTCGCGCTCAGACGGGAACTGGGGGCCAGGGCATGTTCTTCATGCAGGCTGTAATGCAGCCTGCGTGGAGAACATGCAAAGTGCGCATGACGGTTTGGCCGGCCCGAGTGGGCCGGTCAAAGCGTCATTACGCACTTAGAAGTGGGCAAACCATTCCTCCCCTGCCCTGCTCTGAGAGCAGAGCAGGCCCGCCTGCCACCTGCAAAGCAGATGTAAACAATAAAATGTTAATAAAATCACGTTATTATCATTTTATTGTTCCTTAGTTCCACTGCTTAAAAGCAGTGGGGCGAAGCTCCTCCGCCTTAGCAGAGGAGCCGCCACTGATTATCACCTCTAGAATCATGCTTTTATAATACTGTTGTAAAAGATGTTTGAACCAAGCACTTCTTAACGTGCCACTAAGTACATGAAATAGCGCCTGTCACAAATGTTTTGTGATCTGGCACACTGTGTACGCAAAAAGGTGCATACATTGTATGTCTTGTACCTGGTGGGCTTCAGAAAATGGCTGCACGACAAAATTCAATGAACGTAGAACAGACAGGGATTGGTACTCTGTTCTGTTTGTTGTGCACAATAGATGTACATGCACATATATATCATGCAGTATACGTGCGAACGTGCACAGTTCTAACAGCAATGGCGGTACAGTGCGAACAATGGCGCACCCCGCGTGCCGCGCCTCACTGATGTAAAATGCTCTCCATTAACAGGTAGTCCAATGTGTTGACCTGACATGGCAGCTAATCAGCTAAGCGGGAAATTCGAATTAGATTTGATTTCCGCAATACCCACTTTTTCTAATTCTAAAGAATGCTGCCCCTTTAATCACAGTTGTAAACACCAGCCACCTAATGACAACAGTAATTACAAACTGATATCTGCTGTGAATCGGTCTTGGGGACAACAGAGTTGCCAGCTCATTACAGCATGTGGCAAAAAAAACGAATTATCACTTTTCGCTGCAAAGTTAATTAATTGAAATGTTCACACTTTTTTACAACTAATATTTTCAGTCGATTAACACTTCCTAAACTGTGCGACTGCAACATCGCACTACCGAATATTGAATCTCTGAGAATAAACTTGTCCACGTTTTTTATGATTTCATTTCAAATTCAGATAAGCAGATGTCTGCCACTGTCTGAAAAGAGACAAGGCAGATCTATAAACTTCTGAAACAGCGCACAATACTAAATATATTTGAATAAGATAAAGTATTAGAGCTTAACTTTATTTTCTGTTCACTCTTTTTTAAATTGAAAAACAAAAAATTAAAATATGCCATACACTTCGAAACCATGTTCCTTTTATGGTACAGCTAGTTTTGACATTATGGGCCCGATTAGGAGCTTGGCGGCCCACAGACCACCAGACTCACAGTGGCGTGGCGGTGGCAGTCCAGTCACCGCTGCACCGGCAGTTCGACCGCCCATTTATAAATTGGGCGGTCGGACCGCCATTGTAATGCCTCAGCTGCCAGGGAACCACTGTTCCCTGGCGGTGGTGCGGTGGTCAGGGCCTAAGTAATATGTTGGTGATGCCGCACCGCCAAACATATTACGAGTTTCAGGACTGCCAGCAACGCCATGGAGGTCTTTCCTTTATGAAAAGGCTGGAGTTTGTGAATGGGTCCCCTGTTGCCCATTTGCATGGGGATGCATGCAGGGAGGCACAACATGTGCCCCCCTGTGTGAATGCTTCCCAGTTCCTACATGGCATGGACTTTACAGTCCATGCTGTGCAGGAACTGTCTTTGGCATTCCCATTGCGGTGCCTATTTTCAGAGGCACCGCCGTGGGAATGTCAAAAACAGCCCGCCAGACACGAGGAAACTCGCAATCTGGCAGGCAGCTTGACCACGGGTTTGGCAGTGCAGGAGCGGGCTGTCGGCATGGCAGTCTGCTCCAGCACAGCAAAACTCGTAATTGGGCCCTTAACCATCTGAGGCACTGGGGCCCAGACCACTAACAGGGAGCACTGGTGCAAGGCCAGCGTGATGAAACACATACATTTGTGTGAATCGGCTATTAGACCCAAAAGTACATCAGTGGCAAAAATTTAGCGCTGGTAAAATGACATTGCATTCAGTAAAGAAATTCAATAATGCATACAAATTGTATGTCACTGGGAGGAAACAACTTAAAGTAATGTGAGAAAATGCACCCTTTGCGTGGTCACCCCCATTTTTTTATGAATTTTATTGTAGGTGTTTTAGACTGCGCACACTTGGGCACGGTTGTCCAATACCCTGAGTATTTGCTCTGACCCCTAAAACGTAAAAAAAAAATTAATCCCTGAATGGCATATCCAACCCTCCTATAGGGCCACAGTATGTGGTGTAGGAACTACAATCATGGCATAGAAAGTCAAATATCGCCTGAGAACTGCAGCACTTATTGTGTCATCCACTAATGTGACAAGGAAAACATGGCTACATGTCATTGTAGTCTGACTGCTGCAGTTTAAATTCAGCCCAACCAGTCAAAATAACCCTCCTGACACATAAAAAAAACCTTCCTTTTAAATATTCCTATACAGGCCTTCTAGCCCACAAGTTAAGGTAGATGGTATTTAAATGTAGAAATGTAATGTTGCCATGTCCCTGCAGTGACAAGCTCCCAAAATCTATTTTGATAGTGGAAGGCTCTGCCTGTCTATGGGTAAATTAGAGTACAGATTAAAATATGAATTTTCCTGTCTCGAGTGTGGGACCAGCTAAAACAGAATACTACAATCACTATTTTTAAGATTTAATAAAAATCCAATCTGGTGGTAAAGTTGGATTTTTACTATATATTTAGGAAAAGTAACTCTCAGAAAGGTACCTTTTTCCTGCTTGAAGCTCCTGGAGGCCAATTTGCATTGGCCTGACAGCAGCTGCTCAGCCAGTATTTGACTGCAACGAGGTGCGAGAACTGCTCCCACAGCAGAAACAATGACATGGCTTTGGGGTGTGTTTTCTTTCCCTAGCAGTAAGACCAGTTAGGGTGGACCCAGTAACTTAATTAACTTGTAAAGGGCCTGCCATTTCACAAATAAATGTAAGGTAAGACCTAATGAAGGCAAACCTTTGTTCCCCGAGTAGGGCTAGCTTCAAACTACCACCAGAACTAGTTATAAGTGATCCAAAAGGAGGTGTGTTATACCTGATACTCTTAAGGTAGTGGTTCCCTAAACTTTTTGCTTTTCCTCATGGGTTTTGCTGATTCACTTTTTGTGGCCTTAGGACTCTGGGCACTTTTTCACTGTAATGCAGTGTGACAGTGTGCGTGCCCTTCCTACACATGTTAGGAAGTGGTGCTTACCTAATGTTTTTAAACATGTCTCAAGGCTCAAATGCATCCCTGTGTGTGCGCATTTGCACTTATTCTCAGGTTGGCCTTTCTAAATCAGTGGACAATGCTGAGGGTGCCTTTCACTAACACTAGAACACCCCTAGTGTGAGACCTGGGGTGGACCAGGTGATAGGTGAAAGGCAGGGCAGGCACACGTGTGTTCCCTGCCCAGGTAGTGAAGAACCCCCATTTGTGTTTTCACTACCTATAAGGTTTGCTCTCCCCATAGGTTAACATGGGGAATGGCTGAGATTACTTTAAGCTGCAGTGGTGGCTTACACAGTGAAGCAGCCTCATGCTGTTTACTATCATTGGACTCACAATGGCAAACCCTCTCTTGTGGTATAGGTGGATTTGTTATTAAGAGCTTAGAAATGCCACTTCTAGAAAGTGGGATTTCTCTGCGCTAAACTCTTTTGTGAGCCTTTTAGTTTGACTCCAGTTCGCCCTGGAGGCTGGGGGAGCACCTCTGTGCATTCCTCAGAGACAGCCATAAACATTGGGCATGCAACTGGAACAACAGACCTCTGTCATTTGAGGACTTGTCTGGATAGATTGGGGGGGAGAGGTTTTGACACTTGGCTTCAGGGAAGCCAGATCATGGCCCCACTGAAGATTAAAATCTGCATTTCAAGGCCTCATGGCAGATAGGATTGAAATTTAGGGAAGACATGTGTGGATCAAAGGGAACCCTCTGAACCACCCCGACTTCAATAGCACACTACAGTATACCTACTGGTGCCATACTTCAGCAAGGCAGAGATACACTTGTGGGGATGTGGGACCAGAGATCCTGGACTTCATGGTGCACACTGCCAGAGGAATCTGTTGTGCATAGGGAGGATACTGCCATTGGAAGGGACCGTGCACCGGGCCTGAATGGTGGCTGTCTGGGCTGACTACCTGCTGCTGTGTGGCGCCCTGAAGTGTGCTCTCCAAGGGCTTGTTGGTTTGACCCCTGTTCTTTGTGGAGGTCTCAGGGACATCAAAGACCTCCCGTGAGGGAACTACACCGTCTACATGTTCACCTGCAGAGCGGTGCACTCTCAAGCACCTACTTCGTCTGCTGGATCCTGACTGCAGCACGTGGTGAGCGCGGAACTAAGTATTGTGCCTGGAGACTGGATTGCCTTGTGTGGAGCGCCCAAACCGTGCCCACATCTAAGGAGTGTGGCCCTTGCATCGTGGGTCCTCAGCTCACTCAAGCGTCTTGGAGGTGATGAGCTGATTCACCGGTTGCGGGACTCAGCGTGGCCCGCTTCGTTGTCTGTCTCACATTTCTCTCGTGCGATACGCCGACTGCATGCTCATTGCGTGTGGTGTCTGAATCACAGGTTGCGTCCCTCGGAGGGAGGGCACATCTCTAGTAGTGCCTCATTCTGCCTCGTGCGGTACTACTGAACTTGCGAGTGTGTGTGTGGGACCAGATTGTCTGGTGCGACTTAGATCATCAGGCACCAGATGTTGTGCCTCATTTCCAGGGAGGTACGGCAAACTCAATTTTTGGTTCATAGTGATCAGACGGTCTGGTGCGACTTGTATCATCGCGCACCAGACGTGGTGCCTCATTTCCAGGGAGGTACGGAGAACCCGACTCGTGGTTCTTTGTGACCGGATTGTCTGGTGCAACTTGGACCAGACAATCTGCCTCTTTTTTTCATACGTTCCCATTCGTGCCTTTTTATAAATGCATGCTTCTGTTTGGTCAGCATGTCTAATTACTCCCACTTTTTTTTTTGGGAACCTCCTTGAAGACTGTCCCTGCTACATGTGGTCTTACACTTTTTTTAATTTACATTCCTTGTGGACTATTTTTCGTTTAGGTGTGCCTCGGGCTCGTGTATCAGCACGGTGCCAGCTTCACGGACGCCGCGCTGGCATTTTCCACGCAGTATATTTTATATCAGCATGATTGCAGCCGAGCGGAGTCCTGTTTGTGTTTTGTTGGCTATCCTCTCCCTGATCGCTGCTTTCCCGTTCATGTCGGCATCCCTGCTCCACCTTCCACACGTCGCTCTATTTCAGCCTATATTCTGATTTTCAAATTGCATGCGAATGTCAGTGGAGACAGGCGCACAATGAGACAGAAATTCTTCACGGTGGTGTGGGCTGCTGCGCTCAGCTGTTGGCTCTGGCTTAAGCCGCTACTTTTCAAAAGCCCTCTCACATTGGGACTGCTATTCTGAAGCTTCCTGTACGGGCTGTTGCTCTGCCTGGCTTACATGGAGTGGCACGAGAGAGTTAGGGCTGCGTGCCCCCTCCGCCTCACAGAGGATCCACGCTCCGTAGTGGCTGTCGGTGATGGAAGTTTTGTTGTTTTTCGTATGCTGGTAGTGTTTTTTACCCATCTATTTTATCAAGCCACAACAGCAAATAACTTAATTCACTGAAGTGCTTAGGTGTTGGTAATGCTCGTCCCTTGAAAATATATACCTTTACCCAAATCAAAATTACTTTTTCGGGTGATGCGTGTATTAGTTTGTGATGCCGGTGTATATTTCAATTAATAAGTATTGCCTTCTTGTTGCTGATTCAGCCCCATTCACATGGAGCCTACTATTTTAAAGCTTTCTGGCTGATCCTCCGTCCCAGCCGATTCAATTGGAGCAGCAGTTCATTATATTCAGGGAAGGGGAGAGGAAGCTTAGCAGCCGTGTACTGCGGAAGCCATGCACAATCGTCAGTAAGCCAGCAACTTTCCCAGCAGTCTTCCACAACCGAAAGAAGTATTCGTTTTTAGGTCGAGCCTAGCACAGCGCGCATGCGCTGCTCTAGGAGACGGCCTCTTGGAATCACTCCAGACTTTCAGAAAGCTTGTGCAAGCTCGTGCGTGTAGTTGTCACATTCTATTGGCCTTTGCGTGTGGCTTTCAAAAATGAAAGCACGCAATTGGCCAAAGGCGGGTGCATGTCCCGCCTTTTCTCAAAACGTTCACTCCCATGGCCTTTGGGTCTCGGGAGCGAGCAGCGGCGCGCAGGGTGCCAGCTGCATTCCTCCCTTATCGTGGCTCATGTTACTAATTAAACACAGCGCGGTCGCTTTCAGTTTCGCGGCCGCGCTTGTTTAATGTTTTTTTTTTTTTTGGTTGCTCTGCTCCCGCCCTTGTTATTTAACCTTTTTAACACTTTGTTGCTGCATTGGTGCACAGAAAGTAAACAAGCACGCTGATGGCATTGACACTTTATTTGAAATATGTATTTTTCATTTTTTTAAACTTTGTAGCTGCATTGGTACACTTGCTACTATACAAGCACGCTGAAGGCATTTACACTTCTCTGCATTCAAACAAGGGCCATATGTTGTTTTGAAGAGCGATAGCAATCTTTATAGCTATGCCTCGGAATTCAGTTCTTAACCAGAGCCCATTTAGTTCTCCTCAGTTACCCCTCCCTCCTTGTCGCACCTTTTTCACTGCCTAGACAATAAGGTGTCAGCGCTTACCAAACAGCTTGTTTTAATAGCGCTTCTTATCCAATGCAGCGTGCTACTAAGCGCCCCGACTCTGTAGCACTAGAGACAAGCAGTGCCAGAATTAAGGAAAGGTACTGTAGGCAGGATCAACAGAAGGTAGAGGTTGCCGAGCAGGGGCGGTGCACAGGGGATCCGTCGAACTCTACTGCTATAGCGTCTACACAGCTAGTGTACTGCTGTGAGTAGCTGCCTCACAACCAGCAGAACTGGTGACCAGTATGTTCCACACTAACGTCAGCTGCATTAACCCACTGAGCTGTCGGGTATTTTATTCTGTATCCTGCAGGACTCACAGATTTTTGCAGTAGGTGCACTTACCCACTGAGTTGCGTGACTGGGTTTAGAACCAGTGACCAGCAGGCTACACGTGTCACTATATTAACCATCTGCGTCACTGTGCAAAAGTGGGAGTCAGTGACCTGCAGATTACAACCCTGATACTTCCCAGGAGCATTACCCCCTTCACTCATGTGGTGCTCGCTGATCCTACCTTCTTAGTCTTTTCCTTGCATTCTTTCCGCTCTGCTTCTCTTTGCTCTGTGTTCACTGTTTCCTTTCATCTTAACCTTTTTATTTATTTCCGCCTTTGTCTTTCTCATAGCGCCCTTTCCCCCTTTCTCTTCTCTTCTGCCCCCTTTCTTATTTATTTATTCTTCCTCTTGAACTCGTTTAATCTCCTTCCCATTTTCCTGCCATTACTGGCTTTTGTAAGCTTTTTTAATTTTCTCATCATATGTTCTTTTCTTGCTCTGTTCTTATTTATCTCAGCGTTCTGTCCTTCCTTCTTTCCCCCACTCTTTATTTTCCCTTTTCATGTTTTCGTGTTTAATGGTGATGACGGTGCTCTAAGTTGGATACAAAGAGAAGGGCGGGGTCTATAAAAGAGTAAGGAAGGAGGTAACTTTTTGCGTAACTCACTTCTGTAACTGTCATGGCCTCGTAGCGCTAGTAACTGCTGCCTCTTGCTATAGCTCCATAGTATCCCTCAGAATCTGTCATCTGTTAATTCTCCCCTAATATTCGTCCATTACTCAAATTATAATTCACGTACTGTGTCCCAATCTCTAACCTCCCGTTGTTTATATCTGCCCCCACTCTAAACAAAAAAAACCTACAACAAACATTAGAACAGACAGGAAAAAGTTGCCAACATTCCCCCCCCAAAAACACAAAACATTTTCTTATATACACTTTTTTTTAATAAGGTCATTCAATTAGACATAATCTCACCTTAATTATTGATAAGGTAACAAAAAAGCTTAGAACACTTTTTTAATTATAACTTTCCAACATGCTGCACAGCAGCTACGCTGCTCTGCACCATAGCTTAAACACATTAGCGAAGCCAATAGCTCTGACTAAACACTTATAAGGTCCCAACGGCGAGACCTATTGGCTTTGCCAATGCTTGTTTGCCATAACGTGGCTTTGTCAGCCAGCTGCCTTCCACACTCGTTAGGTTAATATTTTGCTTACAAACCCTTGCCTCTTCCTTAAAATATCGGTGCCGCCATCCCTCCCTCTGGTAGGGACACAATCTAACAACTTCAAAGCTTGCGCTAAAAGGTTTATTATCCCTATCGCAGACTTCCGGATCCCTTCAGGGCACAGTTATACGCAGCTGCCTTAGAACCCTGCTGGGAAAGAGGAAGGGGGCAGGGGTATCTCTGAAGAGTGAGGGGGGCAGGGGCTATGCTTTTCGAGGACTCGGACAACAACCCCAGAAATAAAATAGTAACACTGCGAGCTGAAGCTTGATGCTGTACTGGCAATTCTTATCAGTGCACACATTAACTTTATGAAATGCTGAAAATTAAGCTAAATACGAAAAAATGTAAATAGTTAAAGGCGATTTAGTTCACGGTACGTGTGTTCCATTATTGTGTTGTATATTCCCTATCAATAGACTTGTTTTTTTTCATCCAGCACTTTGACACAGTAAATGTGGCATCTGGTGTTTATACCTTGCCCAGTGGACTGAAAGCTGCCCGATGCACTACAAAACACAATCATTTCTTGTTTATCTAGGGAAGTCTCCCCCCCCCCATTCTCCTCACACTACTCCCTCTCTCGCTCTCCTACTCTCTTTCACACCACTCTCGCTCTCTGCTCTTTCAGAACAATTTCTTTACAATAACTTTAAAAAAAATCCAAACTGCAAACACACATTCTCCTCCTCTTCTTTCGGTTTCTTCTGCGTACACAAATGCAGCCTCTTTATACTTTATACATCCATAAACTTCTCTCTCCTTCTTTCTCTCTTTCTCACTCACTATTTCTGGTACTCTATCTAGACTTCATTCACCACTTCATACACAAACTACCTAGCCTCCTCAAGCTTCCTTTCTATTTGCACAGCTCTCACCCCTATCGATTCACCATAACACATAAATGCACTACACAAATACACTAGACACCACACAATTCAACGCCACACAATTCCACAACTAACAATTCCAATTCAAACCACATAATTCCACAACAAACAACATGCATGGACTCCACTACAAACAAAAAAACATAAATAAAAAACAATATAATTTACAACACTAATAGCTCTAACTTTCACAAATGCGAGACCGGTTGCATTGTAAATGCTTGTTACTGTGTGTTGTCACTCATAATAATAGAAACAGGACTTTATTTATTTATTAGAATTGTACAAAAACAACCCTATCAATTAATTATCAGCTGAAGCAATATACATATATTGAAAGATAATGATCATGGCGACCAAGTCTCCTATTATTCATATGACTGCAGCAGGCCCCCAAAACAACCTAGATGGATAAAAACAGTACATATTATGAAGCCAAAAAGACAACAGCACAAATTGTTGACTGGTGTGAAAAACTATCCCGCAACTACTCTTTTTGTTGAACAACCTGTAACAAGTGCTCTTTTCCCAAAGGGTTGAATGTACAAACCCTGTGGTCAAGCGACTGGTGGCCTCCAAATCTAGGCATTTGTCCCTCACCGAAGGCGGCAGTCCGCAACCTAGGAGTGCTGATTGACAATCAACTTTCCATGTCGGATCATGTCAATCATGTGGCTCGCATCTGTTACCGACTAATGCGCAGCCTCCGCAAGATCTTTAAATGGGTCCCACTGCCATCTCGCATGCCACTGGTGCAAGGACTAATCATCAGCCACCTGGATTATGGCAATGCCCTTTTGGCTTCCATAAACGAAGAGTACCTAACAAAACTCCAGGTCCTTCAAAACACGGCGGCCAGATTAGTACTAAATCTACCACATCGCTCCCCCTCGGCACCAAGTCTGAAAGCCCTTCACTGGCTCCCAATCAGAAAACGTATCACATTCAAGATTAATTGTCTAGTGCACAAAACTCTCAGTGGACATGGCCCCTGTTAGCTTGCTAACAAACTGAAAAGGTATCAGCCCTCCATATCCCTCCGATCTGAAAATCCGCACCGCCAGGAATGGCGGAAGATCTTTCTCCTGCCTTGCTCCCACTCTGTGGAACGCACTCCCTCTTTATCTTCGTACAGAGACCAACCACAGAAAGTTCCGTAAAACTCTCAAAACCTGGCTGTTTTGAGACCATCTCTTTTCCAGTTTGTCTCCTCTTTCTCTTCCGTTTCGTTCTCTGAATTAGGCTAGCGCTTTGAGACCTTCGGGTGAAATGTGCGCTCAATAAAACTAATACATAATACATAAATACATAATACATAATAATACATTCTGTGTAAGCCATATCTGTTGTAGTACAGTCTTATAGCCAATAAAGATTGATTAAAATATAGTAATTTAATCTAACAACTAAATTCGGCCAGCTGGCCCACTGAAAACACTCTGGTGGTGGGGTTCTTAGTAAGGAAGATTTTCAGGGGAGGGAAGTAACTTTTCTTAGACTCTTCACACAGTTTTTTGTAACAGGAAACGGGGCTGAAGATGTCTATGCTAAGAGAGAGTCCAGGATCACTTCTGAAGCTAAGGACCACCCAAGCAACCAAGACAGCCTGAGAAGCGTGCCAAGCAGGCCTTCGGGCAGTAAATTAATCAAAACTAAGGGGCCTATTACGATGGCGGTCGGAAAACCTCCCCGACCGCCATGGTAGCGGGAAAAGACCGCCCGCATGGACCGCGACATCACCAACGGTCGAATTACGATGACCCGCGGTCGAAATCCGACCGCGGCGGTCGGATCGCGGGCCTTAACATTGCAGCGGTGTCCAAAGGAGCATGTCCTGCATTTCCCTGCACTGCGTGGCAGGCACTGCACAGTGCCTGCCACCTGGTACAGGGAAATGTAGGGGGGGGACCATGGGTACCCCCCCAGTGCACCCACCCCCCCCCAAAACATTGGGGGCCCGCAGGAGGCCCCCGGAAGTCAATCTCCGCATGCCTTTCCATGGCCGTCTGACCGCTGAGGAAAGGCTGGCTACCGCCGGCATCATAATCCTGCCGGTGGAGCCTGCTCTGCACTGCCACCATTATCCCGGTCCTGCTCCATCTGCCAGGCAGGAGTGCGGATGGCAACCGGCGGAAAAGCGACGGTCAGAATTTCCCACCGCCGCGGTCACCACCGCCATCCTAATTTGACCGGCGGTTTTCTTGGTTGCGATCGCGGACGGATGTCCACCGCCGGTCCGGCGGGCGCCACCGCCGGCCCGGCGGTGGACATCCGACCGCCATTGTAATAGACCCCTTAGTCTTACAACTACTGTAAAACCCCCAGATGGCAGTCAGTCAGTGCATTCTCAGGGGAATGAATGAAAATACCAAGATGAAAAGTTCAAATATCCATGATGTAGGGATCTCAGGAGCAAATGAGAAACCACTGTAATAACTATTGTAGCTGTCTCTAGAACATAGAGAACCAGACACAACTGTGAGCTTGCTGAATGCCAAGAATCAATTGCTATGGTCTTATTTACGCTTTCACTGTCGGTGGAAGAGATGACGAGCCGGTAAGGCTCACCCATCATGGGTGGTGTAAAGTAGAATGCTCAAGTTCAGGCAGTGTCACAACTTCAAAAAAAGAATTGAATTCACAGCTATAAACAACAATAATAATAAATGTTTAACAGCTTAATAAAACATTTATTTTCTTGCACAGTAATTTACGTTCAACACAGTAAGGTGAACAATGTGGCTCTCCAGGTTATGTAGGTAGCCCTATGCTCTTTAACACTAACTGTGGGTTAATTAGAGACATTGTGGCAATGGCGCAGACGTTGGAGTGTATGGACACATGACTGAGTCCAAAGAGCTCTATGCAGCTTTCTGGTGCAGTCGTATTGTCTTAGTTCGGCAAACACCTGCATGTCGCGTAGCTTGCGAGTGTCTCAACACTCAGATCAGAGCTCGTTTGTGGAGTGTCAGTCAGTTGGGAAACAAGCAGTGACACTGTATTGGGAGTGTCTTGGTCAACCTAACAATTCTGTTGTCATGTCCTTCAAAGCAGAAAGGGCATGCTGCATCTCCTTGCAGCTTAAGATGGCGAAGTGTGTACAGGTCTCCGAGGTGAGATGCGGCCAATGAGGTTATGCATAGGGCCTCTGGAGAACCACAAAGTAGTTTACACAGGTGCACACTGATCTAAATCAGGCTGTGAGAGCACCATGGGCAATCTGCACTGCACCACACTATAATTTGTGTGGACTCCTCACACTCGGTAGACAGGACCGTTTAGCGTCCACTCTCCATCAGCTCTCAGCAACCAACGATTTCTCCTCAGTTTTAAAATTATGGCCCTGGCTCGCGTAAATGACAACCAATCTTTGTCATATATGGGCACAGCAGGCCTCCCCACAGTACCACCATGTGTCCAACAGACAGACAGACAAACACACACACAGGCTTTGGGTGTGCCTCATTTCCAGCAGAGTTGAGCTCTCTGCTTGTACGAAACTTATTTGCAAAATCATATAAGGAACTGGCCCAGTGAGCTCAGGTTCTGGGCCTCCTTAGCAGGAAACATATACGGAATGTAAAAAATTATGGAATCTGGAGCAAGCTGGCACAGTGCGACTGCTCCAGGAACATTCGTTCTACAAATGTACACAAAGTTCCACAAGTGTACACCTAAGAAATCATAGACCACTGAGTCAGTTCAATGAAGAACATGCATTGGCATTAGGTCTCGCCTATATGATTAATAATCAAGCTGTTTTTTGCTGTAAGTTGTAGCTTGCTGAGCAGTTGTACAATATAAGTTACAGAAAGACTGTCAAAGTGTTGTGACTTGTTTATGTACAAAAAGGCAATGTATTGTGCTGCTACTGGTGGTATAGTGCGGGTAAGTAAAAGCAAAATTTGGAAAAATGAAATGCAAGAGGGAAATAATAGATTTAATTGATGTAATTGCAATATTATGTGTTTAGAAGAGTTCTGACAACTTTTGGGCCTGGTGCCAGTGCACCTGCTGCACCATTCAAATCATGACCCTATTGCCTGTAAGGTAACTGCACTTGCGACTGCCTGTTTAGTAGTGAAATATTTGGTGTTTAGAAGAGTTCCTAGAGCTTTGGGCTCCTGGCGCCACTGCACTTGCTGCACCATTGGAATCATAACCCTAGTGCCTGAAAAGGAACTACGCTTGTGAATGCTTATTTAGTTGTTAAATACAGCAACATTTGGTGTTTAGAGGAGTTCTGACAGCTTTTGGCCCCGGTGCCACTGCACCTGCAGCACCATTGAAATCATGGCCCTAGTGCCTGCTAGATAACTGCACTTGTGACTGCCTGTTTAGTAGTAAAGCTTTGCAATAATCTGCATTTAGGTGGGTCTCTAGAGCTTTTGGCCACGGTGCCACTGCACCTGCTGCACCATTCAAATAAAGCCCTTTTAACTACAAGATAACTGCAATTGTGTCTGCCTGTATAGTAGTAAAATGTGGAAAAATATAGCAATAATAGGTGTTTTGAGGAGGTCATAACAAATTTTGGGCCTGGTGCCACTGCACCTGCTGCACCATTCAAATCATGACCCTGTTGTCTGCAAGGTAACTGCACTTGTGGCTGCCTGTTTAGTAGTAAAATATAGCATAGCTCTTTTATATCAACTTTATTTTTAATGTGCAATGTTTATTACAACATTTAGAATTTGATCATAATGACTAAATAGATTACGTTGAAAAAACATCAATCCGATAATGCCTACAAAGTGCAAAGAAAGGTCCTGAGGCATAAATAGGAAATGCCACAAACGTTCTAAGGCTAAAGCATAAGCTTTACACAACTATGTAATAAAAAGCAAGCATTCTGTTAGAAGCTGTCTGCCTTTTCTGTGGGAAGAGATCTTATCTTGACAGTGAATGGGGCTTAAAAGTGTGAACAGCTTTCGTAGAAGTATCAAAAATGCGTGCTGCAAGGGGAACTTAACAAAAAATACACACAAAAGCGAATGAACACAGTAATTTGGCAATGGGAACTAATAAGAGCCCCCTTTTAAGATATATTAAATGCAAGAGATTCCACAAGCACAAACAAGCGCTGTGCAGGTGAAACCTAAAAAGGTGGCCAAAATATACATAAGATCTCATTTCCCCTTCTCTCCTTGAATTAATTGCAGTTTTCCCACTGGGTCTGCCCAATAAAGAGATAGTATATGAGTGAACCAATGACTGAAGGTTTACCATTGTCAACAAATCCATCGCAAATTAGGTAGTGATAGAGCGCGATGGTGCTCTTTCCAATTGTAGGGGTGCGTTATAATCATGAGTAGTTTGCACCTACATTTATTCTTCTGTCGCATTAACTTGAGATAGTAGAATGTGTACGGTAATAAAAAGAAATGTGACGTGCTAGATATCTTTTCCACATAAACGTGACCAATTTAGTGTTGCAGTGTATGTGAGTTTAGCAGAAAATATTAACGTGTGAAATTGTGCTACATGCTTCGACTTGTTCACGCATTTGATGTGCCCATGTAACATGTTGATTTAGAAACGCTTAGTATAAGAGTGCATTTATATGTAAAATCATGAGGCCTATGTGCTATTCTCTTATGTTGGCTGATTTCTGTACGCCTGAAATGCATTCTCCCTGATGCTCTCGAGTTATAGAGTTAATAGTTGAATTTCATGTGCATGTTGAATTTGTCCCTTTCTCACGTTTCTTTTGCAGGTGAGGAAACCGTCTTTGTTAGTTAGAATAACGCTTTTGTTTTAGGAGTTAAGCTCAGGGGAGGAAAGAATACATTTATACAGGAAGCGCTGATAACGTGAGACGGTGTTCTTTCTCACTGGAGAAGGCCTGGGAATCAAGGTCATCAAGCCAGGAGCTGGGAGTATCGAAACTAAATGGAAAGTCACCTATGAGGAGTGCCGAGCTGGATGAGGTGATCAGAAGACGAGCAGTGGGCGTGATCAGAGATTTTGGCGTTTGAATTAGGGACAGTGCCCCGGGGTTGAGTCAGGAGAGGAGAGGAGATCAATGAGGAGAGAAGGAGCATCTTAGAACGAGCTCTGTAGCCTTTGGCTACTTGACCCATACAACGTGAGTGTACTTCTTAGGAAGTCTTCACACGCTGACACCTTTTCCTGACTTGCCTGGGGAATGCTAAGTAGGGTTGTCACGTTAGTGGTAGTGTAGGGACAGACTAATGCTTTTTACCTACGAACCTCCAATGAAGACTGATCTAGATGTGGGGGCACTTGCTGCCTGTGTCCTAGTTCTGGAATTCGTCATTCTTTTTATGCTCCAGAAGTTCAACTTTGCTCGTAGGTTTGGTTTTGTATTTGTTCCGATGTATTTTTATAACCTTGTCCTGAGGTGCTTGTATGTCCAGTTATTTTTGGCTTTGTAATAAACCCCTAAATTTAGAACCTGGAGTCTGTGATTTCTCGGAGTCATAAAGCATTGGGGTTTTGATCTGATATGAAAAGTTGTTTCTCCCCTCCACACTTCCAGGCAGACACCAACGGTCCATTCACCGAGGGTTCTAGAGTAAATGATCTAAGAGAACCCAGCCCCTTCAGTTGGTAGCAGAGGATGGTTGTCTCTTGGAGTGAGGGGAGAATCTAGAAAGATTAGGGAAAGACTAGCCATAGACCCCCAAAGACCCCAAAAGATGAGAGCCCAAAGGATCGAGAACAGAGAGCAACAGGACATAGCGGAGACCCACGGAGAGTGACGGTGCAGAGGGAACAGCGGTTCACAGTGGAGTGAGTATGAATAGGGATGTGTGTGTGAGATTACGGTGATGTTTTGATTGCGTGATGTCTTGCGGAGTAGGGATGAGAGTCAAGTGAATGTGGTTTCGGGCCGAATGACCGGCGGTCCATGTGATACGATTTGATTTTGATGTCAGGCTCAAGGAGTAGCCTAAGATCCCGGGATAGATTTGAGGTGTAGAAGACACAGAGTGATGTAATTGTCTGACCAGTGATTGTGGGAGCCGTGAAGCGCTATCAATGACCCGTTTGGAGATAGGGAACGTGTGTGAGTGAGCTTGATAGAATCATGTGGAAAGCTAGTGCACAAGGGCGGACCACAGCGATTCGAGTGGCCAGCGCAGGTCGTGGGTCACTGTGTGTGAATGGTTTTGAGCTATTGGATCCTATCGATTTTATTTATATGACTGTCCGTCCGTTTCGTGGGCAGACAGTCTGAGGTGCAGCTGCCTGGTCGTTTCGTGGACAGACAGTTGCCAGAGGTGAGGCAGACAATTACTCAAGACTGTCTGGTCATTTGGTGGACAGACAGTCAGAAGTGTAACTGTCCGGTCGTTTGGTGGAAAGACAGTTACTATATTCTATGAGTGAAGTGTGTGAATGTGTAGAGATTGTAAAGGAGGGTGAACCGTTGTGTGAGGGGGAAGAGTGTCGTCAAAGTGTGACGCGCTACGATAGGACGGTTGGTGTAAAGCCGCAGTGGGATTGGTGGATTGTTATCAGGAAGTGGAAACGAAAACGTCTTGTGAAGAAGAGAATTTTGATTTAATCATGCGATGCTTTAGAGTGTTACGAGATCTTTGTAGGGGACATAGAGGAGTAGTGACTCGAGTGGGTGAGGAAGCACCACCCGAGGATACCCCAGCACATTATATGGCCACAAATGTAGGACTCCACACCATAGTTGGCTTCAGAATTGGCAAAAAATGACTGAAAAGGAGGGAGATTTGGCCTTTCCACGTTATGGTTTATTCAGATTAGACGTGCTGTATCAGTTGAGGAGGGTGATGGCTTCATTGCGACCTACGCCTAGACCAACACAGTTCGAGGCATTAGATGCATGGATGAGAGCAGCACAGGCAAAGAGTAGAGAGCAAAGTCAGGGAAGGATGAAAAGGGCGATGAAGGGGTATCAGGATGCGCGATGGGACGCGCAATTAAACAAGTGGAGAGTAGACACCATCGAGGGAGAGAGGCTATTCCCACTATTAGTAAAAACAGGAGATTCCCGGAAGAGGACGACAGTGATACTGATGACAGATTGCTAGATAGGTTGCAAGCAGAACGTCCTCCTCCATACAACCCAGACTCAGAGGAGGGAAAGCGAGCACTCACAGAGAAGACAGGAGAGCCACAGACGAGCCCTAGTGCGAGAGTAGTGGGAAAGATTTCAACAGGAATGGAAGGAACAGGGACATCAGCACCGAGAAGTACAGAGATGCACGGAGTTAGCTGCTACGTGGTTGCCGGAATCCCTCACAGTACCGGTTACCATTGGACCCATAGTGTCAGTATACAACCCAAAAGAGGGGAAATACAGTAGCCAGTTGCAGTCAGGAGTAGGAGGAAGAGCCGATGCTGGAGGGAATGGTACTATGAACGGGAATGGCCCATTTGTGTTGCCTATAGAAGCAAGTACTCCATTGCCAGTTACTGCAGACTCTTCAAGAGGGCGTGTTGGGTCGAGTGCAGTAAGGTCAGTGTCATAAGCAGATTCGCGTTCTGATCTGAAGATGTGGGAACCTCCAGTTAGGGGGCCCATGGGGAGGCTGTCAGAGATGGGAAATGATCAGGGAACTTCAGGGAGTCCTCGTAGGAATCAGAGTAGCGAGAGTGAAGAACTAAGTAGCGCATCAAGTCAGGGAACAATCAGGGCGGCAATAAAGGCCAAAGTGCTAAATGTAGTAAGGTTAAAAGTAGAAGTAGACGAGATAATAAGCAGAAATTTGCCCCTGGAAAGGATGGAACTCTATGAACAAGATGAGTTGTTTGTGGCGAAAGATGTTACCCGTAAGGCAAGGAAGGCACATGAGAAACTGACAGAACTGGCACAAAGGTATAATGTGGATTTTTGCAGAACCAAGATGCTACAGGGAGGTCATAGGTTAAATTACAGTGATCAAGAATTGGAAAAGAGTCATAGGATTGAAAACTCACATTTGAGAATTGATTGTAGGGATACGTGCATGGAGCATGCTTGATAAGTGGGAGGAGAAGTGGTCCAAGAAAAAGAATGTCAAGAAGGGAATAGGAGATATGCCACCTCCAGTAGGGAAACAGCAGGAGTAGAGGCTTAACCATTACGAGAGGTACCGAGTGGAGGATATGTGCATGTACCGTGGAGCAGGGGTGATTTGGTAGCTTTTACCCATGATTTTCCTCGGCTGAGGGAAAAACCTGTTGAGTGGTACAAGCCGGTTGATTGCTTTGTCAGGATTTCAAAAATACTGTGGATTGATTTGAATACCTTGTTTGACATTGTGGTACCGAGGGATTTGTGGTCTGCTTGTAAAATTGCGGTTGAATGGCCAACTTCTGAACCCGATCGAGACCCTGTAATGCATGGTCCTTCACCAGTAGTTATGAAAATGTTTGAGCGGGTAATCACGTGGTTGCAGTCCAGAATCTCACCACAGGAGATTGATTGGGTTAAAATAGATCGGACTACCCAGGAGCCCAAGGAATCAGTACATGCTTATTATGAGCGGCTCTTGCAAGCCTTTAAGCAGTACAGGGGGCTGGATACGCTAGATTCTAAGGACATGGGACAGTTTATTCCCAAATTTGTTTTAGGATTGAGACCTGAAATTAGTTTTATGATCCAGCAGCATCTGATCTGTTGGCAGAATAAGTCTGTGGATGAGATTCTATCGTATGGCAGATATTGTAGTGATGAAGTGGATTTGAAGCATAGGAAATTGAAGGATAAGCTAATGCTAGTTCAGATGAGGAACGCAGACAGGGTAGACCAAGTGCAGTTGAGTGGAGGAACACTGGGAAAGAAGCAAGGAAATAATCATGGAGGAGCCCAGAATGCATCGGTTCACAGGCGTCAGGGAAGAGGGAAACCCATAGATCCCAAGTCAAGGATAGACGTTGGTCCCCTGAAGAAAACTACTGCATGTCATTTTTGTCACAAGGTGGGGCATTGGAAGCGCGAGTGTCGGTTAAATCCAGCAAATCAGATTCAGGATGTAGAGGTAGTGCAGGTACCTGAAGTTGTAAACACAGTGACGAGAACAAGGTCCATGAAAGGAGGGGGTTTGAGTCCACAAGTACAAGTTCCCCAACCTCCGAGGATCCCACAAGGGAGCCTGGTGTACCAGCAGATGCCCTTTATCGAGACTCTAGATGAGTTCGATCTAGACCTGTTACAATGAAGGTGCCTGAGTGGGGAGGAAGGCTGTACCCTTGGAACAGTCTTAGAGGTAGACCAGAGAGGACCGTATGTGGAGGCAGATGTAGATGGTCATCCCATCACATTCTTGATTGATACTGGTGCTACCCGTTCTACTGTGAGGTCTGCAGTAGCCCCAAACCTACCCCTCACGGGACAATCGATCCAAGTTGTAGGAGTTGCTAACAAGAAAATGACTAATCCATTGACAGATGAAGTACCTGTGAGAATAGGGACCTTTCAAGACCGACACCAATTTGTGGTGTGTGATTCGAGTCCAGTCTGTTTGTTGGGTCGTGACCTTTTGTGCAAACTGAATTGTACCATCTATTGCACACCCAAAGGAGTGGAGTTGCAGACTACTGATGATGACATTGCATTCAAATTGGCAAATCAGATCTCTGCATTGAGATGTTTCCCGTTTTGACAATTGAAGATCTGCCATACGACCTGAGGGACTCAGTCTCTCCGGAAGTGTGGGATTTCACGGGAGAAGAGATAAGACTGATCTGAGGGGTTGAGCCAGTTAAGATCCAGATCAAGCCAAATGCTGAATTTCCAAGAACACCCCAGTACAACCTGATGCCGGAAACTGTGGCAGGGATTAAGCCAGTGATTGAGTCCATGATCGAGCAGGGCATTTTGAAGGAAATAATGGGGAGCCCTTGCAATTCCCCTATAATGAGACTGCAGAAGCCAAGTGGGAAGTTCAGGATCGTGCAAGACCTGCGAAAGGTCAACACGATTGTAGTTCCATGTTGTCCCGTGGTACCGAATCCATCAGTGATCTTGTTTCAGATCCCTTGTGAAGCTGAATGGTTCACCGTGATTGATCTATGTCAGGCATTCTTCTCGATACCCTTACACAAGGAAAGACAATTTTTGTTAGTTTTCCGTCTGGAAAATTGTGTGTTAACGTGGTGTTGTATCCCACAAGGGTATACGGAGAGTCCATCGATTTTCAATCAGATTTTGAAAAAGAATCTTGAGAGTTTGGTACTGCTGCAGTGTTCAGTTCTTGTGCACTACATTAATGACCTCCTCATTGCATCAGAGATGGAGGATGCTTGCAGGATTGATACTGTTGCACTGTTGAATCACCTGGCGGAGAATGGACACAAGGTGTCCCCGAGCAAACTCCAGTATTGTATGCCTGAAGTCCAGTATTTGGGTCACCGCATTGAGAAGGGCAAAGGGAAGGTGTCACCAGACTGCATTGACGCGATCATGAAAATGAATGCACCTACCACACAAAAGGAAGTCAGGATGTTTTTGGGAATGGTTGGGTATTGCCACCAGTGGATCTCCAACTTCTCACTAAAAGCAAAACCTCTGCAAAGGTTGACACACAAAGAGGTGAATGATCCGGTACCATGGTATAATGAATGTTTGGTTGCTTCTGGAGCTGAGAGAGAGCTTGTGTCGCGCTCCGGCTCTAGGAATGCCTGATTACAATAAAGCATTCTCACTGTTTTGTTGCAAGAGGGATGGGTGTGCACTGTTAGTACTCACACAGACTCATGGAGGTGTCCGTAGACCAGTTGCCTACTTCTCAGCTACGTTAGACACCGTAGCTTCAGTGTTGCCTGGAAGTCTCAAATCTGTTGCTGCAACAGGTGTCAGAACTGAAAGATGTGAAAGCATTGTGATGGGTCATCCTCTTACTGTATATGTCCCACATTCAGTTGAGCTTCTGATGACAAGAACCAAAACACAGCATCTGACAAATAACAGGCTCACATGCTATGAGCAAGTCATACTTGCCTCAGAGAATGTGACTCTGAAGAGATGTTCTGTACTGAATCCAGTTACCTTGATGCCTATTCCGAATGTTGAGGATGAAGATTGTGAAGACCATGACTGTCTCGATGTGACTGAACTTTGCACCAAACAGAGACCCGACATTGTTGATGAACCTCTGCCTGAATCAGATGAAATCCTTTTTGTAGACGGTTCATGCCTAAGAGACAATGAGGGTTATTTGAGAGCAGCGTTTGCTGTTTGTACTATTTCTGGAGTTGTGGAAGCTGCCTGTTTGCAGGGAGTACACTCCGCACAAGTAGCTGAAATCATTGCCTTGACACGTGCATGCCTGGTTTCTGATCAGATCCGAGTCACCATCTACACCGATAGCCAATATGGGTTCGGCGTGGTTCATGACTTCGGACAGCTATGGTCTCAGAGGGGGTTCTTAACATCATCGAGATCTCCCATCAGAAACGGGGAATGTGTAAGACAACTGTTGGAAGCTTTGCAACGTCCAAAGGAAATAGTTGTGGTAAAGTGTGGTGCTCATGGAAAGGGGAAAGACTTTGTGACTCTCGGCAACAGGTACGCCGATGAGGTTGCACGTTTCTGTGCTAAACAAGGATGCATTTTTGCGGGGAATATACAGGAGACAGCACATAGAGAACCGAGCTCAGCATGATGCTAGCCATAGCGGACACTTGGGATGAGGTCAAGCGTCTGCAGGGAGAAGTGCCAGAACATGAGGAAGCTGGTTGGATTATGGCAGGTTGTGAGAAGAGAGATGATGGCATTTGGGTTTCAACTGATGGTTGAGCAGTGTTGCCGGATGATTTATTGAGCCCTATGGCAAGGCAGATTCATGGTGCAGTTCATATTGGAAGGGATGCCATGGTGCGAGTGCTCAGACAGACGTGGTTCAATCCACGGTTTTGTGCGTTTGCTGAAGCAGTGTGTCACAGATGTGTTACGTGTTAACAAATGAATGCTGGGAAGAAGACTGTGGTTGCATTGCGACACATTGGGAAGTCTGGAGGACCCTTCAACAGGATTCAGCTTGACTTCATAGAGATGCCTAGGTGCAATGGACTGAGGTACATTCTGGTGGTGTGTGTTTTCTCACGGTGGGTGGAAGCATATCCAACGATAAGGTGTGATAGTCTCACAGTGGCGAAGCTGCTACTTAGAGAGCTCATACCACGATTCGGATTTCTAACCTCATTGGAGTCGGATAGAGGAACTCACTTTCATAGTGAGATAATGAATCTGCTTTGTACTGCCTTACAAATTGATCAGAGATTGCATTGTAGCTGCAGGCCCGAGGCATCTGGCCTTGTGGAACAGATTAACGGGACTCTCAAGATGCGGATGGCAAAGGTCTGTTCGTCCACGTCCCTAAAATGGCCTGATGCATTGCCTTTAGTACTGATGAGTGTGCGTAGCATCCCCAATAGGAGGGCAGTACTCTCGCCACATGAGATCCTGATTGGGAGGGCGATGCGGCTGCCAGCGGTGCCAGGTACAGCATTGATAAACATCACCGATGATTTGGTCCTTGATTATTGCAAAGGACTGGCTGACGTGGTCTGTTCTGTGTCTCACCAGGTTGAAGCTGCGACTGCCCCGACCTTGAAAGACCTCTGCCACGACCTGTGTCCAGGTGACTGGATACTCGTTCGGAAGCACATGAGAAAGAGCTGCCTTGAGGCTCGTTGGGGAGGTCCCTACCAAGTGATTCAGGTGACGAATACGGCTGTAAAATGTGGAGGCTTGCCGAACTGGATCCACGCCTCACACACCCGCAGGGTTTCAGGACCCCTGGAAAAAACAGCCCCTCTCCCAGAAGGAAATGCAAGCTGTGGTTGTGAGGCCACTGGAGAGGGCAAACCAAGCTGTGGGGGTTGATGACGAGGTAGGTCACACACCAAAGCGAGCTGAGGGGGGTCACGCTACACTAGGCCCAGGTATTGACTCTGAGGGAGACGGTAACATTGCGAGCGGTACAGAGTCAGACTCAGCTGGAAGAGCTGGTGTGGAAGTTGATCGGGTGCAGAGAAGGAGAGCAGAGTTCGCAAGAGAATCGTGGCCTGTGAGACAAGGAGGCAGAACCTGAGATTGGCAACGGAGAGAGATCTTGCTCCTGTTTCTGAAACATCTGAATCAGAGTTAAGTGACACAGACCAAGCAAAGGAGGGCCTGAGAAGATCAAGAAGAGTGAGGGTGCCTTGCCAGAGGTACGCTGCCCCAGAGTGGACCTATCTTGTTACAGATGCCGGGAGCAGTGGGGACCGGGAGACTGAGGTCTTCACGAGTGGTGAGCAGGGTTCCGGAGTTGATCATTGAAATCGAACTCTTAGTTCCTGAAATAGAAGCCGCTGGAGTGTTGACGGTGAATGTACCAAGGCCTCCGATACTGAGTGGTGTGAGAGCTTTGGTTTTGCGAGATCTGGCTTTTCCCACTTTTGGATATCAGCTGCTGGTTCAAGAAATTGCAGCGGTTCGTTTTGAAATCTTACAGCGTGTTATTGCTGAAATTGGGTTTGAGCCAGTGAGAGACTGTTAATTCAATTGTGGACTGTAAATAACGTTTGCTTTAAAGAAGATAACCTAGGCCCGAGTGGAAGAAGAACAAAATTAGGGATTTTCCCTAGAAGAAGAAAGAGGGCTAAGAAAGTCTTTTGAACTGTGTAAATAAATGTATAACAAACTGTAAACTGATTTCCAGGATTTCTATGAACAGTGCATTAACTTTGTTGAGCAGCAATTCGGCTCTTCGGCTAAACAGTTCTGCGGACCCCCCCTCAGCGCCTTGAGACCCTCACGGGTGAGTAGCGTGCTTACAATTCCCCTGATTGATTGCTTGATTGAGCAATCAGAGGGAGAGAAATAGACTTTGTGTTGAATCCTCTTGCTGTGTGGATCCGAACTCAGTTAAAAATGGAGTCTGGAAATCCAAATCGTAGAGTAAAGTGTGTAATAGGCACACTCATAGTGGGAGTGATAATAGTAATAGCAGTCGTTATTATAGTTTCTGTAAAAATTTCAAAGGATGCAGAGGTTGATGGGGTGAGAGTACAAGGAACGTCCACACCTACCACTTCTAGCACAAAAGAGGTTATATTAGGAGCAGATAAAGCTATGCTAGATCAAACTAGTCATATGTTACATGTAGATTTGTCTAAGGGTGATTATACGCTTAATGCCTATGCAAAGCTGCTATATGAATATGTGAATACGATGGATGTGAGAGATTGTTAGGTGTGCATGCAGTTGCCTGCGTCAGTGGAGGAGGGTATCCGTTACCATCACCTGCCCCTGACTTATGGAATTTCATGTAGCTTATTGCTTAGTATGTTTTATGGTAAGGGTCACTATGAGTATTATTTTTCCATCTACGATGCAGTGCTTTCTGAAGTTCCAGCTTACAAGCACCTGAATAAGTATGATTATTACAAACAGGAAGAGAGAGTCAGGAAATATTTCATACCTACCATTACCCCAGATACAGCTTATGCTCATCGTCATAATTTGATCTGTCTAGTAACGGACATAGAAAAGAAATTTATAGATCAAGTAGAAGATATACATAGACAATTAGCTGTAAAACTTAATAGTAGAGAGGGGAAATTTGAGTGGACCAAAGAGGAGTTAGCGCACAAGGCAAAGGGGAGCTATGGTCCAATAGCTTTAGATTTTGAACAGCGGGGACAACTTTGCATTAGACAGGTACCAATTTACTATGATAAAATCTTTGTTGGGCAAAGTGTGTGTGATCATATTTTCACAACTGAAGCTACTGCAAAAAAGCTCTTGCAGGAAGCGGTGCAAGTGGTGCCCAATGTGTATTTTGTGTGTGGAAAGAATGCATATGTGCGATTGCCACTGAACTGGTACGGTACATGTTATGTGGCTGTTGTGTTTCTGAAAATGTATCACGTTGAAGATTTGGCCCCGTTGGAAGGTGGATTACACCATAGAGAAAAGCGAGGTGTGAGTGCAGGAGAGATTGTTGGAGATGTATTTGGAGCAATGATACCAAGTTTGGGAGTGGTTTTGAATGATATCAAGATTAGAAGGTTTTCAACTATTGTGGATAAGCTGTCAGCAAACACAGCCCAGTCTTTGTTGCTTGTAGATGGAGAGATTGTGTCAATAAGAGCGATGGTGATGCAGAACCGCCTTGCTCTAGATGTATTATTGGCAAAAGAGGGCAGAGTCTGTAAAATGTTGAGAGTCCAACAGTGCTGTACTTATATCCTAGACTATAGTAAGGATCTGAGGAAGTATATAAGTAACATCACTGAGATTCATCATGAGGTCCATGACTTGGCAACAGAAGCAGTTTGGGCCAAGGTTGGAAAAGGACTTGGAAAGGTTGGAAGTTGGTTTGCAAATCTTGGTGAGGGAATTCTTGGTTATATCTTGAAGCCAATCATCATAGTGGTGGTTTGCGTGATTCTTTTGATTGGAGTGGTCAGAGCCTTCAAATGGCACAAGGCAGGACAGGCTGAGAGATCTCTTAGAGAGCGGGAAAGGAGGATGGAGAGATTGCAGGACAGTCACTACGTGAATTTCAAGAGCCTAGAAAAGTTTGACAGGGAAAGCTGGCTACAACTTCTGTTTAGGTCGGTTCTCTCTACAGGGAGTTATAGATGGTTATGATGACACTTGTCATCAGAAGGGGGTACTGATACAGCACGATGGTGCTCTTTCCAAATGTAGGCGTGTGTTATAATCATGAGCAGTTCGCACCTACATTTATCCTTTTGTCGTATTAACTTGTGATAGTAGAATGTGTACAGTAATAAAAAGAAATGTGACGTGCTAGGTATATTTTCCACATAAACGTGAACAATTTAGTGTTGCAGTATATGTGAGTTTAGCTGAAAATATTAATGTGTAAAATTGTGCTAGATGCCTCGACTTATTCAAGCATTTGATGTGCCCATGTAACATGTTGATTTAGAAACGCTCAGTATAAGAGTGCATTTATATGTAAATTCACGAGGCCAATGTGCTATTCTCTTATGTTGGCTGATTTCTGTAGGCCTGAAATGCATGCTCCCTGATGCTCTCGAGTTATAGAGTTAATAGTTGAATTTCATGTGCATGTTGGATTTGTCCCTTTCTCATGTTTCTTTTGTAGGTGGAGAAACCGACTTTGTTAGTTAGAATAACGCTTTTGTTTTAGGAATTAGGCTCAGGGAGGAAAGAATACATTTATACAAGAAGCGGTGATAAAGTGAGACGGTGTTCTTTTTACCTAGAGACGGTCTGGAAATCAAGGACATCGAGCCAGGAGCTGGGAGTATCGAAACTAAATGGAAAGTCACCTATGAGGAGAGCCGAGCTGGATGAGGTGATCAGAAGACGTGCAGAGGGCGTGATCAGAGATATTGGCATTTGAATTAGGGACAGTGCCCCGGGGGTTGTCAGGAGAGGAGATCAATGAGAAGAGAAGGAGCATCTTAGAACGAGCTCTGTAGCCTTTGGCTACTTGACCCATTCAACGTGAGTGCACTTTTTAGGAAGTCTTCACGTGCTGACACCTTTTCCTGACTTGCCTGGGGAATGCTAAGTAGGGATGTCACGTTAGTGGTAGTGTAGGGAGAGAATAATGCTTTTTACCTACGAACCTCCAATGAAGACTGAGCTAGACGTGGGGGCACTTATTGCCTGTGTCCTGGTTCTGGAATTCGTCATTCATTTTATGCTCCAGAAGTTCAACTTCGCTCGTAGGTTTGGTTTTGTATTAGCTCTGATGTATTTCTATAACCTCGTCCTGAGGTGCTTGTATGTCCAGTTATTATTGGCTTTGTAATAAACCCCCTAAATTTAGAACCTGGAGTCTGTCATTTCTCGGAGTCATAAAGCATTGGGGTTTTGATCTGATATGAAAAGTTGTTTCTCCCCTCCACACTTCCAGGCAGACACCAAAGGTACATTGGCTGAGGGTTCTAGAGTAAATGATCTAAGAGAACCCAGCCCCTTCAGTAGTGTGGAAACTGCTTACACAGGACTTAGCATGCATGGCGCCTGAGCTCAGCTTGAGGGGTGCTTACCACAGATCTTTTAAGGCAGTTCTCTAGCAAACGTATGCAGAAACAGCGCGAGATCACCTAAATCCCTGACCAGTTTTGTTATCGAGTGCACATAATACCCTGGATTTGGGAAGGGTGTATGAGGGCCATATGCCAAGGACAGTTTTAAGGCGATATGTTTCGTCAACTGCCTTTCACTTTCAAAGTATGTAATCACGGCTAGATCCAACGTTATTTGCCACCCTCATTAAATTGCAAAAGTAGTCATAATGCTCTGATAGTGCGCACTGTGCTGCGGACGTTGTTAATTGGGGGCGCTGGATCAACACTCGAAATAACGTTAAGTCCAGCAGACTTTGTTTCTATAGAGTAGAATGCAATGCTCTTTCCTTTCTGCAGACAGGGTGGCTTTTAAATCCCAAAACAAAGTAGAATAATGTAACATAACCAGGGACATCAAGGCACGGTAAGAAGTGCAGCTGTTTTGGAAAAGTGTGCTTGGTCAGCCGAATCAGCAGGTCTACATACAGAACAAGAGAAGGAATATCTACTTATACTCACCTCTGCCCACTGTCGCTCCTCTCCACTCTCTGGTTGTCCCATTATCTGATATGTACTTCTCTTGGCTCCAGTGTAATGTGGCCAGAGTTCATCACCTGCGCCTCTCCCACACTGCCCTGAAAAGAAGGTTATGCCCACTTTCCCTGCATGCTGATGCAAGTACACCACTTAACCACTGGAACATCAACAGTATTTGGCTCCTGCTACAAAGATAAGCAAGCATTTCAGATGATGGCACCAACCAAGAACGTTTTTTACATGACCTTTGCTGCCAAAAATTTTGGTGAGGAGGGAATGTTATGGTTTCTCTTTTCCCTCTGATGCTGTATTTGGAGGGCAAATTAGAAATCTTTTGGAGAAGAATGAGACACATAATATTTTAAAATAAGGGCCTGGGGGTTAATGATAGGTTCTCATGGTCTAAGCTAGAATGATTCAAGGAATGCTTCTGTTGTATTCTGAAGACCATTAGAAGATTGTGACTCAGCAACTACTAAGGCAAAAAAAGGTTGCTCACAGGTGACAATGACCCCTGTCTCCTGATATTGCTGGACACCTCAGCTTTCATTGACATTGTCGAACATCCCACTGTCATCCACATCCTGGAGTCTCGAATAGCATTCACTGGCAATGTCTTTCACTGGTTCTCCCCCCACCTTTCCAACCAACATCACTTCATTCACATGGTCACCTCCAGGTCCCAAAATATCCATATCACATGCACCTACCTGAAACTCAACCACACTAAAATATCATTTCTATTATTTTCTAAGAACAACAAACACGATGTAGTACAAACCTGGCTCAATTACATGAAAATCGAAGACTGCGCCCCAACTTTCACTAAATGCCAAGTCACTTGGATCTATAGTGGGCACTAATCTCGCTCTCAAGGAACACTGCCAATAAAACAATGACGGCCTACTACCAGCTCTATCTTCTAAAGGAAGTTAAACTGGTTTTTTCAGAAAGCGACTTCAAAACTGCTCTTCGAGGCATCGTACTCTCGCATCTGGAGGGCCGGCCGAGCAGTTTGCCAGGGCTGGTTTCGGTTCCCAGTCCGGCCCTGATCCTACAGGCTGCATCATGTCTCATCCAGGGCCTGAAGAAATATGATCACATCACCCCCCAACCTGATGGAACGCCATCAGCTCTTAATGCAGCTGGTACCATCATCAAAATGGGCTGCAGCTTTTACAAAGCCATTACGACCAGCACTCCCAGCAGACTAGTTCATCATCTCTGGTAGCACTTGGCACACCAGCAGCCAGGACACTATCAGACTGGAGACTAGGAATGTGAAAAAAAAGAAAAAACAAGGCAGCATGCCTTTAGCATCTGTACAACAAGGAACTGTACCACCATCCCTGTACCCATCTGGACAGCCACAACACAGCTCAAATTTAGTAAAAAGCTGAAGGCACGTTCCTTCCAAGAACACTAAATCACAATGCAGTAACAGCACATTACTGTTCAAGGGCAGAAGTGATCCATAATGCACTGCCGCAGCGGCGGCTGCTTAGCATTGCGCCCACATCGCTGCTGTAAGCAGTGGCATGATTAAGCACCCACCCGGAAGCTGTGTCCGCACCGGCAGAAGATTAAAGCGATAATGCCGCTCTTTTCTGTTCAGCTTTCAAATCTGTCGTGCTGCAGGCCGCGCGCCTGATGCACGCATCCGAGCATATGAGAAACTAAAGAAAAGGCTTCTTCCCTCCCCAAAAAAACTGTTACTTGCAGCTTGCGGAACGAATGGGATTGTATCCTCCTCCGGCGGATGGCTTGGCATCCACCCAGCGCTCCCCTAATCTTTCCTGCTAGTGCGAACTATGTAATTGGTTCTGAGTGCTGGTTCTGCAAAACAAGGTCACCCCGCGCCACTCACAGCCTCGCTTTCATCTCCCTCCCTTCATAATATCTCTCTCTAATCACTCGCAAGTCTTTCATAACCACTCTGGCTTCGTGTGACTTACTAATGTGTCGGGCAGGGCCACACATCTTGTCATCACAAGCAAAGGCACGCGGGTGTGTTAGCCTTCTTTAAGAGGAAGTGCGAGCACGGTGCAGGGCTTGCGCCAGCGTCGCGTGCCCTGGGTGGTTCACAGTTTACAGATGATGTAGAACCCTGAATCATAAACAGCAGCTCTACATCATTACGAGATTACTTTTCCTGAAAGGCTCCATGCATTTTTACAGTGCTTATTTTGTACTGGTGGTTATTTTTGTGGATCAGCACTTACTTTCCCGCGTCAGACACTTTCCACGTGCAGAGAGGAACAAGCATTTGCAATGCACTAGGTCTCGCATTTACGCGAATTTGAGCTATTGGCATTGTAAATGACAATGCCTTTTATTTAGGTTTTGGTTTTTAAAACATAAATAAAGGCATTGTCATTTACAATGCCAATAGCTTAAACTCGCGTAAATGCGAGACCTATTGCATTGCAAATGCTTGTTTTCTCTTTCTTTCTCCTCCTCTCTTTATCTCTTCCCTCTCCTCCCTTCACTACAGTCTTCTCATCCGCTCTCCCCTTTTGACTTTTCTCTTCATCTCTCCTCTCGGTAACTTTTCATTCCTTCTCCCTCGACGTCCCATGCCTCCTTTTGCCAGGGAATCTCACTCTCCGTTCTCCCCTCTCCTCCCAGCCCCCCTCGCCCCGCCCCCCTCACACACCCCTGCAGGTCTCCATGGTAGCACACTTGTATTTTCTGATATAATTTTTAGGACATAAGGTTGGAATTCGATGTCGTCACTTTTTCTTAGAAACGAGTGCTTTGCTGCAGCGCGGTCCATGCAGGGAGGAGTCGCCCCCGCCCCTCGGGGTGGGGTTCATGCGGAAGCGGGGAGTACATGGAGGGCTCCGCTGCGGGGCGAGGGGGGTGTCCCCTGTGAGTTGAAACTCGTGTGAACCTCGGGAGTTGTGGGGGGGGAGGGGGACAGTGGCGTAACGAAACTTGAGGGGGCCCCCCTGCAACGTACGTGGAAGGGCCCCCTCCAGACTCAATCAGGAGCTCCCCAGACAGAGTACTGTGCTGAGGGGGCCCCCTGGAGCTTGGGGCCCCCCCCCGCATCGCAGGGGCTGCGGGGACCTGTGTTACGCCACTGGAGGGGGAGTGCATAGATGCTCACCAGCCCTTGACTGCTCCTTCAGTGCTGTCCCTCTTCCCTCCCACTTCAAAGACAACCCCCACCACCGTGAAACACTGCTGGGGGCCCCTGTCCCAGCTGCACAGCTACACGGGGGGTGGCGGGTTAAGGGGGGGAGGGGCTGGTAGCAGCTTCTTTTTTCCGAGAGCATTACATCATGCTGCAGAATCCTGTCCGAGGGAGCTGCCCTCAGCTGCATGTGTGCGGGGGAGCGACGCCGCAAGGGCTAATGCGCGCACGGCTGCGAGAAAAAGAGACTCGAAGACAGGGCAGAGGAAGGGCAAAGGAAGAGAGAGATGGGGAAAAGGGGAGAATGTGCGTAGATGAGGCAAAAAGTAGACTGACATGTACAAGTATGTTCAGGGCTAGTTCCTTAGGATTCCATTGGATCAATGAAAGTAGCTGCCAATCAAAATTAAACTGGTAGACATGGCCAAATTAGGGGGGTGTCCGGATAGAAGGAGAGGGTGTGGCATCTCGGAAATGTCTGTAGATAGGCAGTGTTGAAATCTGCAAACCTCACAAAGGACTTCATTGGAGACATGGAGGGCTGTGCTTGACCTCATTAAATCTGTGCTTGGACACTGTAGTGAAATGTTGAAGAGGGTAGGAGAATGCTCTCCTGTGTGCTCCCAGAAAATGAACGGAGTCTCGTTGTTAATAGACCTCTATTGAACAAAGTCTTCATGCATCACAGAGAGGCGTCAGGTGAGGGTCAAGACATGGGGGCAGTGGGAAGTCACAAGAATCGAGTCCTATATGTAAAAAGAAGTGGCAACCAGCCACGGAGATCCCATTTTGGACATTCCAAGAGTCGAGTAGGGTTACAAACGAGTAAGGGGAACATCTATATTCATTGATGGGTAACCATCCTGGTACACTTCCGGAAGTTTTGCTTGACACAAATAAGCATTTGAGTTGAATTTCTTACAAAGGGAAGACAGTTTTTTTTACAAAAAATCAGTTGGTTGTGTTATTGTTGTGACAATCTGAGTGTAATCATCAAGTCCGAAGCCTTATTCATTTCCGGGAAAACTCAGCTTTTAATCCTTCTGAAGTCGATATACATTGCAGCAGCGAGCTGGGGTGGATTCGTGGTTATTACCGTTGTTACACAGCACCGGGAGATAGAAATACTAATTTTTTTCACATCCTCAGTGGAGGCTCGTGCGGCACTTAATAACGCGAGGAAACACTAAACTCGCGTTTTCTGCTGCTTTGCCAGAGAAAGCCGCCCACGTTAAAGAAAACGGTATTGAGATAAAAAGCTGAAAATCAGGTTGTGTCCTTTTCTTTCTTTTATAGAACTTTCCTTGCGTGTCCTTAGTTACCGTAATTGGCCGTGTTAGTCATTTGATATTTCATGCGTCGCAGGTTCAACGCTCTGCTTTCCTTTTGCTCTTTGCCTCGTTTGTGCAGCTGCGAGATAATTGCCACACAGCCCAAATTAGCGAGGGCTGTCGCTTTCTTAGCTGGCGGAAGGCGCTCATGTGGAGTCTAAGTGCTTGTGGTCTGCTCAGTAGAAATAACTCTGTGCGAGTCCTTTTGTCTTGCTTTGGGTGAGTGAATATTCTGCTGGTTTAGTGACATTAAATTATTCTAATGTCCAAAATCGTCGTCCACAAGTTTTTGGGCTCATGCTGCAGGGGAGACCACGAGTACATGATGGGCACCGAAGCCACGGTGAAAAAAAGCCTTGTTTTGTTTCAAGGCTGCCCATAGCAGAAAAAAGCACTAATTAGAAACAGATGGCCCGAGCAACAGATGGCCCCCTATAAAGATAAGGAATTGCTTCACGACAGCCGTGAAGCAGACGACCCAGTCCGGATGGGCCGTCCAAAAGGGAGAAAGGGCAGTGGCCTAAAAGCATCCTTTTCAATGGGAAGCCAGCGTTTAGCATAAACGCTGACGCGACCCAATGAAAATGATGGGCGGGGCTTCAAGTCCCCTTCTGAAATCTCCTCTCTCACTTTAGGTCTCGCCCAGCGAGCAGCGCATGCGCTGCAACGCCAGGCGAGACCTAAAAAAACAAAGGAAGGAAGTAGGAACCCGCAAGAGTGGCATAAAGGGGCAAGAGCTGGATTTAAGACTACAGCCTTGGTATTCCGCGCGCCGACGTTTAATTGCACCCGCCGCGGTCTTCTGAGCAGAGGTACGGGCTCCGGCACTCTCTCTTTTTCAAATTAAGCACTTCTTTTACATGGCGAGACTAGTGTTTGACACCTGGATGTGTGGGAATGTGTGTGAGTTGTTGGGGGTATGTCTGCCTGCCTGCCTTCATCATCAAGTTAGTTCAGCATGTATGTATAAACTCACTGCCACAGATTGGGCAAGCAAGCGAGGGCCTTTCGGTAACTGTTTACTGTTTCTTCTCAGACATTTACTCTGGCGCCTTTACCCCGGGTGTTTCATTGAACATTACTAAATTGGTACAATAAATAAATAAAACTAATGGCAAAGGAATAGGCAGGATAAAAAGTGGATGGAAAACCATGGTAAAAATACATCCACACCCTGCTTAAAAGCATTGCAAGGTCATGGGACTGGCAGATGGCGTTCGGCTGCTGAGCATGCTACACCTGGCTCTTGATCGAGTTTCATTCCGAATCCATCATTTTTACATCGGCTGTCTAAAATGATCGGCAATAGGATTTTGTATTATATATCCATTAGGTATTCACATGTACTGTGCCCCGTAGTACTCGCTCGAGCCTGTCTGTATCGTTGGTCATCTTGTGGGTCGTTCGTATAAGGTTTATCTTACCTCACCTTAGTCAATACAGTCAGCATTTGATCGACGACACTCTGCACACCTAGGCATATTTCAATCATCATATATAGACCATCCATCCATAGACCTTTTTTAGAGCCTATACCTTGGTACTGCACAAGTGCCCTTTGTGGCTTTTCCTGAAGAAGGCACTTTTGTGCCGAAACGCACGTAGAAAGAAATTTGTTTATCAAGCCACTGATTGAATTTGACTATATCACCGCTTGTGTTATTGACCAGTATTTTGACTTTGATGAATTGTGTATTATGAATTAGGAAGCATGAGACCTCATCAGTTTCTCATAACTTCGTTGTCACTGTTTTGTCTGTGTACCTTGTTTTTATTGTGTAGAATGATTTTAGAGTGAATGTAGTATGACTGGAGTGTGGATGTGAATTATATAATTCAATATTTATATTGAATTGTTTAAATAAAAAAAATATTTGTATTTGTACATAATATTTTGATGTTGTCCCTATATGTTCATGTAATGTTACATGATTTAAACTTTGAATATATATGAGTTGCCCTAGGTGTTAGCATTTCAAGGGACTGGCAGCAACAGCAGACCCAGAACAGGGAACAGCAGGGTTGAGCTGGGCGGTCGCAAGCAGACATCAAAAACTCACCACCTCTGGAGGCCAGTGCAGCACATCAAGCCATGGCATCACTCAACTCAAGTCAAAGGCCTCAAACAAGAACAAGTCAAGAAGACAAGGCTCTCAAATGACACCCAGACAATCATGAGCAATATCTTGGCACGGACCAGGTTCCCTCCTTCGCTCGTCCATTTCAGAAAGAAGCTGAAAAGGTATCTTCTGGGGCACCACTTCATTTGCCACGGAACAGGAACCGCCGCTTGCTTGTAAGGTTGTTTCATCCCTTATTTTACAATGATATGGTGTGTCTGTAAAATATGTGGATTATTAGCTTTTATATTGTACACATCCTCCCTGTATCAGTTTTACAAACAGATACATTTTTAGAAGAGGTTTGTTTTCAGAACTTTGCAGAAAGAAGAGTAGATGGTGCAAACCCTGAGTTGATCAACCAGAGTTCCCAACAATGTCAGGCCCTGTACCGAGAACGCTCTCCCTCTTTAGATTTGATCTTCGACGCGGCGGATGCAGAGCAAACTTGGGTATTAGGTCTGAAGCACACGAGTAGGCTGGTATAGGGAAAATACATTTGGCTAAATAACTAGGTAGTAGATTATGCACTGCCACTTGACCACTTGTCAGGAGAGGTCCTTCGCCCAAATTATTGCACAAGATTCTGCCAGAGACGGTCTCACCTAGTACCAGCACATTTCGCTGATGCTACATCTCGCCTGAAGCCAATAAAGCTGACTCCCGTAGGAAGACCGCAGAGTGTTTGCTCTTTGACGTGAATACTGTCTTCACGCCTCTGCTGATAAAGACAGCCTTTGTTCTCAACAAGGTATGAAGTGCGTCTATTCACCCTAAGAAACTCTAGACTGTAAGTTGGTCTGCCTTCCATGCTCTCTTAGTGAAGCACAAAGAATTAGACTTAAGGGTATTAGGTTTCAGATGACATTTTAATCATGTTAGAAATGTTCATTTTATTCTCATTATTTATGACGTGCCTTCTTGCTGTTTTTATAATATTCTGTGTAGTTGTTTGAAATGCACCGAGAAACAGATTGTTTCTGCACAAATAAATACCTTTACTTTAAAGTGTTCATTCTTCTTAGTGCAGTATGTGTGTGTATATAACAAAATAGGTTTGTTACTGTTACCACTGTGCCTCTGACTCCTTCATAGGGATTGTTAGTAACTCAAATGCAATATCTCTATTTTCAACTACACACTGAGTAGTGTTTTGCGGGGCTACAATAACCTGTCTTTCACATTTACTGTTGGTGTATTGAACCAAGTTCACCTGCGCCACATATCGGTTAGGAAAGCACACATTGTAGAACTACTACAGAGTCGTAGTTTATGCAACAAAACCTGATGTTTATCCATGAGTCAATATATATCTAAAAAGTCTTGAAGAATACACCAGTTCCTCAATTAAACCGATAGCATTACTCAATTCACGCTAATGTAGTCAGTAGAGAAGTCAACAAATGCAATAACCACACACATAGTTAAGAAGCTGTTCAGGTCAAAACTTTTTCAGGGTCTTTTTATTGAGAAATGTTGAATATATATTTAAGCCTTAAGGGAAGGAGGTGATGGCGAGATTCTGATTAAAAATGCTTTGCAGTTTCATCTGTAGAAACACAGCTGGAGAACATTAATGAAATTATGAAGAGGTTCACAATTAAATGACTAAAAATACATGGATATGCTGGATTTCTCTCTGTATTTAATAAATTTTAATTGCACTCCATTTATAAATTCACTCGCATTTAAATGTATTCATGGAAAGAGGTAAGGTAAGGTAAACTTTCATTGTTTTAAGTTCCGGAGCTGATTTAAATATTCTAGTTGGTAGACCATTTGGTTCAGGTGCTCCTGCTGACTGAAATGAAGCCAATAGGCCAATATTCGTATGATCTTAGTTTTTTTCCACCATCGTTTCCCTTCATTGCTCTTGATTTTCATGCAGGGGTTCCAGTTTATCGTCCGATAGATGGACTATACTGGATCCATCTTCAACGACGTGGTAAAGGTTGAAGATGTATTCTGTCCACTTGTAGACGCAAACTGAGAGGGAGACTTTCAGATTATTTGATCGTTCTTCTCTGTACTATTGCCCAGAATTTTGCAGTTTTTAGTTTTTGCGGCTTCATGTAGTTCCGCCCATAGTGCTTCCTCCTCTTGCCTGGCTACTTCCCATGCTTTGATTCAGTAGGCCTTCCTCGTGTTCCATATCTCATTGGTTCTAGTTGAGATACTTGTGTTCATGCATGCTGTACTCAGAAGCTTGTTTAGTTTACATTTAAGGTCCCTAAGAGCCAAGTGGCAGCTGCTTGTTTGTCTCTTTCCTGTAACGCTCTCCTTATTGGCAAATAAATTAAGGAGCTCCTCCAGGAACTCAGCCCAATGCTGGGGTAGGGTCAACTGCTCCCTTACTCCTTTTATTAGAAATTCTATCAATGCCTCCTTTTTTCCATCCAACTGAGTTGTCGACTATTTTACTCTTCGCAACCCAGAGGTGCCCTCTTCGTTGCCTATAGTTTGAATTTTTGGGCATGTATTAGTTTCCCTAGAAAGAGTGCAAGCTAGCCCTGAGTGGTCACTGGTCAGGCTGTGCTGGACTTGAAAGTTGCGTATCTGTGGGAAATTTTGGATGGATACCGAGATATAGTCAATTAACTTGAGCTCGTTATGTGTGTGCAGGATGATGGTTGATCAACAGTGCTTCTTGCATTGAGGATTCTGAGGCCTAATGAGCAAACGGTGGTGGCTAGTTTGTCTCCAGCCTTGTTCTTCAAGATTCTCCCCACAATAATATCTGGGATCTGCCAGGCGGAATCTTCTTCTTGCTGCCATATTGGGGGATCTGCAGTTCCCAATAGAAACATGTTGAAGTCTTCCCGCCATCACCCATTTATCTGCAGCATATTTCTGCCGTAGAGGTCTGATTATCCTTGAAAATTCCCCAATGGCTGACTTTTTTCTTAGGTTGTGTCAGGTTTATATAAATGTTTTCAATTACCAACGGAGCAGATTTCCTACCCTGCTTTTTGTTTGTGGTTGATGCATACAAAAAGATATATGACCTCAGCCCACTCTCTAGGACTTTTACTTCCAGCTCCAATGATTTGTGTATAAGAATGGAGACTCCTCCATAGGGTTGTCCCCCTTTAACCAGGGTTCGGCTGCTGAAGCAAATTCAAAATAGTCTGGCCAGTTTGTAGTGGCCTTCTGACATAATTCTTCTAATGTGACCTTGTCAGCCATTAAATTGTTTAAGACTCGTATATTCCATGAGAAGACTTGTAGGGCAAGGATGTGTGAAAGAGAAGTCATACTTATTGTTTTGTGTTTCAGTGATTCTCGCGGATTCTTGCTGTGGATTAGTCTTTAATGGGTGCTGGGCACGAGCCAGAATGCTCTTTTATTAGCAGCATGTTCCTTTGAAATCAGAATCAACTCTACTGCTATTCTTGGATTTTGTGGGCCTTTGGGGCAACAAAAAATAGAGGTCCGCTGTAATTGTCGATGGTTAGTTTTGGCTGGGAGCCATGGATATTTTGGTTTTATTTCTCTGATGCTAATACCCCATTCAACCAGTATTTTGGTGTGGTGCTCTACTCTTCCGACTATCTCTTTTTTGCAGAACACAACTTTAGTTGCCTCCTTTAGAATGTCCATACACCCTGGTATAAATGCGACAGAGACAAGGTCTTTGGATTCAGTGGTATTCCAGCTGGGCAAAGCCGTGAGAAGTTTGAGTAAATTGCTTCTATTCAGAATGTCTTCATTACCACGGGATGTGTATTCGGGGTGAAACATGAGAGTGGCCTCCAAGACCTCTACTTCCAGATGATCTGAATCTTGTACAGTAGGTAAGGGCGGAATGTCCAAGCTTGCCTTACTTGACCAGGCACCGTCATCCCTGGTTGTTGCTAGTGGATTCCAGGTTCTTACCTGCTGTGCAGTATACTGGGCGCTATGCTGAAACTCACTATTGTGCGAGGGCATAGGATCTGTTATGTCAGGCAGCCTGATCCACGTCCGTTGGACCAGCCGTTCCCGGGCCTTATGTCCATGACGGTAGTGTTGGATGCTGATTTTGCTGGAGGTGGAAAACAGGCAAATGCGTATGATGTATGATTTGTAATATTTATGTTGTTTGTGCTCACCGCTTGTTGGAGATTGCAACTCACACACTCTGAATTGGGAAGGTAAATGTGTTGCAAAGTCTGATCCGTGCTGAGTTTTTCAGAATTATTCGGATTGATTTTAGGAGGAGCTATCTGCTCTCCCGTCATCAGTGCGTCCGTTCCATTATTTTTGTAAATAACCGCCCTTTCAGATGTCAAGGTGTTTAGTCCAGTGATAATTGCCTTTGTCTGGACTGCAGCAGTTACAGACAGTTTAGCTGTTTTTGTATAGCCAATTCTATGGTTTTGTACATGGCCTCCGTTCTGGCTTCCAAGGTATTTGGTTGAATGCTTTTTTCTTCTTTGTGAGCTACAGCGGGCACTGACATCTTAGATGCACTTTGGAGGGTTTGTAGGGCACTTGGCAGGGAACTGCCCGGGACCAGGGTTTTCTCCTTCGAGGGCGATAACTCTGTGATTTTTTTAAATATAGGGAAAAGGTTTGATTCTGATTTTGTCTGATATTTATATTTGTTTTTTAGCTTCTTCAGGCGATTTTTGTTCTTTTTTTAAAGTTTATTTGCATATGGGTCTGTACTGATTGGGCCTGATAATTCAGTGACTGAGGAGCCTACTTTAATCTCCTCCAAAGGCATTCAATCTGGTGGATTTGGTGTTTCCTGTGCTTGATTGGCCGGTGGCCATTAGGAATGTGAGTCATCACTTGTACATGGGAGGGCTCTGATTACAATGTCCTCTGTAGCAGGGTCCGCATCATTACTTGTACATGGCAGAGCTATAACTTCACAGTCCTCTGGAACAGAGTCTACAACAGGGACCGACTTGTGTCTTGACCTCGAACTGGCTTTACTTCCTTTACACTCCGTCACTAAATCCGCCATTAGCCCTGGCAAAGCAGCAATCATTTCTAATAGAAGTTGGCAGTAACACAAATCTGTGGGATTTTCCGCCATTCGCTGCGCTTTCATGATGGGAGAGTTCAGGTTATCTAACCGTGTTTCCATTGTTTTAATGTAGTTTGCAAGTGTTTGGAGGACTAATATTTTTGTGTCTAGTTTGTTTGCATGCATTATCGCAGCATGGCTCATCGGAGTCAAGGTATTGTCGATGGCAGACCACCAGCACCAATTGTTTACTTCAGAAGTGTCCTCTACCTGAGATGAGTTATGATGGTTTATTGGCTTTGGCTTTTGCTTTGGGTTAGAGTTTTATTTAGCAGAGTGGAGGTTCTCACTGGATGAGCATTGCTTGGTAACCTTTGTGCCCTTACGAGGAGAGGAACTGATTACTTGGTGCCCGCTAGAGGTTGATGAACTATGTGGGCGTAGAGGTGAATTCTTCAGAGTTTAATCGTTGAATACAGGGGTATAGGGGTCCGCAAAGTTGAGGATCTCCTCATCCCCTATATAATGCTCCTCTAATTTGTCTTGCAACTCTTTGTAGGTGTTCACAAGGGGCTTAGTTTTGCAGGCTATTGGAATCACAACTGGGTAAGGCTCGTCTATAAACACCCTTGGAGAGCTGATGATGTCAACGTCCCAGTCCAGCTGGAGGAGTACACAATTGGAGCTGCGGTGAGTCATATGTATCGTGGTCTCCAAGGGAATCTCCTCGTTGGCCACAGGAGCCCTCTGTGCAGAGTCTAACGTTAGGATGAGCACTATTAGAATTTCTGGAGAGAGGGGCCTAGACGGTTTCATGGACAGCTCTTCCCCGTCCAATTTTACTGCTTGATTGTTTGCTTGATTGTGTCCTGTACATCCTAGACTGGTATACGCTTCAGTCATGTGGGTACCTTGGTGGTTGCACGTTTTCCAGTTGCTGTTTAAAGGTGCTACACTGTAGCTATTTAGTAGCCCTGCCAGGAGCTCTGGAGAACCGGGCGTGCTCTCTCTTGATGGTGGGCTAGAGTCACCATCGGCAGTTCCTAAAGGCAAAGCCTCCTGGGACAAGGACCCCCTAACTGCCGCCGAGTCTTGGGACCGGTAGGGGTATTGCTGGCTGTCTTCTGTCCTCAAGGAACTTGCAGATGGACCATGCTCAGGCAGCTCAGTCTTTTTAAGCTCGTAATATTTTCTTATTCCTTCAGGCGAAGATTCATGCATTTCCATTATTTCTTCTATATCTGTTGGCGATGATTTTAAAAACACTACTTCACTGCCAAGTTTATGAGAGGGGAGCTCCCCTTGCCTCTTTTTGCCTGCGGTAGCTTTTGCTTCTGGTTTACTTGATACTCCTGTGGTCCGATGTCTCAAGAGTAGCGAACTTCTAGTGCACATTTCAGTCACAAGTCAGCAACCATGCTGATTGGCAAGTGGCTCTAGAGCTTGGGTTGGATTATGCCAACATAGACCAGGGACTCGTGGATGTACAATATAGAAAGGCAGAGGGTGCAGTTAAGGCCTCTATTACAAATTGCCTTTTGTTGGGTCACTCCGTTTAGATGTGTCCCAACAGTAGAGCTCCAAATGCTCCGAATGTTGTGCGGGGCAGTATAAGGAGTATAATGAGATAATTCGGTCACAATACCCCTGCAGACCTCTTCTATGTAGCCCTTTTCCCTTTGAATTTGCACCTTACCCTTCTGCACCCACTCCCTTATGGGGTGGAGATTTGTGAGGATAGCGCTGCGGGGCGCTGGGGAGGGTTATCTGAGCATTTGTCAGGACAATTTAGTTTGATATAGTGTAATGCTGACTACAGTCTTTATGTATACTGAGCCTGGGGCCGGAGCGGGATTGGCAGTGAGAGGAGAACGAAAGTGGCTGCGGCAGGCACCAGAGCACAAACAAACCACACCGGCCTAACGCCGGCCACTTCCATGCAGCGGTTGGTGCCTGCAACCTAATGTTTTGCAGCCTGCTTTGCCCTACCTGCTCTAGGCCCCAATTGGCCCCGTGTCTCTGCTGCCCAGTGGCCGGTGCTCATCTCCTCTGCAGTACCCTTTGCTTCCCGGTGTGCGTGGGCATCCTCTGCTCCCTGCTTCCTCTGCCCCTACCTCCCAGGGGTGGTTACCTGGGCGGGTGGCAGCCCCCATTGATCTCGACGCACCGAACGCTGTTGTACAGGAGCAGAGCAGGGATGGAGCAGGACAGAGACCAGCGTGTCTCTCGGCATGTCAGCGTCTCGAATACTACCTCCACCTCTTCTGGCAAAAGCAGAAGAGCTTAGTCATGGAAAGAACATTCATTGCTATGGCAGAATTATATACTGTACAAATGCAGTGCCATGAACTTGAAAAGATTAACTGGACTGCACATGGCCACGAGACAACAGTCGAAAATGAAAAACAAAAGTGGCAAAGCCAAAGGGTCTGCAACATAAGCTGGGCACCTGGACGTATGGATGGATAGACAGATGGGCTAAAGGACAAAGTGAGATAGATAAATGTAAGAAAAACATATTCAGAGACTCTGTGAGATGATCTATGCCTTACAGATAAAATAATCAACATTAGAGACTTCTGAAAATTCACTTCACACACCACATATCTACGACAAATGTCAGAGAGTCAGACAGTGTCCTTCTAACAGATCCATTGATAGTATATGTGAGGAAACAGGCTCTTTACAGGCTTCCCCCCAATATTGCCCCATTTGGATTACTAACTGCTGGATTTTCGACTCTGAGAGTGCACTGAGGCCTGCTTAACAGATCTTTCTGCCAGTGTGCTAACCCATCACAAAATGTATGTTGAATTGGCTACCCCTAATTGGCAGAAGCTGACTTACTTATTAGTCCTTAGTATATGGTACCAACAGTACCCAGGGCATGTAAGACAGAGTGCCAGCCCCCTCTCCCCAGGGCTGTAGCACTTATTGTGCCACCCTGTGTGTGACAAAGTACACAATGACTCCTAGCCTGCCACTGCAGCCTGAAAGGACAGCTTTAAAACTGCTAGTTCGACTTTGCCATTTAAACCAATGGCAAAGTCTCCAGTTCCCTTAACAATATATAAAAGTTTCTTCTCCTAAGGAAGGCCTATGTAGTCCTAATACAGGGAACTTTATATTATTAAGTAGGACATATGCTTTTAATATGTCCTAACAACATAAATTCCAAATTGACGTTTTGTGCTGTCAAAAAGTTATTAGCCCCATTGGCTAATTCGGAGTTACCTACTGACCTCTGGGTCCAGCTAACGTCTGAATAGGACTATTAAAATGGGTACTTCAATGTATCAAATTAAATGTGACATTAAACCAGACTTGATGTCCAAGTCGAATTTAATGTCATTTTTAAGGAAAGGCAACATTTAGAAAGCTGCAAGTCTGTTACCCAGTTCGTCCAGTGCCTCGCACAGTTGATGGCCACCAGACAGGATTCTGCTCTCCTGGTGAGTCATTTGAACGGCTCCCAGGCCCAGGAACAATAGAAGCCAGCTCCATTACCCCCCTTTGGAGGAAACCACTCGTGGTGTTGGCCCAAAAGGTGAGCTTCAAAGGCAAAGCCCCCTTTGGTGAGAAAACGGCGATCACTCTCCTGAAGGGTTGCACCTTTGTCCAGGTAGACAGACTGGTGGCAAGAACAGATAGGAGAGACCAGTGCCCAAACCGGTTTTCCCAGGGGCGTGTAGCCCACAGGTCCAGGGTAGGCTACACCTCTAGGGTAGGCTACCAAGCTCCTAACATCCAAGGAAGGGTTCAGACATCTTGGGAGTGGGCAGAATAGTGCACTCCGGGATTGCTAGATGCCACACATTGTCAGTAGTCATTACAGGTCGGGAGTGATCCTGGTAGCACATTGGCTAGTGACTGCATCATTCCCCAAGGGCAATTTCTGGGCATAAATATGCCATCCCTGGGATCCTGAACCTCAGATCACGGCAGAATTGGAGAAAGGACAAAAGAAGGACTACCCTGCTAAAGCTGGTAAAAAATGCTGGACCGCGCCTGTTGCACCTTGGACTAGCAAAGAGAGGACTGTGCCTGTGGCTCCTGGCTCATGGAAAAGTCACTCCCGAGCCCCAGACCAAAGAAGTGACTCCAAGGGTCAGTCAGCTGACCTCCTGGAACCATCACCAGGACCATCAAGGCTAAAGAAGCCCATTTTGGCAAGTTAGTATCCATTTTCTGCAAATCACCGCTGACCGCCGCTTGGCACCCCAAAAGACCGATCCTTGATGGCCAAATGTTGCACCCGAATCTGCTCAACCCAGAAGTGTTGTCTGAGTCAGATTGTTGCCAAAGAGGGACACAAGACTTCACCAAGGTATACCGCTGGACTGCTGTGTATGGAAATTGGTCGCCCAGCCACAGCTACTGGCTCAATGAAGACTTCAAGGGACACCGACCCCTGTGGCCAAAGTCACCCCACCTTACCAGTGGACCGAGGAGTAACCGTACAGCACCCAGAGCAACTTTCAGCATCCTCAGCATCCTCAGCATCCTGCATCCCCAGTATCAGGACCACTCCATTGAAATCTATGGTGGACTTGATATAAAGTGTGGAACTGGACTTGAGAATGCTTTAGTGACCAGGTAACTGTCCAGATACTCCTTAGTGGCCCCACTCACCTTCTCCCTGTCGTAGATGGTTGCCCCAATTGGGACACAACTCTTTAAAACTTTTCAGAAGTTTCTAAACTTTACGGTTATTGATGCATGTTTGCACTCTGGACTGAAAAGCTCAGATTTAGGCTTTTATTATTAAATCTATATCTCCAGAACCCTCCAGGGGATTTTGCTCATCTTGGTGTCTAAAAATTCATTAAAATATAATTTATTTTTATGAATTGGTGTTGGATTTCTTTAGTTTTGTATGAATTTTTTTATTTCGATGTTTGGTGTTTCTAAATGCTTTACACTAGTTCCTTTGTTTAAGCCTTGCTGCTCAAAGCCACAGATACCCAGGGTTGAGCTAAAGGTTTTACAAACAAGCCTAATTGGACCCAAGACAGTTTTGCGAGTGTATTACACGGTAAGGTCACACAACCAAGCCATATAATTAAACACATTCCTCACAGTGTAATATTCTGCATCTTTGTACGTTTCATCATCTGTTCCTGAAAGCATTTGTCTTTTGAAGTCCCTCTGATATCATCGTTTGCTCCTTAATAATTGCGTTCATAGGTATTACACAGGCTGATGAAAGAAGTATGTAACTTTCGCTCTCCAAATAACATCTGCCCAGAACAAATCTTGAAACAAAACCTAGACACTACTGTCCCAGTCATCTCCCCATATACCATGCTGAGCTCTTGTATGTTATTAATACCATGCCGAGCTCTTGTATAGTCGACCCAATCTGTTGAAATCAGTTTTAATATCAATTCTGAGTAGGACAACCTTAAATCCAAATTATCCGTTCAATTTCCAATCCATCACTAACCTATCTCACCCAGAAATTATGCAGGGAAGTGCTGTTACTAGGCAGATTCATCTAAATTCTTTACTGACAAACAATAAACAACAATATCCCTATTCATTTCAATTGGTTCAAGTGTTTTAAACAACTATAACAACTGTAGAGTCATTAGCAATGGGTTCTGAGCATATACTTGTCAGAGTTGCTCTAATTTTCCCATCCAAAAAGATTGTTTTAAAAAAAGTAAAATTCTGAATATTTAAAGATGGACAAACAAATACAACATGCTGCAAATCCTGAACCTCCTTTGTAAATATTGTGCACAATTGCAGCCCACATCACTCTGTCATTGCTAAGGGTAAGACGACTCCCAGTTTGAAGGATAACAGGTACAATAGCTCTTGTTCTGGAAATGCCATGGTATATATTGGTTGCAGTTGTTTTATGGCAATGCAATGGCTCAACTCTAAGCAAAACCCAGTTCTAAGAGTGCCCATTTCAATACATTCTTTTGAAAATAGCCAATATCAATATCCAGCTCAATAGTCTATGCTCTCTGCAAAACTCACTATTCAAAGCCCAAGCGTCTACCCCTTGGTGCTTCCAGGAGCTCATATGAAGCAAAGTGCACAATCCAGAAGCCAGAGAAAATTATGATAACCACAGCTCCAGGAACACTTTGAGGCCCTGAACATATTCCACACAGTGTGTGGGAGACTCATCACCAAACCCAATGTATTCTATTAAAACAGCTACAACATGTCAGCCCTCAACAGCAGCAGAGCTCCCCTGAAGACCATTAAGTACTGTGACAACCATATACTAGAGTCTTCAGCTCAACACTTAATTGAAAACTGTAACATAATCAACAAGTTTCACAAAGAGAACAGGTAAGATCAAGGAGCACATCAACACTGAAATATAAGCCACCTTTACTTCCTTGTCATCCTTTAAGACTGTCAGATGGACGCATCTCAACATCCTGGCTATCAAAGAGCTCCCGTACTCCTTGACTCTCTAAAAGCCAATTCCTACAAAGACAAGAACATCTCATTGCACCTCAACAACTACTAAACATTTCACTCAAGGTATCTTCAGGTATTCTCTCAATACAGAATAGATTCTCCCACAGCTGAAGAGGGCCAAATTCGACCTAGGTGACTGGTCTGATTATTGTCCAAGTACTTACTTTATGTTTCTGGGTAACTTCATCGAAAAGATTGACCATCCAGCAACATCAAAAAATTATGACCACTGCCTTCCTTCATGAAACAGATTATGATGTAGTCCAAACACTGCAACTATCCACATAACTGACAACATCTTCCAGATTACCAACAGTGGCCCTAGGTATTTTCACAGACCTCTCAGTGGTGTTTGTAAGTCATGCTGAACAACCTCTCAACATGAATGACCATTAATGACAGCACCAGTTCACCTCCTAGCTGAGCAACAGCTACAAATTGTCAAAATAAAAACCACATGAACCAAGAATATCCACGTGTTTTGCAGCATACTAAAAATGCTCAAATTCACCCTTTACATGGAAATCCATGGAGTACTTCTGGCTGGCAAGAACACCAAGAATCATCAGTATTCAGGCAACACTGAGCTCTACTTGACAGCCACTTCCAGTAATAATATCCAAGACCTGAAGGATTGGTTCTTCACAATTCAAGCCTCGATGTCAAAAGTCTACTTCAGGTCCAATCTGCTGAAAATGTAATTTCTGCTAATCAACAAAAAAAGAGGACATTTACAAATACAAGATGGGTTCTTGGTAATGAGCCTTGAGGGATCCACTGTACAGTTCCTTATGCGAAAAAGTTGCAAAAAACATATAATGTAATAACGATTGCTCGGAGACCCCATCACAAGAAAAGATTAAAATTGGTCACCCCAAGATGTCAGTTGAGTTACCTATGCTCATGAGCCGTCAAACGATACCAGCTCCAAAGCGGAAAAGAAGGGCCCTCTCCCATTGAGTAAGGCTAAGTGTGAGATAAAAGACGGGCTCCGCACTAGCAAGGTATCTATAAAAGACCCGCACTGAATTTTTCGTTAGCTCAGTTTGCAACTTTCTAGCTTCACAAAATTCCCAAATATGACTCTTGACCAGTAATTTGTCATCTTTCGTAATACTCTTCGGGGACAAAAACAGAGAAGCCAACCCCAGCTCTTGAAATGTAAGCAAGATGTAGTTTAACCAGGTAATAGCACCCCATTTGTCCAAGCTAAGACAATCCAGACTGATGTCTCTGGAAAGTTGTGCTTGCGGATTAGCCTGCACACTAAATCACAGTGATAGTGGACCCTATCTACTATGTATCGCTGGTATAGCTTCACATGCATAATATAACTGGAGGCGTAAAAGCCTCCCACATATACAGTTTTCTTCTAACTGGAGAGGGGAGCTCTAGGCGTGTCGACCGGGGTTAAGGTCAGATGTGGACAGAGGTCATTTATATATAATATAAAAAGCAGAGGGGCCAAAATACACCCTTGGCGCACTCACAAGTGGCAGTGAACACAAATGAAGACTCCACAATGTTTGGCCTGTCCAAAGGCCAGAAAGAAATGGTGGAGGCCCAAGACAGGTATCATTTTTTCTAAACTGGACAAGGTGGAAAAGTCTGCCACTGCTACAAAGGCTAAACTAGAAGCAATGGACTCTATAGTAAAATGACTTGAGAGGGCTGTATAGAAGGTGGACACTAAGGTGAAAGACCAAGGGGCTAGGGCCAATAAAGTGGAGGTGAGGTTAAAGGGATGTGAGGAATTCTGGGAGAGGCAGCATGCACACTGTGTGTGCTAGACCCTATCATGGAAGCCATAGACAATGAGAGGAGAGCAGACTATATCCTAGTGTTGGGTTTTGAGAGTCCAAAATCAGTCAACTGACCTTTATTGAGAGTAGATGTCCTCTGGACTGGTGCTTGGAAGTGCCAGTTTAACGGCATATTTGATGCTCCTCGCTGACCCTATTTTTTTGAGACAAGAATATGGGAAGGTTCTTTAAACACCACAGTGTTTCTATTTGGGAGGCTTGGTGTGTTGTATCTCTTTCCCGTCTCCCTGCATCCCCCCCAAATTCCCCTTTTCCTGCCCTTTGTTTTGCCCTTTTGCTCTTCCTCTCCCGACTCTCCTATCGATTTCCCTTATCTTATCCTGGTGGCGAATCGCTTAGGGTGTTTGATCACTCAAGTTTTGTTAATGGTTTATTTGAAGACGTTGATGCTGTTTCTATTGGTGTTCTAACACTACAATACAAAGTATTAAATGCTAGATACATAGTTAAAATTTGAACAGGCACCCATCCCCTCTAGTCTTAATTCTAGGAGTAGCAAACTTGCTAACTTGAGAGTTGTAAGAAGACAGCTTGAAACTGTGCATTCAGATAATTTTCCTCAACATTAAGTCTTTACATAAAGTACTGTTGGAAAATATTTTGCCTTTATTCCCCTTCCCCTTACTAAGAGTTGCATTATTGGTGAAGAAAATTCTATGTGTGAACACTGTAGGGCAAATGTTAAGGTAGATACTTGCTTAGGTCACAAAATAACCACACTCGAAGGATGCCTATTCTCTTAATCATATACACAACTGGAAACCTGGTATAAGTAATATACTATTAATACACTTGTCAAAACTCCTCAGAAAGAGATATGCTCACCTCTGCATAGAAGTAAAAGAAGGATGTTTTTCTCATTATGGTCTGGCTTGACAACAGGCATATAGATACATGACAGTAATCAAGAGTACTCCTAAGATGCAAACCCTACCTAAGTGTACCTAGCATGTATGTAGGTGTAAAGCCAAGAATCCCTTAGGAAAGAGCTAACCCCATTACCTGATGGGAGAGAACAAAGGACCCCGTCTTGGTCCTGGAGTTGGACACCCTGCAAGGGCTGTCAGACCACTGCGTGATGGAGCTTCTGCAGGCCGGGACCTCAGCGTCTATGGTCAGCGTGAAAGCTTCTCCTCTGGTTCCCCAGTGAAGATGTGGTTCTTTTATAGCCAAAATGTACCTTTAGGGATTCTACTTAGATATGTAATGGTTTGCCATTATGTATGGTAGACCTGTCGTCCAAGGATGACGACAGCGGTGACTTTTGTACAGAGTTATACAGAAGATGGTAATCCTGCTGTGTACGTCCTGGGCAGGGGATTAAGATATGAAACTAGGAATCCTCATGCATAATAAAAGAGGCCAGTTTCTGAGAAAACTGATCGACATTTATCCAGCACATAACTAGTTAAAAGGTCAGTGCCAGAACCGTTATGCAGAGCAAGGTAGGACGAATGTAGGTAAAAGGTCATATAGCTACCTAGGCCTATATTGGGGTACATTGGGGTTCATAACAAGCTGTCACCTGACAATTATGTGAGAACACCAGGAGAGGGGTTGGGAGCCCACCTGTTGGGACGACCCAAACCCAACCCTGCATCTGTGCCCGACATCACCACGCCCAACGGCTACAAGATAGTACAGCGGAACAGCATCAACAAACACGGAGGTGGGATCACTATCATTCACAAAGAAACCATCCACTGCACCACTGCCGCAGAAGACACCATCCTGCTCATGGAACACTTTAACTTCCAACTCAAAATTGATGGCAAAACCACCCTCAGAGGCACCCTCGTCCTCAGATCGCCAGGACCACGCCCCGGCTTCTGCGACACCATCCCGGAAATAATTGCACCACAAGCCATCTACCCTGAACACTACATCTTCCTCGGAGACCTCCATTTTCACCTTGGCGACCCCAACAACGCCAACCTTCTCGAAAGCATGAAGAACACCAGCCTCACCCAACTAGTCACCAACCGCACACACAATGCTGGACATACACTCAACTCCATTTTTACAGCCAGTGACGGAGTCAAGTACAGCCATGCCACCAAGCTCACCTGGTCGGACCACTCTATCATCCACTTCACCATCACAGCAGCTCCCAGCACCACCACCAAGCCACCCAGCACCTCAAACTGCAGATGGAAAAAAGTATCTGAAACCCAATGGCCCGACGCCTCAAACACCTCCCACCCCGATACCACAGCCAAACTTGAACTGGATGTCAAGAACTTAACTGCCTGGATCACTGAATGTGCCGACAGAGTCGCCCCCATCAAACCCACCAAGCTCAAGAGATCCACCAAACATGCCAGCTGATACACCCTGAAACTGAGAAGCTCTGAACACAACTGCAAGCAACTAGAAAGGAAATGGCGCACTAGCAAGGACCCCACAGACCGCAACACCTTCAAGACGTCGCTTAGCCACTACCACCAATTCCTCAAAGAGATGAAGAAAAAACGCCCTAGCCGACTGCATCAAAGCCAGCTCCAACCGCCCCAAATAACTCTTCAGCATTGTTAAGGAATTTTCCAACCCCATAGCAACTAGAAACATCACCACCCTGTCTCAAGACCACTACAACGCCCTGCAGACTTCTTCCACCATCTACAAACTCTTCGAACCCCAATCTGCCGCCTCCAACATTTTCAGACTCCTTGCTCCCACAGACACAAACTCTGACCACTGGATCACTGTTTGGGACCAGCTCACCACGCAGAGCACCACAGCCATCATGCCCTCCATCCATTCAGGAGCACCCACGGACCCCTGTTCACACCTCATATTTAACCTTGGATACAGGACCATTAGCAACAAACTCACTGCCATCCTCCCTCAACACATCTATCATCTCAGCCACCTTCCTAGAAGAATGGAGTCACGCTGAAGTAGAAACCATCCGCTGACCCCAACAAACTCTAGAACTACTTGTCAGGCCGTCAGTGGCATAAGATCTGTAAGGCCACTAACCTCAGAAGTCGACCAGCAGAGACGATGACGTGAAGAAAGCCCCCTTCCTCCCTAAGGAACAACCCCACCCAGAGGAACAAAAATACCACTGTGTAAGGAAACACCTCGGGAAAAAGGGAGTGGAGAAAACAACAAATACTGCGGTTTGATTCTATCGTCTGGTGGAGTAGTCCAGCACTAGTTTAAGACCCTCAAGACCCTTCAAGAGTGAGCTGCAGAGGGAAGAAACAACAAGGTATGAAGGTGAGGAGGAAGAACAGTACAACACCCGCCATATAACTGTCTGCCCCAAAAGAACCCTCCTTACTATCACCAACCACAGTAGATCCAGGAAGTAAAAAGGAATATCCAGGACTCCGACAATAGTTCCGGGAATACTGACGGTAAGCAGGATGAATAGTCTGGTATCCTTACATTACAGTTACGTCACTGCAATAAAGGGAACCCCAGGAAATCCTTATGCAGGTAATCTCCTCCGAGTCCGGGAGAAAAGGAGGAAGGGGAGTGAAAGTAAATTACGCAGAATGCGGAGGAGCGGGAATATCAACCGCAACCCCACGAGAACCTAAATACCTGAAAGGGCTCCTGCGCCCGTGAAGACTCAGAAAAACGAAACACCACTGTCGTGTAACACAGTGGTCAGGAAATCAGCAAGAAGCGGCTTAGTTGCTTCGGTAGATTTTCGGCGCTCCGAATCCGGCGGGGAACACCATCCGCTGAGCGCTGATACACTGGGGTAATCGGGAAGTTTGTCAAGCCCCGTTTGTAGGAAGAGGTGGGGCTTTATAGCCGGCAAATGATCAGGCGGCTCCTGCTGTGATGCGCGGGTCTCTGTCCCTTGGCATTCTGGGCCTTGTAGTTCTTGGTCACCTGCGCTCCGTTCCGTGGCGTTCTATTCTCCCTGAGCCTTCCTGTGCGTGCACTACACGGGGAGGAGCGAGCAGAGCGAGCAGATAACCCCGGCTCCTTTCTCCAACTCAGAATCGCGACACTACTCGCCCATCCGACTGCTTCCCTTATCCGCGAAAGTCCTCGAAAAAGCCTCAGCCGCCAGCCCACAGAATACCTGGAGTGAAATTATCTTCTGGACCCTTCCCAATCCGGATTCCGTACAAACCACAGCACTGAAACTGCCTTGATCGCAGCTGCCGACGACATCAGAACCCTCCTAGCCTGGGGAGAAACAGCTGCCCTGAACCTACTCGACCTCTCAGCAGCCTTCGACACTGTGCCCCAGCACACTCTGATCAATAGGCTTCATCAGATCGGAATTGAAGGGGATGCCCTCAAATGGATCACATCCTTCCTCACCAGAAGAACCCAGAGAATCCGCCTACCACCATTCACCTCGGAACCCAAGGAAACCACCTGCGGAGTCCCTCAAGATCATCCCTCAGCCCTACTCTGTTTAGCGCCTACATGACCCCCTGGCCAACATTGTTAGAACCCACAGACTGAACATCATATGCTACGTAGATGACACCCAGCTCATCCTCTCTCTATCAGAAGAACCATCTGCCACAAGAGCTTACTTCCACCGGTGCATGACAACCGTCGCCAACTGGATGCATAAAAACTGCCTAAAACTCAACACAGACAAAAAGAAGAAAGAAGTACTGGTTTTCGGGGACAACACCTCTCCCTGGAATGACTCCTGAGGGCCGATTGAGCTAGGACCCACACCCACTCCCAAAGACCACACCCGGAACCTCAGCATTATCCTGGACAACAAACTCACCATGAAAACCAGATCAACGCAGTCTCCTCCACCTGCTTCCTCATGCTAAGCATGCTCCGAAATATCTTCAAATAGCTCCCAGTCAGCACCAGACATACCATCACTCAAGCCCTTGTCACTAGCTGCTTGGATTATGGCAACACACTCTATGCAGGAATTGGTATAAACCTCCTAAAGAGACTGCTGACCATACAGAACTCGGTAGCCAGACTCATCCTCGACTTCCCCAGAGCCAGACGGACCCACATCACCCCACACCTCTAGAAACTCCACTGGCTCCCTATCCACAAGAGATGGCAATTCAAGATTCTGACCCACACCTACAAAGCCCTGCACAATCAAGGACAGGTATTCATCAACCACCGCTTGAGCTCCTACCAACCCTCCCACACCTGCGCTCCATCTCCCTCTCCCTCGCTCACAGCCCCCACATCCACCGAAGCAACAGCAGAGGACGCTCCTTCTCCTACCTCACCGCGAAGTCCCTTCCCCTCCACCTCCGGACCTCAACCTCTCGTCAGGCATTCAGAAAGGGGATCAAGACTTGGTTGTTCAACTGACTCCACCCGAGCAGACTGGCTCTCAGCGCCTGGATACCCTCGCGGGTGAAAGGCATTGCTCTATACTGTTTGATTTGATTTGAGTACATGTTTTGATTGGGCAAAAGTTGAGAGCTTCCACAAAAAAATTCTTGCTCTCCAAACAGCTATGATCATTTTGTTTATTTATCCGACTGCCTGAGGTTGAACTTTCAAGGGGCACACATATGTGTGCGAACTCGACCTGAAGGTATCAGAGCGCTTTACATGAGCACCAGTTGCACAACAGATGGACACATTCATTTTTGTTAGGTATAGGTAGATTAAGTGATTTTCCCAGAATCACAGGATGTTGAGCTTCTCGAATCCGGTTCCCCAGCTCCGAGGTCGACCGCTCTAGCCGTTGGGCCACATCCTCTTGTCTTACATAACTAGATCATTTATTGTGCTTTTCTCTGGGAGCAGCACAGATGGAGGAGGGCAGCCATTAACCAACATGGATTTTTAAGTCTGGCTAGAAAGTGCAACTGTCACCACTATTATTCTATAGTTCTTTGCTTCCACGCAGATACATATATATCCATCACCGTACTATATACTTGGAATGCTTCACATTACCATACAACATTCTTTTAAAGCAGGGCCTACTGGTATTGCCAATGCTTGTTTTTCCTATGTTTGTTCTCGCAGCAGGCAGTTATCTTCACCCTATACAGGGACCAAAGAAACATGATTGTTTTGTGCATCAATTAGAAAAACAGAAGACGGAATGAAACACGATTTAACAAAATTAATGTTCTGTGCAAAAGTTCAACAAAGAGAACAGGCTAAAGCTAAGGCAACAGGTGAAAATAGCTCTTATGGCTTGAAAACCTGGAAATTGCTGGTGGAACATTTTAAATGGATCTATTACTCAGCAGCGGATGACTTTTATGAGATTACTATCTCACACGCCAGTGCCCAATTAGAGGAGACAACACCTGCTTCCCCTGCAACTGGTAATTCGAATGAGAGATGCAGCCAGAGGTTTGTTTTTGAGCTGCCTGTTGGCAAGGACGAGAGGCAGGAGGCTTTTAATCAGCAGAAAAACAAACCCTCCTGTTGATCTCATTTACAGATTCGGCCTACAACAGTTACACTGTAAAGCAGAAGAGGTGTGAAATGGCATTAAATCACCCATCTGACACCAAATGACATCTATTCTTTCCGTGTTGAAAACATATTTAATCAAGCAAGAACAAAATCCAGGGACATATGTTTAAATGTACTAAGCACTTTAAAAGCACACTTTGGGGGTACTGGTACAATCTCTTATAAAGGTGGGTGTAAAAGTCAATGGGATGTTATGCCCCATGGTATTGGAGTCGTGGTCAGTGCTTAATTTGTAAAAAAAAAAGAAGAAAAGTAGGTCCCAGGGCCCTTCTTGGGAGGCCACTGCAGCCTGCACCACCTATTGCCTCTGCCAGTGATGGCAATGACAGAACTAACACAAGTACTAACCATCACACTGCTACAAGTGTGACAATTCAAACTATCCCAGGCCACCCAAAGCTTTAATAATGGTGTAAGCGACAGATGTTATTCCTTTTTAATGTATATTGACTTACTAAACACTGTTGTTGTGTTGTGCTTGACAGACAGCGCAACCATGTGGTGGACCGTCACTAGAGCCGGTGATGACAATTAAGTGCTGGTGCCGAGCACCGGAAACCACCTGCTCAAATTAAGCCCTGGTCGTGGCCCAGAAAATGGCTTCTTAAATTGCTAGGTTGAACTGACCAAAGACAAATTAAACATGCACAGAAGATGTCACCAGAGTAACTCAATTTAGAGATGGCTTCAGAGGTGGGGTACCGTCTGAACCATTTAGTGTGGTTAAGAACCCTAAAAAGAGCCTTCCCCTACGTGAACAAACCGATAAGTTACATGTTACCCTCAGTGCATAAGCACTAGCAGAAGGCAAGTAACAGCGAGGTCAGCTCTGTTCTGACACGCAGCACCCTACAGGAAGCCTGAACACCACCTAGCTAGAGACTAATGTGCCAGGAAGTGACCAGGAAGTGGGAGAGGCAGGCCCAGGGAGAGGGAGATGGGGAGGTGCTAGAGGGGGAAGTGCAATTGAAGGGTACACAAGGAGGCCGGGATTGATGGATCCAGTAAAGCCAAACACTCTTGGACTTCCAAACAGATGATGTCATTGAGGATAAGCGTAGAAAGAGAAGCAAGACAATTACATCCCCTCATAAAGTGATAGGAAATTGATGAACATGATAAGAAGTCAGCCATGTTGGAAAAGCATTTGCCACCTATGGCAGTGGCGGCAGTAGAACAGGCATGTGACACACGAACACAGTAAACAACACTGTTTAATGTCTTTCTGTGTGTCATCATCATTCCACATGAGGTAATTAGGTTTCGCCTACAGCGTGCAAGCGCTGACAGTGAAAGCTATTGTTTTTTTTTTCAAAAAAGCTAGCAACGGGCTTAGAGCCTGCCCATTAATTACCAATAATTTTAATTGGTTGGCTTCCACGTCACTCTTGTTTCCTTGCTTCTTGCCTCATGCTTCCTGCCAGCTGCTCACCTCCTCCTGCATTCTTTCTGGGGCTTCTGTCCCTGCCAAGGAGCATGGACCTGTGCTGCGGCAACAAATCATGGACGGAATGCTGAATGAATCAAACATTCACCCGCAGTCAAGAGATCTGAATTGAATCCATCGTTCTTTTGCTCACTACGCCACCCCAGTTTGAACCCAACCATATCCAAATCAGTCTTGACCCTGTTCCTGCCCGAAGTGCCAAGCCGGGTCCTCCCTGGACCGGAAACAAGCATCCTGGGACTGGTTTCGAGGTAACACCCCTCATCAGCCAGGCTAGCTTGAATCCAGTGGCACAGCGAGCAAGGGACCAACGTCTGGGCACACCCATCCTACTTGGGCAAAAGTGCTGCAGCAACAAATGATGGACCTACACAGCTTACTGTTTGCATCCAGTGTCCTTCCACTGGCCGCATGCTGCTCCAGGTACTTCTTTTTTTACTTTGTGCCATCTAGTTTATAAGAATGCATGACACTGTATGGTCTGCCACACTCCCACCCTCACCCTCTCCCGCTAGCTCTCTCGTGTTACCTCACACCCCAATCCTCCTCCCACTGTCTGCAGTATTGTTCAACTTGCTAGGGATAGTCAAGCAAACTCCCTGCCTTGCACACACTTTGCGTTTGCTTCTTTTGCACTTCCACGCAGGCTCAGCCAGCCTTTCTTTGGGCCCTAACACTAGCAGCAGCAAACCAACTCCATAGGAGTAGCCTGGGATTTTCACAAAGTGCCTAGTCTTGCTTCCCAGAAGGCACTAGGGCATTTGATCAGGCCAGATCTCTATGTGTCAGGGGCTGCCGGACTACCACGCAGCAGCTGATGCTTACCCAGTCTCCTGCTCCAGCTGCTAGGCTCAGCACTGTACCCCATAACACCACTCACATCCTTTTTCAGGGACGCTGCGGAGACAAGTTCTTTTCCATGGTGCTCTGGCTGCAAGTTTCCTTTCTTCCAAGGACAGACATTTCAAATGCAAATAATGCACCACTGTGTGCAAATAGAAGAGAGAATGAGGAAAGGGTCTGAGTGTTGCCTGTGGCCAGGGTCCTCATTGCCACCAACCTGGCTCTCTGCCTCCCTCCTTTCCACCATCCCTCCAGAGGTGCTGGGAACAGCCAAACAACTGAGACATCAAACTGGAGCTGGGGCTGGTGCAGCCCATCAGCAGAGCTTGCAGCAGCTCAACACTGGCTGGCAGAAATAAAAAAGCCTTTCTAGGGGTCCCCTTGCCTGTGTTAGGCCAAAGGTTTTAAAAAAAATTTTTGCCCAGTGTAAACTGCAGACCAATTTTGGATTCCAAAGTTATGGGCCATGCGTATTGTGAACCTGTTGCTTTTTGTTTTAAAATGCAAAAAATAAACTTTGGCAAAGCCAATAAGTTTTGCCTATGCATGATCTATTGGCTTTGTCAATTTTGTTTTTATCATGTTGCACAGCAGCGCAGCCACTGTGCAACATGACTGAAAGCAAAGATAAAAAGTGCTATGATGCGGTGAGCATTGACAGCTTAATAGCGCTATTATTTTCTTTACTTTCAGCTATCCACCAAAAAAAGCATTACCAAGGTAAATAACATGTTCTTCTGATGGATACTTCTAACTGCAGATTCCTCAGCTTGTAAATAGATACCAAAGCAGTACCTCCTAAGGTGGTGGGTCTGTTGACTGGTTCAAACTAGAAAGTTCCACAAGACCAAACGGGCAAAGGGCCATTCCGGCCGGACCTGGCTATCAAAGCAGTAGTTCTCTTTGAACGTAGGAAATGATACCAACATCACGGCCTGACGGATGTCCAGAACAGGCACTCCATGTGTCAACATAGTGGTAACAGCCTTTGCTTTGGTCAAATACGCCCTCAAACCTTCTGGGAGCTGTTTCTTGGCCAATGCATAGCAGATTTTAATACAGAGGACTATTCACCGCGATATGGTACTTTTCTGTACTCCCTAACCTTTCTTCGCCCAAGAGAACCTTACGAAGAGTTGATCGTCCACCCAATGGTCCTTGCTACCATCAATGTAAAAGCTCAAAGCTCTTTTGGGGACAAAGCGATGGAGCATCTCCTCTTTCAAGGAGTGAGGGTTAGCAAAGAATGTCGGAAGTGTGATGGATTGTCCAACAAGCAAAGACATCAGAATCTAGAATGTAGCCCTAATCTGCAACGCCAGTTGTGGGGGAAAAAGGCGGTATGTAGCGGATGAACAAGCAGAGCTAGTAGCTCACTCACATGATGAACTGTGGTCATTGATTTTTGGAAGACTGTTTTGAGAATCTGTTGGTGCAAAAAAGAGCTGTGAATCGGCTCAAATGGAGTACACATAAGAAAAGCGAGAACTAAATTAAGGCTCCACTGCAGCATTTCAAAAGGTTTGGATGGAAATATATGGACCATACCTTTAAGAAAACTCATAACAAAAGTTTATTTACATAAGGGAGAATGGTCCGATAAACGTAAAAAGGACACACAGGCAGACAAACAACCTTTAACAGTGCTCACTGCTAGTTCTTGCTGGGTTAAAGACAACAAAAAAAGGAAGAGAGCTAATTATCTGTCAACTTTGCATGTAATGGGTCTGTTTGCCAGGAAATACAGCACGCCACAAACTTATCCCAGCGTAAACAGTTTTTGATAGATATCTTGCTGGCTAAAATGACATCCAGTACTTTGGGAGGCGCATCGAAAGTAGTCAACACCTTCCACTCAATCTCTACACAATGATGTGCAGATTGCACAGGTCCAGGTGCAGGAACCTGCCCTGCAGCTGTGACAGAAGATCCTCCAGAAACAGCAGCCTGATGGCAGGATAGATGCTCCTGCCCAGAAGTTCTGTGTACCACACTTTCCTGGCCAAATCTGGAGCCACTAGGATGACTTATGCCAGTCGTTCTTGATCTTTTTCAGAACACGGGGTAGGAGAGGCAGAGGCGGAAAGTGGACATAAATCACAAGATCCACTCTAGGCAGAATGTGTCTCAGAGAAGGCACATTTTTGGTAATTCCAGTGCACTAAAGTGTTGACAATGCATGTTCACTGCGATGGCGAATAGATCGAGGTAGGGTTCTCCTCATTGCTAGAAGATGCACCACCTGTGGGTGTGGCTGCCATTTGAGATAGGCTAGGTGTTGCTAACTGAATTTGGCCACCCTGACATTCAAAGATCCCTCTAGGTGGTTCTCGACTAAGATAGTGCCCAGTCGACTCAGCCAGTTCAAGGCATAAAGCCTCCTACACAGGAACTAGGAACCCACTCTGCCCTACTCGTTGCAGTATCACATGGTGGTGGTGTTGTCCATAAGGACCAAAAGGAACCAGCCTATCATTGATGGATGGTAGGAAGGCCTTCAATGCCAAGTGAATGGCTTGCAACTTCAACAGAATGATGTGGAGGTGGGTCTCTGACAAAGCCCAGAGTCCTCTCATTTCCACATCTAACAGATGACCTCATTAACCCAGCACTAATGAGTCTGTCACCATCATTAGCTCTGCGTGGGGGATGGACAGAAGTCTGCCACAGGTCTATTTGTAGTCAAGCAGCCACTGATGCAGGTCTTTTGCAGTCTCCTCCTAAACCTGGATGGAATCTGACAAGTTCACCTGGTACTGAGTACATTGAGACTTCAAATCCTACTGTAGGTCCTGCATGCGCCATATGGTGCAGTCGACAAGAAGGATGCAGAAGGCCAAGAAGTCTCAGAGCCACTTAACTGTGTCCTGGGACAAAGGTTGAAACATCGGATCATAGCTCAAATGACCTGGACTCGGTGAACTGAAGGGAAGGCTTGAAACTGAACCATATCCAGGAGCAGGAACAGGAAGATTCTGCGGAGTCAGGTGTGAATTTGGTATGTTGATTGAGAACCCTAAAGTTGTTAGGAGGTTCACCGTTGTTGAGAGACCATGATGGGCCTGCCTTCAACAGCCAGTCATCGAAGTCAAGGAAGACTGATATTCCCAACCTCTGAAGGTGTGCTGTGACCACCACCATCACTTTTGTGAATCACTGGTGAGGCCAAAGGGGAGCATGGAGAACATGAAAACGCTCTTGGCCACCTTGAACCGCAGATAGTGTCTATGGGACTTTGGGATGGGGATTTGAAAATAGGTATCCTGCTCTTCCAACGCCACCTTTCAGTCTTTTGGATTCAGGGCAGATAGGTCTTGGGCCAATGTGAACATCATGACTTTCTCCTTCAGGAAGAAATTGAGAGAGCAAAGATATAAAATAGGACGAGGGCCTCCATTCTTCTGCGGCACTAGGAAATAACAGGAGCAAGATCCAGACTCTATATCCGATGCCTGAACCCTCTCTATCGCTTGTTGATCTTCGGGGAGTCTGGCATCCTGCTGCAAAAGGTGGGCGGAATATGCAGCAGATATTAAAGGAATGGTGGGGTATATCCTAGCTGGACTATATGAAGCACCCATCTGTCGGATGCAATGCCCTGCCACCCATGGAGGTAATACTTTATCCAGCCTTCCACAGGGTGAAGATGTGCCACCGAGGGCAAGCTAAAGTGATTTGATGGTAGAAGTGAGAGGGGCAGGGGACTGAGTAATGCACTGCCCCTGAGGGTTTGGATGTTGTCAACTGGATCCCGACGCTGGCTTTGAAAGGAAGGAGAATCTGTTGCTGTGGAGATGGACCTTAGCACTGTCTTTGCACCAATCCCCTTCCGAAGCCTTGAAAGGGTTGAAACTAAGGTTGATACTGCTCCACGGAACAAAAAAGTCTGAGGGAATACATTGCGGCCATGCTTTCCTTGAAGTGCTACAGGGCAAACTCTGCCTTATCTCCAAAAAGACAGGTGCCATCCAGTGGCATGTCCATTACTGATGCCTGAATATCAGCAAGAAGCCTGTGGTGCTCATTCATGCATAGTGTTGGAACACCACACTTGTACCGAATGCCCTGCTCAAGCAGTCAGTGGTGTCCAACACAGAGCGGATGATGTACTTTGCTGCATTCTAACCATCTTGTATGATCTGTGCAAGGTTGTTGCAGATGTCATTAAGGACTGTTAGGAAGATCTCACTAACCATATCCGTAACACATGCAAGTATATTCCCAGGAGGCAGATAGCATTTACTGAATGAATGGTGTTGTTGGATGAGGAAAACATCCTCTTCCTGAATGCCTTCATGAATTTTGATTCTCTGTCTGGAGGTGACGTGGGAATGAGTTAGGGTTCAGTCTACTCATGGACACCTGGACCACCAAGTTTTTAGCCCTACGGAGTTGCATGAGGAAAGGAGGATCATCAGGGGCAGGTATATGTCTTCTGACGTCTTGTCTATTTACTGGTGGGAAACAGCAAGGTTCGGTCCAAGTGTCCACTAGTGTGTCCATCAGGACTTCTTTAAAGGGAAAAAGTGGTTTTGTTGAGATCTGCCAAGAATGCAGGACCTCCGTCAGGACATTAGTTACACCTTCAACAGACAAGAGTTGCAGACCTAAAACATTGGCAGCCCATCTGATCAGCACAGCAAAAGAAGTAGATTCTTTTGAGGAAGCGCCAGGGAGAGAATTCACCCCAATGTCTGGAGAAGTGTTCAGCTCACTGGCCTACTGCAGAACCATATAAAGGTTATCCTCATTGTAATGATGGGATGCATAATCCTAGTCATCTCCAGTATTATACGGACCATGCTATGGTTTGAGTCTGAGCCAAAAGGAATAGGAAGCGTTTGTGGGTGAGTTCTAGGTAATGGCAGTGTTCCTTCAAAATCAGAATATGGTTGGACCAATTGTGCCAAAGGTTGTATCAGGTGTGATTGTCAGTTGAGATTGAGTCAGATTCTTCTTGGAATCAGATAGGACAATAGGTTTTTATTCGGACGTTTGCGCATCGGACCCTATGTCAATGCTCCTAGGACCGCAGAGGGTCACGGTGCCAGTTTTGAAGTCAGGTTAGGCATTGGTCATGGAGTCGCAGCAGATTCTGCAGTGCACCCAAGAGGTGCTGATAGTGTCGAGGTTGGATCCACTGATGATATTCCGACTGGAGGCCTCCTGGGTTTCTTGGGGTCTGAGGACCATCGAAAGGGTGCCAAACATGTGTAACATAGCTTCCTTGAAAATTTGTTGTGGCATCGTTGATGGACCTGGGAACTCAAGGTGCATCTGGAAAAGTTATTGAATTGGTTCCTCGATATGAGACTGGGACAGCGAAGCACCCTGAAGTCGCTGCAACTTATCTAGACAAGAGTAGTGGGATGAGGGAGAATCCTGTTAAGACTTCTTCTGCTTCTTTTTGATTTGGACTCACCTGACAACTTGGAATGAGAGCAGGAGCTTTCGTAGGACAGACCTCGAGAACAGAACAATTCCACATCCTCGATCTGGACCGGCCTTTATGCACCTTCCAACAGTGTACGGCAATGCAGAGCTTGGCTATGCAGTCCTGTATTGCCTTGGGATTCATCTGAGTGCAGTCCCAGCAAGACTTGGAGGAGTGTAAGGAGCCTAGGCATCAAAGACATACCTGGTGGGGATTTGTCACAGATATTGGCTTGAGATACTACCCTACAGGGTTTAAACCCTGTAATTTTCGGTAGGGACATATTCCATTGCACACTGTTAAGCAATAATTTTGCAAGGGGTTCATCAAAATCCAAGAAAAAGGTTTCAGAGTGAGCTGCGGATTTGAGTCCGAAGGGCGAGGAGTGAAAGGAACTGATTCAGCGTGCAGGGCTAGCAGATACATGTGGTTACAGAATTACTTCCTGAATGGGCCAAAGTCGACGCCAAGCTGCAGGGTGCCACCCACTGGTGAGCGGGAGAAATCCTGAGGAAAATCTCTGGATCCAGTCTGGTGTCTGGGGATATTCACAAGGTGTGGATTCTGAGGTTAGAAGTATCCATCAGAATGAACAAATTTGTAAAGCACACACTACAGTTCTGACTGGTTCTTGGCACTGGTTCAGAGCCAGCAGTGGCGTGAATGGTAACAAGAATGCACTCCCTCCATACTAGATAGACATGTGAAGGCACCACGGATGAGTTATATGGTCACAGAACAACGGTTTTACACAGTTACTTTAGCCACAATCTGTTATTCTATGTCTCCCAGTACAGGCGGTTCTAGGTCTGTACTTGTAATCTTTTCTTATTAAAACAAAGAAATACTTATGTATTTAAGGAGGACTGGGGTGTATCCAAAATTTGCTCTTGTTCATATCTTGAGGGGGGCCTGGGGTAAAGCTATTTTCATATAGAATGCTTCCAAGAGGAATGAATCCAAGAAAGGAATCTTCTAAGTCTGACCACTAGAATACTAGAGCGGCACAGGTAAGGGTCCCGCGGTACTATGGCGGTAAGGAGAGGGTCTAAGTGAAGGAGCCAATTATAAAGGCAGAGACTTAAAGAAGGAGGTATTCCACCAGGGCCATAGGATCTTGCTCTTTGTTGACCTCCGTCCTAAATCAAAAGCAAGAGGAAACAGATGCAATCTGTTCACAGGAATCTGATCCGGCTTGGTGTCCAGGGTCTTATCTTTTCCCTAGCTCACCCAAAGTTCTCCCAAAAAAATGCAGCACCCAACTTCTTGGAATTTGTCAAGGTAGATTTTGCATTAGGCACAGGAGGTCTGTCTTTGGGGAGTCTCGCACCCTGATTCTATAGGGTGGGCCTGAATCATCCTGATTAATCCTTATTGTCTGAGCCATACGTTTAATGTGGTTACTGGTTTCCCCCTTTTTATGTGTTTTTCTTCCCATGTCTCAGCCCCCTACAGAGGTCTAAATGACTGAATGACCAGCTGGTGTGGAGCTTTCCTGATTGAAACTTATTAGTAGGGCCTTTGGCATGGCTTTTTTTCTTATTCTAAACTGCTATTTTCTTTTACGGTAGTTCCCCGCTGGTTGTAAATGGGTGTGTTGTCGATATAATCCAATAAAAAAAGTGTTAAACATAAACATTACACATGAAAATTCACCCTCGGATGCAACCTTTTTTTCATGGGCTGCAAAGATTAGGCAGGGGTTACTCCTCCCTCTGTAATCTTTAAAACAAATGGGAAGTGGGAATGGCCACAGGCTGTGCTTTCACACAGGATGTATATGTCTGCTTGACCTAACAGCCAAAAGCAATGAAGGTTGCTTTTAATTTGACATGGTACCGACTGGGATCATGGCATCTTCTCCTTTTGCCGCTAAAAGTCACAAATAGGCCTTCCAAGAGTAACCATCACCACGTGGAATTTCTGAAGTTAAGACTCTGGAGACTGGCAGAAAATGTTGTGGATGTTTAACTTTTCAGACATGTCTGTTCTTTTTTTGGGGGTGAGGGAACCTGACTTTGACCGACAACATGCCATCTGCATGGTACACCCCCTTAACCCCCACCCCATTTACTACAATGCAAAGAAGTAAGAGGTAAGGGAATCCGTTGGATTTGGGGTATTTCACAACTGTACAACAGACAACAGTCTTTATCCTTTCTATTTTTCTTTTCCTTCCTTCTACCAGGCAGGCTCATTCACTCCCCTGATGTTCCATATTGTGAACTCTTGTTGAGTCAACTGCAGGTAGCCTGGTCCCCATCTAACATTTCCTCTATTTCACTTTTACGAAATGCTACTCAGTGAGGAGTGAGTGGAGAGCTGTTAAGTGACAGGAGGGATGGGCAGTTATTTATTTTATGTATTTATAGAGCGCAAACATTCATCCATGAGGATATCATGTTATCAGTTAGAGAAAGAGTATGGAGGGGAAGAAAGATGAACATTCAGGCAGAAAGTTGCAGGAGCCCAGGGAAGGAAACAGACAGCAGCGATGGCTTAGAGGACAGACCGGAGGGGAAAGTGGCGGGAGAATTGAAATCAGAGAGAGGCACTGACCTACAGGAACTCAGCATGCCTGAATCCACCAGCACTCACCAAATATATGCCCCTGAAATATGGAGTAATCCTAAAATGATGCTGATACAGTATAACTGCACCATAGTTCTTTCTGAAATCCAATAAACTACACCCAATGCTCTCCGACAAATTCCAATAAGTCTTTTGTCTATGCATGAGTTTTGTCATTTTGATCCGTTTTATGTGTCAAGGATTGTGCTGTCGAAGTCACTTTTAAGTTCCTTTTGTCGGACTTGTTGTAGTCACTTTTCTATCTCAGTGATCTGTCCATTTTGAATTGGAATATCTGGCCATCCTGAATTACTTTTTATGGCTAACAAAGACATGGCCTACTACGATAAAGTATTGATTTAGTGTAAAGGTTAAAAACATAACTGGCAACGCAAGGAGATGAATATTACTCTAGCGCCTATGGGTCTACACGTTGTAGCTATTTTAACTTGCCCTAGCAGAGTCAGACGGCCTTCTTCAGGACCAACACTCACTCATCAATCCTTTTTGAGGGTAGGCTATATCCTTGTTCGGCATCAAGGTGTACTTTAAGAGGAAGATGATACTGCAGACTATAACTCTTCTGCCTTACCCACTGCACAAGACACCCCCTAAATTCCCCTCCAAGAATTCACCTTCCTTTCAGTTGGGCACCAGAGGTGCGCTAAGATTCTCAGCTCAGGTTAGAAATTCTTACCCTTTTAAATCAGTAACATCACCCCTCAGGTGCCTACATAAGACTTTTCTGTTTAAACCAGCATTGGACTTACATCAGCATCTGCTCTCCTTCATCGCTAAAGTGCACAACAGACAGACACAAGCCAAAAATTCATCACTGACCTCCATTTTTGCAACCCTTTCTCTCTATTACTTCACATGTACCAAACGCCCTACCTCTCCTCTCTCAGTCCCGCAATACCCTCTTTCTCAGGAAGCGTAACCAGGATTTTCCTCTTCAGATCTGCCCTGTAATAAACTGTTGAGTGTGTTTTCCCTCTAGGGGCAGGCACTGCTCCTCTGCGTTCAGGCAGCAAGGACAGTGCAGTGAGATTTCAAAACGTTCCATGGACCATGCACTTCCCATTAAATGTATGCTGAAAAGGGAGTGGATAGATTCGGAAAAGAGTAATCAAACAAGTGAAATGAAAACTACAGATTATCACATTTAAAACCCATTGAATCTATAGATCAAACAAGCTACAAGGTCAAGGTACGGGATAAACACAAAGCTGGCCTGGATAACTTGTCCACCGTGACCAGATTACAGGTAGTTCATTGAGTGGTGGAGGACAGACATTTGGTAGAAGCCAGACCTGCCTGTAGGCCGCACACCAACTGGTAATAGGAAAAAACAGCAGAGTGGGCAGGGCCTCAGAAAGCTGAAGGTCACGGGTTGCAATTCTGGTATGTCTCATTCACCCATTTGTTCAACAAAAATGAATCATAAGTTGGGTAAGAGTAAGAATAGATATCTGACCACTCCTGGACTGCAGCGTTTGGATCATGACCTGGATGAACAACTATTATTATTAACATCCAGAATTAATCCGAGATCCTGAAGCACTGAAACTGTGTGTCTCATCTGAATGCAAGAAGGCTACACACAACCAGATGTTGGCCAGAATAGACTACCACATGATTCAGTCACTATAATGAGTTCAGGATACAGGGATGGAAGAATTTGTAGCTATCGCTTTTTGATAACTGACTCATCATGCATGGGAGAGAGTGCCCAGACATGGGTCTCAAGCTTTCTATGACGGAGGACCTCAAGCCGCACCTCAAAGATGAGGTTCAACAAGTTGAACCGCGTCTGTGGATGCTTCTGTTCCCATTCAAAGGGGACTTGGCCAACAGTTGTATCTGTTTTGTGTTGAGAGCTAGGACTTAGTTGCATGTGATCAGCCGCCATTTATAATAGCACAGATAAGCTAAAAACAACAGAATGGAATGGTTTAGATTAATTCAAGAATGTCTACCCTTTACATTCTTGCTGGCCAGATGAAATTAGCAACGAAATGAAAGTGAACTACATGAACTGCGTGCCCCGAAACTCTCTTTGTTCCATGCCGACGCAAAAATGAAGGCCGCATCCTACCACCATTATGTGCATTGATTAGATGGCCAGGTGAGCTCTGGCCAACTCATTGCGCCATTTGAAGATGATAGTAATAGATCAATCATCTTTAAAAGTTGAGGAAAATTCCTCATCAGTATAACCCATTATAGATCTGAAGCTTTGTGCTTTGCCAGCACAAGTTATCTACCAGGAAATCCATCCCTTCGATCAGAGACTGCAGTTCTAGCACCCAGAGTCCTAAATGCTTTCACCAATAGAGAAGAGCACCATGCCACTTGTAAGATGGCTCGGTGACATGAGCAGGCTATGTAGAGATCTGTGGAATAAGAGGGTCTAATGTTGACAGGGCCCACTCAGCCTTTCATCATTCTGAAACTAGTTACTAGCTCTACAACTGTATTTTGGTCATATCGCAGTGGTCCTGAACCGTGATTAAAAGCTTGTTAGAGCTGAAGGGTTTAATTACTGCAACAGGATGCAAAAGCCAACTATACTTCACAGTAAGCCATATACTGGAGAAGGGCCACACAGAAATAAATGTGGGGGCATGTATGATAGGGCAATATCTGCTTCTATGTCAGGATCTGACAGCAGAGCTTTTAAAAACCTAAAGCATAAAGTGATATGGAAAAAACTGCTTTCTGACACGTCATCCCCTGCCATCAACTGCAAGGCAAATATTTATTTCACACATCTCACATTTGAGTTTAAATTAACTTCAATAATGCTTAGAATGTCGATAATAACCAGACAACCAGTTTCACCTGCTGGCAGGCTAATTGGAAATACTGTGGTAGTCCATGTTTCTATTGGGCTCAATTAAACAAAGATGAAAAGCCATAGACATTCTGGCATGGCTAGACGTGAACAAGAGATGACAGAAAGAACTATCTTTAATGGTAACACTAGCCCCCACTCCTCGGCCTCCCACCCAAAATCACAGCGATATGACTCATAATTTGTCAATTGTGCGCACACTGGATATTTTCAGACAATTATAAATATGAAGTACATTTGCTGCCTCTTTAATTATAAATTAATAAGCTCGTGTCTTCATGGCAACTGTCTGTGGGCACATAGCTATCATGTAATTACAGAAGAGCTATTTAGCTATTAGTGCACCGTCAAATAAATGGATTCCCTGTAACCTCGCACGAGGAACTCAACCTGCAAGCGTAACCAGCCAGAGCAGTATTTGCAAGCAAGTCTCCCCCCTGGCTCGCCCTCAAAACATTGTGCCAAACAGAGCCAGCGCTGCATGCTTTATGCCTTATGTAGGAGCTATAATTCTACCAGCATGTGAATCCCTGGGTTATGACTAGAGTGGTTGGTTCCTCTGCAAGAGAACTACTCATCTCTTAATACTGAGAAGGACATTGGTCAAACACCTGTAAATCTGAGACGTAAGCGAGATGGGTTTATGGTGGCTTTAAGAGACAAGCAGGATATTCTGAGGCCTGGTCCTAAGCGGTATTCGGACAAAATATGGAGTAAAAAATATTGAGATGCAGAAATGTCGAGTTTTTAATATTGTGATCCACGACGTGAGAGATATGGAAGATGAGGACTGGCAGGAAGCCTTAGCTTCCCCCAAGGAAGCGGCGATCTCTTCCAGACTAAAGCTTGTGCAACTCAAAGTTCTGCATAGGGTATATTTATCAGGTCCAACTCTCGTAAAAATGGGATATAGACAAGACTCTAACTGTAGCAGAAAATGTGGAAGGGAGGGCACATTCATACATATCATCTGGGAATGTATGCACATACAGCGATACTGGTCTGCAGTGACCCGATGTATGGGAGAAGTCCTGGGAACCCAAATATACATAAGATAGGACTATGCCTCTTGAATGTTTGGGAGCCCACTGACCTAGGTAGTAAAGCGAGGTCCTGGGTGGCGCTGGGGATGTTGGTGGCCAAACGTAACATCGCTAGGTTATGGGGTGCACAGGAGGCACCAACGATTACAGCATGGAAGAAAGATCTGGACTAGTGTATGTTGATGGAACAACCAGTATATGAATCAAGGGGGTGCCCTAGGAAATGATCACAAATATGGGGTAAATGGAATGAGTACCGGGGAAACATCTGTGAACCTCGACAGGCGACCCTCCGACTGACTCCAGTCACAGAATAAGGGGGATATCGTAAAATCAGTAGTTTAAAGGGGAAGATAGAACGGGTTGGGAACCAAGATTTTACTTCTGTAATTACTGTGCTCTGTATAACGATGTATGATTCTGTCATATTATATTCGTATTGTTATTAATAAAAAAAATAAAAAAGTATTGTGATCCACAAATATCGTGATGCAGGAATATCGTTGTCAAGAATATCGATTTTGTAAGGTAAGTAATATCGATGTAAAAAATATCTATGTTGTTAATATTGTTTAGCAAAATATCGATTTTGTTAATATCGTTTACTAAAATATCTTTACTAATATCATTCTTTAATTATTTTTATGTATTTAAGTATATTATTAATTGTATATGTTATAAATTGTTTGTATAATTATTGTTAAAGTTTTTTAAGATGGTTTGTACATTTTTAGCTATTTTTTTATTTAATTAGATTTTAGTGTCATAGCGGGTTGTGGGTTTCGTAGGGGTATTGGGTGGGAAGTAATTTAATTATAATTAATAATTCATTAATTTTGAATTATTATTAATTATTTAATTGATAATTAAATATGTAAATAGTGTAATTAATATATTTTTTTTAAATACGTTTTAGGTCCGGGTTGTGGGGTCGGTAGGGGCTTAGGGTGGGAAGTAAATTATTTATAATGAATAATTACGTTATTAATTATTATTTAATTGATAATTAATTAAATACATTGTGTAATTAATTAATTTTTTTCAAGTTATGTTTTAGGTGCTGGTTGTGGGGTTCGTAGGTGTACAAGTTGAGAAGTAAATTAATTTAAATTAATTATTAATGCATTTTTAATTATTAATTCTTTAATTGATAATTAATTATGCAAATTATTTAATTTACTTTTTAAAGTTATGTGCTAGGTGCAGATTGTGGGGTTTATAGGGGTACAGAGTGGGAAGTAAATTAATTATAATTAATTTAAATTATTATTAATTATTTAATAGAAAATTATATAAATTGTGTAATTAAGATATTTTTTAAATTATATGTTAGGTGCGGGTTGTTGGGTTTGTAGGGGTACAGAGTGGGAAGCAAGTTATTTATAATTAATTAATAATTAATTTAAATGATTTAGTCAATTGATAATTAACTATGTAAATTGTGTAATTAAGATATTTTTTAAATTATGTCAGGTGCATATTGTTTTGTTTTTAGGGTTACAGGATGGGAAGTTAGTTAGGAAATAATGTATTACTAATTAAGTATTACTTTATTATTAATTATTTAATTGATAATTATGTTACTTGCGAACTTATCATATGTGTTAAGTTATATTTTAGGTGTGTGTTGTTCAGTTTGTAGAGGCATGGGGAAGCTATTTAAGTATTCATAAGTAAAAAAATTATTCATTTATTTTTTAAAAAGACATATTATTTAATGTGTTATACTTTGTTTATTTCTATTACATTTTAATTGTTGGCTGTTATGTTTGTGGGAATATAGGGGCCTATTACGATGGCGGTCAGAAAACCTACCCGACCGCCATGGTAGCGGGAAAAGACCGCCCGCATGGCCCGCGACATCACCGCCGGTCGAATTACGATGACCCGCGGTCGAAATCCGACCGCGGCGGTCTGATGGCGGGCCTTAACATTGCGGCGGTTGCTGCTGCCCGCAGCACCGCCGCGATGCCGAAGGGGCATGTCCTGCATTTCCCTGCACTGCGTGGCAGGCACTGCACAGTGCCTGCCACCTGGTACAGGGAAATGTAGGGGGACCATGGGTACCCCCTGTGCACCCACACCCCCCCAACACATTGGGGGCCCGCAACAGGCCCCCGGAAGACAATCTCCGCATGCCTTTCCATGGCGGTCTGACCGCTGAGGAAAGGCTGGCTACCGCCGGCATCATAATCGTGCCGGCGGAGCCTGCTCTGCACCGCCACCATTATCCCAGTCCTGCTCCGTCCGCCAGGCATGAGTTCGGATGGCAACCGGCGGAAAAGCGGTGGTCAGAATTTCCCTCCGCTGCGGTCACCACCGCCATCCTAATTTGACCGGCGGTTTTCTGGCTTGCGATCGCGGGCGGATGTCCACCGTCGGTCCGGCGGGTACCACCGCCGACTCGGCGGTGGACATCCGACCGCCATCGTAATAGGCCCCATAGTGTGGTATTTTAATTATATTAATAATATTTGTGTTAATTGATAATTATTACAAATTGTAAATATGTTTTTTTTTATTTCTGTTAAAATTAAGACATTTTATTTTTATATTTAGAATTTTATATTTTGGGTATTTAATAGAGTTGTTAAAATATGTTATTTGTTTGAAGTGAAGAATTCTCTATGTACTGTACCAGTGAATGGAGTGGTAATATGTTTTACCCTTCCAGAGTCCAATGCTTTCCCTACTGTTGCACTGACTGGAGTGGGAATAGTAAATTTTACCCCTCCAGAGTCCAACACTTTCCCTATTGTTGCACACATTGGAGTGGAATAGTACATGTTACCCTTTCTGAGTCCAACGCTTTCCCTACTGTTGCACAGACTGGAGTGGGAATAGTAAATTTAACCCCTCATGAGTCCAATGCTTTCCCTATAGTTGCACCGACTGGTGTGGGAATAGTTAATTTAACCTTTCCTGAGTCCAACGCTTTCCCTACTGTTGCACCTACTGGAGTTGGAATATACATTTAACCCCTCATGAGTCCAAAGCTTTCCATATTGTTGCACACACTGGAGTGGGAATAGTAAATGTTACCCCTCCTGAGTCCAACGCTTACCGTACTGTTGAATCACCTGTTGTGGGAATAGTACATGTAACCCCTTCTGAGTCCAACAGTTTCCCTACTGTTGCACACAGTAGAGTGGGAATAGTAAATCTAACCCCTCCTGACTCCAATGCTTTCCCTACTGTTGCACACATTGGAGTGGGAATAGTTTACCCCTCCTGAGTCCAATGCTTTCTCTACTGTTCCACACAGTGGAGTGGGAATAATACATTTTACCCCTCCTGAGTCCTACGCTTTCCCTATTGTTGCACACACTGGAGTGGGAATAGTAAATTTTACCCCTTCGGTGTCTAATGCTTTCCCTACTGTTGCACATACTGGAGTGGGAATAGTGTATTTATTATTCTTGGAGTTTAATAGCTTTTTAGTATTATTTACATATTTATAATTATTATGCGTTTATGTATTTCATTATTTATATATATATATATATATATATATATATATATATATATATATATATATATATATATATATATATATATATATCCAAAGCAGTGTTCCACCTGGGGCTTGCTGAACTCGCGGCGGGTGCAACCGGGAGCGGTGGTGGGAACCGCTTAAAATACAGCAAAAAACAAGGAGTTCATAATACTCCCAAGGTCCGGTGCACTCACGGGGTATGTATCGGCTATAAAACATCCGCAGACGCGTTTCTGGCTCTTGCCGTCATCAGTGCGGAAAAGCCGTTAATAAAACAAACACAGTCATTAAAACGGTCCTGCCATATGGTTGGTGGATCCTTAGCCAATGAAGGAGCAGCAATGGGGCGTCACTGTCTTAATTATTTATTGCCTAATGCAATTTCTATGGCGCTCCCATCGCTAAAAAAATCAATTGGCAGCCGTAATAACTGTGCCTGTACATTCCCTCGCCTGCCGCTGGATATATATATTCACAAAATTTCCTCCACTTTGCCGGGGGCCGCCAACTCTGCAGGGCGGGCTCTCATTAATCAGGAATGGAGAATCCTGTTTGATAAACACGACAAAAGAGAAGAGCCCACAGCTTCGGCGTCATTTCAAGGCTGACATCTTTATTGTGTCTCAGAAACGTGGCAGCAAACAACTCTTAAATACCTTACTAGTTTCGGCGCGCAGCGCCTTGTTCACAGGTGAGTTGAATTCTAAAATCCCAGTGGTCATGTGGCCTCAGTTTCAACCACAATTCCCAGAATGCATTTTTATGCAGATTTCCCAGCCTGGCTTGACATCGTACCTTTAATAGCATTAGTAGCTTTTCATTTCTGTCAAAGTCCAGTATACTTTTGCTCTTTTTATGCGATGCATTACAGGAAAGTTTTTGTAACAGCACAGTGCTCCTCGCTGCCACGATATAATTGCTGCTTTGAATTGAAGCACGGAGACTGCTGAAAAGAGGTAAGACCTCCTTAGTTCCCTCCAGCCACTCAAATAGTCACGGCAATCCAATTTCAACTGCAGTGGTCGGAGAGCGAGTCATGCCCCCTCCATAAAATTCACAAAATTTCCTCCACTTTGCCGGGGGCCGCCAACTCTGCAGGGCGGGCTCTCATTAATCAGGAATGGAGAATCCTGTTTGATAAACACGACAAAAGAGAAGAGCCCACAGCTTCGGCGTCATTTCAAGGCTGACATCTTTATTGTGTCTCAGAAATACCTTACTAGTTTCTATATATATATATATCCAACACAAAGCTCCCTAATGCAGTCGTGCATACACAGGGACACGGACTCGGTAAATAGCTGGTGCCAGATTTTTATTTGCAGTGCATAAAAACGGTGCTGTCTCTGACGCGTTTCGGACACAAGACGGTGTCCTTGATCACATGACTCACAGGTATCAGAAACGGAATTTAAAAGGAAGGAATGGCGCTTAACAATGACGTAATTAGCACTGGTAAACATAGAAAAAATACTTTACATATATATAACTTCTACACAGAGCCTAACAATTTGTAAATTACACAATATTACTGTGTACAAATACACTATGCTGGCACACACTTCATAGTATATAAAATTCAATTAATTCACCTCCGTTATATAGCTCTTTCACTATTGTTATATTCACATGTATTGTCGTATTTGTAAAGGTCTATCCTGTCAATATCATTTATTTGGCACTCGGCCATAATAATGAAAAAGTGTGAAAATTCAAATATAAATTCATTAATTGTATACATATTGATATGTTCTCAATGGATAAAAACCGATATACATACATATTTAAAAACCATATGAACATGTGCAAAAGACGCTGTTGTGCAAAACGGGCTTTTTCATAGATATATAATGTGCAAATACGCTAGTGTGTGCAAATGGAGCATTAATCAAGTACAAATACATTATGCAAAGCATTATGGATCATAGTGCAAATATTCTAATAGCTCTGGTAGCTGAAAAGTGCCAGTGCTTGTCAAGACCCAAAAGCGCCTAAAGTGCCAAATAGTGCAATTCAAGTGCAAAAATGTGCATAAAATACAATAAAACAATTCCCGATATTGTGGTGGCAGTTCTTAATGTCATAGGATTATTACAACCCTTTGCTCCTTATTAGCCAATGAAAAGCCATAGGTTTATCGTAATAGTATAAATACTTATTATTCTACCTCATCAATTGACCTACAAATCGCTATAAAGAGCCACATGTCCACAAGGAGGACAGTGCACAGGGAGCCCCCTGACACTGATAACAAAATATATTTGTTTATTCTGTATAAAAGGCAATGTAAGAAAATCAAAAAACACTCAAATGTAAATTGTATACGGTCACTGTGGCATATATTGATGATAATGCCCATATGTCTAAAATCTAGTACAGGAAAACCCCCGACCTTACTACCCGGTAGTTTGTTACTGCTAGGCCCCAAGATGTGACACCACTCTCTAAAAATGATCCTCATGATAAATGTCATAACTAGACACTATAGTAATTTTCACTCTCATAGAAAATTATGTAGGTCTTCTCCAATATTCAAACCCATAGGGGACTTAGTGTCTAGCTCGACAATATATCGGGATTCAAGCTGGCGCAATGTTTTTTCCCTATTGCCTCCCCGTTTGTACTGTGCCACGGCATCAATTACATAATATTGCAAACAATTCAAGTTGTTATTGTGTATTGCCTTAAAATGCCTGGCCACCGGGTAGGCAGGGTCGGAGTTCACAATCGCACGCAGATGTTGTAAAATTCGTACGTGAACTTGCAGTTTCGTGCTACCTACGTAGCACAAATTGCAGCTACATTTTAACACGTAAACTGCATAATCAGTTCTACACGTATAGTGTGCTTTTAGTGCGATGGGTCTGTCCGAAAAGGGTGTCACATATGCAGAGGTATTAGTCCCAAATTTGCAGGCCCTGCAAGAGCTGCACTTAAAAAAGCCCTTTCTAGGTGACAGCCAATTTTCCAATTTGTTAATTTCTGGGCTATTTTTTACCAGATCATTGCGCATTGCTATAACTTGTGATCAGCCTTATCTCCATGGTGTCCTTAGTCACCACTTCGCTGGATTCAGTTCTTATTATTGCTGCATGCCTATTTGGATCAAGAAGGACTGCTCTATCTTTTACATTGGCCTTCCTCATGGCAATGTCCAATTTCGTGGATTTATATCCCCTGGCTTCTAGTCTCTTTTTAGCCTCCATTTGATGATATGCCCTAGTTTCTGATGTGCTGCATGCCCTATGTATGCGGAGGAACTCCCCATATGGAATGCTCGATATTGTATGCTGGGGATGAAAGCTATCTGCGTGCAGCACAGTGTTGCCCGCAGTAGGTTTCCTGTACAGGCAGGTATAAATGTATGTAATTTGTAACATATTTTTAGTAAAAAATTATTTTTATATATTGTTTATTGTTTTATGTATAATTAAAGTAGAAATATTGTACTTTTGTGCAGTTTATTTGTTACATTTATTAGTTATTTTTATATGTAAATATATATATATATATATATATAGTTGTTATATTGGTATATTTGAAAAACATTAGAAAATTAAAATATACATTATAGGTTATATTTCTTTAAAATAGTTTTATATTATCTATGTGTATACAAATATACACACTGTCATATATATGTTTGTTTAAATAAGTTTGTATTTATATATGTTTAAATATTACATAAACATATTTAATTTACATTATATTAATCTTTGTTTAAATATTTAATATTTACGGTTTTTAACGATATATATATATATACATATATATATATATATTTATTAACAAAGATATTATTGTATATATTTTTTTGATATTAGTGTAAAATGATATTTTTGTACTTGTCCTTATGGGGCACATGCATCAAGGTATTTTGCGATCGCAAACAATGCAATTTGCAAAAATCGGCCGTTTGCAATCGCAAAATGTCCTTTTGCAAAGCATGAAAGTTTTTGAGATTCGCAATTCAGGTAATGACAATTTCTTGCGATGACCTAAATTGAGAATGCAAATAGGGTATCGCAATTTGCGATTGCCTAATGCATATGCTAGAAGCCTTTCCTAAATGTGAACTGTGCATTTAGGAAACGCTAATTAGCATCAACTTCAAGTTGATGCTAATATGTGCATTCTTTGAAAAATGCACAAAACTAAATTTTTCAAAGCGCACACATGCCCCTAGTGCATGTGTGTGCCTTACATGTGCACCTGTTTTTTGTTAGGGGCGCCTCAGGGGGGCCTTAGGCCCCCGGGCACCCTTGCCTTTGCATTACCTAATTTGCGATTACCAATTAGGTAATCGCAATTTAGGCATTGTAAGACCATTCCCACCTATGGGCCTTGAGGCCCATAGGAAAGAATGGAGTTGCAATAGCAACTAGCGATTCCCTAATTGCGTTTGCCATTCTTAAGGAATCGCAATTAGAGAATCGCTATTTGCAGCCTGTTTTGATGCATTGGATTTTGCGATTACCAAATAGCGATTTATTAAAAAGCCTTTGTGATGATATACTGGCGGGTTGTTATCTTAGGTGGGGGTACGCTATATGCGGCCTTCATAGACCTGAAGTCTGCATTTGACCTTGTCCCTCGTAATAAAATCTGGAGTGCCTTCCTGGAAGTGGGGATGCCGTTGGGCTGTTAGCAATGATAGTCAAATTGCATGACCGTAATTATGCTCAGGTCCGATGGGGCACACACGGTGACGTCACTGACAGATTCCCGGTGTTAAAGGGTGTGCGCCAGGGATGCGCCCTTGCTCCCACCCAGTTTTCCTTATTTATCGACAGGGTTGTACAGTATTATTCCACATGTCCTACCGATGCTCCAACCTTGGGGGGCCTGAAAACCCCCCTACTCATGTTCGCGGACGACACCTTGATTCTTTCTAAGACTCAATCTGGTCTACAGGTGGCCCTGTCCCGTTTTGAGGAGTTATGCCGCGATCATGAGCTGGTGGCCAATGTGGACAAGACTAAGTTTATGGTTCTCCACCCACAAAAAGTTAAGAGGAGCATGGTCCACATGAATAATGTTCCATTACAGCAGACTGATGTGTTTACCTACCTGGGGGTAACCTTAAATAGGAAACTGCATTGGAATCCTCAAATCGACATGCTCGCTCTGAAGCATGCGCAGTTGGCTGGGGCTCTTTTAAAAGAGCATAGGCTCTCTTTTACCAAACCCATAGCTCCCGCTCTTAAAATATACAATTCAAAGGTTACCAGTGCAATTCTATACGGCGCTGAATTGTGGGGTCATGAGGATATTACTCCCATTGTTATCGCCCAAAACAAATTTATGCGGGCATTAACAGTCTTGCCGCAATCGACCCCATTGGTGCCTTTGTTCTTGGACCTGGGATGTGTCTGTATTAAGGACCTGGCCCGATTCAGGCCTATAGCCTTGTGGAGAAGGCTGTGGGCCACCCCCGAGCTCTCTTTGTATGCCAAAGCTCTATTGGATTTTAGGGGGGTAGGGTGCCTAAGTAAGATTAAGTGGCTTCAGCACATAAAAAAAACCCTGATAGATATGGATGGGTACATTGTGGGAGAACCCAGAAACTACTTCCCTGCCGACAAAAAAAGAGCTTAAAGCGGCTTATATGGATATGGTGAAGTCCAAGCGTTTCTCTTCCATCACAGGGCCTACTTTGACTAGGGATTTCCTGTCAATCAAACATGAGGTTGGATTTGAACAATATTGGGATATTATTTCAAAACCGTTGGATAGGAAGCTTTTCCATCAGTTTAGGGTGGGCTCCCTTCCAACTAGAGTTTTCTCTAGCAAATGGTCCAAGTCAACGTCTGAATTGTGCCCGCTGTGCTTAGCACAATCTGAATCAATTGCTCATATCCTATTTGCTTGTCCAGCCTACAGGCCACCAAGGACGAAATGGCTCAAACCCATCTGTTCCACCCTAGGCACGAGAGACGCTATAGAGGCCCTGAGGATCCTACAGACATGTACCCAGGAACCTATTGTCATTGCTACGGCAACATTTCTGAGTTGGGCATGGGTGATTCGGGCAAATAAATTCAAGGGCCTATTAATTTGATCTGTTTTATTTTGTTCTATCCTTATCATGTGGGTTGTGTGGCAGCCTGTGTCTGCCACACTGCCGAGAATTGTGGTGGGGCCTATTGATTTTGTGTAAGACCTGGGTAGCTTTTATCTTTTAGATTGTATGTTGTTTGGCTTTACCATTCTCCGCTCCCTTTACAAATTACAATTGAGCGGAAATCTCTTCTCATATCTTTCCTAATGAAATGTTTTAATAGTACATTAGTGTCCGCTGAAATGATGGATTAATGTTCCTTTTTTAAATATTTCACTGTGTCTGTCCCAGATCAATGTAACCCTGGCATCACCCAACTATTCTGTTACCACATTTTTACCCTGCCTATTTTTTAATTGTTTGTATGTCTTTTATGGTTTTATAATCGAAATAAAGACTTAAGAAGTATAATATCCAAAGTGTGACCAGCTGAGTGTGTGGGTCCAAAATTAATCTTATTTAAGCCTTAGGTGGCCATGTCAGCTAAAAAGCTCGCAGCCTCTACGTTCTCACTATCTTCGCCATGGACATAAAAATCTCCAAGTAACAGGAAGTGCTTAGATGTAATTATGTAAGGGCTAGTTTTTTCCATAATTTTTAGGTTAAAGTCTTGTAATGGCCCTGGCGGGCGATAAATAAGAGAGCGCCCTTTAAAGTTTCTTGGGGTGTCAACTCGATTTTAAATATGCACATTTCCATGGTATTATCCGAGATGGAATCAATCACTGTGACTTATGTGATAGTGTAGTTCACTGACGGTGAAAATTATCAGTAGGACATGCCAACAACTGTACAGCACTGAAAATGCATTTGTCTGACTGAAAAACCAACACAATAATGTAGACTAGTTAATTCAGAGACCTAAAGGCAGGAGTGGAGCTATGAGGTGCAGTGGTGCCAATGCCCTGGATTGCCAGTGGCCCACTGCATGCCAATATGACTATCTTTTAATACCGAGTTGGGGGAGGTATGGGAGCCCATATTCCTTGCTTGCATTAGGGCCCGTAACCCCCTGCCTTACATGTGTATGCCACACTGTCTTTGGAAGGAGTCCTAGTTCTGCCGACCTCCTTGTGGCACCATGAGCGAGAAGGGCAATTACTATACTAGCTGATTACTAGTGATTTTGGGGTTCCCTGCCACCAGATATATTAAGTTACCCCCACTCTGTGGACCTCGTTGGCCACCCAATCTACAACAGATTCTATTCCTTGTGGGGCCCTTTTTTCTCCCCAAATTACTCCGCTGCTGCCAAGGGGAAGTGCAGGACACCTGTCTCAGGCACTTTAGAGTACTTGTTGACTGTGTTTTACAGAATCTAGCCCTGCTGCTGCTCATGCCATACCATCACTTTAGAGAAATACTTCTATCCAAATCGCTAAATAAATATCACACCGCAGTAAGATCACTTAATTGCTAAGTAATTAAAAAAAGAAAGAAATAAAGGTGCACGGGCATGTGAGAGGTGGGAGGGGTCTGCTTTGGAAGGGGGACAAAGGAGGAAGCGTCCAAGCAGACTTCTGCATCTGTGCAGCGGGAACTGAGCGTACTTAAAACTTTAAAAGAAATGCAAAGTAGGATAGGAAGCGGCCGCTATTACCGAAGCTGGCATCCCGTGCGTGCTGTATCCCTTAATGAAGTAAATAGTTCTCGGTACTGCTAATTAAAGCTCCCGAGTTAAGACACAGTAAAAGGGCCAGTCGCAATGGGAGGTTACAAATGAAGACAAGGCGGTACTAAGGAGGGACTAACAAGCCTATTAAGGAATCAGAAGCCAGCATTTACGCAGGACAATGACACAAGCCAATGACAAATATGGGCGGAGAGTGGGCGTGGCTTCAAGTACATACTCCAATACAGCATGGCTCGCAGAGCAGTACATGCGCTGCCCAGGCTCGACCTAAAAAGGAAGGTTTGGGTTTGCCAAGAGGCTTATTTTGCCAGGTCAAAATGACAGTTTATAAGTGCAAACACAGGCTGCAATGGCAGGCCTGAGACATGTTTGAAAGGGCTATTTAAGTGGGTGGCACAATCAGTTATGTATGCCCACTAGTAGCATTTAATTTACAGGCCCTTAGGTACATGTAGTACCACTTTACTAGGGACTTATAAGTAAATTAAATATGCCAATTTGGTGCAAGCCAATTCTACTGTATTTTTAATGTGAGAGCACAAGCACTTTAGCACTGGTTAGCAGTGGTTAAGTGCACATAGTCCTAAGGCCATTAAAAACAAAATCAGCAAACAGGAGGATGGAAGACCACAAGTTAGGGGAGAACCATGCCAAGGAGGCCAGGTCTAACAGATTGTTACATGAAATTCCAAATGTTATGCACCATTGCATAATTTCAAGTCCGTTCGGGTAGACATCTTATTGTAGCAGTACGGGAACAACACAAATGAACGCAATGCGACAGGCTGTTACTCCCATCACTTGTTTTTTTAGGTCGAGCCTCGAGTAGCGCGCAAGCGCTGCTTAGAGGCGAAGACTTAATGTAAGCGAGTTTGAAAAGCAGTCCAACAAACGCTCGTGCGTCGTGGCTGGCCTTTTGAGATGGGTACGCGCGGCAAACATATGTTTCCAATTATCGTGCCCAGACGTGGGCGCGATAAGTGGAAACACATGTCTGCCGCGCGTACTCATCCAAAGGCCAGCCACGACGCACGAGCGTTTCTTGGGACTGCTTTGCATGCTGCCGCGCTCGCTCGCCCCCGCTCCTCCGTGCTTGTTAAGGCGCATGCCCGGCCCCCATCTCCATGCCATCTCCAAGGCCACCTCCTCACAGTGCGCGTGCCGTGATCACCAGACAGCCTTCACTTTTCACAAATATCACTGCTTCCTAAAATACTTGCCCATCGCAGCATGTGCCGCCTCCGCTCAGAATGCGACCCCCACCCCCACCCCAGTGCATGCACGCTGCACACGATGCTTAAAGAGGGCATGCATCTTCACCACAGCCCATAACCAACCAGCACCAACCACGTGCCCTCGTCCCCAGACTGCGCCACTGCCGACCTTCCGAGACAGCATGCTGGCTCCAGCAAATATATGCATACACGGTCTCCACAGAACGCGTGCATCGTCCCAGAGTGCGTACACTCTCCAAGAAGAGTGTGCACTCGCTGCCGCACGTGCACCCTCCCAAAAAGAGTGCACCCTCTCAAGTTCGCTTGAGCAGTCAGTCAGCTGAACATGGAAACCCTAAGATCAGCTAGTGTCACCAACTTTTCAAAATATGTAAGAGAACGCCTAGTATAAAAAAAAAGACTGCTCCCGATTTCACCTGTTTTTGAATGATGAAATCCTAAGTAGGCCCTACCTCAATCGTAACCTGTTTTCTTCCTTCAGACTGCCTACAGATCTTTGCAGCAGGCGATTAATACTGTTTGCGTGGTTATTTAAAAGGGCGTTAGCCTTGCAAGCAAGCACTTGAAAGAGTAAACATATAGAACCATTGAAACAAGATCAAGGCTGGGAGCTGCGGGTGAAAGGGCACCCCCTGCTGGTGATAGGGCACTATCGGCAGGAGTCCTCGGGCAAAGAAATAGCTTTCTGCACTATTTTAAACTGCACCTTCCTCAGATCCAGGCACAGAAGCCGTTTAGTGGTTTTTCTGACACCACTAGCAGAAGAACATGCTCCTCTTGTGAACGGCCTCCTGGCTGGTATTTTCTGTCATGGATCCGTAGGTAATAGAAAACTGCGCTTTCAGTTCTCCCTACCCACTGAAAACAGAGTTTACACGCACTGCAAGCTTGGTAGCTAGTATCGGGGACCCCGCTTGTGGGCTGCACTTGGCTCATGTTCGTTAAAAAATGACGCCTCCGACCTGCTACTGCGTTTGGAAGGGGAACTGTGGAACCCTTTTTCAGGAGAAAGCATCATACATTCTATTAGAAAAACAAACATATAATCAGTCAATCTAACTAACTTCCCCTATCGGTATCTCAGGCATAAGTTAGGCAATCTATTAGACACATGCAGCTTCTGGATTCGCTCCTGCATATGAGGTCAGTTAATTCATTTTAGTTTTAGGTATTTGAATTAGTACATACCTGCCTCAAGAGGCAGCAGAGAGCCTGTCAGAGAATAATCTTACTGCATGAACATCACAAACCCAAGGTACGCTAAACGGAACAACATGGTGTTTGAAGATCTGGTGGTACTAGTTTCAGAAACTCGGATAAATCGTATTTCGCTGTTTTGGCACTCCCTTTCGCTTAGGAACGAGGCCATTTTTAAACCATTGGTTGCAATCAGGGACTCCGTTGTGCCCATCTGGCGTGGCACTGTGCATCTCCATGCCATCTCCAAGGCCACCTCCTCACAGTGCGCGTGCCGTGATCACCAGACAGCCTTCACTTTTCACAAATATCACTGCTTCCTAAAATACTTGCCCATCGCAGCATGTGCCGCCTCCGCTCAGAATGCGACCCCCCACCCCCACCCCAGTGCATGCACGCTGCACACGATGCTTAAAGAGGGCATGCATCTTCACCACAGCCCATAACCAACCAGCACCAACCACGTGCCCTCGTCCCCAGACTGCGCCACTGCCGACCTTCCGAGACAGCATGCTGGCTCCAGCAAATATATGCATACACGGTCTCCACAGAACGCGTGCATCGTCCCACAGTGCGTACACTCTCCAAGAAGAGTGTGCACTCGCTGCCGCACGTGCACCCTCCCAAAAAGAGTGCACCCTCTCAAGTTCGCTTGAGCAGTCAGTCAGCTGAACATGGAAACCCTAAGATCAGCTAGTGTCACCAACTTTTCAAAATATGTAAGAGAACGCCTAGTATAAAAAAGACTGCTCCCGATTTCACCTGTTTTTGAATGATGAAATCCTAAGTAGGCCCTACCGCAATCGGAACCTGTTTTCTTCCTTCAGACTGCCTACAGATCTTTGCAGCAGGCGATTAATACTGTTTGCGTGGTTATTTAAAAGGGCGTTAGCCTTGCAAGCAAGCACTTGAAAGAGTAAACATATAGAACCATTGAAACAAGATCAAGGCTGGGAGCTGCGGGTGAAAGGGCACCCCCTGCTGGTGATAGGGCACTATCGGCAGGAGTCCTCGGGCAAAGAAATAGCTTTCTGCACTATTTTAAACTGCACCTTCCTCAGATCCAGGCACAGAAGCCGTTTAGTGGTTTTCTGACACCACTAGCAGAAGAACATGCTCCTCTTGTGAACGGCCTCCTGGCTGGTATTTTCTGTCATGGATCCGTAGGTAATAGAAAACTGCGCTTTCAGTTCTCCCTACCCACTGAAAACAGAGTTTACACGCACTGCAAGCTTGGTAGCTAGTATCGGGGACCCCGCTTGTGGGCTGCACTTGGCTCATGTTCGTTAAAAATGACGCCTCCGACCTGCTACTGCGTTTGGAAGGGGAACTGTGGAACCCTTTTTCAGGAGAAAGCATCATACATTCTATTAGAAAAACAAACATATAATCAGTCAATCTAACTAACTTCCCCTATCGGTATCTCAGGCATAAGTTAGGCAATCTATTAGACACATGCAGCTTCTGGATTCGCTCCTGCATATGAGGTCAGTTAATTCATTTTAGTTTTAGGTATTTGAATTAGTACATACCTGCCTCAAGAGGCAGCAGAGAGCCTGTCAGAGAATAATCTTACTGCATGAACATCACAAACCCAAGGTACGCTAAACGGAACAACATGGTGTTTGAAGATCTGGTGGTACTAGTTTCAGAAACTCGGATAAATCGTATTTCGCTGTTTTGGCACTCCCTTTCGCTTAGGAACGAGGCCATTTTTAAACCATTGGTTGCAATCAGGGACTCCGTTGTGCCCATCTGGCGTGGCACTGTGAAGCAGCTGTGTACAATGACCTTAGTGTAGCACCGCCTCTCGGCGTTAGGTGGTCTTTGGAGACTAGGGGCCAGATGTATGAAGCGTTTGCGAAAAGATAACCAGTCACAAACTCGGTACCAAACACAACAAGCATTGAAAATGCAATAGGTCTCGCCTTTGGGACCTTATAAGTGTTTAACCATGCAACAGTTAATGTTGTTGCACCAAGGTTATTGTGCTGCATAACTAAATACTTATAAGGTCCCAAAAGCGAGACCTATTGGCTATGCCAATGCTTGTTTCACTAGTTTTTTAGCGTGAAATGAATTCCTGCATTGAAAATGGACGTGGGGATACATTTCATGCTAAAATATTGCATTAAAATCCAGATTTGCATCTTGCATAATTTTCTTAAATGTGTCTTTTTTCTGAAATTTCGTGTATTTACGCAAAAGGAAGTTATTCAAATTTTACACACAAGTACGAAGGTTGTGGCTCATTTGTTTTTCTGTCAGAATTCCCATCTCAAAGAATCTAAAAATGTAGTGAAGAGAAGTGTGTATATAAGTATGTGGTAACTGGAAAACACGAGCCTAGCTGAAGGGCATCAGAGAGCTGTACATAATCAAATACAAAGGTACAGTCAACCAGTGCAGGGGCACAGCTCAAGCCCCTGCAGTGCAGGCGGGCCCCCGAACTTCAGTGGTGCATCAACTCTTTTGGGGGTCACTATTCAGCCCAAAACCCAAAAAATAGCTATGAGTTATGGGACACTTAGGGGCCCCTCTTCACACTCTCCAGGGGGCCCCAACATTTATGTTACACTACTAAATGGGGGATAGGAGAGGTAGCTGGATTCTAGGAGCAGAGGTAGACAACTACTGCACCATGAGGTAGTGTTCTGTAAAGTGTCTTCAGCTCTTTCCTAAATTAGAACAGTGTTGGGGAAGTCCTGATGGACACCGGGAGGAGTAAGTTTAGTCTCAGATCAGATGAGAGCTCAAATGGGAGAGCGCTGTCACAGTGAAAGAGTCTTGCTAGTAATGTAAACATATTTCTAATAATAGAATGATTTGGGAATAGCTAGCACAGAGTTCGAGGAAAGAATGGTGGAGAAAAATAAAATGTTGGGAAATGAAGTCAAAGTTTATAATGTGAACACGAACGTCATTCGAGCATTTTAAGCAAAGGCAGATGGCCAGATTCATGGGGTGGGAGGGTGTCCTAGCTCCAGCATAGGAAGAAAGGCCGAATAAATGTTGCACTGTGTGCATCAGCTCTCACACATTCAAATTAAATGCTGTCTCTGCTGTGCGTACAGAGATGAGGCTTCTCCTATTTAACACGATGTATTTCTTTGACAACCTGATTATTATTCACTTAAGAGTGTCATGCAATGTCCTTAATGCACATACGCAATTGGATTACACAGCACTTCAAAATCTATTATGTGGATCTCACTTTATAATCTAATTGTACAATAGACTCCCGTCGCCTGCATAATGCTGAAGAGAGAAGTGTTTTAATTACTCGCAGGTTTATTTATTGCCCATCTCTTTCTGGTCAAAATTAACAATGACAAGCTCTACTGCAGACATGAAAACCAAGACAACTTCAACAATTTCTGGTGTTGTCTTACCATCATTAAATAGTACTTATAAGGAACTCACAACCCACTGTATTACATGGGCCCAGTCTAAACAAATAGAACCAGGTGCATCACAACAACTAAATGTCAAGTTTAGTTGTAATCCAAATTCAGCATAATGAATTGGTAGCCCCTGTCGTGTTCATGTCTCTTAGCAGGATGTAAAGTATCCATCCGTGTTTGATACTTTGGCCAACTCGCCATCTCACGACATGTAGAGAGCCCCAGCTATGGTTCTTAGCTTCCATGTTAACTGTTACATGGAGATGCTAGTAGAACTGATTTAGCTTAGGCACTTACATAAATCAATATCCCTAAAGAATTTTAGGGTGTCGACTGACTGTAGAGTATGTCCACCATATGAGAGACTGATTTAGTGACACTGAAAATTGTGTGGCTCATTTTTTCCTTGAACTCAACCTTACAAAGATAGAAGTAATATTCACAGAGTTTTTTGTGTGTTATGCTTGGCTTACATGCACAAATAGCCTTTTTGACAAGACATAAACCACTTTATACAATTCTTAAAAAATAGTTTTGCACTAGTAAACAGATTTACACACAAAGATTTTCATTTGAGTAAATCTTCTTCCAGGAGTGGAGATTGGGTATTCCAGTGCAGGAAGGCCATGTGAATGTGTGCACACTCATAAACTTACATGTTTGCAGTATTAACAAACTTGTTTATGGCCCCTACCAAAGAGCAGGGTGGGAAGGTGAATGGAACGCCCACAGGACAGGTGGTGGTTTGGGGGAAAGAGTCCTTCACGAGGAAAATATTTTCCCCAAGAACAATGAAAACACAAAACCACTTAAGATGTACATACACAGGAGCTGCTCACAAGCATGAGCATAGCCAATATGTCTTACTTTTTTTTTTTTTATAAATCTTTTTATTGTAACAGGGCAAAATTATGGCAGTACATCATCAATCTTACATTAGCACCCCTTCGTCCCCCATGTATTGCTCATGGGGCACGCAGGGCCGCCACCCTTCTTAGTTCCTGGAATATTGGCACCATCAAATTGTTTCCGCTTGAACCAAGGCAAGGGGTGTGACCCCCACCGGGGGCGCACACTGACTTCCCCTAAATACACTCCATTTATCCCAGATTTTCCCCCATTTTTTCGGGCAGCCTCTTTGTGCATAAACCGTTTTCTCCACCACCATGCACCCAGTCCATATCCTTCTTCCAGTCCCGCAGTAGGGGCGGGGAGGAGGCCCCCCAATGACGCGCTATATTTCTTTTGGCCAGCATAAAGACCAGGGTTACCCAGGTTTGGTCCGCCCTCCCTAGGTTTGTGTCCTCCCACACATTCAAAAGGCACCATTTAGGTGATATCTGGAGCACTTCTAGCACCACCCCGGACATACAGTCCTCCACTGCCTGCCAGTAGAGCTGAATCTCTCGACATTGCCATATGATATGGTAGAACGATCCTGTTTCTCCGCACCCCCTGTTAAAGGCGGCTTCCACACTACGTCCCGTCTTCACAAGTGTTGTGCATGAAATGTATACTCTGTGTAATATTTTGATTTGGACTAGTCGAAACCGGCCCCTTATTGCTACTTCCCTCGGAGAGGCCAGGGCCTCCAGCCATTCCTCCTCCTGCAAATCTAGGATGTCAACACTCCAGCGATCTTTCAGAACTGCGAGCGAGTCAGGTAAGTTATTGATTAGCTTTTTATACGTTAGTGAGATCGCTTTTTTGGAGAGATGTTCCTCGAGGGGTCTACACTCCAGAGGTGACGACTCCGTGAGCTCAGTTCCCTTGGGAACTGCCGCCTGTATAGCATGGCGGATCTGCAAATATCGGAAGTATTCCGTCTTAGCCAGATCAAATGTTTTCTGTAGGTGTTCAAATAAGATCATTCCATTACTCGTATATAGATCACCCAACCTGGAAATACCGATTAAGTCCCATTGAATGAAGCACTTTCTTATGCCCGTTGTCCCTAATTGCTGTGATTCCCAAAGTGGTGTGGCTCTGGTGAGTTTATTTTTCCATCCTAGTCTGGAGAGAGTCACATGCCATTGACGAATCATGACCCTCAATCTTGAGTCTTCATGGGTCAGTGTAAAGTGCATGGAGATACCCTCTCAGTTGCATTACCAGCCTATCCATCTGGTACGCTGGTTCTGTTAACGGCTGATGGACCCATTGATTAACGGTTGCAATTTGGGCTGCCATATAGTACATCTGGATATGTGGCAATGCGATCCCACCATCGTACCATCCACGGGTCAGTTTGTTAAGTGCGATCTTCGGCGGGCCACCATCCCACAGCAGTGAACGTACCTCCCTGCTTATTGAGCTAAAATATGAGTCTTGAACCAGAAAGGGCGTATTCTGCAGTACGTATAAAAATCTCGGCAGGGCCATCATTTTAAACAGTGCCGCCCTGCCGAGAAGTGAAAGCGGAAGGGCTCGCCAGTGGCAAACATCACCCCTGAGTCGCTCCAGAGGAGGCAGGAGATTGCTGGCGTGAAACCGGGCCTGATCAGTTGTAACAAAGATACCCAAGTAATGGAAACCGCCCGTAGCCACCTTTACCTCACAGGTCAGCGGTAGTTTAAATATGTCTTACTTTTTGTGAGAGAAAGCATTTGGTCAACAGTTGGTCCACTCTGTGTGTGTTGCTCACAGCTGTCCGAGAAAAAACTACTATAATGAAGTAAACTCTTGGGCTCCAATAACATAGAAGCTGGGAGTAGGTGCCCTATGTTGAGCATACTGCCTGAGCAGAATTTAGCCGGACCTTCAAATAGGAGTATTATAAAAAGGAGTCAATGGATGCAGTTTGTGTTTAAAATGACTACTTTAAAGGCCTAATCAGCAAAATATTGCATTATAGATACTTTTGTCAATGGACCAATATTATCAGTGCATCTTGTAAGAAAGCATATTCTTGTGCACTTCTTTACTTTGTGAACAAAAAAAGCTGGTAATCCTTCAAAATGTTATCAGGACAACAATGTTACACAAATGAATGTGCACAGGTAAACAGCCTTAGCCTGCGAAAACAACAAATAAGACTACTTCCTAAACGGAAAAGCCATGGAAGAGCATTTAGAACTGTATCATGTCAGTAAAGCAACATATTAAAGAACACATACTGACTCTGAAACACAAGCCACGCTCCATGGTGCTTCTTTAAAGCAAAAAGAATACTTGAGCACCATCACTCCAATATGAACACAAATGGGGCAATGGAACCATCCAAGAAATGAAACAGTCTTCATAGCAAACCATGAAAAACCCATAAAAGCCAATGGATGAAGTGGGCAAATCAAAGCCCACGCTCTCTGTACTGCTTCTAAGACGCACCTTTTTTAAAATATTGGCAACATGAGGTCTCCCAAACACCAGAAGCTGTCTTTAGTGGGACCCAAAAATGATGCTGACTTCTTTGTGTGTGGAAAAGCAGAACACTAGGTTGACTCCTGATAATGTCTTCAGAAAAAGAGAATACCTACTTGTTCTCCAAAATTCTGACAATAAGCCCGACAGGAGGATCAATACTTCCAACAAAACATTGGGCCGTACACAAGAGTCGGCCCGCTGCTTCAACTTACAGCAATTGTTACTCCATGATCTAACGAGGATGACTATTACGCAAATGTATGTTTGTTTCCTTGAAATATCAGTTGTAACGAGAGTTTTGGCTATAATATAGTCACCTGTTTTTTGTAATCAAATATGTATTTTATCATCTGCAAATATTATTGTAAGCAAGAAAATCATTATTCTTTACTCCATTAACAATATTTTTACTACCAATTTCTAAATGTAGGGCGTTGTATTTGTCTCTCTTGGAAATGCCTGGTATCAAGATCCAAAATGTATAATGATGTCGGAGAATGAAAAAAAGACACGTATTGACTGCCCATTTCACAGATTACATGAGAAACAAATAAATTATGTTCTATCTGAAAAATAACATCTTTGTCCATCTGTTAGACAGCAACTCTCGTCTGACAAGTTCCCAAAAACCTAAAAAAACAGCGTAATCACTGTGCTTGTGGGCTTTGTACTTTGGACAGAACTATATCATGTGACATTTTTCCTAAGACAGAGGAGCAAACCAGGTATATGGATGTAGGAAGGGTTTCTTTTCCATTGAAAGGTTTTCACATCTATAGTCATGCAGTAACATTTTACACCCCCAGTGGAATTACAACGACTTCTCGTAAACTGGCTCAGACTTTATGTAGACTCTAGCCAAGCTGAACCAATAACAAATATATGATCATTATGAGTCAGAGTAGACTCATCCAAGCAAAAAGACAGCAATACGTAAATGTACATAGCAGACTTACAAAGGTTTAAACGACTCCCATGGCTTGAGTGGAATAACTTTACATGATGCTATTATGCAACTAGTTACTATTCAACCTTTGACTATTCTGCTTTTGCCTGCGAACTCCAGGATTACCCTGCAACTTGCAATGAGGGTCTAAGGGGGTGCTTGACTGACTTCACTTTTGGGACTGTTTTCTCAGATTCTCACACATTCGGTCTCAAATTTACTGGGTAATTTGACCACAATGCTATAGGAAGAGCTCAAGTTGGGGGTTGACAGTGTTACTCCTCTATTCTTGGCAGAGGGCATGAAGGGTTTATATCCTTTAGCCCAAGGTCCAAGGAGAGCTCTGAGGAGTTTATGTTGTCACCCTTTGCCACCACGCTCACATTTTTGAACAATGTGTGCCACCACACACTATTGAACTGTCACCTCACAGTGTTTTAATATTCAACCTTCCATCTCACTAGTAATGTTTATGTAGGTGAGTGGCCATGCAGAAGCTTATCTTTGGATCTCATATTTGATCTCTTTATTTGATCTTAAAACTTCTATGTCTTAATCAGGCGAAAAAGCAGTACCGTAGGCTCTTGATTAATAAATGTATTAATTAGTTTTATATTAATGTGTACACCATGTCTATACATTTTACAATCATTACACACTATACTATACAAATGATTAAATGTTTATGAATGCATGGATTATGCTTTAAATGTAGACTCACTTATTCACAGCTTCTCTTTAGACAAAAAGAACGAGCTACTTACCTTTGGTAACAATGTATCTGGTAGAGACACAGTCTAGCTGCATTTTCCTTAACTTAGAATATCCCCCAGGCATCAGTCTGGATCCGGAGGTTTTTCAGCAGTACCTCTGCGCGCCGGGGGACGTCGTCCACAGATATGACGTCAGTGGAGCCACATAAGTCCCTCCCGGCGCGCTGATGTCAGTTTTCTACTGTGAAACTTTTCCGCGCCACAATGCGGAGCCACTACTAAAACTGTGAGAGTGTGGGAACAGTGTGCCAAAAAAGATCAAAATCTTTGTAACAACAACGACAATAAATAATAAAATGATGAGAAACATCACCATGTATGACAGTGACGGAGCACTCCATACTGTAAGTACTGAAGTTATAGAGCAGAGTACCCGCCTCTAGAAACAGTCTCACAAAAGCAAAGAATCATACCCTCCTATGAGGCAAAAACGCAATGGAAATGAAAGTCATGATAAATGACAAGCAGTCTGCCACCACAGGAATGTCATTGTAATGGGCAACAAGACTGTAACAACATGACTTATTGCAATAGATCACATTTCTGCAACAACAGAAAATGTGAAACCATACTCCCATTAATGACCAATTGACTGTAGCATAGTCAAATAGGCCCCAAAGTAACGGAGAAAAAATAAATCAGGGGGGAAGGGAGGGAAGAAGGACATGACCAATCTCCACACTGGAAGAACCAGGGTGTAAGAACGTAGAAAGACATATGAGCCCACCATCCAATCACGAGAATGGGTGGAGAAACAACAGACAAAACAGAATGAGACATCCTGACCTAGGAAAGAGATGTAGTAGACCACCCCGCAGGGAGACAAAGGTCACCGGTCAAGAGACCGGAGGGCAGAACCCAACCTGAAAAGGCCCTCGCAGAGCGGGGAGGATGGGCGGGCGTTAAGGAATCTGCGGCTTGACTGTGTCTCTACCAGATACATCGTTACCGAAGGTAAGTAACTCGTTCATCTGATAGAGACATCTAGCCGCAGATTCCTTAACTTAGAATAGATACCAAAACTATACCCCATTGGAGGAGGGCCTGTGACTGAAACCCACCAAGTTCCAAAAGCGAACTAATCCCTCAATAATATTGGCTGAAACAGGTGGGGACAGCAATGCTAGCGTGGCTGACACTAGACCCATTAAGCTACGTAAGGGAGCCTTAACAAGGGGAAGCAATGGCACCACAACCAGTCAGAGGACGATACAAGACCTCTCTCATCTAGGAAGGGACGAAAGGAAATCACAAACCCAGAATGGCCAGTGCACAACAGAAGAAATACCATAACTTCTACAAGAAGAAGTTAAACTGAGCACAGGATCCCATTGATCTGCAAAAGATAAAGACCCAGAGAAGGGACAAAAACAGCATGACAGATTCAGAGCGCACAAACTGAGCATGCACCGCTGTGGATGCTAAAAATGACATGTGGAGGGACAAATGTCACCATGTACGGATATACAGAACCATGAACACCAGGAGATACATGCATGTGGATGAGAGGGAAACACATAAGTAGATAGCGTGGACCGTGAGAACCACACCACACATATGCAAAAGCCCAATGAAATGTAGCATCAACAGCACATATGCATCGGCAAAAAGAGACGGACGCATCGCCAAGTAGGCAACTGGCCAACCATACCCAGAGGTACAATGGTTAAAGGACACCAGCAAAAGCCAGGCACACACATAAGGCTCGCTCCTATGAGAGAGAGAGAGAGAGAGAGAGAGAGAGAGAGAGACAGTATCTGGGGCTAAAACTACAGCTAGGAAAAACCTAGTATGTGTGCCCTCTCGCTGTGTGTATATCTCATGACCTATAGACATATAGGCACATATATACACACATATATAAACCCCTGTGTCTGTTTTTTTTTTTATTTAGAAAAAATGAAAGACAAGGGGAGCTCGAAGAGCATGCCCTAGACAAATATAGGAGGCCGCACAATTGGTACCAACGGCACCGATGTGAACCATAGCAGGACATAACGTATGTCAAAACACAGTAATACACATACAGTCAGAAAATGTATATATATAACCATACACAGATACTGTATAATGACAATGAGTATCCTGAACAAGAATACTTCCACTGATAACATCAACAGAGGCCAGGAGCGGAGGGACCTGAGCCCCTGCTTGGCAATGAACAGAGGGACTTGAGCCCCTGCCTGGGAAGTGCAGAGGAAAATAGGGGCACAAGACAACGTGCAGCAGTGACGTGTCCGGAGTAGACACCACTGCCGAGAGGCAAAACCAGACAGGGTCTGAGCCGTGAGAGAGCCCTAAGCACTTCCCAACACCAGAGATTGAAGAGTAGACAATACCACAAGAACAGAACGCAGCCAACGCTGTGGCGCAGATGGACCGCAGGCACCCCGTGACTGTGAACATACCCAGTGTGTACTCACATATCGTGTCAGCACTGAACACGGAACAGAGACTGTTCCGGAGTGGAACAGAATAACATGCCCACAAGGGACACTTGCTTAAGTTCAAGAAAGCCAACTCGGGCAAAAAAGGGGTAAAAGCACAGCGAAAAGCCTGAAAAAACAGAATGAAGACGTGAACACGCCGCGGTGAGCCAGGTGTGGCAGAAACCCAACAAAACTCTGGAGAAGTCTGCATCCACAGAGGCAGAAGAGCATTACGGACTAACCGTAAAATACAAACACATAAGCTCCAAAGAGAGCCATGTCAATCCTGCGGGTCTCACCAGAGGAGAGGTCCCACATCAGTAGGTAGAGCGTGAAGCCTACAGTATGAACCATAGGAAAATTCCCCAGAGGGGTAGAAGATAACCATCCTAAGAAGACTTTGCAGAAGTCTACCGAAAGGATCTACACCATTCCGAAAGGAACTACACCATCCAGGAAGACAGTCCCTGGAGCACTGAAGAAACGTCCTATGCAAGGAAGAGCGGCTATATAATAATAACCAACGAATACCCCACATAGGGTATGTCACATCCCTATAAAAGTCAAGGGACACCTCTTGAGACCAGCTCTTAGACAGAGGACTCAAAAGTAAAGGCAGAAACAGATGACAAGCTGTACCAAATAAAGGCAAAAACAGCTGACTAGCCGTACAGTCCGTCTGGGAAATAACAGCGTGAATCAATAGAGGGATACCAGAAAAAGCAGTGACTACTGCAACCAAAAGTAGAAGTCAGCAACCAGGACTAGAAACAATGGATATCATGGAAACCCAGACATGAGACATTGGACCGCTAAGTCAGCATGACTGTCAAAAAGGGTGGCTCCATCAAAGGGCAAATCCCGCAGAAGCTCCTGAACATTTTCAGGGAAACTGCCATCGCGCAGCCAGGCATGGCGACGTAGAGCAACTGACCTGGCCAAAGCCCGACCCACAGAGTCAGTGGTGTCCATGGCTGACCGAATGGAAAATTGGGCTAGTTCCAGACCATTGTGAAGTAACCGATCCAGGTCAGCCCGAGGGCTGTCCGAAAGAGACAGAAGGAGGCACTCGACCGAGTCCCAAAGGGCAAAAGCAGCTCGTGCAAACACACAAGACGTGTTCAAGGACCGAAGGCCCGAGCTCGTGGACGCAAAGACATGGCGGCCACACGACTCCAACCATCGAGACTCCCTAGTGGGTGGAAGTAACGGGGGAGGGAAGGAAGGTAGCGGGGCTGAGACTACCAGCCCGTGAGCCCTAGGGTGGAGGGACAAATAGACAGGGTCATCTGGAGCTGGGCGATGACGATATGAAATATCACGACCCACAGGGTCTCCCGATGAGGGCCTCGCCCAAGTCCCAAGAAGAATGTCATATAATGACCCGCCAAAAGGCAGCAAGGGCCCCACCTCCACGGCACCCTGGTGGAGCAGATGCAACAAGGGATCAGAAGGCAGAGAGACTGATGGAGGCTGCATCTGTAAGATGTCCACAGCTTTGCGAACAGCTCTCGCAAAAGCCGCACCAGCCTCCGTGGCCATTGTAGGTGGCGACAGTAGATCATCATTAGGGGACGGTTGCAGGCTAACACGTCCACCAAACGGCAGAGACTCTGCAGCCCGAAGAAGACTAAGGGCCTGCCAACGCTCCATGGGCACCCGCTCCGAGGAGCATGTAAACAACCCTGGGGGTGGGAAACCCTCAGAGGCCTCTCCTCCCATCAGCCGAGGGACAGCAGAGGACGCCACCGGGGTCGACCGACATCGAGATGGCGTTGCATCGTCGTCGACGAATGCCAGAAGGGACTCCACCTCCCGGCGTCGGGCCGGTGTCGTCTCGACCTCCACCGAGATGGGAGACTGCGGGGAGGAACGGCGTTGACTCGGAGTCAAGCCCCCCGCTGCAGCCGCATCCGACGTCGGCGCAGGGAGCCCCACAGGACTGTGTAGTGGCGCAGCAGGAGGACTGCGGCCGGACGTCTGACTGGGATGCCCCTCCGGGCCATGTTCCGACATCGCAGCGACTCCGGAACCGGAGTCAGGGCAATCGATGGGCGCCGAGGGCGAACCCGCCGGCGAATGCCAAATCTGAGTCTCTACCCCCTCTGTGGGGCCCGACGGCACGCCAGGGAGAGGGGGTGACCCAAAGATGGCCTGCAATGCCTGTAAATAGGCTTTCATCTGGGTCCTAGTCGCCCCAACACCAGGAAAAGGTGGGTAGGTGGGGGCCGTCTTCTGAGGGCCCGTGTCCGGTGGAGATTGGGAGCAGCGGGTCCCGACGTCACGTTTATGTGAGGCGACGACCTCCGTGACTTCCTCTTGTGATTACCTGCCTCAGGCGAGCGACGTCCGTGGGAACGACTACGTGACTCGACCCGAACAGAAGCCCCAGTTCGAGATGGAGACCGGCAAAGCTTGGACTCTGAACGGGACATCCGGGCGGTCAACAACTTCATCTGATGTTCCCGCAGGGACTTCGGCTTCAGCTGCCGGCAGGCATCGCACTCCTCAGAGTAGGGATGCTCTCCCAAGCACCACATACAGATCGCGTGTGGATCCGTCGCTGACATATGCCGCAAACAGGTTTCACACGACTTGAAGCCCGAAGGCATCGCACACTGTTCCCGGATGCTAAAAGGCGTCGGTAAGGCCTGAAAACAAAAACAGGCCAGAGGAATCGCTTCTTCTGGATCCGCATTGAGACGCGGAAAAGAAGGAAACTGACGTCAGCGCGCCGGGAGGGACTTATGTGGCTCCATTGACGTCATATCCGCGGACGACGTCAGGGTGGAGCCGTGTGGCGCTGTCCCCCGGCGCGCAGAGGTACTGCTGAAAAAATCTCCGGATCCAGACTGACCCCTGGGGGATATTCTAAGTTAGGGAATCACCGGCTAGATGTCTCTATCAGATGTTGATGTACCTATATGTTTGGGTTAGATATGTATACAATGTATCAATCACACATAAGGTGATGGGCGAATGTTTGCAAAAAGTTTATCCAGTGTCAGTTGCTCGGAGTAGCATTCCAACCAATCATTTTTCGCCCGCTGGTCCACTCTAGACAAAGGTGTTCCTTATGCATATCAGCACTGGCCCTGCTCCTCATGGGAACAGTCGATCCCAAACTGCCAGTCCAGGCCCCCAACAGAAGGGAACACAAGCAACACCAGACTTGTTTTGGCATACTGCCCATCACCTTTTTGTTTGATTAATGTAACCACCAAAGTGGCAAAGGGAATGCCCAGACGTGGTACACTTGCTCAGTGTGCCATAGGATCCGACTATACCTCACTGACGAGGCCTAACAAGACTGACACCGGTCTCGGGTTGCTTGAGTTCCCTTCTGGAGGGGGCCATGCTTTGCATTTCCGGACCAGAAGAAAGGATGCCGAAGATGCTGTCTACTAATAGAAGACAGAATTTCGGGTTAGAGTAGTCTACTAATTTTAATAAGTTCAGATATAAGGGAGGTAGAAGAAGAGCAAGAAAGAGTGATGATTAAGAAGCAGAATTAACACATCTGGGCCCAGTAGGAGGGTAGTGCAATCTGAACAAAGGGTCTGGGCGGTGGGAGAGAGTAAAGAGGGGACAGAAGGGTAGGCAGATTAAGTAGTGGTGAATGATATGACTACAAGGGCAAATATGCACAGCTCTGTTAATGGAAGGTGCAAAGTTGCTTTTATTACTTTTCCAACTATGTATCTGATGCTGTCCTTCCTGTTCTATCTGTGAGACTTCTGGGACCAGTAACTAGTTCTAATATTCTCTGTTTCCTTTTTAAATTCCTTATGTAGTGTCAGTACTGCTGAGTTTATCTAAGGGTGCACCAGGTAATTCCAGAAAGTTTGTAAAACGGATCAATTTCAAATGTCATTTAATTTTGTGAACCTGGAAGATAATGTCATCATTTATGTCTTTGTTTTTTTTCCCATTATAGGTCTTTATACTTACAGTATTCTATTCCCAGGACAATGTCTCGCAAATACACTCGAGCCTCCTCTTCCGTGAAGACTTGCTCAGTAGGCACTTCCATCACAGGCCTGCAAATGAAAGAGACGCTTTGAATATGTGAACACAGAACGAATTCTTCTGAAAGGCATGCAAGACTGTGGTCTATTCTTCAGTAGAAATCATCCCCAAGATCAGATCGGCGATAACACACCTGTCTTTCAGAGTTCATCAGCAAGTACAAGGCAGTATGTGTTTTCTGCACACTTTTTCATTCCTTTACTGGTTGCCAACTAATACATTTTTTGTGTTGCTTTAAAATGGAATTTGAAAGCACTGGCATGCACAGAGATATATCTTGGCTTTTCCAGGGGCTATTTGTAGTAAAGTGCAAAAGTGAAGACAAGTTCTAACATCTCTTCCTCCTTTATAAAAGGCATGAGCTTCTGGTGTCTGGAAAGTTTTTTAATTGGTAAAAGTGGCTCAGAGCTTTTCTTATGCGCACCGCCATGGCTGCTGAATGCGGGGTTGCGGTATACCACGGCTGCCTTGTTCTGATTCCACCTAGTGTCTTTTTCCTACACTCCCTGTCTGTCTCACTCTTATAGGTTCTTTCCATCCTCGGTTTCCCCCTTTGTCACTGTTTTATTATGTTTCTCTTCCTCCCTCTTTATCCCTTGTCTGCTTTTCCTCTTACTTACTCTGGGTTAAAAGTCTGATGATGAAAAATATGTACTCATCTGCAAAAACGGGTTTTAATGCCCACCACAAATTAAGCACCAATTCTGACTTAGAAGTGCACTTCCTAAGTACATTTGTTTGTAGTAGAATCCACAAAGATAAAAGGCAAAAATGTTTTTTAAACTATTACAAAAAATATTGCATGGCAGTCCTGGCCTATAAATCGCACGGTGGAGTGCGAACACTGCCATTTAACTATGTGGCTAAACCCATCAAAAGGTGCTTTAAAGCCAGTGACATCCTCTTTCACAAGTGTGTGAATGGCACAATGTGCCCATGAACAGTACAATATTACTGTGTCTATAATGGTTTGTTCTCAAAAGACATTTTGCCATTGAGATTTTCCTTTGCAACTAATGGATGTCTGACAGCCTGTGCCACAGCAACTGAAGTTCAGACTCCATCAATAATACAATTTCTTTTCCTTTACTAATGCATTTTCATATCACGCTGCAACAACAGAGCTCGCAAGTATCCCAGACGCACGCGCGAGTAGCTCATCCACATAAGGTCTTCTATTTGCGCTCTGTGAGTTGGCAGTCCTGTTTTTCCCTGTACCAAGTAAGGACCGACAATTCCAGGATGAGAAGCAAAAACTTGGATGAATTTAAATTTTCTTCTCAGAGCTTTTATTGCCTGAAAGTAGCACATCTTATCATCATCATCACCCCACTTATCTCATTTCACATCAGAAATGATTAGCTGAGCGCACAACCTAGAAATTGATGAAACCTTGAACTTCCAAAATCCTAGATATCCTCCAAGAAGCTATCCTTTTCTGGAGGCTCTTGCATGCTACCAGACAAAGGCAGAAGATCCCTCTCCGTTCCCCTTTAGGAAGACTACTACACGACAGATCCTTTCTCGAAAATTCTCCCAGTATTTAATGCACTTTACTGATTCATATCAATAACGCTCCTTCGTTTCAGATTTTTAAATCACCCTTGATGGACCATCTCTTGGGAAACCTTTGTATCTGGCTAATCTCAGGAACCTCGGGTACCTCTCCGCAAGCTCTCTGCTGTCTGTGCATCAAGAGTGGAGGATCCCGGACTCATGATTTCCTCCTCTCTCTGTACAGACGATCCCCTTCTTCTAAACTTGTTCCCTCTAGCTTGTTGCTGTGACATAAATCTCCTACAATGCTCCAGCGCCTTTCTATGCCCTTTAACATCACACCCTGTGGGTCTCCGTCTATATTTCGCTATAACTCATGTCTTTTTTTTCATGTTGATTTATGCTTGTTTCTGTTGCCTTTTCACCTCCCATCAGAACCACTACAATTACGCTAGCTATTAGCCCTGGATAGTCAGCATCTTGTAATCCTGCTATCATCTAATTTGTGACTTAATGTGATCCCGTGAAGCTGTTTCTTCCCTACCTATATCCTTGCATTGTCGTTCCACTCCTGATTATATATTGTAATTTCTTCTCATTGGCAATTCGATTTATTGTGGCTTTTTCATGCAATGTTCCACTTATAAGCATGCTTTATTGTCTTGAACTTCAACTCTGATTATAAAGCTCCCTGAAACCTGTTTTGGGTGGAGTTTGCTCTATTGAAGACAATATAAATAAACGAATAAAAATACACTGAAGAGGGACAATATGGTGATCTTCCTTGTCTTTACTCGCCATGCGTCCCCAGTCTAAACTTCAGTGTGCCAGTGGGACATAATGCGCATTTTTCAAGGAAATGTTGTGTTTTCTCCTTAGACGTTCAATCCTTTTTAGGTCGAGCGTGAGCCAGCGCGCAAGCGCTGCTCTGCGAAGATCTGGGGTAGTTCAGTACGGGGAGAAGCCCCATCCACTCCCCCGCCCCTATTTTTCATTGGCTTGTGTCTTTGTCCTTTGTAAATGCTGGGTTTGATTCCTTAATTGGCTTCTTAGTCCCGCCTTAATTTGGCCATGTTGTCATTTGTAGCCTCCCATGGCTACTGGCCCCTTTACATAGTTGCTACACGTACATGTACTTTCTTTTTAGTTTCCTGTTCCCGCACCCCCTCCCGTTGTCCGCGTTCCCTATGTTCCCGCCCCCCTACCGTTGTCCATGTTCTCCATCCTCCCGCCCCCATCCCGCTGTCCGTTGTCTCGCAGCTCTTGGTTCTTACACCGTACCTGTATCCGAGTCCATTCGGCAGCCGGGTCCAGATTTGATAAATGACGTCTGTCCCCTCAAATCTCACTGTTGAACCGAAGGACTACAAGCCCCAGTGCCCCATGCTCCCTCTCTGCCCCCTGCTCGGGACTCAGCCAGGCTCAGACTCTGAAAGAGAAAGTGCAGCGGGCCGAGTCACCTTCAGAGCGGGGATCAGAGTGCTACATCTACGAGGAGCCTCTCCTCCCACCCAGGCTGGCCGAAGATGAACAGGCAGGCAGACCTGCGTCCGTTGCTCCCGCATTCTTCTCTTTACTCCCAGGGGAGGTGAGGCAGGAAAGTCCCAGGCTTGGGCCTAGAGGCTCAGCACGCTCTTGACGAGGCACTTAGGGGATGGGCCAACGCTGTGTCAACTCCATAACGTATAAACGGAGAGACACCCAACTGGACTGTGTAAAGCAGACATATGTAGCACATTTGCTGCGGTTCTTAGCATCATTGTGTTTCTGTCCTAGACCCGAAGGCACAGTTGGAACCATAAACGTGAGGCGCAAATCACAGTCGTGTGACAGTGGGCTTAAGGGTCTGAAAAACTATACTAAACTCGGTGGGGAGGAGCCGCCGCTGAAACCCTGGTCCCAATCAGATGCATGCCAACCACAAACATTTATGTGTCTCACTGCCTCAGCCAGACATTTTCTCTATACATGTTTTCTGCTGGTGTTACAGTTATGAGTGAGAATGAGTGAGCAATTACATTTTAAAGTGCACACAACTCTTCACACTTTGTGTAAGCATTGCGTACAAGAGCAGAGACACTAGGCCTCATTGGAGGGGGATATAGCATTCAGAAACTAAAATGTATATTTTCGGCCTGAAAATGCCTGTGCATTTGTTTGTGCAATCCACCTATCTTCAAGTAGCACATGCTTTCTTCTGCATGTCCCCAGTTTATAAAGACGCGTGGTAGCAGTTTTTATGAAGTCTCTCTCGTGCAGATTTGCTGTATTTTAGGCACCATCTTGGTGAAATGCAGGCCACGTTTATTGTCTACAACATAAAACTATTGCACATTTAGATTTCTCTCATGGTAACTGAATGGTAGCCAGCTTAGAATCCCTTATTCACAAGAGAGAGTGAGAGAAGCAGATCAGTTGCAATCTCCCAGATACAATCACATCACAAAAGGCAACTGCTGGTGTCTATACATCCGTTGTGGATATTCAGGCAACAAAAGGAAAGAGAAGAAGGAAAAAGTAAAGGGTCCCACTCTGGTTGAATATTAATCCTCCAACTATCTTAGGGTGAAGGGATATCAAAAGATATTGGAGAAGACGCCTCACTCACTATTGTGACATGCTTCATCATAGGCGTCTTTCCACACCCAGGTAAGATGGTACTACCTGGGCGGACTCAACCAAAAGATATTATGGGAGTTCTTATATAAAATATTGACTGGCCATGCAGGGAACCAGATGAGTGACGTTAAAAATACCTACAGGTATACCCAAACCATGTGTTTATTCATAGGGTACCTGGGGTACTAGATAAAAAATGTGATACAAAAGAAAAGTGGTTTTTTGAACATTAATCATCAAACATTATCGCATGTATTACATGCAACTATGAGGCCTAGTGCGCTCACCTGTTTTTTTGGTCTTCCAGTAGTATTTCTACTGGGTAACGCTCGGTGGCAGGCAGGACGGGAGCATTAGGTGCACCGGCGGTGCGTGTACTTTGACGAATGTTTGACTATAAGACAGCACCGAACCTCCTGACCCGCATGGTGCTTAGTAGCATTACCCAGTAGAAATACTACTGGAAGACCAAAAAAACAGGTGAGCGCACTAGGCCTCATAGTTGCATGTAATACGTGCAATATTTTAAAAGCAGGGATACTTAAGAGTAGAAATTCCAGCCCTGAAGAAGGCCCCAGACCCGCTACGGCTCTAGTGGTGGGCCAAAACATGTTGGCATTCTGATGCGGGTATAATTGAATGATTAATGTTAAAAAAAAAACTTTTCTTTTGTATCACACTCGAGAACACGGCGCTGATGTGGGGACCTACACGTCCTTCTTACGTGCTCTAGGTTTGGCTCATGACGAAGATCCACGGTTAAATGCGACGTGGACATCGGAACATAGATTTTTAATTTTCCAGTGGGATGGAATTATCACCACTGATAAAGGAACATTTTGGACTCTTGTAAGCCTTGAGAAAGTCGCGGGACAAAATTCCTTTTGTGCGACGAAACACGTGTTGGCTGATGCAAGAACAAAGAGAATAAAGAAAAGAAACCAAGCTCGAAAATGTCTCTGTATCATTTATGCTTGACTAAAACAAATTGGATAATTGCATATTACTTAAAAGACGTGTGCTGAGGATTGTGTTTATTGTGTCTAAATGAGCCTATGAACTATGCGTGCACCGGACATGTTGAATCAGGAACTGCACAGAACAATCTATGGCATTTTGTTCTTGCCAGTCATGTTTGTATCATAATGGCGCCCCTCCCTCTGCAGCACAACAACCTGAAAGCCCTTGGCATGTTTTCTTGTCAACGGGAAGGAAACCTTGCTTCACATTCACAAAGCTTTATATTTATTGCCGTATTACACATATTTCACTTATGCTGCCACAAACCTGCACCTTTTTTATCTGCCACTTTCAGTCACCACAGGAAAAGTTAAGTCAAGAGTAGCAGAGAGTCAGCCAGACGTGCTGCTTTCCGCTGACATGACAACATGGGGCAGTGGCGTAGGAAGGGGGGTGCGGTGGGTGCGGGCCGCCCCGGGTGTCATCACTGAGGGGGGTGACAAAATGGCTAAAATATGTGTTTTAAACACATATTTTTGCCATTTTGTCAAGCCGGGGGTGACAAGAAATTTAATTTTCTGCACCGGGTACCACCTGACCTTGATACGCCACTGACATGGGGTGATGTCATTTGGGAGTGGCAGGATCGCTCAACAGAGCCATGGCTTAATATGTGTGCTTTGCACTTCCGTATGGCAAAGTATGAGCTGAACAGATTTATTGACGTCTTTCAGGTTTCGACAAATGAAAGAGGACCACTGTAGGGGCGCATTGGTTCAAATGTCAGTTGAGAGTGAGGCTAGATGGTTAAGAGGGTGACATCATTAAAGTGAATGGAGTTAATATATTTTTTGGGGGGTGATGCAGGTTTGCAAAGAGGGTGGCCTAATGGAAGTCACTGGAGACCTGCTGCCTTTTAGGAGGGTGGAGATTACAGAACAGATGGTGACACCCACCAAATGAGGATGAGTTCACAGGTTCAGTTGCAGTTTCAAGAGGGAGGGCTTAAAGCGGGACAAGGACAGATGAGCATTATCAGCGTGTTGGGAATTTGGGTGTCCTAGACGTTTAAATAATTGCTCCAGCACATCTAATTGAAGTGACCCAGGGCTGAACGCTTTATTATATGGCTCTAATTTAAAATACAAGGGCAATTGGTTAGTGACAGATTAAGGAAACTGCCATGATACCCTCCCTCTGATCTCAAACCAGTCTAGTGGCTCAAAAATACTGGACAGCGCAGAGAGGTTTTTTGTCACACACTGTGCTTAGAAACAACGCACTAGTCTTGACCTCACCGTGCACTAATAAGGATTTGCCTGACAAATATGGAACAGCATACCTAAAGATATCCGATTAGACTATCTGTTCTGTCCTTTGAAAAGAGATTGAAGAACCACTTGCCTCACAAACACCCTGACAGACGAGTCTTTCTCTTAACCTTAGGTCTCTCTAGGAATAAACAAGCTGTCTTGTCACATATGCAGGATTCTTCTGTCTGCTTCCACTCTGCCATATGGAATAACGATTCCTCCTTCATTCAGTTGGCCTTGCACTGTCAACCTCCTCAGCTCTACCTCCTCTCTCCCCCCCGTTCTTCTTTCTCAGACTGTTAACTTTTCCAATCTTCTCTAGACACTTGTTATTACTCCTGAACAGTATTTTAGTAATGCATATGCAGTCGCAGCCGGCATGTCGCGGGTGGGGGGTACGCATGGGCGGGGAAGAGGTTCATTAAAAAAATAAAATACACTTACCTTCCCGGGTCCCATGCCGTCTCAGCTCCTGGCCGGGTCCCGCGGAACAGGAAGCAGGTAGCCTCCCTCCCCTAAGCCAATCACAACGCTGCAATGGCAGCGTTGTAATTGGTGGGGACGCCAACCAACCAGGCGTCTATGGGGAGGCCATTTTCTCCATGTAGGCCGCATGCAGCCTACATGGAGAAAAGGGAGAGTGCGCATAGCTGGTTTGGTCGGCCCCAAACAGTCAGGGCCCGCAACATTGGGCAAGCCACTCCTCCCCTGCCCTCGAGCAGACCTGCCCACCCGCCTGCCCCCAACCAAACCCTTCTGCTTTCTCGCAGTGCGAGAAGGAGAAAGATAAAATGGTAGTTTTACCATTTTATGTTTCTGCTTCTCGCACTGCGAGAAAGCAGTGGGGCAACGCTCCACAGCCCTAATGGAGGAGCCGACCCTGTGCATATGGCATTATATGGCTCCTTACTTGAACTCTGAAGCCTGGAATCTCTAGGACTGTGTGATATCTCTTTAATATTTACTCCTTTGCAGTTTCAATAGGCAAACCAATTAATCTGTTTAGATGAGCAACTATCCTTTTTAGGTCGAGCCTGGGCAGCGCATGCGCTGTTCTTTGAGGTATGCTGTACTCAGGTAGGGACCTGAAGCTCTGCCCACTCTCCGCACATATTTTTCATTGGCTTGTGTCATTGTCCACAGTAAACTGTGGCTGTTCATTGGTCAGTAGGCTTAGTAGTCCTTCCTTAGTACCGTCTTGTCTCATTTTGTAACCTCCCATAGCGACAACCCATGTTACGTGTGTTGTTACTTGGTAGGCTTTAATTACAGCCTCTGAACACTATTTTCCCAAATAGCTTTGCCGTGCCTTGCAGGCAGGACACGCTCTCTCCTAACGCTTTTAAAAAATATTTATAGCACGGGCACCAAACGCATTTGTAATGCAATAGGTCTTGCATTTGCGAGAGTTTAAGCTATTGGCATTGTAAATGACAATGCCTTTTATTTATCTGTTTTAAAAACAACACATAAATAAAAGGCATTGTCATTTACAATGCCAATAGCTAAAAATCTCGTAAATGCGAGACGTATTGCATTGCAAATGCTTGTTTTCCAAGCACAGGCTTTTTTTTGGGTCTTGTTTATATTTTCGTCTCCTCAGTCTCGTACCCTACGGTCCACGAGGCAATTTTCCGTCTGCCTTCAAGCCGAGGGCAGATGATGCAGCCTCGTATAGCTGCTAATGAACTATAATTGCTCTCTGAAATTAGCAGCACAGCTGATCTCAGCACAACTCTAATTGGCTTCTGCCTACAGCCCAGGCTCCAAAGCCTGGTTCCTCGAGCTGTGCAGCGACGCCAGAGTGCTTGAAATTACGTATGGATGGAGGGTGATGTATTTCAAAGAAAGCCTTGTACGATTCCTATAATATCACACGGCAATGTAGGCGGTGGGGAGCTCGCAGAGGCTGCTACTAAGCCTCAAATAAAAATTCAAGAGGACAAATATTTAACAAAATATTGTGCATCGAATTTACAATCTTTCAATGATAATAATATATGGAAGCACATTTGATTCTTCAAAACAATGCAATGGGGCCATATTAGAGGCTTCTGGTGGCAATCCGATGCCCTCCTGCTGGTGCTTTCTTAAGTGGCGGTAAAACAAACTTATGAAACTTATGAATCTGCTGTAAAGGACCAGGTTTGGTAAAGGCGCATCCAGGGCATACGCAACACTAAGGCAGCCGCCTAGAAGACCATCAACAACTTAGTGCTGAATTATGCTTATTCTAGCTCTGACCTGATAACTTTCATAAATGTCCATGTCCTAGCAAGGTCTAGAGAGGAATACCTGGTGAAAAGGAGGACCTCAGAGAAGAACCCGAGGGTCAAAAAGGCAAAGGTGACTCACACGGATATGAAAGGCACCTCCTTTCCATTGAAATATCAAGGCGTGGTGCGTGGTGATCAGAAGTTACAAACTGGGGGAACATGCACACCAATTACACTGACTGCATGGATTCTTGGAGTGAGTTAACAGATTGGAGACATTGTTACAGAGTGGACTAGAAAGACCAATTTATACAGAGCACTGATTGTCTAAGCTTCAATGCATTGTTGTAAGAAAAAGCCTCTTTTTGGATGATCATCCCCATTTTTTCTGGACTGATGCTGCTGTGTTTTTAATTCTGCACACTCGGGCACTGCTAACAATAGACTACACTCCTGATTGGCATATTTAATTTACCTATAAGTCCCCAGTATATGGTTCAAATGTGTACCCAGGGCCTGTAAGTTAGGTTTAAATCTTTTTATTCATTTAGAAGACATAACAAGATGCAGTGAATAGTACATAGCCCCATTTGGGGGCTGGAGGCAATTGCAGTGCCATATAGAGCATCATAAAAGAAACAAGAAACAACAACCCAACCCCCCCCCCCTCCCAGATGCCCCCCTCCCTCCCTATTCCTTCAGCCCCAAGGGAAGAAGAGCGTAAATGGCGCAAGGCATTTTAGTGTGTTGGAGGTTGGGCTGGGTCTTGCAGCAGCGCGGTGAGTCGTAGCAGTCGCAGGTATTTGGGGCAAGATAGCTTGCCGAATTCAGAGCATAGCAGGGCTACAAAAGGATGCCACAGTTCAGCAAAGGTGGCCCCATCCCCCTGGAGTGAAAAAGAGATGCGTTCCATACCTAGCACATACCATAGCCTGTGCAACCACCCCTGTAGCGTGGGGACTCTGTCTGTGCCCCAGTGGGACAGTATGTTCTGTAGTGCCACTCCCAGAGCTACTCCCATCTGCCTGCCCTTGCGGGACTTGAGCGGAAAGGTGAGTCTATCGGGCAAGCCCAGGATGACATATACTGGGAAGCGTAGTATGGTAGTGTCGAAGTGTTTGTTGACCTCATCTAAAATCTGTTCCCAGTACTGCGTGAGAGTGGGGCATTCCCATAGCAGGTGGAGCAGTGTGCCCTCTGCCCCGCAACCCCTCCAGCATCCCGAGGAGCGGCTGGGGTCACTCCTGTGCAGTCTGGAGGGGGGGCGAGATACCAGTACGTTGTTATCTTAGTGGCAGGCTCTATACTAGAGATATTGTGCGCCGAATGTCTGACCCTGTAAAAGATATCCCCCCATTCCTTTGGAGATAGTGTCCTCCCCAGTTCCATCTCCCATCTGGCAGAGTTTTTTCGCATTAAGATTACAGACATATATTCCATCTTGGAGGACTGTAATGCTGGAAAGGTTATATCTGCTTCCTCTAAAACTAACCCTGTGTTATCAGCAACTACGGTAGACGAACCAAGGTTTCTTACCTTCCCTTGTATGTCTCATGAAACAACTGGTCATCTTTTGGAAGGAGTTACCTCGGGGTCTCCCTTGGATGCTTGTCCCCTTAAGGTTTTAAAGATTGGAAGGGAAGTCATTGTTCCCCTTCTCACCTCAGTACTAAATATAGCTATTACTGAGGGGCAGTATCCCACTCTTTGGAAAACCGCGGTGGTCAAACCGCTTTTAAAAAAGCTGTCTCTGGATCCTATGGAACTAAAAAATTATCGCCCCATTTCCTTGCTTCCGGTTCCAGCTAAGATTCTGGAAAAATATCTGAATTCCCACCTCAGTTCCTATTTATCGGATCACCAGCTGCTTAATGGTTCTCAGCATGGCTTTAGATGCCTTCATAGCAGGGACATCTTAAGGATTTTGGGGGCCCTGGGCCAAACATATTTTGGGGGCCCCTGTTCGCAATAACTTTGAATTCACGGTCCATTTTACGTTCATTCACACCCTTGTTATGTCACGCAATATTTAATGATACATTCAAAATGTATGAAACAGTAAAAGAAAGAAGAAAAATGAGCTGTAATTACTTACATTACATTTTATAGTGATTATGTTACTTGAATCCACACCTGAAGATAAATGAAGATCAGTGGGGCCCCCTGGTTGTGCTAGGCCACTCTCTCCTGTTGGGTATCTAAGTCACTCTAAGTATCACATATAACATTATTGAAGTAGGCCAGAGTGATGTTGTCCCATTTTCTAGCAAAATTCTGTATCCACCTGTCTAGATTTCAATCAATGTCTTGTTTCATGATATTATTTTTCATTCATTTCAGCCTGAGGTATAGAACTTTCTATGCATTTACTATTTTCAGTGCTGTTCTTCTTACCTTCTTTCTATTGTTAACATTGGTTCTTTCTTTCCTCAGACATGCTCAGAACATCACCTTTAACATTTTACTGGTGAATTTCAAATTGTTTAAGGCATTAACAATGTTGATTCTGGGACGAACTTTATTGCATGGGCTGACAGAAAACAGTAATAAATACAGAAAAGCATTGGCGTTCAACCTTCTTCAATGTGTTCTGTGCAATAGGTGGTTGTTTGGATGATATCATATACATCATGGTGCATAGGTTAAACAGAACATGATTGAGCAATTATCCTTGTTGGACCTCATCTTGTTTCTCTGCAAATCTTGTTATCTACACCTGACCTGTGCAGTAATTGTGTTAAGGAGTTCTATTTTAATTTTGAGGAATTGAACATAAATGCTGCTGGGTTTGGAAGTTTTGTTGAAGGCATGTTTGCTGCCTGTATCAAAGGCTTGAATTAAGTTTCAATGATAAGTAGAAACTTATAGACCATAGAAAGTCTTAGGCCTTTGTGAACTGCTGACAATAATTTTATGATGCTCAGATGGACCCTATTTATGATTTACCATTTTTCAGGTCAAATCAGTCTTGGAGATGCCTGCAAGGCATCCATGCTGTTTTCCTGAACGGTCAGGCCCTCTTTGGTTGTTTTATAGTTTGGAGAAGGATGAAATAGGCAAGATTGAATACAAGAACTCTATGCTGTTGGCTTGAATTTTGACAATGCTTTTTGTCACATAGAATACGGTTTTGGCATTTTCTCGTGAACATTATTCAAAGTGATTTTGTTCTTGGGTCTTCTTCCCATTTGTCAGTTTTTCTTGTCATATAATGTCAAATGCTATAAGTGCACAATGTGCTGTGATTCCAGAGCATCTAGGGGTATTTTAATTGCAGGTTAGGTAGTAGAAGTTAAACATCTTAATGCAGATTTTTAGAAAAAGGAAAGTAAATGTGTTTCTATGAATACTTACTTAGATTCAATGAATACCAAAAATGTCACTATGTGTTTCTGCAAAATAAAGCTTCTAAGTAGAACCTTGGAGCATCTCTGTACAATATTTGGCACCTGTAAGACACTACTTAAAGTATGCATCTCTTTCTGGATTTGCTAGCAGCAAACTCATTAACCAGATCAGCAAATTCTATTTCTTGGAGCATTTCTGACTCAATACTCAGCAGAGCCAGAGAAATGAGTCTGGCTTGTAGCATTCGATTACGTAGCTCATTTTTTATGAGCTTCAACTTTGAAAAGGACCTTTCACCACTACAGTTTGTGACCATCATCGACAAGAATATTCGCAGTGCAATTTCAATGTTAGGGAAAGTGTTCTCTAGTTTATCAGATTTTATTTTCCTTTAAAGACAAGACATTGAAATTGTTTCATTTTTGTGTACAGGATAATGTTTGAACTGCTGGCATTCCTTGATGAGATCAGATTTGTTCAGGTCTTTATAGTACAAAGAGGCAAGCTTTTCACACCTCCCTTCGATTTCTTTGGTGTTCATGTTTTTAATTCTATAAAGAAGCCAAACCGATTATTTAGGTCTCTATATGCTTCACTTCGCCATGTTAAACCATCAATCAGAGCGTCCATGATCGGTAAGTATGCTTCTACCTTAAATTTGTTCCGCCCTTCAAGTACGGTGTCACTAGAGGGTCCTTCAAACCGAGTTTGTCTACTGCTTTGTTGTTTTGTACGCTTTCCAAAATCTCTGTAATGAGTATCAGGAGCTTTTGCCTTTGCCTTGCATTCATAGTCATCAAATTGGTCTCTCAACTCTTGGACATAAGACTTCAAAGATTGGATAATGTTGACTGCAACAGATAGGTTAACATCTTCTTTTTGTACAGCTTGCCAGTTTCGTTGAAACGCATCAGTATGTCATTCCAGAGAATGGTCAAAAAAATGGTTTCCAGTTTGTCCATTTTTTTAAGGAGACTAAGTGCATCATGCATTGTATCTTTTGACTGAACGTGATCATTTGTCAGTGAATCAAGAGCAGCTTTAATTCTTTCATAGCCACCACACAATGCATTGAGGGCATCTGCATGAGCTGACCATCGAGTATCAGACAAGCGTTTTACAACCTTGTGATCTGGGCCTACAGAATGAAGTAGCACATCCCAACGATGAGTAGAAGCAGCAAAAAAGGTGTACAAATTTTGAACAAAGTCAAAAAAGAAACAACCTGCATGCTGCACTCAGCAGCTTTTATATCCACCAGGTTCAAAGAATGGCCAGCACATGGCACATAAACAGCAAATTCGTTGATCTCTTTCAGTCTTGCCTGTAAGCCCGAATACTGACCAGACATATTGGATGCATTATCATATGACTGACCATGACAATCTGATAATGGAATACCGGCCCGCTCTAGGAATTTCACTACAACATCAGCAAGATACTCTGCCCCATGACCATGAATGGAGATAAATTCCAAAAACGCTCCTTTCGTACGTCACCCTTTACATACCTCACTGTGAATGTCAACTGATCGATGTGACACACATCTGGAGTGGAGTCTACACTGAGAGAATAATATTTTGCTTCTTTTATTTCTGATATTATTGCAGAGAAAACTCTCTTGCTCATTAATGTGATAAATTCTTCACAAATTGTTGCTGATAGGTTTGAGGGATCGCCCTTTCCAGCATTTCCATATTTCCTGATGTGCTCTTCAAGAAACGGGTCAAATTGGCTTAGAAGTTCTAAAATCCCCAAATAATTTCCATTGTGCAGTGATCCTATCATCTGGTTTTCTCCTCTGAATACCATAACTCTTGCTGCTAAAAATTTAACAACTGCTACAATTCTTTTCAGCACACCCTGCCAGTATATTTGTTCATGTTTTATCTGTTCTTCTAATTCAAAATCAATTTTACCAGCTTCTTTTTGACAGGTGGTGTATACTAACATGCATTTTTGATGCTCAGGACAAGCTTCATGTTGAGAAATACGACGGGCTGCATGCTTCCAGTCATTAAAACCAGATCTACTGAAGACAGAATCTGTGCTAGAAAACAAACGACAAGCAAAACAGTACACTGTTCCTTGTGAAGGAGAATATAATAGCCATGTACGACTTACAAATTCCCCATTTTGCAGTTGCTGCTTGAAAGCAGCATTTGATAAACTCCGCTTGTGATTCTTTTCTACAATTTGATAAACACGAGCAGAGCTGGAAAAATCACTATTTCGATTTTGACAGGTTGAAGGCCCTCTTTGAACCCAATACGATCGTGTTTCGTGTGTGATAGGATTCCATAAGGCAGGATCTGTTGCGTAGCTCACTGCTGTTAGTTGTGGAATTTGTGAACATTGGCTGTCATCTGTTATCATACTTTGAGAAGCATTTCCAGGAATAGTTTGTAAATCTATAATGTTTGAGGAAGTGGAAGCAGATACATCCTCAGTATATTCTCTTACTGGCTCATTAGCAACAAGATCATCTCCTTCATACTGTGACTGCACCGCATTATCAGTACAACATTTCGATTGTACCGGAAAAAATGAAGTTACTTTTTGAAGCTTTGCAAGCTTCTGTTTTACTTCAGATTTTTTTTTCCTTTTCGTAGCTCCACTTACATATGATCGCCTCATTTTGTGCAGTGAGCAACTTATCAGATTATATAAAGATTCAATAACATATGTGCTCTCGAGCTGAGGAAGTAAGAAAACAGTACATTGTTGTTTGTTATTTATATTGGTAACCATTTGTTCAACACACTATTGCAGACTATGATGTGGGGCATACAAATATGTTCAGGAAATCCAGAAGCATGATCAAACATTCTGGACCTACTAGACCAAGGTATGAAATATGTATATTTCAAATTTACCATCTCTATCAGCAAGGTGGTGGGAGGTTGGGGAACAAAGTAACTAGCATTCAGTTACAAGTGTAACTGCATGAACATTACTCACATTTCTTTTACTTAGAGAGCAATTGAAAGGTATCACTTTCCTTTGTGGGACTTAATTTGTTTTTGGGCAACTATAATTTTTCAAATGATGACAGGGTAGGTTTATGATTCATTTAAAATTATATTTGCATACATATTAGTATGGATACATTTATTCTGGACACATCATCTAAATATTCACAGTGAGTCAATTTCTAATAGGAGTGGAATTTCCAAATTAGCTATGTATTGTAACATAAAACAAAAGAAAACTTAAATACAGGCAACTCAACTAGCTAATAAATTATGCAAAGCATGTCCTTTAGATTTCTCATGTACTTGGTAAATACAGTGTCTATCAATATTTCAATTATGTGCTTAAGAGGAATAAATTAGTACATCATTTAGGATCAATAATATATGATTTGTACACCAGGGACATCATTTAGGAGTCGCCAGGGGTGGCAGCTCTGGCCCCTGGCTTGCCCTTTGTTGTCCCTGGTACTGGCTTTGCGATCCCTGGCCTCAGAGGTGGCAAAATCAGTGCCAGGAACACAGTGGCAGCTCGATCTTATGGACCTCAGTTAGGGCTCCACTCTTTGTTTACTGTCAAAGTTTTATTACACTAATAATGAATAATCTTACATTATTCACTCTGAGGGGCCGATTCCGATCTCGGCCGGTAGGGCTCCGAATCGGATTCGGCTTTACCGGATCCGATTCGGAGCCCTGTTTCCCGACCGAACCGTACGCGGGTCCGGCCGAGCGAGTACGATGCGAAATCGCCGACCGACTCGTCCGGGCGTCCCGACCGCTCCGACCGACTCGCTCCCTGGCTCGAACCGCTCCGACCGACTCGCTCGGACTCGACTCGCACCGCGCAATGGAGACGTTTCCCGGCCGGGTAAGTACGATGCGCGCCGCGAGCAGTCCGACCGAGCCGCGCACTCCGGCTCGTAAGAGCTGTCGGAGCCGTACTTCGGGGATCCGTGTCGGACCCCCTGTACGCGTAGCCGCGCGAGTCGCACACAGGGGGGACCCATGGGTCCCCCTACCTGTGCGTGTACGGCGCAAATCGCTTCGCCGCGTACCCGCTGTAGGGGGCGCCCTTGTCCGACTCACACCCATTGAGTCAATGGGAGCCCGCGTACGCGTTGTACGACCGGCTCCCATTGACTTCAATGGGAGTCCGACCGACTCGAGTCCGATAACATACGGACGCATCGTACTCGTTCGGTCGGACTGCACGGGTCCGATTCGGTCGGAAATCTCTCCGGGTCCGGCTCGGTCGGAGAAATTTCCGGCCCGAATCGGAATCGACCCCTTAGTGTAATAAAAAATGGAGCACCCTTAGCTGAAATATGACCATTTACTGGCAACTGAGATATGTAAAGAAAATGCTTTTAAATGCACTTTATGCTGTGCATTGTATGTACTGCATGCCATAACTGGCCGAATTGAGAGGTTTCACATGTTTGCATTAGCTGGACCACAACAGCAGTGTAATTATGTTTTACTCTCTCTCTCGACACACACAAACACCTACACATCAAACGTATCTAACTTTCCATGGATTAACTTAATAGAAAAGCCAAGGAGTGGGCATCTTTTGTCCCAGTGACACAGATGTGGTATCTCTGTACAGATTTAGATTACAGTTCCACTTCTAAGTATGTCAATGTTTCGGGCCTCATTATGAGTGCAGATACTGTCAGGTACTGAGTCCCTGCACTTCTTTAATATAAAAGGGAGAGTTCCTATGCTCCTCAGCAGACTGCCAATACTCTTAATGGGAGAGCACATTTACATCTCAGGAGCAAACAGATACTCCGGGATAATAAGAACCTACATTTTCATATTTCCATTTGATGCACTGAAGTTGTTTCAAAATTCCAAATGGGGCTGGTAACTGTTACTGGCCACATCTGGAATTCTCATTAGGTGTTACATAGTCTGTGGAAACTCTGTCATGTTTCCCCTGAAGATTTTGGCTGCACGAAGCAGCCAAAATAGCTGGGGCTATGGGGTGGAGGGAGGATGAGGAATTACTGTGGGAATCAAACCCAGAATTACAAATTTCCCCCAGTAATTCCTCATTAATCAGGCTTCTACCTGGAATCACCATTAATTCCACACCTTCACAGTTAGCATGACCCTGGTATCTATATCTCTTGAGGTGCAGAATTAACATCCCAGCATCAGTTATTTGTAACGGGGCTCTAAGTAAGTGTTCAAACATATAGTAAAGTTGGCCTCACATCGAGCATAAGACGTTTGTAATACACTGGCGGACAGTGTAAAATGTCATTTGTTTTTAAATACCATTTCTAGCAGAACAGAATATCAAAATTAAACTTTTTTAACAAATGGGAATATTTAGACATTTTCATTGGATTAGGTAAAAATTACAGGAACCATAAAAAACCTAAAGCTTATTCAGAGGACTTGAGCCTGCTGGTGTGGGAAACTATCAGTTCACAGTCCGATGATGAAGGCTGGGGCACAGTGAGAATGTTGCTTCGCTTATCTGATATCTGAGAAATACCAGGCAACTTCACAGACGCATATGAAATATCTGGCATTACTGGCACACAACTTGTCAGGATTAATTTTTTATCAACTCTGAAAGGGTAAGAAGCAATGACTTTCCATTTTCTGCGTGTATTGTACTTATGCTTGTTGCATTACCCCTTCAGAGGATGTATTGCGATTTCAGGAATGGACGCTTTAACCAATCGTGATAACATACCAGTTGACAACAGGCATTTAGTGTTTGAAGCTTTGCCTAGCCAGCCCTATTTCTAAAATAGTGATTAGTAGTGGGACTTAAATAGACCTACCCTATGAATAATAATGAGGTAAGTCCCAAATTGCGACCCACTATGATTCACTGCCATCAGAGGAATGGTGGCCTGCTGACGTCAGCAGGCCACCATGTCTGTGATCGCTTTTACATAAAGCATTTTTTTGTAAACACAGCCCATTTTTCTTAAAGGAAAACGGGATGCGTTCAAAAAGAAAAAAACAAAACATTTAAATTTCATTTTTTAAGAATAGGCAGTGGGACCACTGCCTGCTCTTAAAAAATATGTTTTCAGCCATTCTCAACGGGGAAGGGGTCCCTTGGGGACCCCTTCCCATTTGCAAATAGATTAGCACCAACTTTGAGTTGGCGGTAAAGTGCGAATGTTTTGCAACCGCATTTCGGTACCAACACATTCATACATAAAAATGCAAATGCCCTAAACCTGCCTCTTCCAAATACCAATTTGCAAACCCAAATTGCGATTCACTAACAGGTTATTGAATTGCAATTGGGGTTTGTACATGTGAAAATGCCTTTTTGCGTTTGCAAACGGCCTGATTCTACAAATCGGGCCGTTTGCGACCACAAAAAGGCTTTGTACATCTAGCCCTAGATTCTTAAGATAAAGTCTAATGTTAGCTGTGATAGAATGTTTTAAATATATCTACCCTCACAGACATAAAAATCATTGAAAACCATGTCATGATGCTGGAACAAATATCTGATATGTAGCTTTATCAGGAGCATTGTGATGTCCCTCCCTGGTATTCTTGGCTAATTGATTTACAGCCCTAAGTGAGACAGGACTAGGGTTGCCACCTTAGCAAGAGACAAATAACCCTCATTTATTGTTGTTCTAAGAATCTGCAAATGCCCGGACATGATACTAAATAAGGCTTTAACCAAAAGCGCATGTATTTATTTGTAACATTTGTTTTCTGCCTTTGTTTACTTTAATTATTAGCCAGGGATCAAAGAAGCTCTAGAGCACATTTAAAAGTATTTTCTACGTATATTTACTGTTCGAAGTATGTACAGATGAGTGCTAATAATATTGGGTTTAGGTGATTTTGCTTATTTTTTTAAAATAAAATATGTGTGCTGCTGATAAAAGAAACTGCCAGGTTGCTACCCTAGAAAGGACGCTATGGTTGTGGATATCAGGAAACTTGTTTTCCTGTATGACTGCACACTGTATTGGTGAATGCATGGCCAAAAAAATAATAAAAAGATTGATGACAGAACTTCATATGCAAACCTATGATGAACTATAGAGAGTCTGCGACACACACATGTAGAGTCAAATAGAAAAAAAATATATCAGGCAGACCGACAGGCAGATTGACAAATCCTTATAGGCAGAAACATACAAGGGAATACGGACACAGCATGGCTTGGTAGAAAGTGAGAAAAACATGGCCAGTTCTACAAACAAGCAAAGAAAGTGTCACTATTGTATTATAATATGAGATAACACAGAGACAGATAGTTATTTAGATTGTTAATAGTCAGAGAGAGGCCCACAGAAGGATAGATTAACAGATTCGTTTCCTACTTTACGGTCCACCAAGATCATGTTTGTCAACTGGGTTTGACCCACAACTTCATTTTATATGCATCATACATCCACAACTGAAAATACTTTGAGCAACAAAAGATATGTTTCAATTAACAAATAGTGGGTTTCAGGGCCGGACTGGGAACCAAAACTGGCCCTGGCAAAGAGCTCGGCTGCCCCCCCCCTGGGAGCGGCCGAGCTGTTTCCCAGGGCCGGTTTCAGCCGATTTTGTTACAGGGTCCGATTTTGCAGCTATGCTGCAAAAACGGCCCTGTAACAAAACGGCCCCAGAGGCCCAAAATCGGCCCCCACTCTAGCGGCCCACTGGGGAAACGCCCAATGCCCGCTATGGCCAGTCCGGCCCTGGTGGGTTTATTTAAAGTTTACACCTTTAACTGGGCCGTTATGCCTACCTTGGCAGTTTTGCTGGATTTAGAATACTGTCACTGCGCCCTGGGCTATTTGATCGATGGAGTCAAGGCCAAAACCACTGCCTAAAAGGTTCGGAGAGAATCTGCAGGACGATAATTAAAGAGGCAAAGGGTGCGCCTTTTATTGTCTAGATGAGGTGCCAAGGTAATTATTCATGCATCTCCCCCATCACGGAGTTAACTACCTTTCAAAAGCACTAGGCCTGAGGGAGAACAGCAAAAAAAACAGACAGCACTACACTGCCCCTGCACTCACCTTTGTTTGGGGGGCTTGGGCCTAACTACGCAGAGAATAATTACTTATCAGTGTGCACTCTCTCTGCCTGCAGCAGCAGCCAGCTCCTCTTCAGTGACGATGTGAGTTGACGAGTTCTGGTGCACAGTGCCTCACAAGGAAACGCAGCAAAGAAATCAAATTTTCCCTGCAGTTACTTTTCAGAATGAAACAGGCACGAGTGATTGAGCTGGGCATGCGCAGATATCAGATGCATTCAGAAGTTTACTGCGCATGCCATGCCCAACTCAACCACAAAATAACAACATTTCAGCCCGAGATTATTTTTTTACCAGGAGGGACTGGGGCCGAAGCAGGCAAGGACTGCTGAACTGGACGGGTTGTTTCAAGAAAAATACAGTATGGGTAAAGCACAAAATGCATTGTGCTTACATTAATTAGTAGCTGGGACTTTGCAAGGGGGCCCCTTGTGAGGTGGGGGCCCTGGGCCAAAGCCCACTTTGCCCCTGCCTTAAAACGTCTCTGCTTCATAGCACTGAATCAGCGCTAACTGCGGTTTTTGATAACATCCGGGTTCAGGTTGATGCAGGGTATACAACCCTGCTGGTCCTTCTTGACCTTACCGCGGCTTTTGATACCCTGTCTCCATTGAGGCTGGTGGAACGCCTCAAGGAGATAGGGATTGGGGGCTCTGCCCTTGAGCTTCTCTCCTCCTTTCTTAGTGATAGGGCACAAATAGTGAAACTGGGCCAATTTTATTCTTCTCCCAACCCATTGATTTGTGGAGTCCCTCAGGGATCCTCTCTTAGCCCCACCCTTTTTAATATCTATGTTGCCCCACTGGCGAGGGTGGTGAGAGCCTTTGGATTTGAGGTGCTGTCTTATGCCGATGACACTCAAATCATGGTGTCCATCACTAACAACATCAGCGAAGCTGCCGCAAATTTTAAAAGTTGTATGCAGGCAGTCTCATCTTGGATGGTGGAGAATTATCTTAAATTGAATGGGGAAAAAACGGAGATCCTGATTTTTGGCAACCAACACAATATATGGTCTAATGACTGGTGGCCTGACACCATGGGCAGTTGTCCCTCTCCTGTTTCCCATGGGAAAAATCTGGGGGTTATGGTTGATACTTCTCTGTCCATGAACCTACAGGTCAGCAAAACAGTGTCTATCTGTTTTGGAATAATCAGGCTGCTCAGGAAAATTTCACAGTTCCTGTCGTTTTCATCGCGAAAGCAGGCAGTGATTGCTTTGATACTGTCCAGACTTGATTATTGTAATGCCCTTTATTTGGGCATTAATAAGGGCCTGGTGAGACGGTTACAGATGGTGCAGAACGCTGCAGCGAGGCTGGTGTTGGAGTTGCCAAAGTATCACTCTGTTTCGGCCTCCCTCATCTCGCTGCATTGGCTACCTCTGGATCGTAGAATCCTTTTCAAGACTTTGTGCTTGACTCACAATGCCTATTATGGATCTGGCCCTGAGGCCATCCAGGTAATGTTTCAACGTTATATCCCTACCAGGCAGCTTAGGTCTGCCAGCAAGAACTTGCTGGTGGTTCCTAGGTTTAAGAAGGTTAGATGGGGAGGCAGAGCCTTCTCCACTGCTGCTGCCAGGCTGTGGAATTCTCTTCCGGATGGTTTATCGGGTCTTGAGTCATACTCTCTTTTTCGCAAGGCCCTGAAAACCTGGCTTTTTACACAGTCTTTAGTTTGACCATGATATCCGACTGAACGTTAGTCCTTTGCAGTGCCTTGATGCCCTTGGGCTAAGTTAGCGCTTTATAAATCTAATATTCATTCATATTCATTCATCTCTTCTGACCTGCAGATTTGGTCGACTGTTCCCGGGGCCATAGCAAGTGATAAAGCTCCGTAATAAGCTGTTTATTTGACTGCTTGGAGAGTAGCCACTTCTCATAAGGAGTAAGCCTTCTCTCCACACCTTGGCGTATCTGGGGCTTCATTATCCAGTGGCGTATCTGCTGGTAATAGTATCGTTCGGTTTCGGGCATTGCAAAATCAGATCGGAAGTCTTCGAAAGACAGGGGGCCCTTGACATCAAAAAAGTGACCTATTAATCTATGCCCCTCCCCGTCCCAGTGTCTAAAATCTACCAGGTCGAGGCCCGGGGTGAAATCAGGGTTATTGGTTATGGGGTTGAGCGGCGAAGGGAAAGTGGTAAGGCTGCTGCGTGTAGCTGTTGTATCCTAAGCCTTTAGGGTGGCCCTTGTGATCAGCGAGCCGTATAGCCCAGGGGGCCGAGAGGCCTTGCGGAGGAAGGGAATCTCCAGAGGGACTGGCCAGCCAATGCTCGCTCCATGAATAGCCAGTGTTTCTCGGATTCCTTCTGAGACCACTTTAGCAAGGGTCGTAGCTGAGTGGCCTTATAGTAGCGATGTAGATTAGGGATCCCCAGGCCCCCCTCGCCAGGGTGTCTAAAGCTCATGTCTTTACTCATCCTTGGTTTCTTATCTGCCCAGCCAAAGGAAAAGAACTCGCTTTGAAACTGTTTCGGCATGCCTGGGGGGGTGGGAGGGAGGGGTTCTACGGCCAATGTCTGAAAAAGGTACAGGATTTTGGGGAGAACGCTCATTTTGAGGGCTGCCACCCAGCCCAACCAGGAGAGGCCAAACGGTCGTCAGCGTTGCAAGTCTTGTCGGATCTGTGTCAACAGATGAGAATAATTTAAGGAAACTGTTTCTTGAGTGGATACCGTCAATTTGATGCCTAGATAAGGTATGGCTTTCTGATCCCACCGGATGGGGCAGGCCTGTTTAAGTATGGCAATAGTAGGCGGCTGTAAAGAGAACCCTACGGCTTGCTATTTGACATGTTGATTCAGAAGCCCGATGCGGCCGCAAACGCCTCTAGCTCAGTGAGAAAGGCCGGTATCGACATCGCGGGGCCTCGAGCGTAGCGATTAAGTCGTCGGCATATAAGCTGATGGTATGGCGCTCTCCTCCAAAGTGGACCCTATAATCCGTTGGTTCTCCCACACCCTCTGTGCTAGCGGTTCCATGTATAGGGCGAACAATAATGGGAATAGCGGACAGCCCTATCTAGTTCCTCTTGCTATCGGGAAGGGGTCTGACGTAAAGCCATTTACTTGGACAGTAGCAGAGGGATGGCTGTAGCTGCTGAACACCCACCTGTGGAAGCGACTCCCCACCCCAAACTGCTCTAGGGTGGCCTCCAAGAAGGGTCAATGCACTCTATCGAACACCTTTTGGCATCGACAGACAGCACCACTCGCTCCACTGACTGGCAATGAGCCTTGTCCAGAAGGTGGAGCAGCCTCCTAGTGTCATCACTGCATTGTCTAGTCGCCACAAATCTGGCCTGGTCAGGGTCTATTAGTCCCAGCATCAACGGCCCCAATCTAGCCACTAAGATACCTGTGAATAGCTTGAGGTCGATGTTTAACAAAGATATAGGCCTATAAGAGGCACAGTACCGGCTGTCCTTGCCAGGCTTAGGAAGGACGACTACCGATGCTAACAGCATCGTGGGCGGGATCCCAGTGGTGTCTCCGATTGCATTAAAAAGTCATGTCAGTATCGGAGCTAGGCTGGAGCAGAATGTTTTGTAAAAAATGGCGGTAAACCCATCTGGGCCTGGGGATTTGAGAAGCTTGAGCCGGGCTATAGCTGAGATAACTTCCTCAACACAGATTGCGTTGTCGAGGGAGGAGGCCTGGTCCGGTGTTACATGGGAGCAAGTTATGCCTCTAAGATATTTAAGGGAATCCTGTTCTGGTAGTTGCTGCGCAGAGTATAGCTCTGCATGAAAGTCTCTGAATGCACAAGCTATTTCCACTTCTTGCGTATATTCAACGCCCTGGGTGTCACAGATCTTTTGAACTGTCGCTGCCTGGCATTGAGCGCATAATTTGTGGGCCAACAGGCGGCCGCATCTGTCACCCCCGTGTAGAACAGGTGTTTTAAGCGTAAGGCAGCGTATTCAGCCCTGTCCAGGTCTAAACTAGCTAGCTGGGTTTGCGCAGCTTCTAACTGTCTCCATACCCGAGGAGCCCTAGTCTGTTTGTGTATTCCTTCTAATTCTAGAACCTGTTTGGAGAGGTCCTCCCTTTTTTCCCTGCACATCTTATTGTCTGCTGAGGACGTGGCGATGAAGTCACCCCTCGCCACTAGTTTAAGCCTTTCCCATAAGGATACTATAGAAGTGTCCGGAGTGTCGTTAATCGATAGGAAGTCCTCAAGCATCTTAGTTAAGCGCGCAATGACTTCAGGGCGATGGAGGGGCATGTCCCTTAGCCTCCAAGAATATGATGGCCGGGTTGTAGGGGGAAGTGTCAATGTTAGAGTCAGTGCTGCGTCGTCAGATAGCACCCTAGGTTCGATGGTTGGATCTTGCGTCAAGGAGAGAAGAGACCGGTAACCTAGGAAGTAATCCAACCTGGCATAGGTCTTATGGGCGTGAGAACAGAAGGTGTAATCGGCTGTGCCAGGGTGGAAGTGGCGCCAAATGTCAGCTAACCCCAGGTCATGTAGCCACTGCTGCCCACCCTCGGACAAAGCCCCAGTCTGTCCCTGTCTCTGCGCTGAGCAATCTAGATGACTATTGAACACTGTGTTCAGGTCGCCCCCTATAAGTATCTGCCGGTCCGAGGAGGACGTTAGATCTGCAACTACCTTGCGAAGGAATATCTCCTGACCCTCATTGGGAGCGTAAATAGTGGCCAACGTAAATGTGTGCGTACCTATAGCTATAGAGAGAGCTAGAAGTCTCCCCTTGGTCTTGGCTATCTTTGCCCCCACCACCCCTGTGAAGTTGCGAGCTATAAGGATGGCAACACCAGCCCTCTTAGTGGGAAGAGAAGAGAAATATTGCTGTGGGAAGGCCTTGGAGCGTAGTATATGGGTGTCGCTGTGCAATAAATGGGTCTCCTGCAGTAAGCATATAGGCGCTTTCGAGTTCTCTAAGTAAGACAGGATGGCCTTGCGCTATGTAGGGTTATTAAGCCCTTTTACATTCAAGGTTAGGATTTTAATGCTCATCGAAAAATGAGCTGGGGTCTGGATGCGCTATTGAAGCAAGGTGTTGATATGTATCTATGATGCCTGCGGGTGAGTGAGATCATATGCGTGGGGATCTGGTCCAGCAAGTGCCGTATGCGTGTGTGCGGGGCAGGGTGGGCACACAAAAAGGGTGGGAAGCCCACAAAGAAATAATAACAAAACCTCAACATAACAACTGCGTGAATATGATAAAGAATCGTCTGACAGTCAATGTCTGGAGCTTACGGCTCCTGGAAAAAGAGTATGGGGTACCAGTGGCTGGTGCCTCCCCTCTCCCCCCCGGCACAGCCCATGTGCCCATGTGAAGCAGTTCCAACAACGGGCAGGGGAGCCAATAACTGACCGCTAGTTCTCTTCTTCAGTTCTCTGTGCTTATTCCGAAGACGCTCCAGCCAGGGATGCCAGAACCGCCTGCCGTTCACTGGCCATAGTGCCCAAATCAGGGCGCGACGACCGGCTGTGCGGCTTGATGGTGGTCCATCTGAGACCACTTCGGAGTCTGAGGCTTTGGTGGTTCTGCTGCGGCCTGTCCGCTGTGGGTTCAGAAGCTTGTAAGCTGCTGAGAGAGAGCGGATCTGTCTAAGCTCGCCCTTGAAGTGAAAGATCAGTATAAAAGGGTGCCCTCATGAGTATTTGATGCCGGATTCTCATAGGTGGGTCGAGTTCGGGCGGAATGACTTGCGCTTGATTAAGGTGGAGGCTGCCAAATCCTGGTATAGTGTGGGTTTTTGACCCTTGAATAGGAAATCTGTGTTGTTTGTAGCTTCACGAAAAATACGTTCTTTTAGCTGGTAATCATGCACACAGGTCAAAATGTCCGCTAGAGGGGCCGGGGCTGCTCTCCTAGGGCCAACTCTATGGGTGCGGTCCAGTTTGATTGACAATTCAAGGGCTCACCTAGGATTGAGCGGAAGAGGTCCACCACCAGTGCTTCGATGTCGCAGTACCCCTCCCCCTGTGCCATGCCACGGATGCGGATGTTGTTCCGCCGCGACCTGTTCTCCAGGTCCTCTGTGTGGGCCTGAAGGTCAATGTTCTGTTCCTGTAGCTTGAGGACTTCTTGTTGAAGGCTCTCGAGTTTCTCGTCGTGCCCCGTTTGGTGCTCCTCTAGGGTATTAACCCTTTCTCCCAGAGAGTCTACGTCTCGGTGTATCTCCCGCAGATCCGCCGAGAGATCACGCTTCATGGCGGGCAGGTCTTCCCGCAGGTAGGAGAAAAGCGATTCTATAAAAGATCGACTAACTGGGCCCTCCGGTCCCGCCGCGCCTTCAACCTCTTCCATGCCCTTCGCTATGGGTTGGCCCTCCACCTGCGGAGCCGTTGATTTGAGCAGCATGTCTTTCACCAATCTGTCCTTTCTGCCTTTGGCGGCCGTCATATCTCTGCGTTGCTGCTTTCGTCTAGGGTATGGATATCATGTGGGCATGAACGCACCACGCAGAGGTGCATAGGTTATTCCTTTCACCCACGCCAGCTGAATTGCACCCTCCCCCTGTTCGTCCTCACCCCTTTGGGCTCTCCCGTCCAGTCAGGACAGCCCTCAAGCCCAGGCTTGGTCCTCCGTGGTCGTGGTGCGCAGGGGTGGCACTCGTGCCGCGGGTCCGGCCAGGACGGAGTTCACCGAATTCAGGCTCCTGCACGGTCGCCTCCGCTGGTTCGCCCTACTGTAGAGGGGCTCCTCACAGCATGAGGGTGACTGGCAATTGGTCTAGGCTTCGGAGCCCACGTGCGCCCCAGGCTCTATCCCTCTACACTGCCCCCGATACTTGGGGAAGGCATGCAGAAGGGGGTGCAATCTTCTCTCCCTCGTCTGCTCCCCAATGACCTGGGCCCCAGGTAGGTCGCCGGGTGATGCCTCGCACTCACCAGGGTAACGGCAGCTAAATCACCTCTGCGCCAGTCCCTCCTGCCCCCGCAATCTGGTCCCTCTCCTCCGCACTCAGTCTTTTGGGGCCTGGGCTACCGTCTCTGCAAGCCCTCTTCCGTAGCATAAAAGTAGGCAGTGGGGGCCACAGTTGAGCAGGACCCGCTTAGGCCTCCACAGCCGTGGCCTCGTAAGTGCTCCTTTGTCCAGGTCTCCCGCTTCAAGGCCGGTCAGCAAGGCCTTCCTCCGGGTGCGGTCGATCCACCGCTCGATGCCCTGTTTCTTTGGCTGTCCCCCTCTGGGCTCAGAGGGCCGCCACCTGCAGCGCTGATGGTCGCACCCTGCCGGCCTCTCCAGGCGTCCTCCAGCTTGAAACCTCGCCCCACAGGACCGCTCCTTGAATGCTGCGGGCGGCGGAGATCACCAGTGGGCGAGGCTTGTCCAGGCCATTGCAGCCGGGGACTCGCGTAGACCCACGCGGTCCGGCTCCACCACCGCCAGGCCCGTGTAATGAAGTCCCGCTCCGGGTGCGGCCGGTGTCACCACTCGATACACGGCTTCGGCAACAGTCCCACCTCAGAGCCTAGGGTCTGCCGACTTCAGCACCAACGGCTTCACCGCGCCGGCCTCTACGGGCGACCTCCATCCGGCTGTCTCATTACCCGAGGCCACACCCTGTAGCCTCCGCGCCGGCTACCAATTCCGGAGTTTTTGCTCTTCGGGGCATCCCCGTTGCTGGCGCGGCCCCCAGGGAAGATTCAGCAGGCTCTGGAGCCCCCCCCATCTCCAAATCTGTGGAGCTATGCCGGGCGGGAGCGGAGAGCCACAAAAATGTGCCCTACCAGGTCGCCATCTTGGCCACGCCCCGGGCCTGTAGGTTAAATGTCAATAGTGGACTGCAGCACTCATTGTGCCACCACTAAAGTGACAATGCAAAGCATATCTCCTGGGCTTCCCCAGCAGCCTCGGTATGCAGTTATAAAACTGCCAATTCGACCTGGCAGAATAAACCTCATGCCAGGCCTCAACCTTGCTTTTTGATACTTATTAGTCATCTGTATGGTAAGCCCTAAAAGCCCATAGTGTGCGTGGTATGTTTTACATGTCCTCGCAGTGAAAATTTCCAAAACTGTTTTTCACTGTGGTATGGCTGGCTTCCTATAGGAAAGCTCTGGGTTATATTATATCACCTTGTAATGCTTAACTTAGGTATGAGTAGCTAAAAAAAGATTCAAAGACTCATTCTAATAGTAATTTAAAGTTCAACTTAGAGGTCAAGTCTGATTTTATATCACTGTTTTGAAAATTATACTTTTACAAAGTTGTCATTTTCCTGCCTAAGCCAAATGTGCCTTTCTGCCAGTGTCACCTAACTGTTGATAGCTCTCCTGTGCTGAAATGTGAATTTTTCCAAGACAAAGGTCTAAGGTGTGGGGAGATGTTCTCCTCCCTGGGCAGGATGCCCTGGGGGCTGTGCCCTGCCCCTTCCTGAGCTTTAAAAGATACCTGTTCTTTCACTGGCAGATGTACCTCACACCCTCCTAGGCTTACTTCCCTTTTGCCTTCACAGCCAGCTGGTCTCCAAACTCAGTGGGAGGAGCAGCTACCCCAGAACTGGTTTGAAGTGACCACAAGGGAGGGTTTGCCCATTCTCAAAGCCACCCTTCTGAGTGGGCACAGGCAGCTCTGCACAGGGGAAGAAACGTTCTGCCATGTTGGTTTTAGGGAAAGAGGGGAAGGATGGGATAGTTTACAGTAAAACACAAAGGTACTGCTTCAAAAGTGGGCAGGGTCCCCTTTGGGAAATTTTATCCCATTGGTAAGGGAGTGGCCAGGAGTTGTCCCCAACCATAGGCTGGCACTGGACAAAAATGCGGTACCCCCTGTGCCCTCTTTAAAACGCATTTAGACCTGTGGAAGACAGAAGAAGGGCTGCAGCTACTGTTATGACCTCTGAGGAGAACATTAAGGTCTAGACCTGCTCCCACTTGTACCCAGGACCAAGAAGAGGACTGCAAGGGTCAGTTAGCTGACCTGCTGTTAAGCTGCAGGGAAACAAAAGCTGCAAGAAGCACACTTTCCTGAAGAGCCCAGTTTCGACTGGACCTGCCCTTGACCTTGCTGGTAGCTCTGTTGGATTGAGTCCTGACCCCTAAATGCTGTTCCTGGAGCCCTTGGCTGGTGTTAGAGTGTACTCCTCCTGCCAAACTACAAAAGCTGGGAATTGGAAATATTTTGTCAACTTTTTCTCTGAAGAACTGGCGGGAGGCTGGGACTGCTGTTGAGCCAAAGCCATTGAACTGCCTGTCAGAATCAACTTGCAGGTCTGCACCGCCAAAGGTGATCTGACATCCAGAGAAGTTTGTTTCTAACTCCAAACGTAGAAAGCTTCACCAAGAGTGACACCGAGCCGAAGAAGATCAATGTTTAGACCTTCCTGGGCATGGATGCTAGACTTCGCCTGCTCAGAGCTTTCCTGCCTTCGTCACTGAGTGTGCCGGGACACCACTCTTCAGCAACCCGCCGTTGTTAAACCCCGACACCGATTTATCTTGTAGCTTGTTACACGGAGATTTGTTGATGACCTCTTTTTCTCTAGAAAATTATTTAAGTCTGAAGGTAACTCTTTGACTGGGACCAACCTGGGCTTGTAGCCGACGTATGCTCAATCGGGGTCAGCCTCAAACCTTACCCTTGTCCCAGTCTAGCGAAACCAGTGCCTGCGGTTGGCGCTTTGCACTTTTTGGTGCTAAAAGTTAATTCAATCTTTAAAAATTCATATCACTGGCTCCTATTATTGGATTTTTGTCATTTTATTTATCAAAATAGTCTCTATTTTTATAAATTAAAGAGGGATTTTTACTGTGTTGTGTTTTTAACTTTAACTGTTTGGGTACTTCTAAATAATTTACACATTTTCTTAAGTTAAGCCTGTCTGCTCTGTGCCATATTTACCAGGGGTTGAGCTGAAGTTTAAATTACTGAAACCTTTACTGGATCAAACAAGAATAGTGACATTATTACTCATGGTGGAATCCCAGCTACCACATCTAATAAGCCACTTTCTCACATTTGCCACCGCCAGAAGAGGCAGGTGGTAATTTATAATCAGGCTGTGTTATGTTAGGGAATATTTATATAGAGCAAAAGCTCTTACACTAGGGGTATCCTGGCGCTAATGGACTGCAGTAATGACAGGCTGTAATTCATAAATGGACAACCTATTAAGTTGAGGTGGGTGAGAGAAAAAATTCAGGTTTTGACAGCCCTGTGGAAGGTGATATGGTCATCAATATGACAAAAGGCAACAAGGGGGTTATTTCAATGCTTGGCACCCAGGGAGAAGTAACGGTCTTCAATTAGGGATCTCTTAAAAGATGGGAGTACCAACAGGCGAAGGAAAGATAATCTGAGCACACGGGAAGGGATGTAGTGCCTAAACTGTGATAGCAGATACAGGGTCCGGAGCTTGTGAAAGGCACTAGCTCTTCAAAATGATGCACTTGAGCACATTAATAGTTTTCAGGAGACAATAACTGTAAGACACTGTTGGTGATGCTCTGTCACTATTGTTCGGGTTGACACATATACTAATTTGTCACATCATATACATACATTCATAGTGTGATTTTCACGTTAAGACTGACCATAGTTAATGGATATTCGTGTTAAGTTAGCCATAGTTAATGTAGGCCTCAGTTTGAATAACTCCTGCTAGCATGAAAATGCACTTTTGGCTGCGGTGCTGTCTCTCTCTCTTTCTCTTGTTTCAGAATCCATGCTGCAGTAGTTTGAGTTAATTAACTGTTGCAATTTTTTTGGTTTCTGTGAGATTATCAGTATGTGTTCAGCAGAGAATGAATAGTGAATTTTCACACCTGCCCCTGGCACAAGCTGACCGCAATGTATCATCCTGCTACGAGATATCTGCGCAGCTGAAGTTCTCCATTGTGTGATGCCTGGGAAGAAGACTTCTAATGTTTTATCAAAAATATGTGAATCTGATTAGTCACCTTTCCATGAGAACTGTGGAGAATGTTGCAAACTGGTGAGAATTGTGCGTTTTAATAGTGCATTGCTGAGCTAGTTAGTTAGAGATGTCCTTTCCATTTGCTTGAGAGAAGATGCCCTTTTATACTCTCTTTAGAGTAGACTAGGTTCTGCTCCTGCTCAAAGAGTTAGACGCCTGAATAAATATATTCTCATTTAATGACTGAATCTTCATTTGGATCTGCCTTATAGAGTCTTTATTTGCTGACAACTTCTGCTCAACTTCCCAATTCTTTCAACTTCTAAGCTTAGCATATTATGGAATCTTCCCTGCATGTGAATCTGATTTTACTCAATTTGTCAATGGCAACTTCAACAGTCTGTCTTTGCATTTGTTATTTTAAATCGTTTTGAATTATACCGATCAATGTACTTATACGATGCTCATTGACTTATGACTAATTAGAATGATCTTAGTTTGTACTTTGCCAACTTACTGATAAACCATCTGTTAGACTTGGCATCTTTTGGCGTGTTTCCCCAGTCTTTTTGCTTTCTGATCTCCCGGTTTTGACTCTGTTTTTGCTGGTTTAGTGTCTCTGCGCACTTTCTCATTGCTGTTCAGTGTTACAGTGCAAGTGCTCCTGTTGTAAAGTGTTATTATAGATTGGTGTTTCCATGATTGGCATATTTGATTTACTGGGAAGCCCCTAGTAAAGTGCACTGAGGGTGCTAGGGCCTGTAAATCAAATGCTACGAGTGGGCCTGCAGCACTGATTGTGCCACCCACATGAGTAGCCCTGAAAATGTAACTCAGGCCTGCCATTGCAGAGCCTGTGTGCAGTCTGGTACTGCCATGTCGACTTGGCAAGTGGGGGCAAGTGCACCCACTTGCCAGGCCCTAACCATCCCTTTTCTTACATGTGAGTCACCCCTAAGGTAGGCTCAAGGTACCCTTGTGGGCAGGGTGCAGTGTATGCGAAAGGTAGGACATGCCCTGGTGTGTGGCATGTCCTGATAGTAAAATACTGCCAATTTCGTTTTTCACTATGGAAGGCTACCTATTCCAATAGGATAGAATGGGGAGTTTGCTGTGTTTTTGAGGTATTCCTGCAATTTTAAGGATATCTTGCAAAGTATATATTTTTAAAGTACTGTATGTTGGATTTGTATCATTAGGTCTCGCCTAGGCAGCACGCATGCGCTGCTCTAGGAGAGGGCCTTTAGCGATCGGTCTTCACTTTTCAAGCACTCGCACTCGTGCTTGTGGCGGCATCCACCTTGCGGGCATGGGCCATATGTTTGTAATTAACGTGGCCGCGCCGCTGCTCGCTCTCGCAAGGTGGATGCCGCCACAAGCTGCTAGTGCTTAACACTCGATGCAGATATGCGCGCGCTTGTTTTCTTTGCCAATAGCCGAGAATTCGTTCTTTTGTTCTCGGGTGTCGCACAGACCATGCCAGCTTTTTTTTCTGTATGGGCTACTTTCCCTAACACAAGGTCCAAATGTCGGTCGAATGGCTTGCTGTTCCGAGAAGGCTGAGGAGAACGCGACATCAGATGTGCGGGGCAGCCGTAGTGCTCGGTGCCTGAGCTGAGGCGGGACTGAAACCAATGCCATCACGGGGCCTCATTAGTCTCTCTTAGTTAAATGAGCAGCGAAGGGGGAGGGCTTCGCCAGAGCTTCCCTGTCCTGAGTTTGCCCTGACTGCGATGTCACATATTGTCAACCCACTCGACAGGCAATGGTCTGTTTTTAGCCCTCTCTGTCGGAAAGGGTACCTATTACCGCTCATAGTCATACCTGTCACTAGGCTGCCAACCCGTGACACACCCACACCTTGATGTGGTTGGGACCTGCTAAGTTCATATATAGGTCAGAGAATGCAGCTTCCACCATCTGTCTTCAATTTCCTGCCCCTTGTTCGGCAGGAAAACTGCCAAGCAGCGATCCAAATGTGTCTATTTATGTAAAAATAACACCGAAATTATGTATACAGAGCCAGACTGAGCTGGACTTCCCCTGAGAATGTGGTCTGTTAATCAATGGACTTTGACAATACAGTGGAGGTTGCGTTGTCGCACTCCAGGTGCGTCCTTCTCCGGCTCCACCCCTTCCAGCTGTGACACACGCCTAGCAGCACACAGAATGCAGCTCGTGAGAGACACTCATAAACGGGAGCCTTTTGTAAATACTTTTTGATCCCTACCGAGACTGTCTCTACTTTTGAGAGTAGGCTTGGCGGCGGTGATTGTTCGTTTAGACATTTGTCCTTTCGTGGATTGCCAACCGCTGACAGACACTTCTTTGTTCTTAGCATCATTGTTTATGTAAGGGCAACATTTCTAAGGTAATGTTACCCGATGAACCTTAATATGTTTAAAAACCACTTTTACAACGTCCAGTCTTCATTTACTCGTCTCTCCCCTTGTAAAACATCACTCCATATACAGCAGTATTCTGGACTCCCAGCACTTTTGGTTTATATAGGAAGAGAAGTTCCTTGGCATGGCTAGGATATTTTGAAGTGCTCTGTTAAATTCCACTACTAGGTGTGCATTCCTATATTGAGGCCCAGTGCGTTGTTTTGTGCCTAAAGATTCAGCCATAAAGCGCAATGAACACTTAGCTAGACCGGCCTGAGAGCCTGTTCTTAGCGCTCTGGCAAACTGCGAGCACCCTATCAGTCACCCCACACTCCCTTCTCTTGCTCGCCCCTCAGTGTTATCAGTGCGCAGAAAGAGTATCAGTTGGAGATCGTTTGCTGGGTCTTACTTTCCAGTCTTTTTAAGTAGTAGTTTGTATCAACAAAGAATTTTGCACAGGTTCAGTAATGCTTACTCTCTGCTTTTATTTTGCAGTTGTATTAGCTTTTAACATTTCTCGTTTCATGTAGACTTTAAAAAAAAAAAGAAAACTTTTAAAATTATGCCAAGATGTTCAGTGTGTGTGCATGCCATTGGGGGATAATGTGCTGCATGGCTAAACACTTATAAGGTCCCAAAGGCGAGATCTATTGGCTATGCCAATGCTTGTTTTTGGTCTTGTTATGGATATATAAAAATATTGAATATTTTTCTAAACCGGTGTGGTGTCCTTTTGTAGTGCGTTCACTGTATTACTGTTGGTTATGTGCAAATGCTTTACACACTGCTTCTGAGATAAGCCTGACTGCTCGTGCCAAGCTACCAAGGGGGTGAACAGGGGTTATTTTAGGAGTGTAACTCCCTTACCCTGAATAGGAAGAAGGGGCTCTACTTGGACAAAGGTGCAAACCCTTGACAACTAGAGACCCCCATTTCTAACACCATCATGATTTGCAAATCTACTACTCTCTGGCATCCTTGTGGGGCCTAATGTGCTTCACTGTCATTGATATATTGTTGATTTTAAACCTCAGCCCAGTACTAAAGGTCTCTTTGCTCGACCGCACCTTGTGCTTGAGTTTGCACCAAGGATCTGCACTGTGCATATCACATCCGCTGCAACACTGCTGAAACTGTTACGTAACTCTCTGCAATGTCAAGGTGGATGATGAGTTGTGTTATAAGCAGCCTAAGGAGTGAGAGAAAAACCATACACACAGATGAGCTGTGAAAGTGAATGGACAGAGATATTAAAAAGAATTGCTAAGTGCCTGAGAAGATGAGCGAAAAAGAGAAATGCGAATGGCCTGAGTTCTGTCAGAGAGGATGCTTTACAGCTTAGGGCAGCAGAATAGAATGGAACGCAGTGTCGAAGGCCGCCGAGAGATCATGTAGCATGAGGGTGGCACAGCATTGACAATTGGTCATGGACTTTACAGCTGGTGTCAAAACATCAAGATTATCTTAGCACAGGAGTAAATGACTGTACATCTTCTCCTGGAATCAGTCATGCAAGCTGAACAACTGTAAAAAGTGATGAATGATTCTCCACTTGTCACAATCAGAGACTGAGCAAAACTATCTCAACACTCAAAAGCCAGTGATCCCTGAGACCCTTTAAACTGTTGTCTTGAGAGACTTAAACTTCACATTATTAGAGCTGAACTATTACCTTATCTTCTGAGTCTGCTTCAGAGTTTGAAGCAAGTTTTGGTGCAGGAGCGGATGCACCCACCAAGGCATCAATTCCCATTATTCCTAGGTTGGTGAGCCAGGGTCTTAATGTACAACTTGGAGAACCTTTGTGAGGGCTGCAAAGTATTTTTTTACGGGATGCAGGTACTTGAAATGACCAGTGACACTTTTGCCATCTAAATCTTTTTTGGGCTTCTGATAAAAATTCACCATCCTTCATTTCTTGACAGGAGGAGAATTGGAGACTGAGGTGTTTTCTGTGTTCATTTGACCTACACAAGAGTCAACAGTCTTGATTACTGTGGGGCTGGTGGCCCTGCTAAAGATTGCCTACAGCTTTTACCTTAGCATTCCCATCGAGCAGGATGGTGTCCATAACCAGGAGAGCTATCAATATTCGAGGAAAGTCTCTATTTGGCGCCCATAGGTCTACTGAGTCCTAGGCTACATAGTGGCCTATGGTGCCCTCTACGGGCTGATGATGACTCACAACAGCCACTAAGGTAGCTTCCTGCATTACAGTGGTCTTATGTAGGGGAACTCTGAGTGTCCTGGAAGGGTTGGAATACTCATGTGATGACCTTGTGGAAAATAACCTGATGATGAACTTCACACCCTCAGAATTTGCTAGAGCAGTAAGGAAGAGGAATTGTGTACTTCAAAGTCGGTTGCACTGGATCTAGCATGTGAGCCCCCAACCATCATGGTATTGTAAAGAAAAAGCATCCATGGACACGGGGCGGCGTCATGCAGCATATGCTGCCTCCTGTGCCTTTCTGGGTACCTGTGATATGGTAAACAATAAGCACGGTATTAGTGCCTTTAGTCCTCTTTTGCTTGTGATGAAGGCACTTACTTGTGAATAGATAAACTTCTTTTTAACTCTCACCATTACCAAACTTGAGTGAGAATCAACATTGAGTCAACAAGAGGAGCCCTGAGGACACAAGTCAAATCATTAGGGAGAACATGGCGGCCGGCTGAGAGGTCCGGTCGCGAGCGCCGTTCACCGCGAGGTATGAATTAGCCTGTGAACCCCGCAATCGAGAATTCCCTGAAAATCATCTAGTCAAGAAAAGAAACTCACCTTGGTTTTGCCTGGCGAGGCAGAAGTCAGGGTTGTGCCCATGATATCTGGGTCGCACAACAACGAAGTCAGGTTCGTCGGGGAGAAGTGTCCGGAGCTTCCCAAGCCCTTGAGAGAGATCGCGAGAGAGACCGCGGTGACGCACATGCACAGAGGCAGCGTGTGGGCGGAAGCGGTAGCAGAATTCCTCTGGAGCCGGAGAGCTACGGCTCGAATTGTGCATCGAGGTCCCACCAGTGACGGGAACTACCGCCTCCTCTTCGGTAGCAGGAGCTACGGCAACGAATGTAAAGGAGAGGAGAATAAAGAGGTAAAGAAATCGGCGTGCATGACTCCAGTAAGGGAAGGAGGGAGGGGTAAGAAGAGTGAGCTTACAGTCAGACCTTCAGTAGAGCATCTATCCCAAGCGGGAACTCGGACAGTCACCCTAAAAAGCACAAGGGAGCACAAAAGCCCCCCCCATAGAAGACCCATCTAAAATACAAAACCAGGGCGCTAGTTACTCTTTAGGGAGCAGGCATTTTGTCTCTGAGTTTACGGAGGGAGCGAGTCTAGGCACCTCAAGGGACAACCGGGTTTTAACTCATACAACCCCCATAACAAATAACAGCGGAAAATCAGGAAATAAGCAGAAAATCCGGAAATTAAGGGGGGGGGAATACCATCTCCTCAGCAACTAAAGCTGCTCAAACGAATCAAGGGGTGAAAGTGAAGGTGACGCCCTCCCTCCGATCCTTCTTTAAAATACAAGATAAGCAACCACTTAGAATTTTAACAACCCAAGATGAGTGTCGTACCATCGGGGCCAAAGATATGCAATCTGTGGAACCATCCCCCAGGGATGAAGGAGTAGATACGCGCAATCGATTTCAAGCTCTAGCGGTGAGAGACCCTGAGGAGGTCAGGGCGGTCCCCCAAATAGCAACCCAGAAAGGCCCAGAGGTTGACAATACAACATGCCAAAATACAACATGCCAAAACACACCTCAAGATAGGCAAGAAAACCCCCCGGAACAATGCATACAAGCTGGGATGGGGAACCTATTAGGGACCCTGATTGACGAGATGAGAGCAAACTTCGCTAAACCCGAGAAAAATCAAGAAAAGATTCAGGCAACCTGCGAAGCGCTTGAATCTAAAGTAAACTCCCTAATGGACCGAGTATTTGTGGTGGAAACCTTAGTGGAAAAAATCGGGAAGGATGTAGAGGATTGCCAGGGAGAGATATACACTTTAAAAGCAAACGAGAAGGATCTTAGAGAAAAGATTGAAACGCTGGAAAATAATGCAAGAAGAAATAATCTGCGAATATTAAATATACCAAAGGGATTGGAAGGACAAAACATAAGAAGTTTCGTGGTCAATTTACTGAAAGACTACATCCCTGGGATAGACTACAAAATGCTTGAGGAAGATATTCAAAGAGTCCATAGAGACCCTTTTAGACTAGGTAAACAAAGGAAAAACGCACGGAGAATACTAGTAAATTTTAAAACCTACACCTTGAAAGAAAAAATCTTGAATGAAGCCTTAAAAGTGGGCACTTTTGCTAAAGGAGACTATAACTTCAAAATTCGCTCTGACCTATCAAGAGCCACACAGGATAGGCAGTGGGAGCTGGGAAACCACATGCAGGAACTCAAATCATTAGGGGCAACAGCCCAAATGAAAGTCCCAGCCTCACTAAGAATCATGTGGAGGAATCAGACGTATAATATCAAAGAGCCAAAAGAAGTCGTAAACCTCATAGAGCAAATCAAGTCGCAACAGAAATAGAGACACATTTAGGGGGTCATTTCTAGTGAAGCACAACTAGAACCTCGCGATGATGGTGCTCGAATAGGACAAATCAGGTTTGTCCAAAGATAACAGGGAGGGTTCTCCGGGGGAGGGTGGGGAGGAAGGTTTTGTTATTTATCTGCACTTTTTTGTTTAGGTGGGGAGCATTTGGGAAAAAAATACAAAAGATTTTGTCCGATGTGTCGAACAGCACGGTAGACAAGATCTCGATAATATGAGAGGGGTTTTTAAAAGAGGAAAAGAAAAAAATTATGGCCAAAATTCTGGGTAATAATACTATAAACATCATGTCCTGGAATGTCAGTGGCCTTAGAGTAAAGAAGAGACGTCAAAAAATCCTGGAATACATAAAAATAGTGAATTGTGAAGTTATAATCTTACAAGAAACACACCTATTAAAATCAGAATGGAGCAAAATAATGAAACATCAAAAGTGGGTTGATAGTTATGTCTGCACTAATCAATCTTGCTGTATTAAGGGTGTAGCAATCCTTTTTAAAAAATCCACAAAAGCAACAATCTTAGAATAGGTCCCTGACTTGAAGGGAAGATGGGCAGTTGTCAAAGTAAAAATAGGAGGACACCCATACACTATTGCGGGATACTATGGGCCTAATATAGACGACCCAGCCCCGCTTCAAGCTTTATATTCCCAACTAATAGAAGTATCGACCCCTATTATCCTGGGAGGAGATTTCAATCTACTTTTAGATCCTAAAAATGACAGATGCCCACCGGGAAAAGCTTTAAACCTCCCTAAAATGAGAGAATGGCTGAATAGGTTTATAGAAGACTTAGGTTTGGTGGACTCATGGAAAACTAAGGGAAACCAAAGCAACAAATTTACCTATAAAAACAAAAAGTATGGTCATGCATCAAGGATTGACTTCTTTCTGATAGAAAAAATGCTAAATAACCGTGTCAATAAGGTCGAACACACACCCGCACACCTATCTGTTCACTCCCCAGTGTGTATAGAAATAAATCAAGGGAGCCCCCAAGCGGCTATAAGATGTACCTTAGACCGCACTCTTCTATTAGATAAGCAGGTGATAGATAAATTAAGAATCATAACTGAGGAATACTTCAAAAATAACATCAACAATGAAACCTCCATCCAAGTAGTTTGGGATGCCTATAAGGCAGTAATTAGGGGAGCGCTTATTGGACTGGCAGCTACACGAAACAAAGAGATCAGACACAAAATATGTCAGTTAGAGGCAGAAATTCTAGACCAACATAAGAATCTGGAGGCCGCAATGTCTAACTTAGAACAAGAAAAAGCAGAGGGAGAAATATGCAAAAAGAAAGTTGACCTGCCTAATCTACTAGAGGAAAGAATTAGGAAAAAATGGGAAGCTAGCGAACTAGCAAACTATGAATACGGGGAAGGCAGCGGGAAACTTCTTGCATGGAAAATCAAAACTAATTTAAACAGAAATAAGATTGTTGCAATGCAGGGAGATAGCCCAGGAAGGCAGGTAGTAGATGACTTGGGGATTGAGAAAGCCTTCACAGAATTTTTCCAGTCTCTATATGAAGAAGACCTAGTGGTTTCTAGTAACCTAGTTGATTCCTATTTGAGAAAGTCATCGGTCCCAATGTTAGGAGTAGAAGATAGGGAAATTTTGAATTCAGAAATAACCTTAGATGAAGTAATAGATGCATTGAAGAGACTGAAGAGAGGGAAAGCTGCAGGGCCGGATGCACTAACCAATGAGCTGTATATGGCTTTAAAAGAAACATTGGCCCCTAGATTAGTGGACTTATTAAACACGGTTTTTAATGAAGGATTGGCTCTCCCAAAATCCTGGAATGATGCCACCATTAGTCAAATTTTAAAACCAGGAAAAGAGCCCCTGAAATGTGAATCATACAGGCCTATATCTCTTTTAAATAATGACTATAAAATCTACACGCAGATTTTAGCAACAAGATTAGGCTGTATTACAAGTCACCTAATTCATGAAGACCAGAAAGGTTTTATAAAGGGGAGACAAATGCATGATCTAACTCACCAATTGATTGAAGCTATTGACATAGCTACCCAAGAACACGTCCCACTCGCAGTCCTTACATTCGACGACGCTAAGGCATTTGTTCGAGTAAATTGGATGTTCTTACGTAAGGTAATGTCTCAATATGGACTAGGTGATAAGTTTTTAAAGGCAGTAACAAACATATATACAGCCCCGGTGGCAAAAATACTCATAAATGGCAGCCTCACTAAAGAAATCCAAATTAAAAGAGGCACGCGACAAGGTTGCCCACACTCTCCTTACCTATTTAACATATACACAGAGCCACTAGCTAACTCTATAAGAAGATCACAAGGGGTCATCCCATTTAATTTTAAAGATTGGGTTGAAAAAGTGGCTCTATATGCAGACGATCTGATGGTATTCACAAGTAATTTGAAAACATCTCTTCCTTACATCACTAATTTGTTAAATGAGTTTGGAGAGGTTTCGGGATATCAAGTTAATCACCAAAAAACGGAGATAATGGAATGGAACTCCCCACTATCAACAGCAATAGTAAAAAGCAGAATTAAGTACTTGGGGATCGAGATATTAAAAAACATCGAGGATATTGCTCAAGAAAATTTCGACCTAAGAGTAAAAGAGACAAGAAGACTGTTGAGATCTTGGAGTGGTCTACCACTTTCTTTCATGGGGAGATCCAATATTATCAAGATGGCCATCCTACCTAAATTCTCCTTTATTTTCAACGCGATCCCTTTAGAATTTAAAAATCAATGGATTAAGAAGATACAAGGTGAGATTAATGGGTTTATATGGGCCTCGAAAGGAGTAAGGATTGCGTGGAAAAAACTACGCAAGAGGAAAGACCATGGTGGTATCGCCAGTCCTGACCTTTTATATTATTATAGAGCCTTCCAGCTTAAGAACATCAGGACTCTTCTTAAAACACACTCTTTTTATTCTCCTTATTTCCAAGTAGCAACAAAGGAGGACTTTTGCATATACAAATCTGGCCACCCAAAGTATTTTAAGAAAATAAAACTAAAGGTCCTAGGCTCAGCCTGCAAACTTTGGTATCAAATAAGGAGAACATTAAATATTCCATATTACAGTAATCTAGCACCTACTGGGATTCTCCAGGAACTCCTGAATGTTTGAAAGATATACTGGCGGCCCCTTTAAAGAAGGCAGGGATTATAAAGTGGGGAAAGTGATCCAAGCAGGAACTTTGACAAGCTGGTATTCTCTATTAGAAAGTACAAAGGGGAAGTTGTCCAGATTTAAATATTACCAAATCACAAGTTGGGCAAAAGGCATAGAGAATTCCCAAAAAAACAACATGGAAATTGAAGAAGAGCTACAATGAGTTCCAGCAAAGAAAGAAATATCTAAATAGTACTGGCATATGATTAAAGCAGGAGAAGAAGACTTTGTTCTACCATTGGATTCATGGAAGAAAGACCTGCCAACACAAGACGTGCAACATTTATGGCAAGTATCCTTTTCTTTATTATGGCACGCAACAGTATCTGCACCTCTCAGGAAGAACCATCTTTTTACTCTACACAGGACGTACTGGACCCCAGAGAGGTTAACTAGAATGAACAAGCAAGTGGTGAGAACTTGCCCAAAATGCGGCGAAGCCAAGGCGGACGACATCCATATGTTCCACCAATGTCCTCAACTCCATGTATTCTGGGCCAATATGGGTAAGATTATAAATAAGGCTCTAGGACAGGATTTTGAGGTAAGCATAATTATCACTATTTTTGGTACGGTGGAAAATAACGACTCCCCTCCTTCTTTAAATAACATACAAAAACAGTTATTGTTTGTACTAATCTTACTAGCTAGACGTGAGATATGTAAAAAATGGATACTCATGGAAGGGGAAACTTACGCAACAAACCCCCCTGTGGCATGGTACATGCCTCAGATCTGCTACCGCACTGAGAGGGTTTCGGGGATGGGACCTGGTGGGGATTTCGACCCTTGGAGATGTTATGAGGGGCGCTACGTTAAAATCATTTCAACAATTACAGACTGACTTCGGCCTCCACAAGTCACAATTTTATAAATTTTTACAGCTCCGACACGCACTCTCCCCTCAGATCCGTAATATGGAGTCTCTCCCCGAGTTCCAACCCCTAGAGGGTTGCCTGCTAATGGGGGACCTCGGACCACACAAAATCAGGCGAATATATCAAACACTGACGACACACACCCATACCACTCTTGACAAAACCCGACTGGCCTGGCAGGCGGATATCCCTGAATTGACGGATGACGATTGGGCCGAAGCGATAGCCAGCCTTCGGGATGCGGCCGTCTCCACACGCTATAGACTCATTCAATTCAAATATTTACATAGAGTTTATTATACTCGGGTACGATTGTGGCGAATGGGGGTCATTCAGTCCCCGGAATGCCTGCGATGTGCCAGAGAGGACGGGTCCTTTTTCCATACGGTGTGGACCTGCACGTCCCTGCAGCCTTTTTGGAACAGGGTTCGGTCATGTCTTAATGAGGTGCTGGGGTGGGTGCTACCACTGGACCCACGACTGTTTCTATTGCATTCTACAGACGACATTGGGGGGAACCGTTATAAACAACACCTATTGTTCCTCGCCCTCACTATTGCCAAGAGAGACATAGCACAGGGCTGGAAGGCATCATCTCCTCCGACTATAGGCAAATGGAAGACCAAATTAGATAAGTGTATGGGAGCTGAGATCGCAGTCTTCGAAGCTAGGGGCTGCCCTAGGAAACATTGCAAGATATGGACACGGTGGGCGACATACCGTGGGATTGACTTTCCCCCCCTACTTGAGGAGGACCCATAAGTGGTATCCTTCGATCCCCGCCATGCATCACCCCAAGTTGTATTGTTTGAATGTATTGCCATTTTGCTGGGATGAATATTGGGACCGTTTCGAATCATGTGCTCTATCTTGGAGTTTGACCACTGTCTGCATATTGTTTTCTCTTTTTGGTTTACCTGCATGTTCGGCAGGGAGTGATTATCTAACAGAAATGGTTATTGATGCATATATTATCCGAATGATTATACACAACATTGTAGGGCCTCTGCCCGATATGCTGCAAAATGACCAAATAAAATTTGTTGTTAAAAAAAAAAAAAAATGGATACTCACCTGCCCCACAACATTAAAATAGTGGCGAACTTCTGTAGACAAATTTAGAAAGTTAGATCAATCTAGAGGAAAAAGCAACCGGACAAAAATTTGGGACATATGGCATAGTAATATACTCCAAGTTGAAGAGCAGTGGTAGGGTAGGAAGAGATGTCCGATGATTACATACAATGCAACAAAACAAATTTGGGGACGGTCACCATAGTGGTACCATGGGCGACCATCCTGGTGAATTTGGAGATCTTCTGCCAGTTGCGGTGAGAAAAATCCCTAGCTGGTAATGAATCGATAAGAGGGATTACTGTCTTTCTATATCTCAACTTTTGCACAAATGAGGACAAAAAAAAAAAAAAAAGAGGAGCCCTGAGAAGGACGGAATTGCCTAAGTGGGGCTTGCATAGTTGAGCCCTAAGGCGAGATTCACTTGACTCCCTGGTTGAACCCTCTCTGAGTCACAAGAGCATGGCTAGAATCAACCTGCACCTAAACGTGCATGGCCTGAATGACAAAGAGTTTGCTATGAGTAGCAATGAATCACTATTGTGGCACTCATGGATTCAGGAGTAAGCTATTAGTACTGCAAGAGTAAGTCACAAGAAAATCTTGGTGAACCGGGACCACAGAGAGTGTGGATTGTGGAGAAACTTACTCTACCCCATGGTGTAACGGCTAACTAGGGACACAGTCGCCAAACATGGCATGTGACTTGACCCAAGAGAATGTAGCATCTGCTGTGGAGGAAGGTACCGTTCATAGAGGGCTTAAACTCCTGGTAGACCGTCAGCCTTCGTCAGGGTCACACAAACCAGATCCTGCTGCAACTAAGTGATCCCAAAGTCCCTCTGATATACAAATGAGAATCACAGTGATCAGTTGAAAAAAGGAGCGTTTCAAGGGTATGGAACCTTGTGAAGGACGAGGCCTGGCCACTTGCTGTTACACACATATTCAAAGTACACACCACTTTTAACAGCTTTGAGAAGCAGTTTCCGGTTGGGAGAAAAGCTGGCTGGTTGCCCAAGAGGTTCAAACAAGATAAATAAAGGATAGCACTACATACAATCAATAGGGCATATTGAAATATCTTTAATGGAAGAGACAAAGTCTTTGATATAGCTGCAATGCCGATGTTCTGAGTACGGGTCATTTAAGTGGACAATTATGGCCTTCCTGTAGAGCATCACCCCACTTGAAACACCGGGGATGTCACTCAGACCCAGAACTACCTTCTGCACAAAGACAGTGCAGAACAAAAAAACATATGGGCAATCACCATGTGGCTTACCCAAAGCTACATGGTGGTTGGCCTTTTATTTTAGGCCCAACACTATTAGTTGCACAGGTGCATTAGAGCATGGGGAAACTTCCATTGCTGCAGAGAATAATTGTGTTGCCAGGTAGTAGTAAAAATGAAAAGTGATAAATTGAATACTTTAATTAATCACTGCCTCTGGTAATTACTTAGGCCTGCATCGTGTTCTGTTCTAGGCAGCAACAAGTTATATGCAAATCCGATTTGGTCAAGCTCCATCACAACAGTCCAGCCCGAGCTGCCAGGTCAGGTCCCTTCCAGAGGAGAGTGAACACAATCAACCCATGTCTGCTACAGCCTCGTTAGGCCTCACCAGTTAGTTGCAGCTTGAGTTGTGTTGCATATTCAGCACAACACCCATGTCTTGGCATACACGGCACGCGGCACAGGCCGAGGCCGGTCTGCAGGTCTGGCGTGGGGGAATGGAGGGTGAGTAGAGTTGTTTGGCACATTATGAATGTATTGGAATATTTTATGTGAGTTCCTTCAAAACTGTCCTAAAAAAGATGCGAGTAGCCAGTTTTATATGAATTTTCTGCTGTGGAATGCACAGTTTTGCCCACTTTCATCAAAGTTTAATTGTAAAGGCGTCCTGCTGGCTGCTCTCGAGCAGGTCAGGCTTGCTCTGTGCAGTTTGGGCCAGCTGTCGCCGCCACTGTACACATTCACCAGCCATGACTGTAAGTAGGAGCTGAAATATTATTTCAAAACATAAAACATATCACTGTCCGCACAGATTCTATTTCCGCTCTGCTTTGATGCTCCTCTCTCTTCAGTGACCTAGTTTCCTGTTCTAGTTTCAAGACAATGTAATGCACTTTCAGTGGGAAGGCAAAGCAGCAACACAATAATTCTCCCACTCCCCCATTACATATGTCTTGTCACTGAGCTCAGAGTGAACGTGTAATTCGTGATTAATGGAATTGGTAAATCTCTGGTTGCTATTTCCATCACCGTGGAACATACTCATGGCGTTCACATAAATAAAAAACATTGTGGAACAATATAAACCCACGCCAAAAGGAGCACTGCTGTTTGATAGATTCCATTTTACCAGCATCATGCTGTTAGTGAAATTGGGTATATTTAGCAACAATGTCTGATAAATTGTTGTTTCCTTCCTCTTAAACAGCTATCACATAAGTGCAATAAACACCAGTGCTTAAGCAGCTGCCTAATCCTTTTAGTACAGTTATTTTATCATGCTGGATTTAATTTTAATTTCATAATGAATTGGACTCTCAGTCCCGCTGCGACGGTAATACCAGCAGGTAATGCCACCCGGGGAAATAGTGAGATCACAGACTCTTTTTTGGTGCAGCGTTTCTTCTGCATCCAATAGCAGGTCGGAATGAGGAACAACGCAGTAATACCTTAGAGTTTCCCCTGTTTTTTGGCATTCATAAACGCAAACTATTGTGGTTTTTTACCTGCACGAATCTGGTTTTGCCTGAAAAAATGTGAGCAGGGAAAAAAAGGCTTGTTCAAAATTCTAAACCTGATTCGAGTGGAAATTTGTGGCCCCGTTGCAATGAGGGTCTTTCTGATTTTCTCTCTGTGATCCTGCTTTGGGTACCACATTCGGATCGTGAATTTTTAGTTCCCAATAAGAGTTGCATTTTTCTAAACATCAGTTCAGGAACGATCAGCCATTTTACATGACTTGAACCACGTAACTCATTCACCTTTACACCACACCTTTGGGTGGTGACATGACCTATTTCGGAGGATAAAAAACATGTGACATCAGCAAATACACATTTATTTCATTCGCTTTTCTGCAGTTATTTCCGGTGTGTTGACAGACACCTCCATAAAGGCTGTACATGCTCGTAAATAAAGGGCCCCTTTGATGACATTAGCACTGTAGCCAAACACAGTGTTATTCATATCAGTCATAACATGCATGAAAAAGTAATGCACACGTAGAAACACTTACCCCCTGCGCATGAGGTCAAACACTGAAAGGAAAGGGAACAGAGCATAAGAAACATTCATGTTTGCAGGTCTTAAGTGTGCAACAGAACAAAGAGATGAATCGCAATATTAAAAGAGCTGCAAAGGCCCTAGAAGCACACAACAACAATTTACTTTTTTTTATGATTACGGAACTCCGTGGAAGTCCACATAAACTAAGAAACCAACAACACAATAAAAAAGATTCTATTTTGATGATAAAATTAACACAGAAAAATATTCCTCCCCAATAAGAGATCCAATAAGCGGAATCCAACGTTAAAAAAGTCTTCAGATTAAAAACATAGCAATATAATGTACAGTACAAAATGATTAAAATGTCCTTCATGCACTTAGTGCAAAAGTTTGGGAGGTAAATAGCATAAGATAATATGTACACCCTAAAATACCATCACAAGATAAAGAATAAAATCACCCACACAGAGCACCTATTAGCAGCTACTCCCTACATATCTAATGAACCTTAGTACAAGTTTAAAAAACACTTTAAAAATTCTATGACATTTGGTGGCTCATAAAGAGATTCAATTAGTGCTGAGTCCGAAAGCATAGAAAGCTGTAGACATATTAGTCTCATCCATTTTCGTCGACACAATAGTAATGCTGGGCAAATAAATAATACATGATTAACATCTTGCAGGCCGTTATTGAACAAATTACAGATCACTGATGAACCATACCATTTTGCTAGTAAAGGATTTAAAGGGAGCATACCCTGCCTCAATAGTAACCAAAAACAGCGCACTCCATGTGGCAAGTTCCAAGAAATATATGCCTGTACTTTATCACGCAGGAGTCAATAGCCGGATGGTTACCCATCTTTAAAGTGCAAGCTTCCCTATCCCTAGAGAAACTTGTATCCCAAGTGGCCAGTTTCAGGGTGGCCCTTAATTGATACAGTGATAAAGTAAAGAGCAAGGACTAGTCTAATTGCAGCAAATCAATGACAGTCATAAAATGTCGAAAAATTAACGACTGTTCTTTTAAACATTCTAAAATTTCTTTCCGAAGCAAAAACCTTAGTGTGCCATAATCACTCTTTGCCAAGCCTAAGACCCAACGCACCACCCCCGCGAGACCCTGTGCCCAGGTACTTCCCAATCCAAATTCTAAACTGAGGGCAGCCGCGGAACATGCCAAATTAACTGAGGCTAAACTTCTTAAAATTTGGCCTTCTGTTGCATTTAGAAACCCCCATTTCTCTACATCGATCTATTCCATACCATACAGCAAGGTGGCAGGGATTTTTGCACGAGACACCTCCAATAAAAGTGCAAAATGTCTACTCCCGGTAAACCTAAAAAGGGAACCCAAGCTTTTCCCTTGAGAGGTGGCTTTAGAGATATTATTTTCTATATGGACACTATCGCTTAGGTTACAACACACACAATTTTTCCTAAAAAGGTATACGATTTTACAAGTTCCAATTTTTGGCCGCCTACAGACCATGCAATATTTCCGTACTTTAGCTTCTTTCTTCCATGCAGACACATTATTTTACTTTTTGATATATTGATCTTTAGGTGATGAGCCTCAGCAAATTTATGGAGCGCCTGCAGACGACTATTTAATCCCCTAGGGGTTAGATCCAAAATTATTATGCTGTCTGCATAGAGTAGACACACAATCGATTTTCCCCCAATAACCGGGGCAATGCCCTCACTTTGTGCCAGATAACGAGGGAGATCTGAGATATATAAAGAGAAATGCAGGGGGGACAGTAAACATCCTTGTTTTAAACCATTTGTGGTGGGGATGGCTTGCGAAAGACCTCTATCCCCTCCCATTAAGACTCTACACCAGCTATCCATATGAAGGGCATGTACTAACTCTAAAAGGGTGCCCGGCATACCCAAATCTAAAAGCTTACTCCACAGCAAAGGACGATCTACTTTGTCAAATGCTGTGGAGAAGTCAATAAAAGCTGTATACACCCTTCCTCCTCTAATTTTAACATATTTTTCATTTATTACCTGGAGGGCAGTCAGATTATCAATTGTTCCATGTTTCGTCCTATACCTAGTTTGCTCCAATGGTAAAATTTTAATAGCATCTTCCCAATCGCTAATTTGGGTCAAGAGCCATTTAGCGAAGATTTACCCACCGCATCAAGAAGTGCAATCTGACGATAGTTTTGAGGAAGATCACGGTCTCCTTTCTTGAACAGTGGAACTATGATACTTCCCTTCCAGGATAGGGGAACCATTTTTTTCTCATAACAATGCTTAAAAACCAGGCAAATAATTTTGCTCCACAGTGTACTATTTTGTTTTATGACAGTAATTGATATTTCATCTGGGCCCATTGCCGCTGAGGTATGCATTCCCCTGATCACCATTTCTATTTCTTTTACAGAGGACAATCCATGCAAGGTATATATAGTCCCTATAAAACGGGAGTAATTGATAGACACATGTTTTCAAAGATGAAAAGTTTTCAGTAATATATGTACTCTGGTGTTTATTCTTCGTAGGTGCACATTGAACCCATGCTCGTTGCTTGGACATTCCTACCCTGGACTGGAATAAAGGCTCTGGATTTGAGACTTCGCTAACTGTAGCAGACTCCTTTTACACTTCTAACCCAACATAAGTGTTGTAGCAGCCATGGTGATCCAGCAGCAAGCATGGTGAAGTGAAAGAGGTGTGGAATAAGGGCAGATTGTATAGTGTAGTGGAAGTCCACTGGAAGCAGGAGAGATGTAGCGGAAGCTGGTGCAGCCTAGTGGAAGCCAGTATGGAAGTACCCTCAATTGTAGCATACAAGCAGTAGGTGTGATTTAGTGGAAACGGGTAAGACCTACTAGATGTAGGTGCTGTTGAACCGTAGCAGCTTTAGTAATGTGGCTTCAGTTGTCTGCTGCAAGTTAGTGTGGTCTAGTTACTAGTTGCTGCAGATATAGTTTATTGGCAGCAGGTGAGGTTGTAGGGAAGAAGGCATGCTCTACCAGCAACTGGGGACATTTAATGGAAAGTGGTGGGAATAAAGATATGTGGCCCTGTGGCAGTAAGTATAGGCTACTAGAAGCCAATGAAGGTGGTAGCTGAAGTGTAGTTCACCGGAAGCAGGGGCAGTGCAGTCTTGGCTGATGTAGTCTAGTGGCAGAAGGTGTAAACTAGTCAGGTCAGCTTTGGCCAAGTGGGCGCAATCTTGGTCTAGTGGTAGAAGGTGTGATTTACTGGCAGCCGGTGTCTGTCTTGTGGTAGAATGTGAAGCAACAATGTAGTCCAGTTCCACGAAATACAATCTGATACATGCAAATGTGCAGCACCAATGTGTTCCTGTGGCAGGTGGTGTGGTAGAGTGGCAGCTGAAGTGTCAGCTATCATGATCTAATGCTAGCATCTGTGTTCTTGGGGCAACAGGTTTGGTCTTTTCACAACAGATATTATCGATTGAGAGCAGGTGTGGGCTACTGGCAGCCACTGTTGCCCAGGAATGGAAAATGTGATTTAGTGGCCTTTAGTTTGGTCTAAAGACAGTAGGTATGATGGTTACAGCAATTATGGTCTAGTGGCAGCAGGTGTGATATAATGGCCAAAGTGATGTCTAGTTATTGAAGCTTGGTCCCAGACATGCGTGATCTAGTGACAACAGGAGTGGCTTTATGGCAGCAGACATTGCATAGGTGCTAAATTCAACAAAGCACTGTGAATTGGTTTGAACTGGTCTGTGAATAGGCTGAGGAATAATCTACTGGCAGTAAGTGTCATCTAGCACCAACATCTGGTGTGGCCTTATTGCAGTAGGTGTGATAAAATAGCACATGTGTGGTGTGATATCAGGAAGCATAGTCTGAAATAAGTGTATTCTAGTGGCAGCAGCTACATTGAAGTAGCAGCTGATGTGGTATAGTGATAGCAGTAGTTATCAAGTGGTAGCTGTTCTTGTCCATTGAAAGTTGATGTGGTCTAATAGCACTTTATGTGTTCGGGTGAAAGCAGATGTTATCTAGCCACAGCAGTGGCAGCTCTTGTGACGTAGTACAGCAGCTGTGGCCATGTGACTGTAAGGATAGTCATACAGTAACGCTTGAGGTGTAGTGGCAGCAGGGGTGGCATAGTGTCAGCAGGTGTCATTTAATGGTACTCAGTAAGGTCTAGTGGCAACCAGTGAGGTTCAGCTTAGCAAGTGTGGTCTAGCGGCACTTGGCTTATAGCAGACGTTGGTTAGGTGCAATCTGTTTAGATCAGAACAGCAGGTGCAGTTTAATAGCAGCAGGACTGGTTTAGCATCAAGTGTAGCTTAGTTGCAGCAGGTGTGGTGTAGTAGAATCAGATGTAACCTACAGGAAATGTATAATACAGTCACAAATGTGAGATATAGTTTCAGCAAATGTAATCTGGCAGCAACAACAGATGTGCTACAGTTTAAAGTTTTGCTGCATCGCACATAGTTTAAGGCAACTCCTCCTCGCTACATTATACTTCCCAATCTCGCTCTCCTCAACTATGGTATTTCTACAATATTTTAACACCCCATGCCTGAACCTTTAGGCATCTCTCAGCAGACTATCAATGCAACACTAGTTAACCCACTTCCTATAATTTACTCAGTAAAAATGCTGCAACCCAGGCTCACATGTCCCCACTAATCAGTTTTGTCTCTTCTCAACCATTTTGAGCAGAAAGAAGATCACACACTCAACATCTCTTTGTCTGTCCTCTAGCTCCTGTCTTCCCCATCCTTGTCTCTCTTTTGTCTATGCCACTAACACATTTTCTTCTTCATCTGTCACCTTCTCCCATCCACCGCCTCAGTTGAGCTTGCTACTGATCAAAACACATTCAATATCTGACAAACTATCTTTTTCTTGATATCAGACTTTAAACCGGACCTGCTCTTCTTTACCGAAACATGGCATGGATATATCCTGTCACTGGTAGTCCACACTGCTACAGTGATGAAAGATATGGATTCCATATATGCAACCACCAGAGAAAGGCTGAAGTAGATTTAGCTGTGATCTTCAAATATTCATTACTAACCACCAACATTAAAGACATACACTTGAAACATTAAGAATCTCAGCTAGCACATTGAACACCCATCACTACTTTCTTGTGTGCATCCCTAATTATTTACAAACCACCACCAGGCACAGCAGGTTTCTCTGATGCTTCCCTTGATGCCATCTTGGACATCTCCCTAAATCACACCAACATTCACTACATAGGTGAACTGACTATGTGCTTGATCAACTTTCCATTCCACAGACAGTGCAATAAACCTAGAACCTTTCTACTTTTTAACACACACCCGGTTACTCACTCATCGCATTCTTCATACCTTCTGGATTCAACACAATCACAGGGAACAAACTTACCTTCCTGAGTTACCACCACCTCATCTCTTTCGCCATCGGGTACCCCTCATGAACAACACTAAAACAACGCTGATGTAAACCACCTACAGACACTGTAACAAACTGACCTCTCAGAACTCGAGTCTCACTTCTAGGAGCTCTCACGAGTGAACCAAAAAATAGATGTCAATCAGCTGTACAATAGGTTCTACAAAACCTTTGACAAATTCATCCCACTCTAAACATCCCCACATCTTAACCAATGAGATAGAGCATGTTGGATCAGTGAAGGAATAAAGAAGATGAAATCACAAATGACATCCCTTCAACATCCATTGAAGAAATCCAGAAACGTGCCAAGCCAAATTCACCTCCAGCATCTTCACATGATCTACAAATCAGGCATCAAGAAAAGGAAAATACTATATTACTCAGACTCGCTCTCGAAGTGACAAATGCCCATCACGAACTTCCACAGGAACCTCCCAAATTTCTACTACCTGGAGTGCACCACCACAAAGATGTTTCTGCTCAAGATTTCTGTAGCTACATTGCAGATCACTTGATCACCAAAGCTGAGATGTTAGATCTTCCTCTTGGTAAAAAGATGAAAGACATTCAGCCCTTCATGGTCCCTTGCTCACTTTGCCACTGGATTCAAACTAGCCTGGCTGATGAGGGGTGTTACCCCGAAACCGGTCCCAAGATGCTTGTTTCCGGTCCAGGGAAGACCTTGCTTGGCAGTTCGGGCTGGACTGTTCCCATTAAGCACAGGGTCAAGACTGATTTGCATATGGCTGGGTCTGAACTGGGGTGGCGAAGTGAGCTAAAGAACAATGATGGATTCAACCCAGATCTGTGACTGGGGTTGAGTGTCTGAAAAGTTTCTGAGCTCCATCCATCATCTCCTTGTGTTTGCTTTGTTTGGCCTAATTTGGCAGGGTATGTCCAGACGTGGGTCCCTTGCTCACTTTGCCACTGGATTCAAGCTAGCCTGGCTGATGAGGGGTGTTATCCCAAAACCGGTCCCAGGATGCTTATTTCCAGTCCAGGGAAGACCTGGCTTGTCAGTTTGGGCTGGACTGTTCCAATGAGGCACAGGGTCAAGACTGATTTGCATATGGCTGGGTCTGAACTGGAGTGATGAAGTGAGCTAAAGAACGATGATGGATTCAACCCAGATCTATGACTGAGGGTGAGTGTCTGAAAAGTTTCAGCGCTCCGTCCATCATCTCCTTGTGTTTGCTTTGTTTGTTGCCCTAAGTTGGCAGGGTATGCCCAGACATGGGTCCCTTGCTCACTTTGCCACTGGATTCAAGCTAGCCTGGCTGATGAGGGGTGTTACCCCGAAACCGGTCCCAGGATGCTTGTTTCCAGTCCAGGGAAGACCTGACTTGGCAGTTCGGGCTGGACTGTTCCCATGAGGCACAGGGTCAAGACTAATTTGCATATGGCTGGGTAAAGGCTAAACTACAGAGGCAATGTGTAAAGCATTTGTGCACACAAACAGTAACACACAGCAAAAGTGGCAGTACACCTCCTGTCCGCTCTTCAGCTCTTCTTATTGGCAGGGTCCTCTTAGTCCAGAAATGTTCCAAAGTTTTGGAGTCAGTGCCCCACTACTTATATTACTTTCAGCCTTTGAAGTGCGCAGGTTTCAAAGAAAGTCTCTCTTGCTTACTAGAACCAGTTCTGTCCTCCCTGGTCCAGCCACACCACGGGGGTAGAGACAGCATTGTTAAAGGCAGGCCCAGCCCTATTCAGGTATCAGTGACGACTCCTCCCACCACTCTAGCTCAGGAAGGCCCATCAGGATATGCAGGGCACACCTCAGCTCCCTTTGTGTGAGTGTCTGGAGTGAATGCACAAAGAGCCACTGTCAGTCGAACCCAGACAATGATTCCACAAGCAGGCAGAGGCCCACAGAATGGTAAAGCAAGAAAATGCCCACTTTCTAAAAGTGAAAATGATACCCAAGACTTGCGTCATAGACACGGAGTGCACTACTGTGGTCCACTGCAATAGTTGAAACAATTTAAACACTAAAAAGTAAATGAGTTCAACAGTTGAAACAGCAAGTTGACGGCGTGTATATGAGCGATATTTAAACAAAGTGTCCATTAACAACAAAAACGTTCATAGTCTGCATCTCGCTCAGGTTGATTTGATTTCCGACGACGTGAGTCTTGAAAAGAAATATTCCTCATGAAAATGAATCCAAGTTCAACATATAAGAAACTGACAATGTAGCTAAACCCAATGCATTTCGGGCATTCACAGTCGAACTTCGTCAGGGGTATCTACAAACAAAAACAGCTTCAATCAATATCACGACATCAATAGATATTATCAATTCTTCAAAAGACAGTCTCAGAGTGTGCAGGACATACATGAGGCTGAACACGTGAATGTAGGAAGATTCGGTTCACGATTTAAGAGGTGGTGAAGCCTCAACCAGATAGAGGCATGCCGAAGTTATTGACCCAAGGTGAAACACATTGGATACGATTCCTAGATACTCTCATTCCAAAAGGTCTCAATGACAAATTAGAATTTTCATGTTTTTGTAATTTTCTAAATATCATACATTTCCATTACATGATATTCCTACAACTCTGGGAGTCGTTTCTCTCAGCACACTTCTCTGTTTTATTAAGCTTGTTCAATTGTACACTGTACATTTTCTTACTGTCACTGGAGTAGGGTTTTTTTTTCACACAAGTCTGCATTTTCATGTCCTCTTCATCATGTTCAGTTTGAGATATTGTTTTGCTTAACACTAGTTCACATACTTGTTTTTTATCTATGCAAAGTTAATTATTGTTTTCTACCTAGAGTCACCAGCCACCTCTAATGCACTACGTTGCTGAATTTGTTGTACATATGTACTGTATATTCCATCCAGTGCAGCAGGCTGATACATACATTATGAACCAATTATACTGTACATCAAGTGCTGAAGCACTCCGTATCATTTCGTATGTTCCATCTTTGATGTTCAACACATACTATCTTCAACGAGTTTTATCACTACCCTCACTTTGTTACTCTCTTCTTTTTTCTTTTTCTTTTTCCTTTGTTTTTGGTACAAACTTCTACTTTGTTTGTTCACATTTTGATTGTGGGTTAACTGGGGGAAACTGGTTTATTAACAACTTTTTTCTCTTGCAATTTTTTTCACCAGCTTTAATTTTTTTTCACCAGCTTCAATTATTTTTTTTCATTAGCTTTATTGTTCGTACCTCTCTGGTGACACAAAAGTAAAAGTCTCTCTTCCGTGTCATAGGGAGGTTGACCTTTAAGCACGCCTCACGTTTGAATGCATTCACGTCCCAGCGGTGTTTCTCTGACATCGCGGCCGCCTCATACTGATCCGATAGCATGCCGGTTTTTGGATCACACCACGGTGAGTCGGTCTTACTGGGTTATCTTTGTGGGATCTGGTAATTTTTCTTGTTTTCTCACTCATCGATCGGTTTTGTTTGTTTTTTATGACAGATTTTTACGTCGTGGGTATTTCGAGTACCTTCCTTTCTTTTACTTCACAACTGTTTTTCAGCTGACTATGTCGCTTGGAGGTATTTGTTCGTTTTAGGTGTTTGTTGAGCACTTGGGTCATTTGCGGGTAGTAGACACAATCAGTGCGGCATGTTTTTATGCACAGACTTGATGATTATCACTTCACTCAGTTGGGAGTTGGCTTTCCTGACATCCTGGTTTCTTCTTGTTTACTTCAGATGCTTGTGTATCACCATTTCTACAGTTCTGTGTTTTTTTATTATCCCGTCTTTGGAGGTCATTACGATGACGGGCGGACAAAGTCCGCCCGCCACCGTAACGGAATGCAGGACCGTCCGCAAGGGGTGCGGCGGTCCCGCACCTGACATTAGGATGCCACCGCCACCGTGGCGGTGGGACACCCTATTCGCAGCATTGTGGCGGGCGGTGCTCACCGCACCGCCCGCTACAATGCTGTGAATGCATGTCGTGCATTTGCATGCACAACGTGACAGGCACCACATGGTGCCTGCCACCTTGTGCATACAAATGCAGGGGGGTACCACAGGTACCCCCCCACCCCCCCAACATCCTGGGGGCTCGCAACAGGCCCCCAAATGCAAAGACCGTATGCCTTTCCATGGCGGCAACGCCGCCATGGAAAGGCTGATCTCCGCTGGCATCATAATATGGATGGCGGTGTCTTGGAGACACCGCCACCATATTATCCTTGTTCTACGCCGGTCGACGAGTCGACCGGCGGAAGCAGCGGACGGCCTTTCCGTCCGCCGCGGACCCCCAGCCATCATAATATGGCGGGGGTCTTTGCTGTGTGGATGGCGGGCGGATCGCCCCCGCCGGGCTGGCGGTGACTACCGCCGGCCCGGCAGGGGCGATCCGCCCACCATCATAATGACCCCCTTTGTTTGGATCACTTTGTGACTCTGTTGGGCACTGCTTAAGGCCCTGTCTTTCGCTTCCATTGCTCACAGTCACGTTTCTTCCAACATTCACGTGTTCAGCCTCACGTATGTCCTGCACACTCTGAGACTGTCTTTTGAGGAATTGATAATACCTATTGATGTCGTGATATTGATTGAAGATGTTTTTGTTTGTCGATACCCCTGACGAAGGGCAACTGTGAATGCCTGAAATGCATTGGGATTAGCTACACTGTCAGTTTCCTATATGTTGAACTTGGACTCATTTTCATGAGGAATACTTCTTATTAAGACTCACACCGTCGGAAATTGAATCGACCTGAGCAAGATGCAGCCTAAGAGCGTTTTTGTTGTTAATGGACACTTTCTGTAACTTTCGCTCATATACACGCCGTCAACTTGCTGTTTCAACTGTTGAACTCATTTACTTTTTAGTGTTTAAATTGTTTCCACTATTGCAGTGGACCACAGTAGTGCACTCCGTGTCTAGGACGCAAGTCTTGGGTATCATTTTTATTTTTAAATTGTGTGGCTGGGCAGAGCCTCCCCACAGGGTGTACACTTCAGATTGTGCTTTTGAGTAATTTGTTAAAATTTGTATGATTGCTGTTACTTTAGAGTGCAACCCAGCTGTTTTCTTGCACTTTCTAAAAGTAAGCATTTTCAAACACACAATTTAAAAACCATATTTGCTAAAAGATGTATTTTTAAATTCTGAGTTCAGAAAACCTAAACTCCAAATTTCAATCTCTTCCCAATTGAAAGTTACACTTGTAAAATGTTACAAGGCAGCTCCAATGATAACCTATGGGTGAGACAGCCTTTCAATATTAAAAAACGAAATTGGCAGTATTTCACTATCAGGACACGTAAAACACACTAGAACATGTCCTACTTTTCACATACACTGCAACCTGTCCATAGGGCTTCCTTGGGCCTACCTTAAGGGTGAATTGCATGTAATAAAAGGGAGGTTAGGGCCTGGTGAGTGGGTCAACATGGCAGCTTAAAACTGTGTGTACAGACACTGCAATGGCAAGGCTGAGACACATTTGAAAGGCTACTTGTGTGGGTGGCACAATCAGTGCTGCAGGCCCACTAGTAGAATTTGTTTTACAGGCCCTGGGCACCTTCAGCACACTTTACTAGGGACTTACCAGTAATCAAATATGCCAATCATTGAGAACCAATCATAATCACAATTTACACAGGGAGCACCTGCACCTTAGCACTGATCAGCAGTCGTAACGTGCCCAAAGCATCTAAACCAGCAAAAACGAAGTCCAGCACACAGTCAAAAATGTGCAGGGGAAACCACGCCAAGGATGCCAGGTCTAACACGCACATGTCACAAAGTTCCTGGCTGACTTCCCAACACTGTGATTTTCAACTTTCAAGACCCTGAGAATTACCCATCTGAGCCATTACTGTCAAAGGCGCCACTTACAACCAATAACAAGACACTCTCAGAAGAAAACACTTTGCTGTAGACTGGCACCACAGCTAATTCTCCCTGCTTGCAAGGGGGAACATATTGGTTGGACTTCCTCTTTTGCACAGGAGGCTAAGTTGTGGATAACTGTACCTGTGAAGATAAGAACAATTGAAAATGACCAGGAATTTAGGAAAGCCATGATGCCCAAGGTTTTCCTAAGATGATGCCATAATGACTAAACCCAATCGTCTCCCACGACTATGAGGGAGCAATAATTGTGCCCATGCTGGACTCTGAGGGCATGTTCTATGGCTACACTATAATGCCTGATGGTTGTATGCCCAAATATGGAGTTTTAAATATTGTGCTACAAAAACATTGATGGAGCAGGGTAAACGAAAATGATAATTAATTAATACACAGGTTCGTCTTAGTAAATAACCAACCATGTATGTTACATGTAAAGGGTTATGGGTAATAAGCTATAGATGTGCAAACTAATTTACTTACAATTGTTAACGTGGATAACATAAGTCAAATATTTGCGTACTAACTAAAATAATAAATGCATGATTTGTGCTTGGAAATACACTGTGTAGTGGCAAAGAGAAGCGTTGGTAAGTAAGATATAGCTTTATATGTCGCTTTTGCTAGGTAACACCTAATTGGGGTACGTAGAATGACGGGAGGGAAACGAAAAGGCTTATATTCTTTATTCTTAACTATGTTCTGTTTATCTTTACAATAGTTCGCTTAGGCCGGTTGTGCTGCGATGTTAAAATGGCTGCCATGGCAGGCAAGCTAGAGTACGCAGGCGCGAAAAGAGTTCCGAAAGCGAGAAAGGCTGTGAACAAGAGAGATCATGTGACCGTCCCAAAGCCTAGGATGGAAGCGTGGTCAAGGCTGCAGTGACCTTACTGTACAAACGTGTGCCAAAGAAGGACATAGCAAAAAGCGTGAGAAGCTGCAGTGAATATATGAAAAGACAATGAACTGTTCAACTTAAATGTATCAGAAATGGATACAGAACCAAACCGGAATTCGGATGGGTAATGTCATGAACCCGTGAGAAACGACAGAAGTATGAACTTTCCACAAAGAACTGGTTGAAACAAAGATATTGATAATGAAATGTATACTGACCCCAAATGGACCAATTAGAGAGAATCTTGCCCACAAAGATGTAACATTTTCACTTAGTAAGCTAGTATTAGGGTATAAGAAGACCTACTCTTAGAGGGAGGAGCTGCTGCTGCTTTTATATTTTTGATTGAGCATGAGACGCTGCTGCTGAAGAAACTTTTTAGCTTTTAATAGATTTTCCATTTTTAATACTATTTAGACCTTTTATTCTTAAATACTAAAGAGGGATTGTGGCGGGACACTTCTTATGAGTGATCCGTCGAGAAGGCCTGATTTCCAGGACATCTAGACAGTTCTCCGGGAGTTCTATGCTGTGATCTGAATTCATTGCTGTGACGAACTTTTGTTTTCCATCTAATAGGTATGCATTGCAATTTCAATTTATTCTTATAATGCCGCTAAACGTAATAATCTGACTGATAAATTTGAAACTTATTCATGCTTCTAAAAATTATATAAACTTCATTATCTTAAATCAATGAGTCAGTGGTTCTTTAGCTCAATGATAAATGTAAATGTTTAAAGGTTTATAGTCATTGAGCTGGTCTTAATCACCATCAACTAATTCCTACTAGTTGGTCCATCGACCAATGAGCGGAATACCTTAAAAGCTTGAGAAGTATTATGTAGTTTTAAAAAGGTATCCCGTCTCCTTCCAGCGAATCATTAACTGTTTTCCTCCTAGGAAAAAGCGGATGAAATCCAGGGAATATATGAGAGAGTGAATGTTTATGCGGTGTTATGGGCCCCACCGTCATATGGATATAGTTGCGGAAAATAAGAGAGATTTTTGTACCTGGATGTCCAAAGCATCTAGGAGAAGAAATGTTATTGTTAGCGCTGGATCAGATTTCTTGGTAGCAGAGTTATGGTTACTATAGATTAGTTTGGTGATTATTGGTTATTGATTATTGATTATTTTATGTCTAACACTTTATGTTGAGTCGCGTTATGTTATATGTAAGTCAAAGTTTTTGAAGCTTCCGGGAAGTAGGAAGTGGAACACGTGTGGCAAGAGAAGTCACATGGAATAGTGCATTGTCTGAGCTCATATTGGTGGTAACACAAGTTGTGTTATGATAGGGACATTTTCTGTGTAAAAGGTGTGTGAGTGAAATAGCATCCGGTTTTCTTGTGAAACTCTGGCCTTAATTCTCAGGAGCAGTATAGTCTCCACATGTGTTTTATCCCCAGAGAAACGGATTTACCCCTTGCTTGAAAGAAGGGTAAGGTAGAGGGAAGTGCTACTTTATCGGCGAAACGGGAAAATTCTATGGTAGGGTAGAGGAAAGCGCTGCCTACTGGAAATATAGGAATCCTGTATAAATGAACAAAGCTATCTCTTTGGTTTAGCGAATCAGACAATGGAAATGTGTTTTTAATGTTGTAATTAACAAAGAACCGTTGAAAAAAAAAGAAGAAAAATAAATTGCCGATAAATTTTGTAAAGGAGGGGTCAGGAGCAGAACTGACGTAGACAAAAGCCGCGCTGGGATTGGACAGTACACTAGTTATACAGAAGACGCTCTGATTGGTGCGTTGGTGTGAGACGCGCTAGGATAGGTTGGATAAGCAGTGACGTAGAAGCTTAGGATTGGAGCGTTGGTGTGAGTCGCGCTGGGATAGGTCCGAATAACGCATAGAGAACAGTGTTGAATTGCGGACTGTGTGAGAAGAGAAAGAGATTGTGAATTATGGCTTATTATGAGTACGGTAGAGAGAAAACGTCGTGGATGACGAAAATAAAGAACTTGTTTAAGAAAGACAAAAAGGTAGTGACCAGAGAGGGACAAGTAATTCCTCCGCCAAAATCACCAGCTTCGCATATGATGTTGAAATACGGATATCATACCTGCATATGGTTGGAAAATTGGACTAAATATACTCAGAATGATGGATTTTAGCATTTCCTGAGAATGGTTCATTTAGTGTAGCTGTACTTCGGAATTTGAGGGAGAAGATGTTGATGCTTGAACCTAAACCTAGACCAACACAGTTTGAAGCTTTAAGTGAATGGGAAGATGAGATGTATGAACGAGAAAGATTCAGAGGATTAAAGAACCATGAATTTGTGCCCGGAAGGTTGTGGGAGTGAATCATGAGGACAAAATAAAGCGTTGGAGATATGCTAACATGACGGGAGGTTTGTTTCCAGCGTTTACAGTTGAGGAAGAAGCAAAGAGAAAGTGTATTGAGAAAAAGAAACATTTGATTACTGAAAATTATGGGTATGGTAGTAGTGAGACGGAAGATGAGTTGTTGGAAGATATTTTAAACAGAAACCCACCTCCATACCAACAGAATTCTGCGGTGGTGACACCTAATGCACCGACAAAGGAAACTGGGAGGAATAAAAATCCCAAACGGGGATGTGAGATAAATAGGTCACAAGATCAATTGAAAACCCCACAAAACGAGAAGATTGAAAGTGACAATACTACTGAATTAGCGAAAACCACAAGAGAATTGACTGAAAAGATAAGAGAATTAACAATGAATATGGAAGCTGTAACTGTACCAGTAACGATAGGTCCAGTAATACCGGTTTTTGAGAATCAGAAAATAGAAGAGCATTCTTTAGTCATTCCTATGAATTCAAACTTGCAAAGAAGGGATGGATTTGGACAATGAAGGTGCAAGAAATTTTATTAGTTCATATAGACCAAGCCCACCTACTAATTTAACGGTAAATGAGAATGAGTTCAGGAGAATACCTATGGGAACTGAGTCTGCATCAGAGACACCAGAAAGAAGTAAAAATTGGATAGAATTAAATAGTACACCTGTAGGTCCGACTCCGGATGAATTGAATGAATGGATGAAAACTCTAAAAACGAAAGAGACAGAATCAAAAACATTAGATGTAATCAGGTTAAAAATAGACATGGAAGAATTGATCTTAGGGACAATTGGCACAGAAAAACTGAAAAGTTATCAGGATGGCGAGATAATGTTCTTATGTAAAAGTATTACATGGAGAGCTAGAAATTTACATGACAAATTAGAAGAAACAGCAAATGAACTAGGATTAGAATTTGTAAAAGTGAGAACGTTGCAGAAACCATATAGAGTAGATTTTTGCGAGAAAGATATAGAAAATTTGAACACATCAGGACGGTTAACCCAAATAAAAGAATTGTTTTGCTGAGAAAATGGGGTGATGTGGATAGATGGAGAAGCAGATGGTCTAAAAAGAATGAGAAATTGACAGATAAAGCGTCTTTGGCTTTTGCAGTGACAGACAAGGAATCAATTGTAAGGGAGTACCCGATGAGAGAAACTCCAGGAGGTAGTTATGTGCATGTCCCATGGACTAGACAGGATATACTGTCATTTACAAATGACTTTCCAAAATTGAGAGAGAAACCAGTAGAATGGTACAGACAAGTGGAGAGGTTTGTTAAAGTTTCGAAGGTGTTATGGATAGATTTGGATGGATTATTTGTTATAGTGGTACCAGCTGATTTATGGACAGAATGTAAGATTACTATTGATTGGCCATCTGTAGAATATCCGAGAGATGCTAAAACAGGAGCGCCAGGACCAGAAGTGATGAGGAAATATGACCAAGTTATTACTTTTTTGAAAAATAAAATCCCACCCAAAGAAACGGATTGGGTAAAAATTGACAGAACTACACAGGAGAGTAAAGAATCTGTACATGCCTACTATGAGAGACTATTGTTAGTTTTTAAACAGTATAGTGGCTATGAGACATTAACTGAGAAGGATATGAGTCATTTTGTATATAGGTTTGTTTATGGGTTGAAACCGTAGATAAGTGAAATGATTAAACAGCATATGATCTGTTGGCAGAATAGCACGGTAGATGAGGTTTTGAGATATGCTAAATACTGCAGTGATGACATTGAGAGTAGACAGCGTAAATTAAAAGAAAAAGCAATGTGGGCACAAGTGAAAGTTGCAGAAAAGCAAGAAGCTCAATTGAATAATCAAGTTAATGAGACAGGACAGACTAGATCTAGACCAAATATAGGTAAAGGAAAAGGTCAAATGAGTATAGAAGAGGCAAAGAAAAAGTGGCCATGCCACAACTGCGGAAAGATAGGACATTGGAGAAACGAGTGTAAATTTCCACCAAAACTTAATGCGGAAAATCAATCATTGATTCCACAGGTGCAGAGTGAGGTAGTTACCCAACAAAGTCAGGTGCCTCAACCACCACTTCCCAAGAGTGTTAATCCACAGAAATACAGTGCAGAAACAGGATTCTACGGAGGAGAGCAGGTAACTCATTTGCCGCGCGCAGCTGCCATATCGCAATACTGGTTACGACAGGATGGTAATGAGTTGGATGAAAGTTTATGACGGTGTCTAGGAGAGGAAGAAGAGTGTGTGCTTGGTGCAACTCTAGAGGTAGATCAAGCAGGTCCATTTGTGGATGGAGAAGTGAATGGTGCAAATGTAACATTCCTTGTGGACACTGAAGCTACCCGTTCTACTGTTAGGTCAGTGGAAATTCCAAACCTTCCTCTCTCAGGTGAACATATCCAAGTCGTAGGGGTATCGAATCAACAAATTAAGGCGCCTCTTACTAAATTAGTGGAGGTAAAAATCGGACCATTTAGTGAAATGCACCGATTTGTAGTGTGTGATTGCAGTCCTGTGAACCTATTAGGACGCGATCTACTTTGCAAGATGAACTGCACCATCTATTGAACTCCAGATGGGATTGCATTTCAGACCCCAGATGAAGATGTGTTATATAAAATGACAATGGTAAATTTAGAATCAGAAGTGAATGATTTATTTCCCATATTTGATGTAGAGAAAATCCCAAATGAACTGGAAGAAACAGTGAAACCAGAAGTGTGGGATTTTACGGGAGAAGATATAGGGTTAATGAAAAGAGTAGACCCTGTTAAAATATCTGTTAAAGAAGGAACGAGTTACCCAAATACGCCCCAGTATAAATTGACACCAGAAATAATTGAAGGAATAACACCAGTAATAAATAAAATGATTGAACAAGGGATTCTGAGAGAAATAATGAGCAGTCCATGTAATTCACCGATAAAGGGACTGAAAAAGCAGAATGGAACATATAGAATTGTACAGGATTTGAGAAAGGTAAACAAAATTGTTGTGTCTTGTTGCCCAATAGTACCAAACCCTGCTGTGATCCTATACCAGATTCCACACGAAGCAGAATGGTACACAGTTATTGATTTGTGCCATGCATTTTTCTCTATTCCATTACATCCAGATAGCCAGCCATTATTTGCATTCAGGTTCGGAGAACGTATTTTGGCATGGTGCCGAATTCCTCAGGGGTATACAGAAAGCCCCTCGATCTTTAATCAGATTTTAAAGAAATCATTGGAAGATTTAAAAATGCCAGAAAAATCAGTGATGGTTCAGTATATTGATGACCTACTGGTGGCATCAAAAACGAAGGAAGCATGTGTTAATGACACAATTGCTTTGCTAAATCATTTGGCAAAAGGAGGACATAAGGTGTCCCCATCGAAATTGCAGTTTTGTCAACAAGAGGTCCAATATTTAGGACATAAGATTGAAAAAGGAGTGCGAAAGGTAACGACTGAAAGAATAAAGATAATTCAAGGAATGAAAGCTCCAATGACACAAAGAGAAGTAAGAATGTTCCTGGGAATGGTTGGATATTGTCGACAATGGATAAGTGGATTTTCATTAATTGCAAAACCATTACAGAGATTGACAAAGAAAGATGTTAAAGATCCTTTTGAAATGAATGATGAGGAAATGAAAGCATTCAGAGAACTAAAAGGAAACTGTGTGAAGCTCTGGCATTGGGAATGCCTGACTATGAAAAAGACTTTGAGTTGTATTGTAGTGAAAGAGATGGGTGTGCGTTTTCAGTCCTAGTGCAGAGACACGGAAACATGAAAAGACCCATTGCATATTTTTCAGCTGTCTTAGACCCAGTAGCGAAAGCGTTGCCTGGATGTTTGAAAGCAGTTGCTGCTACTTGTGTAAGTTTGGAGCAGAGTGAAGGTATAGTGATGGGATATCCACTGAGAGTATATGTCCCTCATTCTGTGGAAATTCTTTTGACAAGAACCAAAACCCAATATATGACACATAGTCGGCTGACTAGGTACGAAAAGGTGATTTTGAGTGCAGACAATGTCACTATTGAAAGATGCCTAAATGTGAATCCTTCAACATCATTACCAGATGAAGAGAGTGTGATTGAAATGGATGAAGTTGATCATGATTGTCTGAATGTACTTGAATATTGTACAAAACCGAGACCCGATATACGGGATGAGCCTTTAAAGGAATCAGATTATATTCTGTTCGTGGATGGCTCATGTTTGAGAACGGATGATGGAGTTTTGAGTGCAGCATATGCAGTTTGCACAGTAGCTGCTGTAATGGAAGCATCTTGTTTGAAAGGGATACGTTCTGCCCAAGTAGCGGAGTTGATTGCTCTAATTCAAGCATGTAAACTGGGAAAGAATGTCCGAATCACAGTAATCACTGATAGCCAGTATGGCTTTGGAGTGGTTCATGATTTTGGGCAGATCTGGTCTCAGAGAGGTTTCTTGACGTCTGCAGGAACCCCAATCAGAAATGGTGAGTTTGTGAAAAAGTTGCTTGAGGCGATACAGCTGCCTAAACAGATTGCAGTGGTGAAGTGCAATGCACAAAAAAATGGGGAAGACTACATAACTGTTGGCAATAAATTTGCTGATGAGATTGCACAGTATTGTGCCACAAATGTTGTCTCATTAAACAAAAACAGAGAAAGAGAGCATATTTCATGTCCTTTGCTTTTTACTAACCCTGTTGAGACATGGGATGAGGTGAGACAATTACAGGAAGCCGCAGATGATAAGGAAAAAGATAGCTGGATAAAAGCAGGATGTAGGAAACGTGAGGAAAATGATGTTTGGGTTTACAGGGATGAAAGACCAGTTATGCCTGATAGCATGATTTCTGACATGGCACGGATGTACCATGGACAAGCTCATATTGGAAGAGATGCAATGATCAGACTTTTAGACAAACATGGTATAATCCAAAATTCAGAGCCATAGCTGAGAGTCTTTGTCAAAGATGTCTTATTTGTCAACAGCTAAATCCAGGAAGAAAGACAGTAGTGAGTCTAGGAACAATAGGACGAGAGGGAGGTCCTTTCACGAGAATGCAAATGGATTTTATAGAAATGCCCCCGAGCAATAGACTAAGGTATGTACTTGTAGTCGTCTGTTTGTTTTCCCGTTGGGTGGAAGCATACCCGGCCAGAAGGAATGATGGAATTACAGTAGCAAAACTTATGCTGCGAGAATTCATTCCAAGGTATGGTTTTCCAGTAACGATTGAAACAGATAGAGGAACGCATTTTCAAAATGAATTGATTCAACTGATTTGTGAAGCACTTAGTATTAAACAGAAACTGCACTGTGCATACAGACCAGAGGCTTCTGGAATAGTAGAGCAAGTGAATGGAACAATTAAGAACAGGCTAGGAAAAATGTGTCAAGCCACAGGACTCAAATGGCCAGATGCCTTGCCATTGGTCTTAATGACTATCAGAAGCATACCGGAAAGAAAGACAGGACTCAGTCCCCACGAAATAATTATGGGACGAGCAATGAGACAAGCACATGTACCTGTCAACAAACTACTGACTATAACTGATGATCTCGTGTTGGATTATTGCAAAGGAGTGGCTGATGTGGTACGTTCTGTGTTTCATCAGGTTGGACCGGATGCGACCACTCTTGAAAGAAAACCAGCACATGACTTAAATCCAGGAGATTGGGTCCGCATAAAAGTCCACCGAAGAAGAAACTGCTTGGTTCCTCGCTGGGACCAACCACGACAAGTGATCCTGGTGACAACAACTGCAGTCAAGTGTGCAGGAGTAAAACACTGGGTACATGCCAGTCATACCATCAGAGTTCCAGAACCTGAAGATCGACCTGTAAGTCGACATCTGGAAATATCGGATACCAGTTCAGCGTCCGATGCAGAGGAAGAGGCGAACAGGGTTCCAGAATCTGAAGATCGACATGTGAGTCGACATCTGGAAAACTCAATTACAAGTGCAACGACAGGAGGAGTGGAAGGAATAGCAGAAGTTCCAAAATCTAAAGATCGACATGTGAGTCGACATCTGGAAATATCAGACACCAGTTCAGCATCTGATACAGAGCATTCGGATTGTGAGGAAAATCTGAAAAGAAATTGGAAATTTTATAACATTAAAGAAGAAACTGAGCAAAAAGACAGTAACAGTGAGCAACCAAGTACAAGTTATGGGGAAGATCCTTCAGAGATTACATTAATAGACGAAGAAGGGATAGTTTCACATAGAAAGGTAGAAAATTCGGAAGAACCCCGAGGAGCAATAGGGACAGATCGTCGAACAAAAGAACAGGGAAACTCAGAGACAGAGAGAAAGATTGACACAAATTCGGAAGAACCTCGAGGAGGGACAGAAATAGGTGATCAAAGGAAAAGAAGAGAAAAACCAAGAATAGATGAAGGAAGTGAAATTATAAATTTAAGATAAGAGACAATAAAGAAAGGACTGAAACAGAGTCAGAAGAAAGTGGAGAAGAAAGAAACCAGAAACTAGAGTCAAGAAAAAGAGCTTGGAGAACAGAAAGAGGGGAAAAGAAAGTGAACCAAAAAGGCCAAGAAAAGGAGACAATTGGCCCCACGAAGTTAGAAGATTGAGATACAAGATCATAAGAGTAGATGGAAAAAGTGCAGAACAAGTAAATGAAATAACAAGTCAAAAGGAACAAGAAAAACAAGGAGGAAAACACTTGCAGAAAACAAAAAGAGTAAAGAAAGTAAAACTGAAGTATAAATCGCCTGAATGGATATACATAGCATTGACTGATATCAAGGAAGAAGAGATCACAGGAGAAGAGATCAAAGAAGAAGAGATCACTCACGAGAACCCAGAACAAAGCTGCAACCTAAATGGGTGAAGGTGAAGTGCAACAAATTTGAAGAAATTTGAATAAATTTCTACTGGATTGGACAAAAACATTGGATTTGACAAAGAAGGAGTTCTGAAAAGAATTAAAAGAAAGTATCAAACAAGACAAAGTGAGAGTGTAGGGTGGCTAAGAGGTCATTCCTGAGGTGTGGTGACACATATTTTTCTGTACATATTATAGAATAGGTAAACGAACAAGATGGTAGATACTAAAAATAGAAAGTGTAGATGTGAGTTCTTAAGTAGATGGTGTAAGATGTGCTTCTTTTGTACAGGATTATTAATGATCACATTTTGATTGTGGGTTAACTGGGGGAAACTGGTTTATTAACAACTATTTTCTCTTGCAATTTTTTTCACCAGCTTTAATTTTTTTCACCAGCTTCAATTATTTTTTTTCATTAGCTTTATTGTTCGTACCTCTCTGGTGACACAAAAGTCTCTCTTCCGTGTCACTGGGAGGTTGACCTTTAAGCACGCCTCACGTTTGAATGCATTCACGTCCCAGCGGTGTTTCTCTGACATCGCGGCCGCCTCATACTGATCCGATAGCATGCCGGTTTTTGGATCACACCACGGTGAGTCGGTCTTACTGGGTTATCTTTGTGGGATCTGGTAATTTTTCTTGTTTTCTCACTCATCGATCGGTTTTGTTTGTTTTTTATGACAGATTTTTACGTCGTGGGTATTTCGAGTACCTTCCTTTCTTTTACTTCACAACTGTTTTTCAGCTGACTATGTCGCTTGGAGGTATTTGTTCGTTTTAGGTGTTTGTTGGGCACTTGGGTCATTTGCGGGTAGTAGACACAATCAGTGCGGCATGTTTTTATGCACAGACTTGATGATTATCACTTCACTCAGTTGGGAGTTGGCTTTCCTGACATCCTGGTTTCTTCTTGTTTACTTCAGATGCTTGTGTATCACCATTTCTACAGTTCTGTGTTTTTTTATTATCCCGTCTTTGGAGGTCATTACGATGACGGGCGGACAAAGTCCGCCCGCCACCGTAACTGAATGCGGGACCGTCCGCAAGGGGTGCGGCGGTCCCGCACCTGACATTAGGATGTCACCGTGGCGGTGGGACACCCTATTCCCAGCATTGTGGCGGGCGGTGCTCACCGCACCGCCCGCCACAATGCTGTGAATGCATGTCGTGCATTTGCATGCACAACGTGACAGGCACCACGCGGTGCCTGCCACCTTGTGCATACAAATGCAGGGGTGTACCACAGGTACCCCCCATGTGCATCCCCCACCCCCCCAACATCCTGGGGGCCCGCAACAGGCCCCCAAATGCAAAGACCGTATGCCTTTCCATGGCGGCAACACCGCCATGGAAAGGCTGATCTCCGCTGGCATCATAATATGGATGGCGGTGTCTTAGAGACACCGCCACCATATTATCCTTGTTTTCCGCCGGTCGACGAGTCGACCGGCGGAAAAGCGGCGGACGGCCTTTCCGTCCGCCGCCGACCCCCCAGCCATCATAATATGGCGGGGGGTCTTTGCTGTGTGGATGGCGGGCGGATCGCCCCCGCCGGGCTGGCAGTGACTACCGCCGGCCCGGCAGGGGCGATCCGCCCACCATCATAATGACCCCCTTTGTTTGCATCATTTTGTGACTCTGTTGGGCACTGCTTAAGGCCCTGTCTTTCGCTTCCATTGCTCACAGTCACGTTTCTTCCAACATTCACGTGTTCAGCCTCACGTATGTCCTGCACACTCTGAGACTGTCTTTTGAGGAATTGATAATACCTATTGATGTCGTGATATTGATTGAAGATGTTTTTGTTTGTCGATACCCCTGACGAAGGGCAACTGTGAATGCCTGAAATGCATTGGGATTAGCTACATTGTCAGTTTCTTATATGTTGAACTTGGACTCATTTTCATGAGGAATACTTCTTATTAAGACTCACACCGTCGGAAATTGAATCGACCTGAGCAAGATGCAGCCTAAGAGCGTTTTTGTTGTTAATGGACACTTTCTGTAACTTTCGCTCATATACACGCCGTCAACTTGCTGTTTCAACTGTTGAACTCATTTACTTTTTAGTGTTTAAATTGTTTCCACTATTGCAGTGGACCACAGTAGTGCACTCCGTGTCTAGGACGCAAGTCTTGGGTATCATTTTTATTTTAAATTGTGTGGCTGGGCAGAGCCTCCCCACAGGGTGTACACTTCAGATTGTGCTTTTGAGTAATTTGTTAAAATTTGTATGATTGCTGTTACTTTAGAGTGCAACCCAGCTGTTTTCTTGCACTTTCTAAAAGTAAGTATTTTCAAACACACAATTTAAAAACCATATTTGCTAAAAGATGTATTTTTAAATTCTGAGTTCAGAAAACCTAAACTCCAAATTTCAATCTCTTCCCAATTGAAAGTTACACTTGTAAAATGTTACAAGGCAGCTCCAATGATAACCTATGGGTGAGACAGCCTTTCAATATTAAAAAACGAAATTGGCAGTATTTCACTATCAGGACATGTAAAACACACTAGAACATGTCCTACTTTTCACATACACTGCAACCTGTCCATAGGGCTTCATTGGGCCTACCTTAAGGGTGAATTGCATGTAATAAAAGGGGAGGTTAGGGCCTGGTGAGTGGGTCAACATGGCAGCTTAAAACTGTGTGTACAGACACTGCAATGGCAAGGCTGAGACACATTTGAAAGGCTACTTGTGTGGGTGGCACAATCAGTGCTGCAGGCCCACTAGTAGAATTTGTTTTACAGGCCTGGGCACCTTCAGCACACTATACTAGGGACTTACCAGTAATCAAATATGCCAATCATTGAGAACCAATCATAATCACAATTTACACAGGGAGCACCTGCACCTTAGCACTGATCAGCAGTCGTAAAGTGCCCAAAGCATCTAAACCAGCAAAAACGAAGTCCAGCACACAGTCAAAAATGTGCAGGGGAAACCACGCCAAGGATGCCAGGTCTAACACGCACATGTCACAAAGTTCCTGGCTGACTTCCCAACACTGTGATTTTAAACTTTCAAGACCCTGAGAATTACCCATCTGAGCCATTACTGTCAAAGGCGCCACTTACAACCAATAACAAGACACTCTCACAAGAAAACACTTTGCTGTAGACTGGCACCACAGCTAATTCTCCCTGCTTGCAAGGGGGAACATATTGGTTGGACTTCCTCTTTTGCATAGGAGGCTAAGCTGTGGATAACTGTACCTGTGAAGATAAGAACAATTGAAAATGACCAGGAATTTAGGAAAGCCATGATGCCCAAGGTTTTCCTAAGATGATGAGAAGAGAAGAGAAACAGAAAGGTACGAAGTTCCTGTGTGTACTCTAGGTAGTGAGGAGGTGGGGAATACCTCCTGTTGGAACTGGGACCCTCACACACCCAGCAAGCTAGGTGTCATGCTTCATCATATGGGTCTGCTCCTCGTCGGGCCGGCGCTGCAATGCTCGACGGGCACCCATAAAGGGGCTCTTTTTCGGAGATCTTTAGTTCCTTGCCGTATCGGTGCCGTGGGTGTGAGGGGCCTAGGTATGTGTAGATGTGGGATGTGAATGTAAAATAGGTGATGGGAACCTCTGTGATAAGTTTTATTTATTCTATACGGGTCCCAACCTAATTAAAAGGAATAGGGGGGGCGACTGTTTTGTTATGATGTGACAAAAATTTCGCTCAACCCCCAAGTGGTCAACATGTTTCTCGCCACAATTAGTCACGCTAATGATCAACTGGCGATTCTTCAGGACCTAATTTCAAAAACTATCTACAATGTGTGGCAAGGTGCAATGCTACCTACCAAATGCTCTCCCCGTGGGTCATTACCCAGGAGAAATGAAGCAACCAACCTAGAGTACGAAAAAGAGAATAAAAACCATAAAATGTTGGAGGGTGATCTTCATAGAATACATACGAAATAACGCAATATACATATTCTAGAGTCAACATTAGAATCACACAATGCTGTCATGCAATTGATACTCTGTGTAACCTTTATTAAAAACCACTGTATACACGTGCCAAAACAGGATTGTGATTTCAATTATGGTGGTGAGTAAAAAAGTGCTCACCTATTATAAGGTCTATGTTTGCCTCATCAATTAGCAGCGGAGTATATTGACACTCAATGTAGTGTCACTGTATAAAAAGAGAGGTGAGACAGGAAAACAAGTTGTATGAAGGCTATATGCACAATAGTTCGCTGCTTATTTGTTCACTATACCCCATACCATGGGGGAAGAGGAGAGAACAATGTGTGGGTCAGGATGCCAATAGCCCTGAAACAATGATGGTCCCAAGCCAATCACACACTCCCCATTTTCTATTGAACGTGGTGTCCAACATTCAGTTGCTCTTTTTCGACTTTTTAGCAACTAATGCGTTATTGCTACTATATTCATATTTTGTCAACACACTTTAACCTTAGGAAATCCTACAAGCATTCGCAACACCTACTCATATTTTCTATAGGTGTAAAGTCTAGGCCCCCTCTCTATTCTCATTTTCAACCTAGATTACCGAGGTTTGAGAAATAATACCCCCTGAGGAATCTCTATTCCCATATGCCAATTCTCCTCACTCCTCTATGTTCTATTGTTATATTGTTTATGTTTTTAGACTGAATCTATTTACCACCAATACTGTGGGTTAACAACAAAACAACCTCCAAGATGGCCGCCATGTTGTCTGCGCACTATGACATCACTTATCCCTGTTAACACGCCCATCTTGATCACAGCTGTGGACACTTGGCCAACTCTGCGGTCCCGGGAACAGGTATTTAAACAGGCAGTTCCTGTTACTTGATACCTTCCGGTGGTAGCGGAGCGGGTAGGTCAACCACGAAGCTCCTAATGGGAGCAGGTAAGTAGGCATACTACGTTCGGAGGCGTATTTTGACATCAACTATTGGAGGTAAGAAACATTGGGGTCAGGCGCCAAGAGCGCTTAGATATTGAACCCCAGGCTTGTACCATTATACTCTGTTCTCCAAAGCACTAACCCTCTACTTGACCGGGACACTGGGAGCGTTTATACTGTGTACCGCTTTACCGGATCAGCTCACCGAGCACCCGGTCTGGGGACACTGCGGGCGGCGCTCCCTTTAGCTATACCGGCTATGTAGGAACGTTCAATAGAAAATGGGGAGTGTGTGATTGGCTTGGGACCATCATTGTTTCAGGGCTATTGGCATCCTGACCCACACATTGTTCTCTCCTCTTCCCCCATGGTATGGGGTATAGTGAACAAATAAGCAGCGAACTATTGTGCATATAGCCTTCATACAACTTGTTTTCCTGTCTCACCTCTCTTTTTATACAGTGACACTACATTGAGTGTCAATATACTCCGCTGCTAATTGATGAGGCAAACATAGACCTTATAATAGGTGAGCACTTTTTACTCACCACCATAATTGAAATCACAATCCTGTTTTGGCACGTGTATACAGTGGTTTTTAATAAAGGTTACACAGAGTATCAATTGCATGACAGCACTGTGTGATTCTAATGTTGACTCTAGAATATGTATATTGCGTTATTTCGTATGTATTCTATGAAGATCACCCTCCAACATTTTATGGTTTTTATTCTCTTTTTCGTACTCTAGGTTGGTTGCTTCATTTCTCCTGGGTAATGACCCACGGGGAGAGCATTTGGTAGGTAGCATTGCACCTTGCCACACATTGTAGATAGTTTTTGAAATTAGGTCCTGAAGAATCGCCAGTTGATCATTAGCGTGACTAATTGTGGCGAGAAACATGTTGACCACTTGGGGGTTGAGCGAAATTTTTGTCACATCATAACAAAACAGTCGCCCCCTATTCCTTTTAATTAGGTTGGGACCCGTATAGAATAAATAAAACTTATCACAGAGGTTCCCATCACCTATTTTACATTCACATCCCACATCTACACATACCTAGGCCCCTCACACCCACGGCACCGATACGGCAAGGAACTAAAGATCTCCGAAAAGAGCCCTTTATGGGTGCCCGTCGAGCATTGCAGCGCCGGCCCGACGAGGAGCAGACCCATATGATGAAGCATGACACCTAGCTTGCTGGGTGTGTGAGGGTCCCAGTTCCAACAGGAGGTATTCCCCACCTCCTCACTACCTAGAGTACACACAGGAACTTCGTACCTTTCTGTTTCTTGACTTAATTAGGGCACGTACGTTGGACCTTTACTAAGCCCTCTCTGTCCCTCCTTTTGTTGACATTTCCTAAGATGATGCCATAATGACTAAACCCAATCGTCTCCCACGACTATGAGGGAGCAATAATTGTGCCCATGCTGGACTCTGAGGGCATGTTCTATGGCTACACTATAATGCCTGATGGTTGTATGCCCAAATATGGAGTTTTAAATATTGTGCTACAAAAACATTGATGGAGCAGGGTAAACGAAAATGATAATTAATTAATACACAGGTTCGTCTTAGTAAATAACCAACCATGTATGTTACATGTAAAAGGTTATGGGTAATACGCTATAGATGTGCAAACTAATTTACTTACAATTGTTAACGTGGATAACATAAGTCTAATATTTGCGTACTAACTAAAATAATAAATGCATGATTTGTGCTTGGAAATACACTGTGTAGTGGCAAAGAGAAGCGTTGGTAAGTAAGATATAGCTTTATATGTCGCTTTTGCTAGGTAACACCTAAATGGGGTACGTAGAATGACGGGAGGGAAACGAAAAGGCTTATATTCTTTATTCTTAACTATGTTCTGTTTATCTTTACAATAGTTCGCTTAGGCCGGTTGTGCTGCGATGATAAAATGGCTGCCATGGCAAGCAAGCTAGAGTACGCAGGCGCGAAAAGAGTTCCGAAAGCGAGAAAGGCTGTGAACAAGAGAGATCATGTGACCGTCCCAAAGCCTAGGATGGAAGCGTGGTCAAGGCTGCAGTGACCTTACTGTACAAACGTGTGCCAAAGAAGGACATAGCAAAAAAGCGTGAGAAGCTGCAGTGAATATATGAAAAGACAATGAACTGTTCAACTTAAATGTATCAGAAATGGATACAGAACCAAACCGGAATGCGGATGGGTAATGTCATGAACCCGTGAGAAACGACAGAAGTATGAACTTTCCACAAAGAACTGGTTGAAACAAAGATATTGATAATGAAATGTATACTGACCCCAAATGGACCAATTAGAGAGAATCTTGCCCACAAAGATGTAACATTTTCACTTAGTAAGCTTAGGGTATAAGAAGACCTACTCTTAGAGGGAGGAGCTGCTGCTGCTTTTATATTTTTGATTGAGCACGAGACGCTGCTGCTGAAGAAACTTTTTAGCTTTTAATAGATTTTCCATTTTTAATACTATTTAGACCTTTTATTCTTAAATACTAAAGAGGGATTGTGGCGGGACACTTCTTATGAGTGATCCGTCGAGAAGGCCTGATTTCCAGGACAGATAGACAGTTCTCCGGGAGTTCTATGCTGTGATCTGAATTCATTGCTGTGACGAACTTTTGTTTTCCATCTAATAGGTATGCATTGCAATTTCAATTTATTCTTATAATGCCGCTAAATGTAATAATCTGACTGATAAATTTGAAACTTATTCATGCTTCTAAAAATTATATAAACTTCATTATCTTAAATCAATGAGTCAGTGGTTCTTTAGCTCAATGAAAAATGTAAATGTTTAAAGGTTTATAGTGATTGAGCTGGTCTTAATCACCATCAACTAATTCCTACTAGTTGGTCCATCGACCAATGAGCGGAATACCTTAAAAGCTTGAGAAGTATTATGTCGTTTTAAAAAGGTATCCCGTCTCCTTCCAGCGAATCATTAACTGTTTTCCTCCTAGGTAAAAACGGATGAAATCCAGGGAATATATGAGAGAGTGAATGTTTATGAGGTGTTATGGGCCCCACCGTCATATCGATATAGTTGTGGAAAATAAGAGAGATATTTGTACCTGGACGTCCAAAGCATCTAGGAGAAGACATTTTATTGTTAGCGCTGGATCAACATCATAGCAAAAATATTGACAACCAAAAAATCAACAAGGTAGGTTTATATAAATAAGTACAGATTTATTATGTCAAGGTACATATAGATGGCATTTACTGAAGTAACCCTATACTTACATCAATATGTTTGCCTTATCAATATTTTCGTTGTCAATATTTTTGCAGCTATTGTGGTTGCATGACATTTAGAACTCGACTGGTACCATACCTGTCTGATGGCCACAGCGATCTTGAGCTGGTGCCTCACCCACGGATTTTGCAAGTCAATGATTCTACCTTCGGCATGATGACTCTGCAAAACACTCTACCACTTCACCCAATGTCAATGAGGTGACATTAGCCAATAATATGTGCCTATTCTCCGAAATATAATTTGCTGTACTATTACTACTCTATTTAATCTGTTTAAGGCTCATGCGAACTTAAATGTATACTTGAGCAGCGCCACTGGCATGAATCATAACATGATGCATTGCTAGGACATTCTTGTTCTTGTGAACCTCTGCTGCACCATGTTTTCCTTAGGCTGTGTGCTGCTCCTTTCTGCTAGTTGTCTGGTTCCCTGACCTCTGGCCAATTCACATAGAGTCTATCCATGAATGGGTTATGTGATCACTGTTAGAAATGGGGGTCTCTAGTTGGCAATGGCTGGCCACTGTCCAAGTAGGGACCCTTCTTCCTAAGTCAGAGTGAGAGGGCTACCCTCTTTAATACCCCTGCTCAACCCTGTGGTAACGTAGCACGAGCAGGTAGGCTTATCTCAGAGGCAGGGTGTGAAGCATTTATGATCATACACAGTAACACAGTGAGGAACACTACAAAGGGACACCACACAAGTAGTTATTATAAAAAAATAAGTATCTTTATATATAGGCAGATTTATCACAAGACCAATAACTGTAAAAGCCACAATACTGTCAAAAATAGGATAGCTGTTGAAGGGCTGTCAAAAATAGTTCAAAGGGTGCAAAAATAAGGTTCAAGTTCAAAGCAGTGGTCTCTGCGACCCTTTCTTTCACAAAGTACCTGGGTTTAGTAGCAAAACCAACAAAGTGTCGCAAATAAGCTGTAGCGATGATTATCGGCACGCGAGGCCGGCGATGCGTTGAAATCCTTGCCGCAAGGGAGGATGATGCGCCGATCTGCGGGACGCGTGCGGAGACGATGCGACAAACTTCTGCACGCTGGACCGCCGATGCGATGACTTTCTTGCCGCGTGGGAGAAGTCGATGCGGTGATCCTGTTGCGCTGTGCGATCGTGTTGCGATGCGAAGACAAGACGCTCCGCGAGGGAGCGACGAAATTCGGTGCGATGCGATCAAAGTGGCGAACGCACGGCGTCCGCACTGCGATGTCTCGAAGCGATGATTTCTTTAAGGGTTTCCAGCGCGTCTCGGCTGCAGCGGCTCGCAAAGGGGCGTCAGCGATGGTTTCGGGTTGCGGGCCCTCGGCGGCAGTAGCGCGATGATTTTCCCAGCGCTCTCGACTGCAGCGGCCCGCAAAGATGCATTAGCGTCGATTTCTTACCCTCTTTTCTCTGATGCAAACTAGAGGCCCTGGAACTCACAGGAGCCTCCTCAGCAGATAGCAGTCCTTGCAGGGAGGAAGCAGGAGGTTGGTGGTGGAGTCTGATGTGCCTGAGACTCCAGCAGGAGGCTAGCTCTTTTCCTAGCCCTTGGGTGATTGCTGTACAAAAATAAAAGTTCTCTCAAGAGTTCCTTTTCCTCTTCTTCAAGGTCCAGTGGTCACTGCTGCAGGCCAGTGCAAGAAACAACACACAGCACAGGGACAGTCACTTCCTGCAGATTCCTCCAGTGGCACGGACAGAGTTTCCTCTCCAGATCCAAAAGCAATACAAAAGTAGGGGTTTGAGCACAGATATTTATACCCCAAAAGCCTTTGATCCTTGAAGCGACCAGTCCCTGAACCTAGCCAGAACCAGTTCTGCTCAGGCCTGGAGCACTTTGTTTACCAGGCTGCATCCTTCCTTTCAGAAAGAGGGGTCTGCTAGCAGACACACAGTGGGAGGTGGAGCCAGCATTCACCTTGCCAGGCACAGCCCTATTCAGATCAAAGAGCCACCCCTCCCCACACTCTAAATGCAGATCTCTCTATTCAACCCAGGTCTGACTCAGCCTGCCCTGCCCCTCTAAAACCAGACACCCAATACACATAACAGCAGAGCACACTGGAAGGCTTAGGCAAGAAAATACCTACTTTCTAAAAGTGGTATTTTCAAACACAGAATATAAAAATAAACTATACTAAAAGATGTATTTTAATATTCTGAGCTCAGGCATACTAAATTCGTTTTTCTACCATGTTCCTGGGGCCAGTTAGGACTATAGAATGTAATAGTCAAACTGCCCATTCTAGCCTATGAGGAACAGGTAGCCTTACAGTAGTGAAAAACGAAATGGGGTGTAATTCACTACCAGGACATGCTACACACACCAAGGCATGTCCTACCTTACACATACAATGCACCCTACCATAGGGGTGACTTACAGGATGCCAAGGGAAGGTTCAGGGGCTGGGAAGTGGGTGCACTTCACAGCCAAGATGGCAGTTCTGGACTGCACACAGACACTGCAGTGGCAGGTCTGAGACACACTTTACAAGCTGCTTCTGTGGGTGGCGCAAACCAGCGCTGCATGCCCACCAGCAGCATTTGGTTTACCAGCCCTGGGCACACACAGGCCACATTACTAGGGACTAACAGGTAAACCAAATAAGCCAATCAGGGATATACCAATTCACATAGACATATTTACAAAGGGAGAGCATATGCACTTTAGCACTGAACAGCAGTGGTAAAGTGCCCAGAGTCATAAAACCAACAGAAACAGGTCAGCAAAAATACAGGAGGCAGGCAAAAGTTTAGGGGTGACCCTGCAAAAGGGCCATTTCCAACACAACCCCTTCCAGCCAAAACGCAGGGTAGACCAATCACTACTTTGATGGGCTTCCCTGCTTCGGGCGATAGAACACGGAACTGGCCCGCAACTGCAGGGGCATATGCCAGCTCTACTCCAATCTGAACCCTGGTGGATCCCTCTGTCCACACTCCCAGGGCCCACTAAGATAACCAATGGGGAACTCTGCCCCTCACCTGTGGACACCACCTGTGCAGCACCTAACCTTAACTGGCCCCCAGGTGTGTCCCAACAGATAAACAATAAGCCACGGTAGCCACTGACAGTAGTCCGGGATGAGACCCAGGCCTTATACCTCTCAGGGCTCACTAAGACAACCAATGGGGATCTCTTCCCCTTACCTGTGGACACCACCTGTGCAGCATCTAACCTTAGCTGGCCCCCAGGTGTGTCCCAACAGATAAACAACAAGCCCCAGTAATCACTGACAGTAGTCAGTGATGAAATCCAAGCCCTATACCTCTCAGGGCTCTCAAACTTTTGTGGCATCAGAGAGTGAGGGGCAGTAACCCCAGGTGCCTGGCACCTTTTGTACACTCTCCCTCCTGTCAGGTCAGGCAAAGCACCCGGACACTGACCCACCAGCCCTGGGCCTGTACCCAGCGGCTGGGCCAGAGACTGGGGTGGGCTCTCCCACACCCGGTCCTCCTCTTTGGGGCTCGGTACCCTCCCACCTGGAGCGATACCCCCTTTCAGAATTGTCAGGGCACCTGAGGCAGGTGTCCGGCATAACTCGCCCACCAGTTCAGGGGTTCTATCCTGCAACTGGTATCCCAGCATAGGGTCTGTACCCTTAGACTGGGCGGAGGTCAGGGGTGAGGCTGCCCTCTCCCCGCCCCCTTTACTGGGGCCCGGCACCCTCCCACCTGGAGAGGTGCCTCCATAACACAAACCGGGAGGGGCACTGTTAGCAGTTGCCCCTTCCTCCAGATCAGGGGGACACCCTGAACCTGGCCCCCAACCTAGGGTCTGTACCCTTGGGCTGGGCCTGTGCCTGGCAATCCAGGACTTCTGGGGGCGTACACCAATTCCCCCAAGAAAAATACACTCTTCCACTAGTTCAGGGCCTTGTCCCTGCAACTGATCCATCAACCTGGAAAAACCCTCAGGTGGTACTGGGGTCAGAGGCGAGGACTCCCTCCCTCTGCACCCCCTTCCAGCATACTGCACCCTCCCACCTGGAGTGGTGCTTTTAGGAAAAAAAATGGTCGGGACACTGCTTACAGTTGTCCCTTCCTCCAGGTCAGACAACACCTGGACCTGACTTACCGTCCCAGGGACCAACCCCTGGGGTTGAACAACCGCCTGGCCACCCAGGACTTCCTGGGGAGCACACAGGCTCCCCTCAAGGGAAGCACACCCCTCCACCAGTTCAGGGCCTGGACCCTGCAACTGACCTACCAACCTGAAAAAACCCTCAGGGTGCACCGGGGTCAGAGGCGAGGACTCCCTCCCTCTGCACCCCTTCCAGCATACTGCACCCTCCCACCTGGAGTGGTGCTCTTGGAAAAAATGGTCGGGACACTGCTTACAGTTGTCCCTCCCTCCAGGTCAGACAACTCCTGGACCTGACTTACCAACCCAGGGACCAACCCCTGCGGCTGAACAACTGCCTGGCCAACCAGGACTTCCTGAGGGTGACACATACCTAGCGTGTTGCGTGACAGTCTACCTGGCACAGAGCTCACGACCTCCTGTCCCTCTGACAGTGCGTGAAGATGCCCCAGGACAGAAGTGGCGTCACCATGGCCAATCCTATGAGGCTCAGCCCTTCTGGCTGGCCCCTGACCCACTGGTTCTTCCACTGGGGACTCTTTCCCCCTTTCATCCCTCAGACTGGACTTCTGTACCCTCCCCTAGGAGTGGCACTGCCAGGCACAAGAACTGATGGAGGCCTGACTACAGGCACTCCCAGCTCACCTAACACTGGGGTACCCCCACAATGGACGGTCCATCCAGACAGACTAGGCTCCCCACCTGGTGTTCCCTCATGGAACCATCCAGTCCTGGGGACTGAGGCTGGGGCACTTCGGGACCTATCCCAGTCTCACTCCTGCTCCCACGAGACAGGATGTGAGGCCCTACAACCCCCTCACAACAAGGGGACCCAGCTGTAACACTCCTAACCTTTCCCAGCACTCTGGGTTGGAAAACTTCTGAACCACTTCTCTTAGGGTCATGCCCTAATGCCTCTACAGAGCCTCTGGTACTAACCCAGAGGTCTGCCTCCTGTGCAAGTTCCCTAGGATCAGAGAACTCGCAATCTGACAGGTGTTGGCCTAGCTCTGGAAAACAGGAACTCACAATATGCTCTCCCACAATTGGATTACACAGCTCCACACAGGTGCTAACCTTTACCTCACAATCCAGTGCCTCACACACGTACCCCACACCACTCTCTTGAAATGGGCGAGACATTAACTGACTGTCTCTATCACTCAACCCACACTCTTCTGGGCGGTCCTCACACTCATACACCAGGACTTCAACCACGGGGAACCCCTCTCCCTGCACCTCTCATCCAGAGTCGGTAGAGTATCCCTCCTTTCACTAGGACTATGGGCCCCTGCGCTAGTTCCCCAATACACCTCAGGGACACTGCACACCAATGGAGCTATCTCAAGTCCTTGAATCCCCTGGTGTAGATCAACCCTCTCCTTCAAGTCAGGTGCCACATCCCTGGGTGGGTGTACTACACTGTCATCACTATATACTTCAATTTTGCTGCCACCACTGGACCCCACCCTCTCTGGGGAATCCAGACAATTAAAACTGCGCTCCAGGGGTAACCTCCCCTCTGGAGCTAACTTCTCCTTTTCTGCTATCTGCGCTAGGTGCGCCTCCAGCTGGGCAATCTCTATTTGGAGCCTCTCCAATTCCAGCTGGTACTCCCTCTCCCTCTGTCTGTCCAACTCCTCTGGGGACCATGAAGGGGATTGGGCACTACCCTGTGCACTAGATCCAGCAAGGGACTCCCTACCTATGGGACCTTCCCGCCTGTCCCCCAACTCCTCTGGGGACCATGAGGGGAATCTGGCACTACCATAGGCACTAGGCTCATCAAGGAACTCCCCACCTATGAGATATTCCATAACACTTTCTTCCTCCTCTTCAGACTCTCTAGAGCCACCCTCAGACCAACTACCCTCTTGGTAGGTGTACTGAGACTCCAAGAATCTCCATCTGTCTTGTTGCCAAAGTCTCAGGGATGTCTGCAGGGATAGCTGAGTCTCCTTCCTACTCACTGCTAAGCCCTTCTCCTCACAGAACCCCCTTAGCTCCTCTAGACTGTAGGTTAACAGATCATCTATATAAAAGGTACGTCTCATTTCAGCAAGACCCATTGTAGCAATATCTGGCAATATCAATAATAAAACAAATAGGCTTGCCCGTTGTAACAATCACGGGCAATATCAATAACAGATAGAAGAAAACTTCTCAAGAAAATGTATGCGGGTAAAAAATCACCGGCAATATCAATCACAATATAGGATCCAAAAACTTTCAAAAATGTATGCGGGTACTATCACCGGCAATATCAATAAACAATAGGCTTGCCCATTGTAACAATCACGGGCAATATCAATAAAAGATAGACGAAAACTTCTCAAGAAAATGTATGCGGGTAAAAAATCACCGGCAATATCAATCACAATATAGGATCCAACAATTCTCAAAAATGTATGCGGGTACTATCACCGGCAATATCAATAAAACATAGGCTTGCCCATTGTAACAATCACGGGCAATATCAATAAAAGATAGAAGAAAACTTCTCAAGAAAATGTATGCGGGTAAAAAATCACCGGCAATATCAATCACAATATAGGATCCAACAATTCTCAAAAATTTATGCGGGTACTATCACCGGCAATATCAATAAAACATAGGCTTGCCCATTGTAACAATCACGGGCAATATCAATAAAAGATAGAAGAAAACTTCTCAAAAAAAATGTATGCGGGTGAAAAATCACCGGCAATATCAATCACAATATAGGATCCAAAAACTCTCAGAAATGTGTGCGGGTGAAAAATCACTGGCAATATCAATTACAATATGGGATCCAAAAACTCTCAAAAAATGTGCGCAGGTGAAAAATCACTGGCAATATCAATTACAATATGGGATCCGAAAACTCTCAAAAAATGTATGCGGTACGTTATGGTCTGCACTCACTAGTAGTGTACACTATAATTATTGTATGCGATCATAAATGCAAGTCCAGATCCTCACCTCTGACCACCAATGTTAGAAATGGGGGTCTCTAGTTGGCAATGGCTGGCCACTGTCCAAGTAGGGACCCTTCTTCCTAAGTCAGAGTGAGAGGGCTACCCTCTTTAATACCCCTGCTCAACCCTGTGGTAACGTAGCACGAGCAGGTAGGCTTATCTCAGAGGCAGGGTGTGAAGCATTTATGATCATACACAGTAACACAGTGAGGAACACTACAAAGGGACACCACACAAGTAGTTATTATAAAAAATAAGTATCTTTATATATAGGCAGATTTATCACAAGACCAATAACTGTAAAAGCCACAATACTGTCAAAAATAGGATAGCTGTTGAAGGGCTGTCAAAAATAGTTCAAAGGGTGCAAAAATAAGGTTCAAGTTCAAAGCAGTGGTCTCTGCGACCCTTTCTTTCACAAAGTACCTGGGTTTAGTAGCAAAACCAACAAAGTGTCGCAAATAAGCTGTAGCGATGATTCTCGGCACGCGAGGCCGGCGATGCGTTGAAATCCTTGCCGCAAGGGAGGATGATGCGCCGATCTGCGGGATGCGTGCGGAGACGATGCGACAAACTTCTGCACGCTGGACCGCCGATGCGATGACTTTCTTGCCGCGTAGGAGAAGTCGATGCGGTGATCCTGTTGCGCTGTGCGATCGTGTTGCGATGCGAAGACAAGACGCTCCGCGAGGGAGCGACGAAATTCGGTGCGATGCGATCAAAGTGGCGAACGCACGGCGTCCACACTGCGATGTCTCGAAGCGATGATTTCTTTAAGGGTTGCGAGTGCGCGGCGACAGCAGCGCGATGATCTTTCCAGCGCGTCTCGGCTGCAGCGGCTCGCAAAGGGGCGTCAGCGATGGTTTCGGGTTGCGGGCCCTCGGCGGCAGTAGGGCGATGATTTTCCCAGCGCTCTCGACTGCAGCGGCCCGCAAAGATGCGTTAGCGTCGATTTCTTACCCTCTTTTCTCTGATGCAAACTAGAGACCCTGGAACTCACAGGAGCCTCCTCAGCAGATAGCAGTCCTTGCAGAGAGGAAGCAGGAGGTTGGTGGTGGAGTCTGATGTGCCTGAGACTCCAGCAGGAGGCTAGCTCTTTTCCTAGCCCTTGGGTGATTGCTGTACAAAAATAAAAGTTCTCTCAAGAGTTCCTTTTCCTCTTCTTCAAGGTCCAGTGGTCACTGCTGCAGGCCAGTGCAAGAAACAACACACAGCACAGGGACAGTCACTTCCTGCAGATTCCTCCAGTGGCACGGACAGAGTTTCCTCTCCAGATCCAAAAGCAATACAAAAGTAGGGGTTTGAGCACAGATATTTATACCCCAAAAGCCTTTGATCCTTGAAGCGACCAGTCCCTGAACCTAGCCAGAACCAGTTCTGCTCAGGCCTGGAGCACTTTGTTTACCAGGCTGCATCCTTCCTTTCAGAAAGAGGGGGTCTGCTAGCAGACACACAGTGGGAGGTGGAGCCAGCATTCACCTTGCCAGGCACAGCCCTATTCAGATCAAAGAGCCACCCCTCCCCACACTCTAAATGCAGATCTCTCTATTCAACCCAGGTCTGACTCAGCCTGCCCTGCCCCTCTAAAACCAGACACCCAATACACATAACAGCAGAGCACACTGGAAGGCTTAGGCAAGAAAATACCTACTTTCTAAAAGTGGTATTTTCAAACACAGAATATAAAAATAAACTTCACTAAAAGATGTATTTTAATATTCTGAGCTCAGGCATACTAAATTCGTTTTTCTACCATGTTCCTGGGGCCAGTTAGGACTATAGAATGTAATAGTCAAACTGCCCATTCTAGCCTATGAGGAACAGGTAGCCTTACAGTAGTGAAAAACGAAATGGGGTGTAATTCACTACCAGGACATGCTACACACACCAAGGCATGTCCTACCTTACACATACAATGCACCCTACCATAGGGGTGACTTACAGGATGCCAAGGGAAGGTTCAGGGGCTGGGAAGTGGGTGCACTTCACAGCCAAGATGGCAGTTCTGGACTGCACACAGACACTGCAGTGGCAGGTCTGAGACACACTTTACAAGCTGCTTCTGTGGGTGGCGCAAACCAGCGCTGCATGCCCACCAGCAGCATTTGGTTTACCAGCCCTGGGCACACACAGGCCACACTACTAGGGACTAACAGGTAAACCAAATAAGCCAATCAGGGATATACCAATTCACATAGACATATTTACAAAGGGAGAGCACATGCACTTTAGCACTGAACAGCAGTGGTAAAGTGCCCAGAGTCATAAAACCAACAGAAACAGGTCAGCAAAAATACAGGAGGCAGGCAAAAAGTTTAGGGGTGACCCTGCAAAAAGGGCCATTTCCAACAATCACTCTTTAAGTCAGTTTGATTTACTGATGGCACACATCTCACTGTTCTACGGTGGACCTCCAAACCCATGCACAGATAGGGTCTGGTCTTCCTTAGCGCTATATTACCATGATGGATCATACCAGTACTGCCTATAGGGAACCCATACACTTGTGTGTGTTGTGTTTGATCAACTTTTGGAATCTTCCTCTGACATTCCCTTGCTCACTTTGCCACTGGATTCATGCTATCCTGGCTGATATGGGGAGTTACCCCGAAACCGATCCCAGGATGCTTGCTTACGGTCCAGGGAAGACCTGATTTGGCAGTTCGGGCTGGACTGTTCCCATGAGGAACAGGGTCAAGGCTGATTTGCATATGGCTGGGTCTGAACTGGGGTGGCGAAGTGAGCTAAAGAACGATGATGGATTCAACCCAGATCTGTGAGTGGGGGTGAGTGTCTGAAAAGTTTCAGCACTCCATCCATCATCCTTGTGTTTGCTTTGTTTGCTCCCGGAGTAATCCCTTATAATATATACCATGCCCAGTCTGTAAAACGTCCATTAATATTGTATCTCAGCCACACTTGGGTGGACTCCTCATGCCATATACTTTGGCTGGACTTACAATAGTTATTCCTTGTTTCATCCACGTTGGACCAGTTAGAGCACATACTATGGTGCCTGGTGGTAGCAATGGCTGTTCCTATGGGTTGCTTCCTGCTGCTCCTTGGTGGACTCCTCAGAGCATACACCATGGCTGCTACCATCATCAGTATTCCTAACGGTAGCTCCTCTACCCTGCTTTTGGGCCTCCAGAACACATACTACAGATGGTGCAAGACGACACCTCCAAAGGTAGCACTGTGCATAGGCCATAGTCAATGAGGTATAGTTCTTATGTCACAGACCACTCCACACACACGGATCGCATGCTTAAGTACAGTATCTCTCACTCTGTTCTGCTTCAGATGCACGCACAGGCACAGCGGCAAAAACACAACAATCGCACAGGAAGAACCAACGCAAAGGTGGCATCATGAAGAGCAATAATTAAGTGATATTGGGCGAGCAAGTGTGGACTATTAGCTGTGGTCATACTGCTCTCTTTGTAGTTCAGCAACATCGTTGAACATCTAAAAACAGATGTGGTTCATCCATTAACCGTTGGCCACGCCTGTCTCTTTAAAATGGATACCACTCTTCAAAAATGACTCTCACTACCTCAAGCATAACTCAAAATGAGTTTCCAAATATGGTTTTCAGATCAAGTTTTTGTTTTCATGATGTCTCCCATGGGCAAAAAGACAGTGAGTTCAATTGCCATGGTTCCAAGTGAAAATCATATAATATTACTGTGCATTGTACTTGTTACAGAAATACAAATGGTATCAAATATGCAGTATTTGTTACTTTCGTGATAAGAAACTTGGTAAATATTTGCTTCGTGCGTCCTATGCACATGCTCAGATGACTCTACAAGTTAATCGCCTGCTACTGGATCTATGTGTACTTGTTACAAGGTGAGTCTTTGCTTGTCTGTTGAAAAGCACCTTTACAACTAGTTAGGTCTCGCCTGGCGTTAGCAGCGCGCATGCGCTGCTCTCGCCATGCGAGGGCCTTTTGGAATCAATACAGTTTCGGAAGGGACTTTAAGCCCCGCCCTTGTTTTCAATCGGCACGCGTCATCGTTTATGTTAAACGCTGGCGCGTGATTGGAAATCGGGCTTTTGGGTTACCGCCTTGTCCACTTTTAGGACGGCCCATTTGGACAGGCCGACGCCATCTTTGTTCCCGTGACGTAGGAGGGCGTGCTGCTAGCTTGTTTAGTGGTGCTGTTGCGGACAGTCCCGTGCGCCGGACAGAGTCTCTCTTTCCTGCTACTACTGCCTGAGAACTGCGGACCACAGCATTTCTTCCACATTAATAGCCTGACATGCGTGCCTTGTGGAGCCCATCAGCGTCAAAGCAACAGTGGTAAGAGAGGTGGCGAAGGATCGAATTTAGCTTTCCTTTTCATAACCGTGGTTCCGAGGCAGTGAAGGAAGTGAACCTTTCCTCCCCGTCCTTCCCACTACTAGACCATTACATGTATGACGCCACCTCCGGGACACATGTACGCACTCTATCCTTCTTTAAGAAGGAGACTAGCACGATTAATTGCCAAACAAACTATTTATCAGCTGTGCCCCATATTTCTATTTATTTCTAAGACTGGAACAATATAGAGGACACCTCCAAGGGGAAACCGAGCGCTTTACATTATAACGGAAACATCTTCGATATAACTTGTACATAGGACCACTGTGTACGATCTGGTTTAAAACCCAGCACACAATCTACAACGCAATTGGACGAAGGGGGTTACATGTAGGACTGTAGTAGATCGGACACCGTGTCTTCATTAGACATACTTACAGTTTGAACATAAAAAGTTAAAGTGTTTTACTCGAATCGAACATTTTTGGGCAAGTGCTGAGGATGCTAAAGAGCACCCGACATGTCTCTGGTCATCCACTGGTGTGCTGCATAGACCGTTTCGTATACAGCTAAACAGGCTCCTTTCCGGACAATTATATATATATATATTACATGGTCTAAAATATGATTCCAATCTATTAGAAAGATGCATATTACATAGATATTGTTATGCAAATAAATTAGGGGATAAGTTTGAAAGTCTGAAACTTTACTGTGCAAACAACACGCTACTATTTAAAGTTTAAATATCATGTGTCGAAAAGAACATTATGCAAACATTTCGAACGCTTGGCTATTGGTTATGCCGACATTTCTGTATCTCTCCAAATCCATTTGCTGACTTGGTGTAATCGCCTGAGAAGGGCTTCGACGTTGTTTTACATCCTGGACACCAAAACTCCCCCCGGCTTTCCCCACCTCTGGGAGATGGTTGATAGAATGATCTAATGACAAAAGAGATGACTGTTTTTTTTCTCTGTTACATTGGCGCCATTATAATTTAAATTTTTTATCACAAATTTTATTGCATTTTGTTAAGATATGACATTGCATGCAACACCGACTGGCTTGGAAGTAACAGCATTGAAACAGACAAGGTTACATATAACTCCAGTCATGTAAAAGAACAATATAAAGTGTCGCATGAAATTGAAAACGAAAAAAAAACAATCATAACTAACGCCCTTTCCCCCAGGCCATGTCACTTAAGTTAGGAAATCCGAATCTGCATCAACGGTCTACAGAGGATATAGTGATGCTATAAATATGCAGGGGGAAACCAAAATCGACATCATGTCTGTGCAGACAGGAAACAGAGAGGGAAGCCAGCTAAGCCAGCAACACTATGGCATCACTAAGAGTACCTCCAACATTTGCGTCATTAATAGCACCAGTAGTGTGGTGAACACTGACAAATACAGTCATACATTTACTGAATTTGCCTTTCTATACCTATTTAAGCATATATGCTTGTAATACACGGATTTACTTCAATATGAGGGAGCTGTACTCTTTTGCGTTCTTCAAGCTTTCAGTACCATTTTGAACTCTTGGAGAGATGTGGTTGTCTGAATGTTTTTTGGTAGGGTATTACAGTGGTGAGGGCCTAATAGTGATCCGAACCTGGAGGTGGCTTAGGGTGGAAAAAGTTCTGGTTAGTTGGTCGTAAATTCTTGGTGTCAGGAGATTTTGTATGGTACTTTTTTTGGCAGAGAGCCAACCCGATTAGTGACTGTATGGTGGAGTGGGAATATGCCTATATAGATTGTACAAAGCTCTGGTTGCAAAGTTTTGGACCTTGTTGAGTGGTGCAAAAATAACTGAGGGAGGCCCATTAGAAAAACTGTTTCAATACCCCTACATGGGCATAGCTAGCAATAGTTCAGCAGGTGCTATTCCACTGGGATCCAGGGCTGTGAGGGACTTATCCCAATTAGCAACCGTTTATTACTACCAAAATTGGTAATGGGTCCCAATTTCATTGTTTGCATTACTGCTAAACACTGCCTTGCTACGCTCCTATAGTCAAACCTGCTGAATACTAATGAGTTACTCCGTCTTGAATGGAATGAGAGAACTGATTTCTTGAATTTAAAACAATCCGTATCAACCTGCAGTTACTCTGTGTTGGTTATGTAGCGATTATTTTTCGTTAATAATTTGAATTGACTTTAGCCAGGAGGTTTCTGGACGAAGGGGTAACTTTGAAAGCACTGCTGAGGGAAGTAGATGGTGTCCAAGTGATAGGTGCTGGATAAGGTTGGAAAGCACAGGACTTTAATTTTGGAGGACCTGAACACAACGAAGGAGGATGCCTAGATGCCCATCAGGGCCAGCCGCCACTGCCTCCGCATTTTGCTTCACACTCTTTTCTTGTCCCTCCTACACTGCTGCTCTGCACACTCCACCCTGTCTCAGTAATGTTCCTCTCCACGCCTGCCACTACCTTCTCGCGTCATGCTGATATCGTCTCTCCTTACTCTCTCATACTCTTCCTCACTTTACTCTCACACTCTCTCTCACTGACTGACTGACTCTCACTGACTGACTGACTCTCTCACTGATTGACTGACTCTCACTCTCTCTCTCACTGCCTGACTCTCTGACTCTCTCTCTCACTGACTAACTATCTCTCTCACTGACTGACTCTCTGACGCTCTCTCTCTCACTAACTGACTCTCTCTCTCTCACTGACTGACTCTCGCTCTCACTCTCTCTCACTGACTGACTCTCTCACTGACTGACTCTCTCACTCTCTCTCACTGACTAACTGACTGACTCTCTCACTAACTGACTAACTGACTCTCTCACTCTCTCTCTCACTGACTAACTGACTGACTCTCTCACTCTCTCTCTCACTGACTGACTAACTAACTAACTCTCTCACTGACTGACTAACTGACTGACTGTTATACAGGTACTATTTCCCAACCTTCACCCTCCTCTTATTTATGCCCCCATAACAAAAAAAAAACCATAACAAGCAACCATTGGGACAGGCAGATAGAAGTTGCCAGCATTAAAAGGACAAAAAAACTCAAGACATTATTTATTGTTAATACTTTTTTAATATGGTCGTTCAGTTGTACATAATGCTTTCTTGGTCATATATAAGGTAACAAAAATGCTTCTGACACTTCTTTATTATAACTTTTCAGCATGCTGCAGACTTCTGTACAGCACAGCTTAAAGACAGGCAAAGTCAATATCTCTGGCTAAACACTTATAAGGTCCCAAAGGCGAGACCTATTGGCTATGCCAATGCTTGTTTTTCGAAGCTGCTTTCGTTGGAAGAAAGATGTTATATAAATGCCATTGTTATAGTAGCAGAATGAGTCACAAAAGTTGTTCACGCATGTAATTAGAACTTCTGTTCTGAGAGTAGATACTACAAAACCCTGATTCTATGTCAGGACCGGAGGCTCCGATTATGCTTCTCATTTCTTTGCATTTATTATACAGCAGCCAATAAAAAAACACTTTTTTATTCATAAAATTACAAATCCCATGAGCACTAGGTGCCCCATAACCATAGAGAGTACCCTATATAAGGTCTCACAGAGGTAGTCACCTCCTCTTTCTTTGCTGCTCCGCAGCCAGTTAAGTGCCTTTCCCTTACTACTCTGTAATACTGTAGTGTATGGGTTTAGCCTTAAGTTTGAATTTTATAGCGCTTTATTAGTGCGTCTTTCGTAACTATTGATTTATGCTATGTGCTTTGCCATGTTTTGTCATTGGTACTGTATACATATTGTGTGTGTGAACGAACGCTTCTTTAGCGCGATCGAGATTTGAGTGACAGGTATTTGCTTACTTTTCTTCATTGTCGCGCGATCGGGAGCGCTTTTGCCTCCCTTACTGGGCGCGTTGTGCCTGCGGTAATTTTCCAGGTGGAGTGGGAGTTGGGGACGAGGACCGCACGTCGCGCGAAGTCCTCTTTTGTTGTTTAGCAGGCACCGCACATGCGGGGCGGCCATTTTAGGCACCTTGAATAGTGGTGTTCGTGTAAGGAGCGAAAGCGGGAAAACGCTCTGTGTTTAAAACTTACACTACCAATTTTAAGCCTGCCTGCGGTCCCCGGTGACGTCTGACGCATACTACTAGCAGAGGGCAGTACAACCACGCATAGGCTCTGCCTAGAGCGGTCTTGACAAGCCCTCCCTCCACCACAAAATTGTTTGATTCTGTCTGGCTTGTCTGGGGGTTTCTCCTCTCCCCCCGTGTCTCCTCCTTACTGAGACAATCTCAGATTGCGTTACAATAGTAAAGTCTGCCTTTCTGTCACACTATGGCTGAGTTCTTCTTCGAAGATGATTACCTGGAGGAGGAGCCAACTGGCTCACTGGAGCAGGACCTAGTTCAGGCCCTTGATGCAGGGGTGCAACACTCGGTAAACACTGCCCTGGTAAGAGCGATTGCACCCCTTAAGCGCCATCTAAATAAATACGCAATCCAGCAGGGGTGGATTCCTGCAGCAAGCGCTAAACCGCCAGCCATCAACAAAAAAGGTTCTAACCCTCACGCAGAGGATTTCGCTCGCCTCTCCAAGGCTCTGGCGAACGACCATGCCTATACTGCGTCAAAGGAGTCTACTGACTCCACTCAGGGTGAGAAAGGGGACTCCTCATCAGCCACGGAGTCAGAGGAGGATGAAGCACCCCAACCAGCGAAAAAGTCTAGGAAGGAACACCACCTTGAGGTTCCCAGTCAGCCCAAGCTCCTTACGTTTGACCCGTCGGACATTGTCCACTCTAATTCCACAGCGTGGCTCCCGTCGCAGGAGGTGGCGGATTACGTACAATCACACCTCCGACGTCCCTTTGACAAGGACGTTAGGGCCCGACTGCGGTCGGAGTGCCCGAGGCCGGATTTAGCGGCGCGCGTGGCAGAGACACCCGAGGTGGATCCTACGATGCTTACATATTTAAAGAAATATGCCAAAGACCCCAAGAAAGGCATAGACCGCGCCTGGCGGACATGCCAAGATAAATTGCTAGACCTATCCGGACCTCTTACAAAGATACTTGAAATGGGGTATCAAGCTAAAGAATCCGGATCCACGATAGACCCAGACGGGTTAATCGAGTGGGCACACCGGGCAGTGTGCCAATTGGGCAACGCCAACTGCGCCATGTCAAGTGAAAGGAGGCGCTCTATCCTCCTCAAATTGGATCCCAAGTTGGCAGAGTTGTCCTCCTCGGAAGCGGGGCCCGTGGCCCAAGGTCTCCTCTTCGGCCAGCCATTTTTAAAGGAGTTGACCAAGTTTGTGGCCACCTTCAGTGGCTTGGATAAGGCGCAGGAATCGCTCAAGCGCGCCTTCGGCCCGGTTTTCACCATGGCCGGACGAAATCGAGGGCGGTCGTTTGGCCGTGGGTACAATCAAGGCGCCCCGCGTGGACAACAACATCAAAGAGGAGGCTACCAGGATCATAACTCCGGCAACACCTCCTTCTATCCCTCTCGAAGAGGGCGAAACCGCTTCAGGAGAGGCCGATTTGGTGGCAACCAGGGAAACAACCAAGACACCGGAAATACAGGTGAGGCTCATTCTGGTTTCAGAAGTAGTCCTGGGAGGTCGCATTCAATCTTTCCTACAGGTATGGCAAACGATCTCGCAAGATGCTTGGGTCTTGGAGACGGTTCAGGGGTGCAAACTGGAATTGTACGATACTCCTTTCCAGGGTTCCCTTCCTCCTCCCATTCATTTTTCCCGTCAAGATCAGGATTTCATTACAGACGAAATCCTCGCCCTTCTCCAGAAAGGGGCTATCGTGGCCACTCAACCCCATCCTCGAGGTTTCATCAGCACGGTTTTCTTAGTCCAGAAAAAAGGGGGCGGTTCCAGGTTGGTCCTGAATTAGAAAGAGTTCAATGGGTGGATCATTTACCGACACTTCAAAATGGAGGGCATCCATTTGTTGCGGGATCTCCTTCAGGAAGGGGATTGGATGGTGCGCCTCGACCTGAAAGATGCCTATCTTTCAGTGCCCATCTACGCTCCGCTTCGGAGGTTTCTTCAGTTTCTATGGCAGGGCATCTGCTACGAGTACAAGGTCCTTCCCTTCGGACTTTCGTTAGCACCTTGGTGCTTCACGAAACTCCTGCGCCCAGTCATGGAGTCGTTGCGAGCTCGGGGAGTTCGCTTGATTGTCTACCTGGACGACGTCATTATCATGGCCCGTTGCCCTTGCCTGGTACTCATGCACCTAGAGTGGGCAATAGATTTACTTCAGATTATGTGCCTGGGTTTCGTGGTAAACCCTCAGAAATCCATTCTGTCCCCCACACAATCTATAGAATTCCTGGATTTTAAGGTCGACTCTCGGAGCTGCCAGCTTCTCCTTCCCGCGCAAAAGATCAGAGCAATCAAGAAAGAATTGAGATTGATTCTGAACAGGCGGATTGTATCCTTGAGGACGGTGGCCTGAGTGGTGGGGCTGTTAGCCTCCTCGATCCAGGCCATATTTCCTGGACCTCTCAATCAATCAATCAATCACGGCATTTATAGAGCGCGCTACTCACCCGGGAGGGTCTCAAGGCGCTGGGGGAGGGGGTAAGTTACTGCTCAAACAGCCAGGTCTTGAGCTGTTTCCTGAAGGAGAGATGGTCCTGGGTTCGCCGAAGGTGAGTGGGGAGGGAGTTCCAGGTCTTGGCTGCCAGGTAGGAGAAGGATCTTCCTCCGGCGGTGGCTCTGCGGATGCGTGGTACGGTGGCGAGTGCGTGGCTGGTTGATCGTAGCTGGCGGGTGGGCGTGTAGAAGGTCATGCGGTCGTTGAGGTACTTTGGGCCCAGGTCGTGGAGGGCCTTGTGTGCGTGGGTGAGGAGTCTGAACCTCTGCATTATCGAGCACTCCAGCGCCTGAAGATCCAACATCTCCGCAAAGGCCTCGGATATGCAGAACGGATTCCTCTTTCCTAGGAAGCAAGCTGGGAGATGACATGGTGGCTAGATCACATGGAGTCGTGGAATGGCAGAGCCATATTCGGATCGAGTCCCGAGATAGTGATAGAGTCGGACGCCAGCCGCTGGGGCTGGGGAGCCCGCTGCGGTCCGACTTCAACAGGGGGTCGGTGGTCCCCAGAGGAACTTTCCCTACACATCAACTGTCTAGAGCTGCTGGCAGGCTCATTTGCAATTCGCAGTCTTTCCCCCCAGAAGACGGATTGCTGTATCCTCTTACGGATGGACAACGTATCGGCAGTCCGATATGTGAACAAGCTGGGCGGGACGAAGTCACGGATTCTTGCAGAGATCGCCAAAGATTTTTGGCACTATTGTCTGCAGCACAAAATATCAGTTGTGGCAGAATATCTCCCAGGGCGCAGCAACGAGGTGGCGGATTGGCACTCTCGATACCTGCGCGATTACAGCGATTGGAGGCTTCATCCTCGAATCTTTCGCTTCCTTAATCAAACATGGGGTCCTTGTCAATTAGACTTGTTCGCATCTCGCCTGAACAAACAACTCCCAAAATTTTTCAGTTGGCGTCCGGACCCGGAGGCGATCGCCTCGGACGCGTTTCTGCAGGTCTGGCCTCCCGGCCTTTGCTATGCCTTCCCGCCATTTGTAATGATACCCAGAGTGTTGTCGCAGGTCTGGCGTCAGCAAACAGAACTTCTTCTAGTCACTCCGTTGTGGAGAGCACAAGCCTGGTTCCCAGTAGTTCTGGAGATGTCTTGTGCTGTACCAATGTTACTTCCACAGACATGGAACCTGTTGCTGGACCCTCACAAGCAACCCCATCCCTTGGTATTAGCAGGACAACTCCCTCTGGTAGCATGGCGAGTTTCAGGGATAGATGGGAGATCCCTGGCCTTTCGAGAGACGCTACCGCGTTCATTAAACAGGCTTGGTCCGATAATACCCACAAGCGGTATTCATCAGCATGGAACAAATGGTGTAGCTGGTGTGCTCAACGGGATACCGATCCCACTACAGCAAATGTCTCCATGATCATGAATTATCTGGCTTCCCTGGCCTCATCGGGTCTCGCGTACAGAACAGTTAATACCTTTCGATCTGCAATTTCAGCGGGACATGGTCAGCTGGATGGCAAACCCGTGGGGGAGCATCCCTTGGTCTGCAAGCTGTTAAGAGGGATTCGGATGGTCAAACCCCCATGTCCAAAGTACTCGTTCCTTTGGGACGTCGCAGTGGTTCTACGGTTTTTAGAAACCTGGCCTGCTAACAAATATCTATCACGCAAGCAGATTTCAGCCAAATTGGCCATGCTGTTATGTTTGGTCTCTTGCAAGAGAGTGTCCGATATCAGAGCTTTGGATTTGGCTGGTCGCCATTTCTCCCCGGAAGGGGTCACATTTAATGTCTCCAAGCGTACCAAGTGTAATACCACCTCGTTTCATATCCTTGTTTTCCGGATAATCCAAAATTATGTGTGGTTCAATGTCTTAAAGCGTATGAGGTAAGTACGGCTGAATTTCATTCTAATATGCAAGGTCAACTGTTTATTGCTTTACAAAAACCGTTTCGTCCAGTGACCGCAGCCACTTTAGCTCGCTGGGTCCGTTGGCTCATGAGCGAGGCAGGTATTGATGTTTCTAAGTTTGGGGCTCACTCTGTTCGAGGAGCAATGGCCTCTAAGTCACATGCTCTGGGAGTAACGCTTGCCGATATAATGACGGCAGCTGACTGGTCGACAGAGGCCACCATTAAGACTTTTTATTATACACCGATTGTGGATGTGGCATCGGTAGTGGTGGCTAAGCTTTGAACAAGCATAATCAGAGCCTCCGGTCCTGACATAGAATTAAAAATTTGCGAACAGTCGTGACAAGAATTTTCAATTCTATTAAGGACACGGAGGCGAGGATTACCCCACCCAAGACTATACGTTATACTGAATCATATGTCATGCATTGCAGTTTTACTGTCAATGTTATTGGATCGTATTATTGACTTGTTTCCCACCCTGATTAAATGATTTTTATATATATACGAAAAATTCTAGTGTGACCGTTATTACTGGAATGTTTTCTTTGATTCAGATACGAATGGCAAGTAAGGACTTCTGCCTTCACCTTCCTGGGTTCGTTGGAGTGTTCTGCCTCCTTTGAGGTGCGGCATCCGTTAGCCGTTTTTTCAAGACGCAGAGTTTTTCCTCCCCGAGAGCTGAAATGTCCCTGTTGGACTTCAGAACATTGGTTACCATAATGGATGGTTTCAGTTAAAGACTGTGTTCAAATTGAATGGATATCTCAAGAAGTTGGACTTAATGTTTTCTACTGGATCACGTAAAGAAAGAGGAGGTGACTACCTCTGTGAGACCTTATATAGGTTACTCTCTATGGTTATGGGGCACCTAGTGCTCATGGGATTTGTAGTTTTATTAATAAAAAAGTGGTTTTTTATTGGCTGCTGCATAATAAATGCAAAGAAATGAGAAGCATAATCCTCGCCTCCGTGTCCTTAATAGAATTGAAAATTCTTGTCACGACTGTTCGCAAATTTTTAATTCACAAGTCTGATTCAAGAATGCGGAAATCTATTAGTATGGAGGGTGGCTCGAAAACGTAAATTGCAGGCACTGCAGCAGGAAAGTGTGCATAACACAATGTAGTGAGCGCACACGAACTCACAACGTTGTGTAATGTTGTGGGTATTCACAAGCCATTTGCGAGTGTTTCCTGGGCTGGAAAAAGTCTGGGTAAGCGCCTTACCAGAGGGAGAAAGACAAAGGTAAGTTGAAGTTCCCATATTTCGTCCTGGTGTCGTGGAAACAGATTCTTGTCAGTAAAAATATCTCCCCGTGAAGAAAAGCAAATCAAAGACATGAATGTATGTGGTTCTTCACAATCAGCCGTGCACAGCTCTGCAGGATTGCCACTGTGCCGGCAATCAATTAGGCTCTGACGGTGGAACGGGAACACGCCTCGCAATGCTTGATTTGCATATTTCTGCCTACATACTCATAGTAATTTTGAGAATCAGCAAAAATCTAGATATCAATTAAAGTCGTAGACATATTTCTATGAGTTATAGAATTTCTCTGCTTTTGTGAGTCGGGCTCATGGAGCAGATATTTACATCAGTTCTTTTTGTTCTCATCAGTTCAAAATTATTATTCTAAACTGTCTTCGATGTTTACTGCTTAGTTATTGATTTTCCTTTAACAACAAATAACTAAGTTAAGTTAAATATAAATTACAAAAAACAAAGCGATACATGCTGTCCTGTATAGAGGACTGTAGCCATTAATAAATAAATATATATATATATATATATGTATATATATATATATATATATTCACTGAAAAAACCGTAGGTTTCAGGCACGTTATAGTTACAAATTAGCATTTTAAAAACCTTTGAAATTCACTGAAAAAACCATAGGTTTCAGACACGTTATAGTTAGAAATTAGCATTTAAAAAACCTTTGAAATTCACTGAAAAAACCATAGGTTTTAGGGACAGTTATAGTTAGTTGGACATTGCACTCGTACAAAACCCGTGAAATTCCCCCGTTATAGTTAGTTCAGCTAACTATAACTCGCGCCCGCAATGCACTGCTGATGACGTCACATATTACATCACTCATGACATGGTCAGTGACATCACTGATGACATCACTGATGACATCTCAAATGACATCACTGATGACATCATCCAGTGACTGTGTGTTTCTGTAAAGTTTAAATATGTTTAATATATATAGGGAAAGGCGTATTGAAGAATGAGTGGGTGTATAAGTGTCTGAATGGATGATTTAGTACGTGCGTGACTGACTCTACAAGTGAGTGATTAAACGTATCTTACTGAATGCATGGGTTAGTGACTAAACTGTGTGAATGTCTGTATCCGTCTGTTGGTGTGTAAGTGGATGCATGGATTTGCGAATAGCTACATGAGTGTCTATATGGGTTATTGATTGGTTCTATGAGTATCTGTATGGGTGCCTGAGTGTTTGTGTGGATGGGGTGTGTGCGACTGTGCATAGATGTGTGAGTGGGTGATTCACTGGGTGGATGGTTTCAAGAGTGCATCTGTGATAGACTGTATGGGTGGGTAAGTGTGTGTAAGAGTGTGTTAGTGAGTGAATGTATGTCCCAGTGGTACATGTGTGAGTAACTACATATGTGAAAGGCAGTATATATGTGTATTGGAGTATATAAATAGCTATAAGCGAGAGTGAGTGATTGTGATAGTGGCTGTATGGATGAGTGTGTGCTTGTATCAGTGATTGTATAAGAGCGTAACAATGTGCTAGTATTTGTATGATTAAGTGAGCTGGTGTGTGTATAACTGTATAGGTGAGTAAATGGCAGTGTGTTTAATTATTTGCATGACTGACTAGGTGTGTGAGTACCTCTATGGATGAGTGGCGGTGTTTGAGTGTCTATATAGGAGTAAGAGTGCATATGATAGTCCTGTACTGAGTGACCATAAGTATGAGTGACTGTACGGGTGAGTGAGTGGATGTGTGTGTGTAGACCTAAGAATCAGTGAGTGGGTATGTAGTTATTGGTGTTGGAGTGTCTATGGTTTTGCGAATGGCACTCTGTAATTTAGATTGGGTGTATCAAAGGTTATATTAGGATGTGAGGAGCTGCATCAGATTATCACGTGGATGATGTCATGAGTGATGTCATTTGAGATGTCATCTGTGATGTCATCAGTGATGTCACTGACCATGTCATGAGTGATGTAATATGTGACGTCATCAGCAGTGCATTGCGGGGGCGCGAGTTATAGTTAGCTGAACTAACTATAACGGGGGAATTTCATGGGTTTTGTACGAGTGCAATGTCCAACTAACTATAACTGTCCCTAAAACCTATGGTTTTTTCAGTGAATTTCAAAGGTTTTTTAACTGCTAATTTCTAACTATAACGTGTCTGAAACCTATGGTTTTTTCAGTGAATTTCAAAGGTTTTTAAAATGCTAATTTGTAACTATAACGTGCCTGAAACCTACGTTTTTTTCAGTGAATTTCAAAGGTTTTTTAAATGACAATTTTTAAATGTATTAATTTTTATATTAATTTTTTTCACACTGATTTACTACATTTTTAGAAACAATTTCTTTTACATATTTTATTTTTTAAATTACATTGTAATTACATTATACATTACATTACAAAAATACTTTCTCAGAATGAATTACTTTAGTTTAAATACTTTGCACATAGGCAATAGACTTTTAAGTACAGTAGTTACAGTTGTTGCAATGGGCAACACATTTTCATACACAATGCAACATTCAGCTCAATGTGAATTTCTAGTTAAATGCAATTAGTTACTTTATGGATTACTTTTCTAACCACAGGACTGGATCCTAGATTCAGTCCTGGTACATCTCCTGTAAACAGTTGAGTAAAAGCGTTTTGGTTACAGTCGTGATTTTTAAGGAATATTATTGTATTTTAAAAGTTGACACTTAGAAACTTTTTCTCATAGAATCACCAATGTTATCCTATGGAAGGAAATTCACTTAGCAGGTAAAAACTGTTATCGTTACTTTTTCTTACTCAGTGTTGGATCCTGGATCCAGCACTGGTGCATCTCCTGTAAACAGTTGAAAGAATGCGTTTAAGTCATACAGGCGATTTTTAAGGAATATTTGTAGTTTGTGAAAATCGACACTTTGAAACTTTTCTGCTGAAAACCAGACAATGGATTCCTATGGAAGAAAATATAAGTTACTGGTAAGTACGGTTAAAATTACTTTTCAGGACCAGTACTGGGCTGAAAGATACAGCACTGAGGTCTCTCCTTATAACAGGTGAGTAAATCGGAATTCGTATTTCGGCTGATTTTAGAGGAATATTTGTATGTTTCAAAAATCAACACTTAGAAACTTTTTCAGCAAAAAGCAGGCAATGATATCCTATGGAAGGAAATTCAAGTTACTGGTAAGTACGGTTAAAATTACTTTTGAGGATCAGTACTGGGCTGAAAGATGCAGCACTGAGGTCTCTCCTGATAACAGATGAGTAAATCGGAATTCGTATTTCGGCTGATTTTAGATGAATATTTTAAAGTTCCAAAACTCCACACTTAGAAGAATTTCCAAGTGAAACCAGTCAATGTTAGCCTATGGAAGGAAATTCAAGTTACCGGTAAGTACGGTTAAAATTACTTTTCAGGACCAGTACTGGGCTGAAAGATACAGCACTGAGGTCTCTCCTGATAACAGGTGAGTAAATCGGAATTCGTATTTCGGCTGATTTTAGATGAATATTTTAAAGTTCCAAAACTCCACACTTAGAAGAATTTCCAAGTGAAACCAGTCAATGTTAGCCTATGGAAGGAAATTCAAGTTACCGGTAAGTACGGTTAAAATTACTTTTCAGGACCAGTACTGGGCTGAAAGATACAGCACTGAGGTCTCTCCTGATAACTGGTGAGTAAATCGGAATTCGTATTTCGGCTGATTTTAGAGGAATATTTGTATGTTTCAAAAATCAACACTTAGAAACTTTTTCAGCAAAAAGCAGGCAATGATATCCTATGGAAGGAAATTCAAGTTACTGGTAAGTACGGTTAAAATTACTTTTGAGGATGAGTACTGGGCTGAAAGATGCAGCACTGAGGTCTCTCCTGATAACAGGTGAGTAAATCGGAATTCGTATTTCGGCTGATTTTAGAGGAATATTTTAAAGTTCCAAAACTCCACACTTAGAAGAATTTCCAAGTGAAACCAGTCAATGTTAGCCTATGAAGGAAATTCAAGTTACCGGTAAGTACGGTTAAAATTACTTTTCAGGACCAGTACTGGGCTGAAAGATGCAGCACTGAGGTCTCTCCTGATAGCAGGTGAGTAAATCGGAATTCGTATTTCGGCTGATTTTAGAGGAATATTTTAAAGTTCCAAAACTCCACACTTAGAAGAATTTCCAAGTGAAACCAGTCAATGTTAGCCTATGGAAGGAAATTCAAGTTACTGGTAAGTACGGTTAAAATTACTTTTCAGGATTAGTACTGGGCTGAAAGATGCAGCACTGAGGTCTCTCCTGATAACAGGTGAGTAAATCAGAATTCGTATTTCGGCTGATTTTAGAGGAATATTTGCACAATGGTGAAGGGAGGGGCGGGGCCTGAGGTGACATCTGTGCAAACGCGCCCCGTGGCGCGTTTTAAGTTGGGGGATTAAGTCCCCTTGAATCATGAGGGTCCCTACGGGCCAACTAGCCCACCAGGAACCTCCAGTATGCGCCAGGGGCTGCGTTGCAGAGACATGTACAGAGGCCACACCCTTTTTACACCTCTCTGCAACGCAGCTCTGTGGCGCTTTCTGGACGTACCTGTTGGGCTAGTTGGCCCCCAGGGACCCTCAGGATTGAAGAGGATTTAATTCCCCATCTTAAAACGCGCCACGGGGCCTGTTTGCACACATGTCACCTGAAGCCCCGCCCCTCCCTTCACCACTGTGCAAACGCGCCCGTGGCACGATTTAAGTCGGGGATTAACTCCCCTTGAATCCTGAGGGTCCCTGGGGTGCAACTAGCCACCATATACCTCCAAAAAGCGCCATAGAGCTGCGTTGCAGAGAGGTGTAAAAAGGGGCGTGGCCTCTGTACACCTCTCTGCAAGGCAGCCCCCTGGTGCATTCTGGAGGTTCCTGGTGGGCTAGTTGGCCCCCAGGGACCCCCAGTATTCAAGGGGTATTCGTTCCCCCTCTGCAAACGCGCCAGGGGGCGCGTTTGCAGAGTGGTGAAGGAAGGGGGCGGGGCATACGGGCCCGATCGTTTTTTTTTTTTTCCCCCCTGAAGGGGGGCTGTGTGGCCCCCCTTCCTTTTTCCTATTTTTAGGCCCTGGGGACCCCATCCCCCAGGGCCTTACCCCCTTTTTTTAAATTAAAATAAATTTAAAAAAACGGGAACGGGGCCGCGTGGCCCCCCTTCCCTGGGCCTGTATTGGCCCCGGGGACCCCATCCCCCGGGGCATGGCCTCTTTTCTTTTTATTTGGAGGGGGCTGCGTGGCCCCCTCCTCAGGCCATTTAAGGCCCCGGGGACCCCATCCCCCGGGCCGGCTTTGCACTTTTTTTTAATTTTTTTCCTTTTTTTACTTTGGGGAGGGGGCTGCGTGGCCCCCTCCGTGGCCACTTATGGCCCCGGGGACCCCATCCCCCGGGGCCTGGCCTCTCGTTGGGGACTGTGGGGAGGTCCCCAAGCCCCCACAGTCCCGCCGGCTCCCCGTGTCCTACGGGAGCCGGCATTGCTTACACATGGGGAGCAGCTAACATGCTGCTCCCCATGTGGAAAGCTGTCGGCTTGGATATTGGAAGAGAGAGCAGGTTTCCCTGCTCTCTCTTCCAATATCCAAAGCAAGTTTGCAATGACAGGACGGGAGCCGCGAGGCTCCGTCCTGTCATGCAAACAGCAGTGTCCCGGGGGTAGGCACCCGGGACACTGCAGGAGCCGGCCCTGGGGGTGGCGGTCCCCAGGGCCACCACAGGCTCCAGGAGGGGCCGCGCGGCCCCTCTCCCTACATTTGAAAGCCCCGGGGAGGTGGTGGTCCCCGGGGCTTGGGGGTCCAAAACGGACCCCCATTTTAATTTTTCTTAGTGCCCCGGGGAGGTGGTGGTCCCCGGGGCGTGTGGGGGGGCTGCGATTTTTTTTTTTCGGCAGGATTCGCGCACCCTGATGATTTTCAGGCATTTCATATATGGTACCTCCAAGAACCTTGCAAAACTGAAAATTGATAGTTGGTCAGTCTCCAAAAATATTGAACAAAATGGGTACTATACCCTAATAAATAAAACTGTGTGAAAATCCTGGGACATAATGTTGGCACGTTGCTAATAAACTATATGCCGAAATTTATATAATTATATGTGCTATACATATATGAAATGCCTGAAAATATCGACAGTAGTTAAAATTTCCTTTTGTAAATAATTTGTCAATAAAGTTTTATTAAAGGCACTACAGATCCCACAATGCCACATTGAGGCAGAGTGGGTACATATAGTGCATTAGAAGAAGGACTCACTAACCGTGATCAAGGCCGATCTGAGGCTGAAACGCATTGGTGGTGTGTTGTTGGATTAAAAGCTGTTGAAATTTAAGCTCCGGAGTGCTGCGTCCTTTGTGCAGAAAAAAAAATATATATATATATATATATATATATATATATATATATATATATATATATATATATATATGTATCTTGGTGCTCATGGGTGAGAGGTGGGGGATTGGAACTCCATATTCTTTTTGTAAAAATGCCATATCAGTGATTTTTAAAACGTGCAATATATTTTTCATTAAGGTATTCACCTTAAAAAGTTTTGGGTGACAATCAGTGACAAATGGTGCTTTTAAATTGCATTACTCAAAAGGGATTATAATTTTAAAACAAACATAAAGGAGGAAACTGAGCTTCTGCCAAAGGATTTTTGAAAACATTGGTGTCTAGTGCTGCACTACAAACACTTAAGGCCAGTAACCTTGGTCAAAATGGAATAACATTTAAAACAAGCATTGGCATAGCCAATCGGTCTCGCCGAAGGCTTTGCCAATATGTTTTACCCATGTTGTACACTAGTCTGGCTGCTGGTATTGGTGGCCTATATGTATTAAAAAGGGAGGTTTGGGCTAGGCAAAAGGTTTACCTTGCCAGGTCGACATGGCTGTTTAAAACTGCACACATAGGCTGCAGTGGCAGGTTTGGGACATGTTTAAAGGGTTACTTAGCTGCGTGGTAAAATAAGTGCTGCAGGTCCACTAGCGGCATTTAATTTACAGGCCCTGGGTACATGTTGTACCACTTTACTAGGAACTTACAACCACATTAAATATGCCATAGGGTGTAAGCCAATGTTAGCATGTTTAAAGGAGAAAGCACAAGCACTTTAGCACTGGTTAGTAGTGGTAAAGTGTGCAGAGTCAGATGCTGGAAGGCAAAAAGTTGGGGAAAACCACACCAAGGATGTCAGGTTTATTAACAAACAGCAAATATGGGCGTACATGCTTTGGTGGAAAAGCACACCCCCTTGCTCAGTGGTCAGTTCATTCTATATCATTATGGTGCATGAATCACAGAATCCTGAATACTGCAAGATTAGGCCTCATACAACAACAGAACTATACCTCGGGTTTCAGAAATGTTATCTTTGGGCAGAAGAGCCATACTTCATTTTACCCAAATCATACAGACATTCGCTTTCAGACTCTGCAGCTATACCTCAAATTTCATAAATCTTACAGGCTTGTGCCTAACTCATCAGCCGTTCAAGTAACACAATGGATAAGCTTTAAGGGACACAGAGGGTGTCTCATAGATTTTACATATCTTGGACACGTTTTCTTCAGACAACTGAGCTGTTCTTTTGCTGATATAAAACTTACAGGCTTTTTCAAGACTGAAGAGTTATATCTTGGCCCACAAAGAAGATACATACACACATGCCATATAATGTGTAACTAAGAACTTTAGATGTGTATGTTTGTCATGCACACAAGGCACCATCGGCAAGGGAATGACTGCAAATAGTGGAGAAAGAGTCTGACAAAGGAGTTTGCAGACCCCCCCATCAAGTAAAGGGGTTAATTGCTGAAGGTACCAGGTGTGGTAGCATGTCTCGACCTTTAGAAAAGAAGCAAAATGACAGAATGACGCACATAGAGGGTATGGGGTGGAGCTGTTGTGCCGGCATTTGCTAAATGTACCCTTATTTTACTCTAACTTTAATGGCTGTCTCTGTGAGAGTTCATCTCGGTAGATATTATGAACCACGCCTGTTTGGCTGGCCCTTAGGATGGATGCTATGCCAGAACAATGTCTGGGTAAAACATCATATTGTCAGCTCGTGCTACTGCGCGCTCTGCATGGGCATCGATGAACTACTGCTCTTTGTCAGAGGTATTAAAAGGGTGATGTGTGCGTTAAATTTATCTTGTCTGCATTTGCCTCAGATGCTGCATAATGTACACAGACTGGGTACAGTGTGATAGTTCACAGAAGGAGGGGTAAATGTACCTGTACTGCCAGCCTTTGCTGCTGCTGCAGCCAGTGTCCCTGGCCCTCAAGGCTCAGTGGGCGCTCTTGCGCCACAGCCCCAGAACCTCCAGCTTGTTCTCAGTGTCGCAGACCCTGACTGGGGTGGTCTCCCCTGCATGGTGACTCCGTGGACGCAGACCACACTGCAGCCCCCGACCCACTGGGAGTTACAGGCTCCTGTGGTCCGCTCCCTGTGGTCTCCTCCTCGTCCTCTACATGCCCAGGGCATCCACAGTGCAGCAGCTTAGAGAAGGGTCTCAGAGTGAGGGTATTGCCTCCTTTCCAAAGTCCACTCTGGCTTGGCGAACCCTAGACCCCCCTCCCAGGGAGACACAGGGAAAGCAGGAGGCAGGAAAAGTAATGACACCACAGCCTCCACACTTCCGGAGCGGGACACCCCTCTGAAGTCAATATAGCGCCATTTTGGCTAAGGAGCAATCCATGAATAATAGATACAAAAGAAATGCTAGTATGTCACGGTCCAACGAGAACAACAGAAACCAAACTTGAAAACCACCTTCTTTTAGAGTACAATACTGAAAATAACAAAAAAACACTACCTATAATTGCAGATAAGAATGTGAAAAAGTGAGCGTGTGCATTTCTTAATGTTTTTCAATTTAATCTTTTTAAATTCATCTCCTAGTTTAAAAACACATATGATTTTAAAGTGACATATGTGATAACAAATCTAATACGTATAATGACACATGCATCTAATGTTATTTTTATGTCAAAAGTCCCAAGTCATGTGGTTTCCATTTAAAGGTGGCCGCTTTTTTAAGATTCCTTGGAGACTGATTTGTAGAGTAGGAACATTTACTGACAATCTACCTTAAAAAACAGTCAGAAGGCGAGAGCCTGCATTACGTAAAGGGGCACCCACTCCGACAAGGGTTTACTAATCATAGACATTACATCATCAGAATTACAGCCCAGTTTCCAGAAACAGAAGTCGGAGCAACTGAAAACATCGAGCGCTCGTGTGTATGTGCTCTAGACAAAGGAAAAAGTAGTCCCTCTTACAGTTGCTAAAATGGGACTACAAGTAATGGGGTGTTGCTCCGTGGGAGGGAACAACCCATGAAAAGGAGGAACAAACAGGAAAAATTAACCACTTGGAAGCAAGGATTTTTAAAGGACACTGAAAGAAACAAATGAAAAGCAAATTCCAGCAAATGATAACCCCACAATGTATATACAACATGTCTCGAAGAGACAGTGGAGGCGCTGCCTAGGCTCGACCTAAAAATACCTTTACAGTGGTGCTGAGGATTCTCCAACAAAGGAATTTTATCATAGGTAGTAACAACCTGGACATGACAACAAACTTTGGAGTTGTCAGAAGAGTCAAAATGGGATAGAATATTGCTTGATTACTCAATTAGTGATAACCAATTTCTGGGTCATTACACTGAGTAGACATTCCCAGTTCTCATCTGCTCGAAAAGACAGAGCCAACACCCTTCAATGACTAACAACATTAGTCTGAAGACTACATAGTAGCCCAAATATTAGGGAACATATATATTTGAACCATAAAGGGCACAATACGTATATAGCAGTAATAAGATAGTATGATTTCAGAGCAGCATTCTCATGCAACTCCAATTCTGCCCAGCCTTGACCACAAGGAGCAGTGAATCCCAAACTGCTAAACAAACCTGTTTGTGCACACTGCACAGGAATATAACAAACAACTAGATATCTGAAAATGGCACAAAAGACAGTCCTATTAGAGTAACCAAAACATCAAATATTTAAACCCAAAATGCTGGCGTAATGGCGACCTTTGAAATTAGTGGGCGTAAATACTTGCTCTGGATTGCACAAAGAATTCGAGCAATGCTAATGAGCCTGACTTTCTCCACTGTAGTTTCAGGGCAGTCCTCCCCCTCGAGTTTATTTTGAAAAAGAAGGGTGCCAATAGTGCTTTTTGCAATATTCACAGAAACTTGTTAAATATCTATAGCATTTGAATAGTCACTCACTGTGTGCCAAACAAGCAATGAGGCAAAATGGTGTATTAGCTTAGTTTGTGAAGGACTAGATGAAGTAATCATTCTTTATGGCCTGTTTCTTTTTACTTGAAGTAGAGGCCCTTTCCACTAGCCAGGGTGCAACCCTGCAAAGTCTCGGCACATGAAAGGTGACCAGTGCCTGCCAGAATTGGTCGCCAGGAGGAAATAGCCAATAGGCAGATACAATCTCCTTAGCAATATTGGTGCTTTTGATTGAAGATTGAGAAAGAAGCAGGAGGGATGAGCTTTTGAGTCTGAAGAATCTAAGATTAATTTTGTTGTGCAAAGGTCATTTTCTGATCTATGCAAGATTGAAGGAGGCAGACAAGGCAACATGGCCTGACTTTCCAATGCAACCTCCTATATTGGATGTGCTGACTTTGCTAGCAGAAGGTGCATTAGGCAAGTATGCCCTCTCTGTATCACAAATGACAATATGTAAATCCTGCCCAGGAGCACTGTTCTTGTGAAAGAAAATGTGCCATATTCGCAGCTTGTCACTGGCTGAAGTACAGTGAGGTGACACCTGTGTTCATATTAAGCAAAGTTCTGGAAATGCTATATTTAGACTATTCCAATTCAAGTTCCTCCACAGAACTCATATGGCTCCAATGATACTCTATAGCATAGTCCCTGAACACGTGTGTGTTTACCTGAGATGCAGTACGGCCATGGCTGATTTTATGCATATTGTGTGGTGATGTCCGCTGAGGAATACTGGGAAGCAATATTGGAAATGATGAATAACATGGTGGGTCACCTAGTGGAAACACAAGCAGACCACTGTCTATTGGGTCTGGATAAATAATCTACAAGGGCAAGATGAAATAAAAATGTACTGCTGTCTGTTTGTTGTTGACCATCGGGGATGCACTGCTGAAGACAGCCAGTCCCTCTGTTGACAAGTTTAAGAGGGATCTAGAGGAATGGACCACAGCTGAATCACTTCATGTGCTCTGGGTTAGAAACCATGACAGGATGAAGGAAGCTGTGAACGCATGGAAGGAGCTAATGCTTGTACTTATGTATCTCCCAGATGGTCGCCACCTTATGGAACTAACATGATTCGTGCTCCCACAAGGAGACTGATGGTTGTAGATGCAGGGACATCTTAAGGATTTTGGGGGCCCTGGGCCAAACATATTTTGGGGGCCCCTGTTCGCAATAACTTTGAATTCACGGTCCATTTTACGTTCATTCACACCCTTGTTATGTCACGCAATATTTAATGATACATTCAAAATGTATGTAACAGTAAAAGAAAGAAGAAAAATGAGCTGTAATTACTTACATTACATTTTATAGTGATTATGTTACTTGAATCCACACCTGAAGATAAATGAAGATCAGTGGGGCCCCCTGGTTGTGCTAGGCCACTCTCTCCTGTTGGGTATCTAAGTCACTCTAAGTATCACATATAACATTATTGAAGTAGGCCAGAGTGATGTTGTCCCATTTTCTAGCAAAATTCTGTATCCACCTGTCTAGATTTCAATCAATGTCTTGTTTCATGATATTATTTTTCATTCATTTCAGCCTGAGGTATAGAACTTTCTATGCATTTACTATTTTCAGTGCTGTTCTTCTTACCTTCTTTCTATTGTTAACATTGGTTCTTTCTTTCCTCAGACATGCTCAGAACATCACCTTTAACATTTTACTGGTGAATTTCAAATTGTTTAAGGCATTAACAATGTTGATTCTGGGACGAACTTTATTGCCTGGGCTGACAGAAAACAGTAATAAATACAGAAAAGCATTGGCGTTCAACCTTCTTCAATGTGTTCTGTGCAATAGGTGGTTGTTTGGATGATATCATATACATCATGGTGCATAGGTTAAACAGAACATGATTGAGCAATTATCCTTGTTGGACCTCATCTTGTTTCTCTGCAAATCTTGTTATCTACACCTGACCTGTGCAGTAATTGTGTTAAGGAGTTCTATTTTAATTTTGAGGAATTGAACATAAATGCTGCTGGGTTTGGAAGTTTTGTTGAAGGCATGTTTGCTGCCTGTATCAAAGGCTTGAATTAAGTTTCAATGATAAGTAGAAACTTATAGACCATAGAAAGTCTTAGGCCTTTGTGAACTGCTGACAATAATTTTATGATGCTCAGATGGACCCTATTTATGATTTACCATTTTTCAGGTCAAATCAGTCTTGGAGATGCCTGCAAGGCATCCATGCTGTTTTCCTGAACGGTCAGGCCCTCTTTGGTTGTTTTATAGTTTGGAGAAGGATGAAATAGGCAAGATTGAATACAAGAACTCTATGCTGTTGGCTTGAATTTTGACAATGCTTTTTGTCACATAGAATACGGTTTTGGCATTTTCTCGTGAACATTATTCAAAGTGATTTTGTTCTTGGGTCTTCTTCCCATTTGTCAGTTTTCTTGTCATATAATGTCAAATGCTATAAGTGCACAATGTGCTGTGATTCCAGAGCATCTAGGGGTATTTTAATTGCAGGTTAGGTAGTAGAAGTTAAACATCTTAATGCAGATTTTTAGAAAAAGGAAAGTAAATGTGTTTCTATGAATACTTACTTAGATTCAATGAATACCAAAAATGTCACTATGTGTTTCTGCAAAATAAAGCTTCTAAGTAGAACCTTGGAGCATCTCTGTACAATATTTGGCACCTGTAAGACACTACTTAAAGTATGCATCTCTTTCTGGATTTGCTAGCAGCAAACTCATTAACCAGATCAGCAAATTCTATTTCTTGGAGCATTTCTGACTCAATACTCAGCAGAGCCAGAGAAATGAGTCTGGCTTGTAGCATTCGATTACGTAGCTCATTTTTTATGAGCTTCAACTTTGAAAAGGACCTTTCACCACTACAGTTTGTGACCATCATCGACAAGAATATTCGCAGTGCAATTTCAATGTTAGGGAAAGTGTTCTCTAGTTTATCAGATTTTATTTTCCTTTAAAGACAAGACATTGAAATTGTTTCATTTTTGTGTACAGGATAATGTTTGAACTGCTGGCATTCCTTGATGAGATCAGATTTGTTCAGGTCTTTATAGTACAAAGAGGCAAGCTTTTCACACCTCCCTTCGATTTCTTTGGTGTTCATGTTTTTTAATTCTATAAAGAAGCCAAACCGATTATTTAGGTCTCTATATGCTTCACTTCGCCATGTTAAACCATCAATCAGAGCGTCCATGATCGGTAAGTATGCTTCTACCTTAAATTTGTTCCGCCCTTCAAGTACGGTGTCACTAGAGGGTCCTTCAAACCGAGTTTGTCTACTGCTTTGTTGTTTTGTACGCTTTCCAAAATCTCTGTAATGAGTATCAGGAGCTTTTGCCTTTGCCTTGCATTCATAGTCATCAAATTGGTCTCTCAACTCTTGGACATAAGACTTCAAAGATTGGATAATGTTGACTGCAACAGATAGGTTAACATCTTCTTTTTGTACAGCTTGCCAGTTTCGTTGAAACGCATCAGTATGCCATTCCAGAGAATGGTCAAAAAAATGGTTTCCAGTTTGTCCATTTTTTTAAGGAGACTAAGTGCATCATGCATTGTATCTTTTGACTGAACGTGATCATTTGTCAGTGAATCAAGAGCAGCTTTAATTATTTCATAGCCACCACACAATGCATTGAGGGCATCTGCATGAGCTGACCATCGAGTATCAGACAAGCGTTTTACAACCTTGTGATCTGGGCCTACAGAATGAAGTAGCACATCCCAACGATGAGTAGAAGCAGCAAAAAAGGTGTACAAATTTTGAACAAAGTCAAAAAAAGAAACAACCTGCATGCTGCACTCAGCAGCTTTTATATCCACCAGGTTCAAAGAATGGCCAGCACATGGCACATAAACAGCAAATTCGTTGATCTCTTTCAGTCTTGCCTGTAAGCCCGAATACTGACCAGACATATTGGATGCATTATCATATGACTGACCATGACAATCTGATAATGGAATACCGGCCCGCTCTAGGAATTTCACTACAACATCAGCAAGATACTCTGCCCCATGACCATGAATGGAGATAAATTCCAAAAAACGCTCCTTTCGTACGTCACCCTTTACATACCTCACTGTGAATGTCAACTGATCGATGTGACACACATCTGGAGTGGAGTCTACACTGAGAGAATAATATTTTGCTTCTTTTATTTCTGATATTATTGCAGAGAAAACTCTCTTGCTCATTAATGTGATAAATTCTTCACAAATTGTTGCTGATAGGTTTGAGGGATCGCCCTTTCCAGCATTTCCATATTTCCTGATGTGCTCTTCAAGAAACGGGTCAAATTGGCTTAGAAGTTCTAAAATCCCCAAATAATTTCCATTGTGCAGTGATCCTATCATCTGGTTTTCTCCTCTGAATACCATAACTCTTGCTGCTAAAAATTTAACAACTGCTACAATTCTTTTCAGCACACCCTGCCAGTATATTTGTTCATGTTTTATCTGTTCTTCTAATTCAAAATCAATTTTACCAGCTTCTTTTTGACAGGTGGTGTATACTAACATGCATTTTTGATGCTCAGGACAAGCTTCATGTTGAGAAATACGACGGGCTGCATGCTTCCAGTCATTAAAACCAGATCTACTGAAGACAGAATCTGTGCTAGAAAACAAACGACAAGCAAAACAGTACACTGTTCCTTGTGAAGGAGAATATAATAGCCATGTACGACTTACAAATTCCCCATTTTGCAGTTGCTGCTTGAAAGCAGCATTTGATAAACTCCGCTTGTGATTCTTTTCTACAATTTGATAAACACGAGCAGAGCTGGAAAAATCACTATTTCGATTTTGACAGGTTGAAGGCCCTCTTTGAACCCAATACGATCGTGTTTCGTGTGTGATAGGATTCCATAAGGCAGGATCTGTTGCGTAGCTCACTGCTGTTAGTTGTGGAATTTGTGAACATTGGCTGTCATCTGTTATCATACTTTGAGAAGCATTTCCAGGAATAGTTTGTAAATCTATAATGTTTGAGGAAGTGGAAGCAGATACATCCTCAGTATATTCTCTTACTGGCTCATTAGCAACAAGATCATCTCCTTCATACTGTGACTGCACCGCATTATCAGTACAACATTTCGATTGTACCGGAAAAAATGAAGTTACTTTTTGAAGCTTTGCAAGCTTCTGTTTTACTTCAGATTTTTTTTCCTTTTCGTAGCTCCACTTACATATGATCGCCTCATTTTGTGCAGTGAGCAACTTATCAGATTATATAAAGATTCAATAACATATGTGCTCTCGAGCTGAGGAAGTAAGAAAACAGTACATTGTTGTTTGTTATTTATATTGGTAACCATTTGTTCAACACACTATTGCAGACTATGATGTGGGGCATACAAATATGTTCAGGAAATCCAGAAGCATGATCAAACATTCTGGACCTACTAGACCAAGGTATGAAATATGTATATTTCAAATTTACCATCTCTATCAGCAAGGTGGTGGGAGGTTGGGGAACAAAGTAACTAGCATTCAGTTACAAGTGTAACTGCATGAACATTACTCACATTTCTTTTACTTAGAGAGCAATTGAAAGGTATCACTTTCCTTTGTGGGACTTAATTTGTTTTTGGGCAACTATAATTTTTCAAATGATGACAGGGTAGGTTTATGATTCATTTAAAATTATATTTGCATACATATTAGTATGGATACATTTATTCTGGACACATCATCTAAATATTCACAGTGAGTCAATTTCTAATAGGAGTGGAATTTCCAAATTAGCTATGTATTGTAACATAAAACAAAAGAAAACTTAAATACAGGCAACTCAACTAGCTAATAAATTATGCAAAGCATGTCCTTTAGATTTCTCATGTACTTGGTAAATACAGTGTCTATCAATATTTCAATTATGTGCTTAAGAGGAATAAATTAGTACATCATTTAGGATCAATAATATATGATTTGTACACCAGGGACATCATTTAGGAGTCGCCAGGGGTGGCAGCTCTGGCCCCTGGCTTGCCCTTTGTTGTCCCTGGTACTGGCTTTGCGATCCCTGGCCTCAGAGGTGGCAAAATCAGTGCCAGGAACACAGTGGCAGCTCGATCTTATGGACCTCAGTTAGGGCTCCACTCTTTGTTTACTGTCAAAGTTTTATTACACTAATAATGAATAATCTTACATTATTCACTCTGAGGGGCCGATTCCGATCTCGGCCGGTAGGGCTCCGAATCGGATTCGGCTTTACCGGATCCGATTCGGAGCCCTGTTTCCCGACCGAACCGTACGCGGGTCCGGCCGAGCGAGTACGATGCGAAATCGCCGACCGACTCGTCCGGGCGTCCCGACCGCTCCGACCGACTCGCTCCCTGGCTCGAACCGCTCCGACCGACTCGCTCGGACTCGACTCGCACCGCGCAATGGAGACGTTTCCCGGCCGGGTAAGTACGATGCGCGCCGCGAGCAGTCCGACCGAGCCGCGCACTCCGGCTCGTAAGAGCTGTCGGAGCCGTACTTCGGGGATCCGTGTCGGACCCCCTGTACGCGTAGCCGCGCGAGTCGCACACAGGGGGGACCCATGGGTCCCCCTACCTGTGCGTGTACGGCGCAAATCGCTTCGCCGCGTACCCGCTGTAGGGGGCGCCCTTGTCCGACTCACACCCATTGAGTCAATGGGAGCCCGCGTACGCGTTGTACGACCGGCTCCCATTGACTTCAATGGGAGTCCGACCGACTCGAGTCCGATAACATACGGACGCATCGTACTCGTTCGGTCGGACTGCACGGGTCCGATTCGGTCGGAAATCTCTCCGGGTCCGGCTCGGTCGGAGAAATTTCCGGCCCGAATCGGAATCGACCCCTTAGTGTAATAAAAAATGGAGCACCCTTAGCTGAAATATGACCATTTACTGGCAACTGAGATATGTAAAGAAAATGCTTTTAAATGCACTTTATGCTGTGCATTGTATGTACTGCATGCCATAACTGGCCGAATTGAGAGGTTTCACATGTTTGCATTAGCTGGACCACAACAGCAGTGTAATTATGTTTTACTCTCTCTCTCGACACACACAAACACCTACACATCAAACGTATCTAACTTTCCATGGATTAACTTAATAGAAAAGCCAAGGAGTGGGCATCTTTTGTCCCAGTGACACAGATGTGGTATCTCTGTACAGATTTAGATTACAGTTCCACTTCTAAGTATGTCAATGTTTCGGGCCTCATTATGAGTGCAGATACTGTCAGGTACTGAGTCCCTGCACTTCTTTAATATAAAAGGGAGAGTTCCTATGCTCCTCAGCAGACTGCCAATACTCTTAATGGGAGAGCACATTTACATCTCAGGAGCAAACAGATACTCCGGGATAATAAGAACCTACATTTTCATATTTCCATTTGATGCACTGAAGTTGTTTCAAAATTCCAAATGGGGCTGGTAACTGTTACTGGCCACATCTGGAATTCTCATTAGGTGTTACATAGTCTGTGGAAACTCTGTCATGTTTCCCCTGAAGATTTTGGCTGCACGAAGCAGCCAAAATAGCTGGGGCTATGGGGTGGAGGGAGGATGAGGAATTACTGTGGGAATCAAACCCAGAATTACAAATTTCCCCCAGTAATTCCTCATTAATCAGGCTTCTACCTGGAATCACCATTAATTCCACACCTTCACAGTTAGCATGACCCTGGTATCTATATCTCTTGAGGTGCAGAATTAACATCCCAGCATCAGTTATTTGTAACGGGGCTCTAAGTAAGTGTTCAAACATATAGTAAAGTTGGCCTCACATCGAGCATAAGACGTTTGTAATACACTGGCGGACAGTGTAAAATGTCATTTGTTTTTAAATACCATTTCTAGCAGAACAGAATATCAAAATTAAACTTTTTTAACAAATGGGAATATTTAGACATTTTCATTGGATTAGGTAAAAATTACAGGAACCATAAAAAACCTAAAGCTTATTCAGAGGACTTGAGCCTGCTGGTGTGGGAAACTATCAGTTCACAGTCCGATGATGAAGGCTGGGGCACAGTGAGAATGTTGCTTCGCTTATCTGATATCTGAGAAATACCAGGCAACTTCACAGACGCATATGAAATATCTGGCATTACTGGCACACAACTTGTCAGGATTAATTTTTTATCAACTCTGAAAGGGTAAGAAGCAATGACTTTCCATTTTCTGCGTGTATTGTACTTATGCTTGTTGCATTACCCCTTCAGAGGATGTATTGCGATTTCAGGAATGGACGCTTTAACCAATCGTGATAACATACCAGTTGACAACAGGCATTTAGTGTTTGAAGCTTTGCCTAGCCAGCCCTATTTCTAAAATAGTGATTAGTAGTGGGACTTAAATAGACCTACCCTATGAATAATAATGAGGTAAGTCCCAAATTGCGACCCACTATGATTCACTGCCATCAGAGGAATGGTGGCCTGCTGACGTCAGCAGGCCACCATGTCTGTGATCGCTTTTACATAAAGCATTTTTTTGTAAACACAGCCCATTTTTCTTAAAGGAAAACGGGATGCGTTCAAAAAGAAAAAAACAAAACATTTAAATTTCATTTTTTAAGAATAGGCAGTGGGACCACTGCCTGCTCTTAAAAAATATGTTTTCAGCCATTCTCAACGGGGAAGGGGTCCCTTGGGGACCCCTTCCCATTTGCAAATAGATTAGCACCAACTTTGAGTTGGCGGTAAAGTGCGAATGTTTTGCAACCGCATTTCGGTACCAACACATTCATACATAAAAATGCAAATGCCCTAAACCTGCCTCTTCCAAATACCAATTTGCAAACCCAAATTGCGATTCACTAACAGGTTATTGAATTGCAATTGGGGTTTGTACATGTGAAAATGCCTTTTTGCGTTTGCAAACGGCCTGATTCTACAAATCGGGCCGTTTGCGACCACAAAAAGGCTTTGTACATCTAGCCCTAGATTCTTAAGATAAAGTCTAATGTTAGCTGTGATAGAATGTTTTAAATATATCTACCCTCACAGACATAAAAATCATTGAAAACCATGTCATGATGCTGGAACAAATATCTGATATGTAGCTTTATCAGGAGCATTGTGATGTCCCTCCCTGGTATTCTTGGCTAATTGATTTACAGCCCTAAGTGAGACAGGACTAGGGTTGCCACCTTAGCAAGAGACAAATAACCCTCATTTATTGTTGTTCTAAGAATCTGCAAATGCCCGGACATGATACTAAATAAGGCTTTAACCAAAAGCGCATGTATTTATTTGTAACATTTGTTTTCTGCCTTTGTTTACTTTAATTATTAGCCAGGGATCAAAGAAGCTCTAGAGCACATTTAAAAGTATTTTCTACGTATATTTACTGTTCGAAGTATGTACAGATGAGTGCTAATAATATTGGGTTTAGGTGATTTTGCTTATTTTTTTAAAATAAAATATGTGTGCTGCTGATAAAAGAAACTGCCAGGTTGCTACCCTAGAAAGGACGCTATGGTTGTGGATATCAGGAAACTTGTTTTCCTGTATGACTGCACACTGTATTGGTGAATGCATGGCCAAAAAAATAATAAAAAGATTGATGACAGAACTTCATATGCAAACCTATGATGAACTATAGAGAGTCTGCGACACACACATGTAGAGTCAAATAGAAAAAAAATATATCAGGCAGACCGACAGGCAGATTGACAAATCCTTATAGGCAGAAACATACAAGGGAATACGGACACAGCATGGCTTGGTAGAAAGTGAGAAAAACATGGCCAGTTCTACAAACAAGCAAAGAAAGTGTCACTATTGTATTATAATATGAGATAACACAGAGACAGATAGTTATTTAGATTGTTAATAGTCAGAGAGAGGCCCACAGAAGGATAGATTAACAGATTCGTTTCCTACTTTACGGTCCACCAAGATCATGTTTGTCAACTGGGTTTGACCCACAACTTCATTTTATATGCATCATACATCCACAACTGAAAATACTTTGAGCAACAAAAGATATGTTTCAATTAACAAATAGTGGGTTTCAGGGCCGGACTGGGAACCAAAACTGGCCCTGGCAAAGAGCTCGGCTGCCCCCCCCCCCCCTGGGAGCGGCCGAGCTGTTTCCCAGGGCCGGTTTCAGCCGATTTTGTTACAGGGTCCGATTTTGCAGCTATGCTGCAAAAGCGGCCCTGTAACAAAACGGCCCCAGAGGCCCAAAATCGGCCCCCACTCTAGCGGCCCACTGGGGAAACGCCCAATGCCCGCTATGGCCAGTCCGGCCCTGGTGGGTTTATTTAAAGTTTACACCTTTAACTGGGCCGTTATGCCTACCTTGGCAGTTTTGCTGGATTTAGAATACTGTCACTGCGCCCTGGGCTATTTGATCGATGGAGTCAAGGCCAAAACCACTGCCTAAAAGGTTCGGAGAGAATCTGCAGGACGATAATTAAAGAGGCAAAGGGTGCGCCTTTTATTGTCTAGATGAGGTGCCAAGGTAATTATTCATGCATCTCCCCCATCACGGAGTTAACTACCTTTCAAAAGCACTAGGCCTGAGGGAGAACAGCAAAAAAAAACAGACAGCACTACACTGCCCCTGCACTCACCTTTGTTTGGGGGGCTTGGGCCTAACTACGCAGAGAATAATTACTTATCAGTGTGCACTCTCTCTGCCTGCAGCAGCAGCCAGCTCCTCTTCAGTGACGATGTGAGTTGACGAGTTCTGGTGCACAGTGCCTCACAAGGAAACGCAGCAAAGAAATCAAATTTTCCCTGCAGTTACTTTTCAGAATGAAACAGGCACGAGTGATTGAGCTGGGCATGCGCAGATATCAGATGCATTCAGAAGTTTACTGCGCATGCCATGCCCAACTCAACCACAAAATAACAACATTTCAGCCCGAGATTATTTTTTTACCAGGAGGGACTGGGGCCGAAGCAGGCAAGGACTGCTGAACTGGACGGGTTGTTTCAAGAAAAATACAGTATGGGTAAAGCACAAAATGCATTGTGCTTACATTAATTAGTAGCTGGGACTTTGCAAGGGGGCCCCTTGTGAGGTGGGGGCCCTGGGCCAAAGCCCACTTTGCCCCTGCCTTAAAACGTCTCTGTGTAGATGTAGTGAGGATATCTATGTCACCTAATGCTTGAACTGTACAAAGAGCTATCGGGATTTCTGATTGTAAGTGCAGACAATGACCGTTGTTGATTGGAAGTGCTAAACCGCAATCTATAACTTCTCGTTTGTTTTAGGGTTTCCCTGTTGCTTGAAACATAATAAAGTTTTTTGTTATTGAGCAAAAATAAGCAATAAATACCAAGAAAGGCAGGGTGACAAGATAATAAATTAGAAATGTACATTGATTACATATAACAACCACAAAGTGACCTAGGGCCAGATGTACGACCCTTACATTTTGCGACTCGCAAATTGCGTCGCTGTGCGACTCGCAATTTGCGACTCGCAAAATGCTATGTACAACAGTGTCACAGACACTGTTAGCGCTTCCCAATGGGGTCGCAAATTGCATGCCTCATCAATATTCATAAGGCAAGTGCAATTTGCGACCTCATTGGGAATGGCGTGCACTCCCAGGGATGGTGGCCTGTTGGGGTCAGCAGACCACCATGTCTGGGACTGCTTTTTAAATAAAGCAGTTTTAAAAAAAAAATGCAGCCCGTTTTCCATGAAGGAAAACGGGATGCATTTAAAAAAGAAAAATTACACTTTTCAGTTTCATTTTTTAAGGGCAGGCAGAGGTCCCTGGGACCACTGCCTGCTCTTAAAAGATATTTTCTCACACACTCATAAAGGGGAAGGGGTCCCCTGGGGACACCTTCCCGTTTGCGAGTGGTTTACCACCTACTTGAAGTAGGTGGTAAACTGTGAGTGTTGTGTGGCCGCAAATGCGGTCGCAAAACAATAGTACATGGCAGTGTGTCTCGCTATTAGGAAGGGACACCCCTTCCTAATAGCGAGAGTCGCAAACGCTATTTTGCGAGTCAGTGACTCGCAAAATAGCGTTTGTACATGCCATTACCCTTTTTTGCGGTCGCGAACAGGCCGATCTCCCGTTTGCGAGCACCAACAAGGGTTGTACATCTGGCCCATAGTACATTATTTCAAATAGAGCAGCATAAATATATATACCCAGACAAAATGAAGACAGATTCGATTTTCAGAATTTTTTTTAAAGTGCAACAGTGCTTATAATAAACATTGCCATTAGCTACTGGATCATTAAAAACGGGCGCATCAAGAACAAATAATTTCATCATTCTTCAAAGAGAATTACAAGGCGAAAACCCTGAAAAAGTGCCTGCAAGGTGCTGTGACAATAGTCCATAAATTGACTCTTATAGATTAACAGTTATCCTTGTATCTGCCAAATGGCAAACGGATACAAAATCCAGATAAAAGCAGCATGGGATCTGTTTTCAAAAAGTACAAAACCTTGAGAGACTAATATACGTAAAGATTTTATATAAAACTCAGAATTACTCTATTAAAGAAGTACTACCCTGATTGGTTTCTTGAAGCTCTAAATGATGCCAAGTAGCTGCAAACCTCTTGAAACCACCAACACGCTTCGCATATGCCTCTTCAAAGTTCTCCGTCCTTGACATTTTTTCCCTCCACCCTCGTAAAGTTGGAACCTGTCGTGTGCTCCAGTTTTGGAGAATCAATGAGTGGGCTAACGTTAGGGCAGTCGAGATAAAAAACACTGCCCCTGATTATTGATTTTACAACTCTCCCTAGAAACTCCAAATAACACTAAACTTGCTTTCGGAACTATCTTGGTCTGTACACCCTTGCAAATAACGGCAAATGATAGGTTACTAAAGGGAGGGAGGTAGCGTAGCACATTTAGTAAAAAGGAGCAGGATTAAAGAAGGTTTTGAAGTAGTTGATGTGAGGAATTTGAAGTGTACAGGTGGCAGCAAAGTACTCTTATTCAGAGATGCATAAGGTTAGGTTTATATCCTGCAATGCTAATGGCATTTTAAATAAGCGTAAATATGGGGGTTTGATAAGATGGTTGATGTCATTTACTCCAGATGTAATTTTGTTGAACGAGACCCACCTCAAGAGCAACACCGCGAAGATTTTTATCCCGAAGATAGATTGCTTCAGTAGGGCTGGCTGTAAAGGGTGTTGCAATCTGTCTGGGGAATGCCATTGATTGGGAGGTAAGGGAAGTAAATAGGCTATGGTTAAAAGTGCTTGTCCATGGAGCCCCTCCCAATTTGGTAAATTATTACAGCCCCGTTAGCGATGAGATAGATTCATTACTACCAATCCATAATATAGCTATGGGGGCAGAGAGGCCAATAATCCTAAGGGGGGGGTATTTCAATTATATCCAGGATATGACATTGGATACATCAAATAAGGCTAGAAAACAGCTTAAGCCCAAGACAAAAAAAATAATAATAACCACTATGAAACAGGATTTTCAATTAATAGATACCTGGCGCTTAGACCACCCTGGCTCTGCTCAGTATACATGTGTTTTTTCACACCGCTTTAAAACCGCATCGCGCCTACATATCTTTTCAGTCTCCCAGACAATTAAAAGGGCAGGGTCAGACACCTACGCAAATGCCTTTTCAGACCACATGGTTGTTTACATCTTGATAGAGTTGGTAACTTCCACTAGAAAAATTGGGTTAAATGGATTATTATATGGGCAGAATTACCACCAAGAGTCCAGGCTCAGTGTAATACTAGGGTGGGCTCCATTATGAATATCCGTCCACAATATTCTAAGATTACCACCATTCGTGACCAACACTGTACCAGGGCTGGGTGAAAACCTTGAGCTGATTCCCATAATATGCCAAGAATTTCCACCATTATGCCAATGTCAGCATTATAAATGAGAAAGCATCATCACGCCTTAAATATACTTAAAATTACCACCATTATGCCAGGGCCTACATTCTTCCAGAGGGACACCATTCAAAGAATGCCCGTAATAGGGTAAGAATTATTTAACATCAATATGTCAGGGGCAGTGGTATTCCAAGGGTGGGCCCTGACATGCCATGTACATTCATAATACCCCAAAAATAACCAGAATTATGCCAGGGCCAGCATTATAACAAGGGTGGGAATTAATATGGTATTGATGCCCACAATATATTACATATGCAAAAACAACAGTTGATGGACAGAATGCAGAACAATGTCATACATTCACCCCAGTACAGAGATCTGGGCCTAAATCCATCATTTTTTTGCTCACCATGCCATTCCAGTTTGAACCCAGCCATATGCAAATCAGTCTTGACCCTGTGCCTCATGGGAACAGTCCAGCCCGAACTCCCAAGCCAGGTCCTCCCTGGACTGGAAACAAGCATCCTAGGACCGGTTTCGGGGTTTCACCCTCTTCAGCCAGGATAGCTTGATTCCAGTGGCATGGAGAGCACGGGACCCACGTCTGGGCATACCCGTCCAACTCTGGGTGACAAATGCAAAAACAACAGTTGATGGACAGAATGCAGAACAATGTCATACATTCACCCCAGTACAGAGATCTGGGCCTAAATCCATCATTTTTTGCTCACCATGCCATTCCAGTTTGAACCCAGCCATATGCAAATCAGTCTTGACCCTGTGCCTCATGGGAACAGTCCAGCCCGAACTGCCAAGCCAGGTCCTCCCTGGACTGGAAACAAGCATCCTAGGACCGGTTTCGGGGTTTCACCCCTCTTCAGCCAGGATAGCTTGATTCCAGTGGCATGGAGAGCACGGGACCCACGTCTGGGCATACCCGTCCAACTCTGGGTGACAAATGCAAAAACAACAGTTGATGGACAGAATGCAGAACAATGTCATACATTCACCCCAGTACAGAGATCTGGGCCTAAATCCATCATTTTTTTGCTCACCATGCCATTCCAGTTTGAACCCAGCCATATGCAAATCAGTCTTGACCCTGTGCCTCATGGGAACAGTCCAGCCCGAACTGCCAAGCCAGGTCCTCCCTGGACTGGAAACAAGCATCCTAGGACCGGTTTCGGGTTTCACCCCTCTTCAGCCAGGATAGCTTGATTCCAGTGGCATGGAGACCACGGGACCCACGTCTGGGCATACCCGTCCAACTCTGGGTGACAAATGCAAAAACAACAGTTGATGGACAGAATGCAGAACAATGTCATACATTCAACCCAGTACAGAGATCTGGGCCTAAATCCATCATTTTTTTGCTCACCATGCCATTCCAGTTTGAACCCAGCCATATGCAAATCAGTCTTGACCCTGTGCCTCATGGGAACAGTCCAGCCCGAACTGCCAAGCCAGGTCCTCCCTGGACTGGAAACAAGCATCCTAGGACCGGTTTCGGGGTTTCACCCCTCTTCAGCCAGGATAGCTTGATTCCAGTGGCATGGAGAGCACGGGACCCACGTCTGGGCATACCCGTCCAACTCTGGGTGACAAATGCAAAAACAACAGTTGATGGACAGAATGCAGAACAATGTCATACATTCACCCCAGTACAGAGATCTGGGCCTAAATCCATCATTTTTTGCTCACCATGCCATTCCAGTTTGAACCCAGCCATATGCAAATCAGTCTTGACCCTGTGCCTCATGGGAACAGTCCAGCCCGAACTGCCAAGCCAGGTCCTCCCTGGACTGGAAACAAGCATCCTAGGACCGGTTTCGGGGTTTCACCCCTCTTCAGCCAGGATAGCTTGATTCCAGTGGCATGGAGAGCACGGGACCCACGTCTGGGCATACCCGTCCAACTCTGGGTGACAAATGCAAAAACAACAGTTGATGGACAGAATGCAGAACAATGTCATACATTCACCCCAGTACAGAGATCTGGGCCTAAATCCATCATTTTTTTGCTCACCATGCCATTCCAGTTTGAACCCAGCCATATGCAAATCAGTCTTGACCCTGTGCCTCATGGGAACAGTCCAGCCCGAACTGCCAAGCCAGGTCCTCCCTGGACTGGAAACAAGCATCCTAGGACCGGTTTCGGGGTTTCACCCCTCTTCAGCCAGGATAGCTTGATTCCAGTGGCATGGAGAGCACGGGACCCACGTCTGGGCATACCCGTCCAACTCTGGGTGACAAATGCAAAAACAACAGTTGATGGACAGAATGCAGAACAATGTCATACATTCACCCCAGTACAGAGATCTGGGCCTAAATCCATCATTTTTTGCTCACCATGCCATTCCAGTTTGAACCCAGCCATATGCAAATCAGTCTTGACCCTGTGCCTCATGGGAACAGTCCAGCCCGAACTGCCAAGCCAGGTCCTCCCTGGACTGGAAACAAGCATCCTAGGACCGGTTTCGGGGTTTCACCCCTCTTCAGCCAGGATAACTTGATTCCAGTGGCATGGAGAGCACGGGACCCACGTCTGGGCATACCCGTCCAACTCTGGGTGACAAATGCAAAAACAACAGTTGATGGACAGAATGCAGAACAATGTCATACATTCACCCCAGTACAGAGATCTGGGCCTAAATCCATCATTTTTTTGCTCACCATGCCATTCCAGTTTGAACCCAGCCATATGCAAATCAGTCTTGACCCTGTGCCTCATGGGAACAGTCCAGCCCGAACTGCCAAGCCAGGTCCTCCCTGGACTGGAAACAAGCATCCTAGGACCGGTTTCGGGGTTTCACCCCTCTTCAGCCAGGATAGCTTGATTCCAGTGGCATGGAGAGCACGGGACCCACGTCTGGGCATACCCGTCCAACTCTGGGTGACAAATGCAAAAACAACAGTTGATGGACAGAATGCAGAACAATGTCATACATTCACCCCAGTACAGAGATCTGGGCCTAAATCCATCATTTTTTTGCTCACCATGCCATTCCAGTTTGAACCCAGCCATATGCAAATCAGTCTTGACCCTGTGCCTCATGGGAACAGTCCAGCCCGAACTGCCAAGCCAGGTCCTCCTGGACTGGAAACAAGCATCCTAGGACCGGTTTCGGGGTTTCACCCCTCTTCAGCCAGGATAGCTTGATTCCAGTGGCATGGAGAGCACGGGACCCACGTCTGGGCATACCCGTCCAACTCTGGGTGACAAATGCAAAAACAACAGTTGATGGACAGAATGCAGAACAATGTCATACATTCACCCCAGTACAGAGATCTGGGCCTAAATCCATCATTTTTTTGCTCACCATGCCATTCCAGTTTGAACCCAGCCATATGCAAATCAGTCTTGACCCTGTGCCTCATGGGAACAGTCCAGCCCGAACTGCCAAGCCAGGTCCTCCCTGGACTGGAAACAAGCATCCTAGGACCGGTTTCGGGGTTTCACCCCTCTTCAGCCAGGATAGCTTGATTCCAGTGGCATGGAGAGCACGGGACCCACGTCTGGGCATACCCGTCCAACTCTGGGTGACAAATGCAAAAACAACAGTTGATGGACAGAATGCAGAACAATGTCATACATTCACCCCAGTACAGAGATCTGGGCCTAAATCCATCATTTTTTGCTCACCATGCCATTCCAGTTTGAACCCAGCCATATGCAAATCAGTCTTGACCCTGTGCCTCATGGGAACAGTCCAGCCCGAACTGCCAAGCCAGGTCCTCCCTGGACTGGAAACAAGCATCCTAGGACCGGTTTCGGGGTTTCACCCCTCTTCAGCCAGGATAGCTTGATTCCAGTGGCATGGAGAGCACGGGACCCACGTCTGGGCATACCCGTCCAACTCTGGGTGACAAATGCAAAAACAACAGTTGATGGACAGAATGCAGAACAATGTCATACATTCACCCCAGTACAGAGATCTGGGCCTAAATCCATCATTTTTTTGCTCACCATGCCATTCCAGTTTGAACCCAGCCATATGCAAATCAGTCTTGACCCTGTGCCTCATGGGAACAGTCCAGCCCGAACTGCCAAGCCAGGTCCTCCCTGGACTGGAAACAAGCATCCTAGGACCGGTTTCGGGGTTTCACCCCTCTTCAGCCAGGATAGCTTGATTCCAGTGGCATGGAGAGCACGGGACCCACGTCTGGGCATACCCGTCCAACTCTGGGTGACAAATGCAAAAACAACAGTTGATGGACAGAATGCAGAACAATGTCATACATTCACCCCAGTACAGAGATCTGGGCCTAAATCCATCATTTTTTTGCTCACCATGCCATTCCAGTTTGAACCCAGCCATATGCAAATCAGTCTTGACCCTGTGCCTCATGGGAACAGTCCAGCCCGAACTGCCAAGCCAGGTCCTCCCTGGACTGGAAACAAGCATCCTAGGACCGGTTTCGGGGTTTCACCCCTCTTCAGCCAGGATAGCTTGATTCCAGTGGCATGGAGAGCACGGGACCCACGTCTGGGCATACCCGTCCAACTCTGGGTGACAAATGCAAAAACAACAGTTGATGGACAGAATGCAGAACAATGTCATACATTCACCCCAGTACAGAGATCTGGGCCTAAATCCATCATTTTTTGCTCACCATGCCATTCCAGTTTGAACCCAGCCATATGCAAATCAGTCTTGACCCTGTGCCTCATGGGAACAGTCCAGCCCGAACTGCCAAGCCAGGTCCTCCCTGGACTGGAAACAAGCATCCTAGGACCGGTTTCGGGGTTTCACCCCTCTTCAGCCAGGATAGCTTGATTCCAGTGGCATGGAGAGCACGGGACCCACGTCTGGGCATACCCGTCCAACTCTGGGTGACAAATGCAAAAACAACAGTTGATGGACAGAATGCAGAACAATGTCATACATTCACCCCAGTACAGAGATCTGGGCCTAAATCCATCATTTTTTTGCTCACCATGCCATTCCAGTTTGAACCCAGCCATATGCAAATCAGTCTTGACCCTGTGCCTCATGGGAACAGTCCAGCCCGAACTGCCAAGCCAGGTCCTCCCTGGACTGGAAACAAGCATCCTAGGACCGGTTTCGGGTTTCACCCCTCTTCAGCCAGGATAGCTTGATTCCAGTGGCATGGAGAGCACGGGACCCACGTCTGGGCATACCCGTCCAACTCTGGGTGACAAATGCAAAAACAACAGTTGATGGACAGAATGCAGAACAATGTCATACATTCACCCCAGTACAGAGATCTGGGCCTAAATCCATCATTTTTTGCTCACCATGCCATTCCAGTTTGAACCCAGCCATATGCAAATCAGTCTTGACCCTGTGCCTCATGGGAACAGTCCAGCCCGAACTGCCAAGCCAGGTCCTCCCTGGACTGGAAACAAGCATCCTAGGACCGGTTTCGGGGTTTCACCCTCTTCAGCCAGGATAGCTTGATTCCAGTGGCATGGAGAGCACGGGACCCACGTCTGGGCATACCCGTCCAACTCTGGGTGACAAATGCAAAAACAACAGTTGATGGACAGAATGCAGAACAATGTCATACATTCACCCCAGTACAGAGATCTGGGCCTAAATCCATCATTTTTTTGCTCACCATGCCATTCCAGTTTGAACCCAGCCATATGCAAATCAGTCTTGACCCTGTGCCTCATGGGAACAGTCCAGCCCGAACTGCCAAGCCAGGTCCTCCCTGGACTGGAAACAAGCATCCTAGGACCGGTTTCGGGGTTTCACCCTCTTCAGCCAGGATAGCTTGATTCCAGTGGCATGGAGAGCACGGGACCCACGTCTGGGCATACCCGTCCAACTCTGGGTGACAAATGCAAAAACAACAGTTGATGGACAGAATGCAGAACAATGTCATACATTCACCCCAGTACAGAGATCTGGGCCTAAATCCATCATTTTTTGCTCACCATGCCATTCCAGTTTGAACCCAGCCATATGCAAATCAGTCTTGACCCTGTGCCTCATGGGAACAGTCCAGCCCGAACTGCCAAGCCAGGTCCTCCCTGGACTGGAAACAAGCATCCTAGGACCGGTTTCGGGGTTTCACCCCTCTTCAGCCAGGATAGCTTGATTCCAGTATACAATATATTGTATATACAATATATTACAAGCATTATCAGCATTATGTCAGGGCCAAAATTATATCACTGATGGTAACATACACATCCACACTCGCACATACGCCTGCATGTTCAGACACAAACCCACTGGCCGTAGCGGGCACCGTGCGGTGGGGGACGGTTTTCTGGCCGTGGGAGACGGTTTTGTCACTGGGGGCTTTTTACAAACCCCTCCCCCCCACCCGCTCGCAGGGCCGGTCCAATTTCAATCTGCCAGGTTGCTGTTCCTAGTCCGGCACTGCTTATCACTTTGGAGCATCGTGAGCTGTGTAGTAGAGGTAGGGCTTGACAATTTCAGTCCCACAGAGTGGCTGGGGAACAATCCAGGAAGTGTACTGTCTGAATTGCCACATGGGTCAATCTGCCAGTGTTTCAGAGGAGATGTGGAGGCCTATGCTTCTCAGCAAGGCAGTAAGGAAAATTATGCTAAACACATTTTATAGCAGCATAACAGGACTATTTTTTAAAGTACTTAAACACTGTCGAAGAGGTTCCTAGATGCTGGTGGTAGATGTGTACTGTTATCCAGCTCATCATTTGTCATTTAATTAATAATAATAATAATAATAATAATAATACGTTTATTGTTAAATTACTTAAAACCTCTACAATCTGTAATAGCATAATCGATATTTAAACATTTCCAGATTAAATGATTTACAAGATATTGATACATCTGATGATAGATCGTAACAGATGATTGTCATAAGAACAAGATTAAAAAAATGCACATCCACTGACTTACAAACATTTTGCATTTTGTCATTTTATTGATATTGTAAGGATAAAAGGTTGAGTGGTCCTGCTGGAATTTGAGCCCATGACCACATGGTTAAACACATAGGGGCATATTTACGTTCCCTGGCGCATCCCTGCATATCAGCAGGGATGCGCCAGGGAAAATGCGTCACGCAAGTTTACCCTTGCGCCACGTCCGATGCGCCGCATTTACAATGCGGCGCATCGTGGCGCAAGGATAAGCAGATGCATGACGCATCTGCCGGCGGAAGGTTGGCGCAGTGCTGAAGTTGTGTCGCAAGCGCGACGCAACTCCAACACTGTTCCAATCTTCCCTATCCCTAACATGGTGCGTCAATCCTTACGCCTGCTTGAAGCAGGCGTAAGGATTTGACGCACAGCTGCTCGGAAAAGTGACTGCGTGAAATCTTGTAGATTTCACTACGTCACTCTTCCGAGGCGTACCTGCGCGGAACGCCCCCTGCGCCGGTACGCCCACATGAAACCTGACGCAGGTTTCATGTGGCGCAGGGGTTTACTACGTGACGCATCTCCCTAGATGCGTCACATTGTAAATATAGCGCAACGCGGCGCATGGTTTGCGTCGCCGCTGCGTCACATGCGTGACGCAACGGCGGCGCAAAAGTGGCGCAAGGGGCTTGTAAATATGCCCCAAAGTTCTATAACATAAATGTGCAACCTATAACCCTGACCTCTTACACACAGCAGGTGGTCATGAGGGCTGCGCTGCTTTACAAATCAAAGAAAGCAGAGACCCAGAAAAAGTACCAAAGTCAAAAGGGGACAGCTATGCAGTGGCGTAGCTAGGCACTCTGCCGCCCGTGGCGGTTCCTGCCTTATGCCGCCGCGCTGAGGGAAGGGGGGGCTGGCGATGATTTTTGCGGCCGCCGCCGCCCTCAAAACTCGTGCCGCCCGGGGCGCACCGCCCCCTCCGCCCCCCCCTTGCTACGCCAGTGCAGCTATGGCTGTCATGGCTGCCATGTGTTACCCATGTAGAGATCCCACATTCATAAGGCCATTTTATCATCACAGCTGGAAACTTTGCCTGATGCATTGAGGTTATCAATGCTGCCAGTTTTCCATGGGGGGGCAACTAATGTAGTCTTGTCTCACATGGTCACTATTACAACACTAATAATGTTAGTAGCTCAAGATAATTTTCATTGAACATAAGTAGCTCTAATTACAGAAAGGGTTGGAGACCTCTGGGCTAGAGCATCCATCATGTGGACCTCATACATAAGAAGGGTGGAGGCCTCGCTATCATCCATATGTCCTCCTGTTGTGCACCCTAGGCAGGCAAGTGACACTCAACTCCATGGAGCGCCTGGCATGCCACTCCCAACTCTCTGAAACATTTTGTCTCATTTAGAGGCCTCCTGGGCAGACAACATTGTCTTCCCAACAACACAAGCAATCCAATGTAAACCACCCATTCTCCTGGACTGACCACTTCACCATTCCTATTTTCCTGCTCAGAGTCCTACTAATAAACCAAAGTCAACCCAAAAGAGAAAGCCAAACCTTCACATCCAACACCCTTCTAAACAACTTCAAATCTTTTTGGAAAACTATGTGACCATCCACATGCCAATTAAAAAAAGGTGCAAGTCAAAAGCAGTCTATTACTCCAAAGACCTTGTTGACAATAAACACACCATCCGCAGACAGGAAAGAAAATGGAAGAAAAACAGAACTCCTGATGACCTCATGAAAATGAAGACAGTTCATCACATCAGCCAAAGCAAATTACTATACTAGTGCCATCAATGAACCCACCAACGGAAGTAGAATGCTCTTCAAGACAGTTAAGCACTGTATCAACCCCCGCCTGACACTTCTATCCCACAGCCCACAAATAAGTGCAATGCCATCAACCTCTTCTTCAATGAAAAAATGCAGAAGATCTGACAGCACACCGACAATGCCAAGCTTGCTTCTCCTCTATACCCACTTCTTCTTGTAGAGTCATGCAATGATCATCCTTCAAAGCACTATCTCTTGCAGATTTTGCCAACATACTCAACTACTTTTCCTTTGATCTTCAACAAAGCTCTCTCCATTGAAGCTTTCTCAACCCTACTCAACATGGTCAATGCCTCCCTCACTCAAAGCATCTTCCCAGAAGCTCTAAAAAAAGGCCTAATACTCTCACTCCTATTGAAATATACAGTAGACCCTGATGACCTTGCCAACTACGAACCCATCTTTCAACTAACCCTCATCGGCAACCAATCAACTCTAAGACATCTATGTTAATCAAGTCCTGCATGACTGGCAATCTGGCTTCAGATCACGCTGTACTATGGAGACCACTGCCTTACACATCGCAGAAGACAACCTCCTAATGGTGAATGAAGATGACACCGCCTACTGATATTGATGGACCTTTCAGTTGACTTCGACAAAGTCGACCATCTCACCCTCATTCATTCTCTGAAGCCTTTAATGGTATTCACTGGCAATATCCTTCACTGGTTATCCTTCTACCTTTCAACCCAACACTGTTTTGGTCACATGTTCACCTTCAAGTCCTGTCGTGTAGCTCCTATAGTACCCATGCAGGACCTGCGCGTTTGTGTAACATAAGCTGTGGGCTTGGTGGCAGACTGACTCTGTGCACCCCCACCGCTTATGTTAGATTGTTTTGCATTAGCTAGCTCGCAGTGCCACTAGTGTCTCCTCTTATCGGGGAGAGATTAGTTTCTGGCAACCTTACAACATGTCAACCCTGATTCCCTCAGAATCGTGGAAACAATGTACTACCTTTCGCTCAGTCACTCGTGTTCACTTATTCGGTTTGTCTCAGAGAGTTACACAGAATAAACAGTCGGGCGTATTCTAGTGTAAAATATATGTGCTGCAGAGACCAGCAGGCAATAGCAGAGATATATTATTAGCAGTACAATAAAAGCAAAGGGATAGAACAATTCTACCATATTGCGATAATCATGGATACATACATGAATATAAAAGCATTATGCAGAGTGTGCGTACTCCTACGATGCCTACCTAGATGTACCTGAGTGTACCTAGCATATGTGTGTAGGTCTTAGAAGCTAAGAGCCAAGAATCCTCCTAGGATTTAGTCGAACCCCCATACCTGAATAGAGAGAGTGTGGGACCTCGTCCTGGTCTCGAGTTGGACACCCCGTCCGGGTTGTGTCAGACCACTGTCAGCTTGAGCGACTGCATGCAGGAGCCTCAGCGTCTCTGGTCAGTGTGTCAGCATGGAAGTCTCGGTTCCCTCTGGTTTACCGGGGCAAGATGTGGTGTATTTATACCCTAAAGAGTCTCGGTCCTCAGTATGGTTTGTATTGGACATGAGGAAGACGTCAGGGGTGAACTTTGTACATACATTATGCTGGTGGTGTATTCTTAGAAAGCCATGCATAATTAATGAGTACAGTGTGGGCCTGTGTTTGGAAGAACCCTGCTGCATTCAAAACCACAGGATAGATAACGTTCAGCCCTCAGAGCTCGTTGTGTACTAGCTGGGACCAATTTAGGTGAAAGATCATGCCTATTAAAGGAATCATACTATAATAGGACATGTACAGTTGTGACCATAATTGGGCATATGCGGCCATGACCATAATTGGGCAAGTACGAATATGACCATATTAGGGTAAATATGAATACGTCCATTTTAGGGCATGTACGAACGGATCTACATTAGGGCATCTATGCGGGATATAACACCCACTCCACTTCCGAACTGGATAATAAATGACCATACTTAAAATCTGGACAATTTAAAAACATTTTTAAAAGCAAGTAAAAACATGGTTCTAAAAAATTGTTAAAAAAGTTTGGTGCTTTAAAAAAAAAAAAAGTTTAAATTCAGCTTTTTCTAGTTGCCACTGAAAAGTCAATATCGTCTCTCTATAGAAGTTGTATTACCATAAGCAGGGGAAGGCCATACTTTTCTCAAGCGAAAGTGTCAATGCAAGAAAATGTTCCAAATCTAGATAGTTTTATTTTGAAACGAGTGAAGAAGCCGAATTCTTTCCCAGGACACGATGAGCCAATTCAAGATTACGCGTCCTGGCTGGGAAGCTCAGTATTATCGGTGTCAGCTGCTGTAGATGACAAATCCAGCGCCTCACAGAGAACGTCAATCGCACATAGATGGAATGTAGTACTGCCAACAGTCGGTGCTGCGGCAGCTTGTGCGGCAGTTGTAACCTGGGTGCCTGTGGAGGAGTCACCTAACCCAGCAGGAGCGAACGGCACCTGTGGATTCTCCAGGAATGCATTCATCAGAATTGGAAGCCGCTGGGGACAACGCAGAGCATGGGCGTTTATGGGGTCCAGCATTGCATCCGTGTCCGGAGGCACATCTGATGGAAATGTTAGACAAAGATCCAACGTGCATTCTTCTCTGCAGAACAGGCATCGAAGCACAGGTAAGATGCAGTCTATCCAGACTGGTCTAAATGATAGAAACCAGGAGGCACTGAGTTCTCGCAGGCAAGAAATGCCCAGAAGTTGTACCATGCGTTCACGGTATTTCCGCTTTAGGAGCGTGTTCACCATTCCCTCGGGAAGTGGGCCGTCCATTGCGTAGCAGCAATATTACAATCAGGATTCCTGCGATGAGGAACAGGATGAGCGGGAATCCTCCAAATACACTTCCCAATACGGAGTGTATAAAATTTGGGATTACTCCGAGGACTGTCAGAAAGGTGCTTAACAGTCCTGACCCTATGGTCTTAAATAGGTGTAAAATTCCGCTCGTATCAGACATTTTGAAGATTTGTCCCACCATTTCTGCGAAATGAATGGGGCAGTTTGTACGTATGAGTGCCTGTATCTCGGTCGAGGTCCTTGCAACTTGAAGTTCATAGGTTTCTCGAGCGGAGGTTAAGGGCACGGGTTGCTGTAAAAGCATGGCTTTCAATCTGCTCAGAGTATCAAACTGTGTAAAAGAAACATTCAGCGAAGGCCATAGCGGCGCCTCCCCGAGTGTTTTCAGTGGCGGAAACAATACTTGCATACAGCAAGTAACCCTGGAGTTAACAGTCACTAGATATGCGACGCCCGGAAGCATCCCACAACAACCTTGATCATTTAGCATTAAGTAACTCCCATTCGAGAGCAGCTGGAAAACCGGCGTGATCATGGCTGGGGTCCCTGACATGTGACAAGATAAGTTCGCCACTGAACCATTGCAGGCTCCGTGTAGAGAAATATCCTGACACATGAGCGAACCGCTCAAAGCGTTCTTGCAGTTTGTACCACTCAGATACACTTCTCGATCCCCATTCTGGCATCGGTATCTATATGGTAACTCCCAAGTTTCCTTGATGTATCCCTTACCCATTTTTACATATTTGCCTGCCTGCCTTTGCTCAAGGCAATATTGAAACTGAAACGTAGTGACCTGCAGAGTGATTTGGCCATGAATTAGCCATTCTGTTGATGGTGATTCGGCTACAGTGAATGGTAACCTTTCCAGTTTCTCAATACGCAGCATTGTATATTTGGCTCCCCTTTGTGCCATTTCTGTCTGTTTATCAGTTAGATTGTATTCTGAAAACAGAGACGTGGTGTTTATAAAACGCCATGGCACATAGCCTGCACGCAAAGATTGTAGCGTCCAGCTTAACATCATAATAGAACGTAGTTGAGATTGCCCGTGTTGTAACAAGGCCAGATCCTGTTCTAATATGTCGATTGCCGAGGACACAATGTTGCCTAAGGAGTAAATCCTGGAGGTCAAAGTAGTTAACCCATTATCCACCACTGCTAATGCTTTGTCTAAGTTAATACGGTCAATTTCTCGTATTCTTTCTGCGGCCTCTTGATGGGATATTTTCCAGTTTTCATTATAGTAGGCATAAAGGCCTGCATATATGAAACGTTTCTGACGCTGTTTCTTGGGTCCCAGTAGAAAATCTCTAAGATCCATGTCAGGTGTGAGTAAGGTCAAGTGGTGCTTTACTTCTGTCAGTGTTGAGGTCTCTAGCCAATCAAGGCACAACTTCCCAACACTATACGATGTCACTACCCCTGGGTGTTGTCTTTGTACATAGCGTGGATCTGGCCTATGGATACTAAACCCTAAATCTCTGTTGACATTTGTTTGTGTCAATGGGCCAAACCAGCCATTCTGTCCAATCAGGATCTGATCTGTTGTACTGGAAAATGGCATCTAATCCTACCCCTTGTGTAGTCGAGTTCTGCCCCCCACCCATCTGTGATGGTGTTGGAAACCCCGGTGTGTTCATTTCCTTGCCTTTGGCTAATCCAAGACAGGATGTCTGTTGCACAGTTTCGTTCAGAAATAAAATCTGCTGCGGAATGATGCATGCTCTAAAAAGTGCTTCTATTCCCTGGACCTGCCAGTCCCTAGAACCCCAGATTGATTTGGAATCTATTGTGTCTTTCCATAGATGAAAACCCTGTTTAGACAACTGGTTCAGGAAGGATGCAGAATAAATATGTTTGGTGTTCGTTAACATAATTTTCTGAGCTGAATTTCTCGCCACTTTATAATAAAATGTCTTCGGGTCGGATGTGTTAAACCCTGCGAAGTATGTGAATTTCTGTGCAAATGCTTGTGAACTACCTTTTGGAGGTGTTGGGCAGTGTTCCCACTGGTGGTACTCAATACAGGGGACTGGTGTGGTTTTAAAATCAAATTGACTCTCTGGGCTGTGGAGCTTGGCTGGAGATATCGTCCATTAATAAGCATACTAAAAGTTATTATTAAACCTAGCCAGAAAATGAAAAATAAAATCCCAGTGATATACCATAGTTCTATCCAAGGTGACACCAGGTAAGTCTTTCTAAAAAAGTTCAAAAAGTTAATGAGTTTCTGTTGGAGTGATTTTTTGGCTGGCGTCGTTTCCGTCTCGCTTGGATCTAGTGAAAACGTATCAAAGTTCATGAAATAGCCAGAAGCAGTTCGATCAATAGTAGGAATTGCATCGGGATTTGTTGAAATCGCTGTGTTCTCTTGTCGAGGCACATTGACATAGATGTCTGTATTAGGTCTGATTGCAACTTGGTTATTAAGTTGATTTTCATTTTGAAGATAAATTTCTTGATGAAGTGGAACGAGTTCCATAGCATTGTTGCTTAGTCCTTCATTTTGTACAGGTGGCTCTTCAAACGTGATGAGTCTTCCTGTTTGGACGACTTGGATTGTAGCGAGAGGAGGGCGTCTGCTACTGTGGAGTCCACGAGGCCTACTGTTTAGTATCGGCCACATAGTGTGGTTTGATTAAGTCAATTTAGACAAATCTTTTCTCCTTTTTTCCGGCAAGAGGCGGCAGAAGTACAGTTCTTGTGCCGTGGATTGCTAGGACAGGTACAGGCTTTCTGTAGGATGGCCCAAATTCTTTCTTGTCAGCAATCTTCTCTCTGACTAGATCCCCGAGTTTTGGGATCCAGATAGGTCTTGCCGTTACTGCCTTGACTTCCTCAGTGGTGGCCTGTTTCTGGAGCACGTTACTTTGTTGTGTCCTGGATTCATTTAGATCCTGTAAAACAGCCAAACAATCATGGATATCAAATGGTTTTTCATCCGCCACTGTGCCTTCACAATCAAGATCAGGTACCCACATTCTTGTCCCAAATAGGACCTCGTAAGGAGTGACACCTCCTAGAGAGCTTCTTGGCTGATTATTGAGCGCGCTCTGTACCCCATAAAGGTGATCGACCCATCTACCGCCCTTGCCTAATACCCTAGCTGTTAAAGATTGCTTTAAGTCTCGGTTTTTCCTCTCCACAACAGAATTTCCCTCAGGATGGTACGGAGAGGAGTACCGCAATGCTACGCCCATTCCTTCCATGGCTTCTTTGTAAGCCCGAGAGCTAAACGCCGGACCATGGTCAGAATGTAACGTGCTAACTGCGTATGTGCCGATAAAGACTTGCAAATCTTTTATAACAGTTCGAGCGTCAGCCAAGCGCTGAGGCCAAACCTTGAGGAAACATGAGCGGGACGCGCACGAACGGACAACCTAATGCTGTCTAACAATGGTATCTGTACTGGACATGTTGCGGTGGACCCATGCATCTGCTTGCAGATGTCGCAGTTTCAGACGTAGTCTCTAATCAACCTTCTCATCACGGGCCACCAGTAGCGTTCTTTTAACAAAGCAACAGTCTCCTTAAGTCCGTTATGTACAGAACCTGTTCCTTCGTGTGCTGCCATAATTAAGCCTAGCCTACGATCCATATTTGGTATTACTCTATCCCCCACTCCAGGAATCTGAGCATATGGAATGTTTTGTGCATCTAACTTGTAGGAGTACTTGAGTGGAAATTTTTTAGGTACTGCTGTGCTGCCTTTGCGTGAAGCATTGACAGCTACCATAATCTTGCCGTCTATTCTCGTTTTTGAACGAGTAACTGCAGCTACGGCGGCTGTGCGAACAGCCCCCTTTGCGGCTTCATCAGCCAATGAATTCCCTTCAACTTGAACGCCATCACGCTGATGACTCAGTGTATGTATCACGTGAGCCCTTGGTAGTTCGTTTCTCAACTCCACTACCTGTTCCCATAGCATCTTATGCTTAATTGTGCCACCTTTTGCATCTTTGAACCCGTTTTGTTCCCAAAGATGTAGATATTCATTGTACAACTGTACACAGTAAAAGGAATCTCACACAATAAGTGTGGGGAATTCGTGATCCGTATTTATAAGTGCCAGTATAAGTGCTTTGAGTTCTGCCAACTGAGCCGTGCAGTCTCCTAGAGATTGCGTTTTAGTGCAACCTGGATGGAACTTGCCATTGTGCATGCGACCTTTAACAATCGCACACGCTGCGCTGTAAGCTTGCTTACTACCTGTGGCTGGTTGAGCAGATCCGTCAGTATAGATAATGTATTCATACTGATCTAGAGGCAAAATTTCATTTGGTAGGGGATATTCTTGTTCGTATTGCAGGAATGCCTGTGTTTTTAAACTAGGATCAAATCTGTATTCAACATCCGTTGCAGTAAGAGAATTAGCCCATTGTATCCATCTTGGATGTAAGGCTTTAGAATTTGGAATGCTAGCTTTTGTAACAGCTTCTAAAGCTGGTACTGGGGTCACGACAATTATGCGTTTTCCCTGAGCCAGAGCTCTTTCTCTTGCTACAGCGGTCTGCACTGCTGTCAGGATTTTTCTGTTGAAGTGAAACGCATTTCTGCGTTTGTATACAGGTGTGATTTGTATGCGACTGGTACTGTTTCACATTTATTAAAAGTTAAATAAGTGTACCCACATTGACCCGCTATCACTCGGATCACTAAGTTCTGTGCGTTTACGCATGTCTGTAAATATTTGGAAGCTATCATGTCTTCCTGTAGGGAACGCAGGATATTTGTGTGCTCCTGTGTCCATTGTCTGACTGAAAAATCAGGTTTTATTAAGTCGTAGAAAGGTTTTACTCTTTCTACGTCATCCAAAATGTATGTTTGACCAAAATGCAGGAATCCCAGAATTGATTGTAAATTCTTTAATGATTTTGGAGGTTGGAGCAGCGCACACTTTTCTAAAAGGTTAGCTGCCAGGCTTTTTCCTTCACTTGACAGCTCGTATCCTAAAAATAGGACATTGAGGTGGGCAATTTTTGATTTTTTGAAATTAAATTTATAGCCCTCAGAGGCGAATCCCATAATAATGGTGCTCACCCTGGTCAAGTGCCTCTTTAAGTCATCGTCCGTCAGATAAATATCATCCACATAGGACAATGCTTCTTCATCCAAATTTTGCAGTAACTCTGTTACCCTTGCTGAGAACAACCCCGGGCTATTCTTGTACCCTTGGGGGAATCAGAAAAATTGCCGTTGGGACCCTAACGCACTGAATGCGGTCAGATACCTGCTTTCAGGCGCTATATTTTGGCAGAAAAATCCATTTGAGATATCAAGTGTTGTTTTGTATTTTTTCCGCACAATGTTATTCATTAATGCGGCACTGTGTGCATTTTGAACTGCAAATGTCTTTGTGCAAGTGTTTAAATGTCTGTAATCTAAAACTAGACGATATGTGTTGTCAGGTTTGGCTACGGGGAACAAAGGATTGCTCATAGGTGAAGTACAATTTTCTATCACCCCCTGATATTCAAGTTGATCTAGAATCTCCCTGACTTGTGTTTTAGCTTCCTGCTTTATTGGGTATTGCCTTTGAGCATTTGGGGAAACTTTTAACGGGATCACGTGGTGGGTTGAATCCTCATCCCAACCAGCATGATTTTTATACAATGCTGGAGCTAGGGCCACCGCCCACTCCTGCGCATATGCATGTTTTAGGTGAATAGGAACGAGATCGGAAAAGGCTGGAAAAATTATCGTTTCTCCCCTAGGGCACTCCATGACGAATGCAGGCGGCCAGTCTTGTTCTGCTAATAGAATGTCATAACCAGATGACAGATTTTTCCAAAAGAGACCTTTAACTTTTCTGGGCTTGTCCCCCTCCATCCGGAGTGTTATCTCATGTAACTTATGTGGGACACTTACCCGAGTATCAGGTGTTTCCACCGTGATATACTCACTCAACTCCGCTGTCACCAGAAATTCCTTCAGGTTCTGGCGAGCTATTGTTACTTCTGCCGCGCTGTCTAGCATCGTCAGAGCCCATTCCCCGTTCAGAAGCTGTGTCCTCAGAATTCTGGGCATGTCTGATCTTGAGACCTGCTACCTTCTTCTTTTTGAACTGAGGTTTTGATTTTTGTTTATCCTCTTTTTTAGGTGCGTAGTCCGCAGCATGTTGCGTGTCTCTGACTTTGTACTCTCCATTGATCGTCCTTCCCTCTCGGAGTTTCGTGATGAACCCTGAAAGGAACGAGAGGAACGAGTATCAGTATCCTGATACCTGTCAGGTTTTTTTATGTTATCCCTATTCCTGAGGTTATACCTCTTTTCAGAGGGCTCCTGTTGAGGAGACCTACCTCTGGACTGAGATCTGGTGTCTTTAGACTTTTGTTGTTTTTTATTTTCCCACTTCTTTTTAGAAGAAGTTGGTGTCTGCTTTGTAGTGTCCTTTTCAGGACTGCCCAGTTGAGGTTTTAATGCTTTCCCACCCAAACTGTCTCTGCCTAGTTCTGCACATGCAGTTTCAATTATTTTGGGTAGTTCATGTTGTTGGTCTTCTGGACCGAACTCCCTTAGGCGTTGGCGGATTGCCACAGAAGCTGCTTCCCCCTTAATGTTAGCTAGTATTATGGCTGAGACCTGTTCAAAGTTGTTTAGCAACTTCATCCCTAAGTTAAGGGCAGGCTCTGCTCCGTACTCATTTTGTATCTGTTTCAATACGTCAGGTACTACGGCTAAGGACGGGATACCATGTGTCCTGGTATATATGGCAGCAAAGACTGAACCCCAGGAGGTGCAGTCCTATACTTGTGGTGTGAGACCCATGGGCAAGCAGATTGTTAGAATCCTGTGTTTATCACTGGTTGTAGTATTCGGGAATACTGCTTCAAGCTGAGTTATTTTCTGAGCTATCCAGAATGGTATTTGTTCGCGTTTTGCTGGCATTTTGCCCATTATCGTGTGTAATGTTTGTGGAGTTATTTTATTAACTGTACCTTGGACTGGAGTGTCTTGTGCTGCAACTGTTGCAGGCTGAACTGTTAAAGTCCTCATCACGAATTGTGTGAGGTTTCTGTAGATTTTAATTAAATCTCTGTGTTGTACGAGTAAGTCTGGCTGTGGCATTGTGTCAATGTCAGGATGCGGTGTGTATGCCGCTAATATGGGCCATGTGGCTCCTGCTCTTCCGAGCGGGCCTAATCTTGCTCTTCCTCGTACGTGGGGTAGGGCGCCTTTAAACCAGTAATTATGCTCCTGGTAAGTGAGCGGGACCTCTACTTCCTCAAAAGGAGTATAGTCCGCTGGTGTTTCCCCTTCTAGGTAGTAGTGAAATACATTTGTAATTGCATTTACTGCTGGGAGTGTAACCCAAGAATAGAACACCTCTGATTCGTTTGCCTCAATCACGAAAATTACTGTACCACCCCTGGCTCTTAAGCCATGTTCTAGAATTTTTATGGTGACTGCCCTTCTGAAATTTGGTGCAATTTGTATTGCTTCTTCAGGGTCTTCTTCTAAACCAAAGAGGTTTGTTGTAACTCTCCCTGTTGCGCTTGTTTCTTCCACCATTTTTAATTGGAAGAAGGGAGATTAAAGAGTTCTTAAGATAAGGTGTAAAATGCACAATTGTAGGAACTAAATATCCTTCAAGCTTGATTAACCAACAGCCAATAAATAGTATTCTCGTACTACTCAGCTGCGGCGGATTTTGTGCCCACCCACTCCAGACGTCTCTGGGGTTTTGTGAGTAGGTTCTCTGAGAATAGCACGACTGAACTACTCAGATTCTACTGTTAAATAAGTACCAAACCAACGTTGGTGGCGCCATGTCGTGTAGCTCCTATAGTACCCAGGCAGGACCTGCGCGTTTGTGTAACATAAGCTGTGGGCTTGGTGGCAGACTGACTCTGTGCACCCCCACCGCTTATGTTAGATTGTTTTGCATTAGCTAGCTTGCAGTGCCACTAGTGTCTCCTCTTATCGGGGAGAGATTAGTTTCTGGCAACCTTAGAACATGACAACCCTGATTCCCTCAGAATCGTGGAAACAATGTACTACCTTTCGCTCAGTCACTCGTGCTCACTTATTCGGTTTGTCTCAGAGAGTTACACAGAATAAACAGTCGGGCGTTTCAATAAGTATTTATTGAACAGTTGTTATTCTAGTGTAAAATATATGTGCTGCAGAGACCAGCAGGCAATAGCAGAGATATATTATTAGCAGTACGATAAAAGCAAAGGGATAGAACAATTCTACCATATTGCGATAATCATGGATACATACATGAATATAAAAGCATTATGCAGAGTGTGCGTACTCCTACGATGCCTACCTAGATGTACCTGAGTGTACCTAGCATATGTGTGTAGGTCTTAGAAGCTAAGAGCCAAGAATCCTCCTAGGATTTAGTCGAACCCCCATACCTGAATAGAGAGAGTGTGGGACCTCGGCCTGGTCTCGAGTTGGACACCCCGTCCGGGTTGTGTCAGACCACTGTCAGCTTGAGCGACTGCACGCAGGAGCCTCAGCGTCTCTGGTCAGTGTGTCTGCATGGAAGTCTCGGTTCCCTCTGGTTTACCGGGGCAAGATGTGGTGTATTTATACCCTAAAGAGTCTCGGTCCTCAGTATGGTTTGTATTGGACATGAGGAAGACGTCAGGGGTGAACTTTGTACATACATTATGCTGGTGGTGTATTCTTAGAAAGCCATGCATAATTAATGAGTACAGTGTGGGCCTGTGTTTGGAAGAACCCTGCTGCATTCAAAACCACAGGATAGATAAAGTTCAGCCCTCAGAGCGGTTGTATGACGTTACAACGCATTCCGTTGCAACGCATGCCTTTACCACGCATGCGTTACAACGCGAATGCCATTACCACGCATAACCTTTACCACGAAAATTCCTTTACCACGCATACCTTTACAATGATTTTTGTTGTAAATTCATGCATGGTAAGGTCATATTCATGGTAAAGGTTATCTCAGACCCCTTGCCCAATTCCTATAACTGCTCCTTGCGCCCTCCCCCTCCAGCTCTCAAATTGTTTTTTTAAAATACCCCTCCTCTGTACCTCTGCGCGACCCCCGACCCCCAGCCCCCAAACCTTCTTAGAAATACCCCTGCCCGGAACCCTTAAAATGTTGCCCTTCTCGATTTCCCCACCCCCAAACCCTTCTAACAAATACCCCTCCCCTGCCCTTAACCCTAAAATCGGACCCCTGCATAACACAACCCCCTCAGTCCTTATATATATATTTTTTAAAACTTAAATTCCCCTTACCTCTCCACGTCGTCTCCTCTCCAAGCTCTTCCGAGGTGCGGCGCACGTCGTAAAGAGGAAGCGGAAGTGTCTTTCCGTTTCCTCTAACGACACCGATCGCGGAATCCAACCACTGCCAGGTAATCGCATTCGGTTTTGCCATCTTTTTTTCAGCTGGAACACTGTAGTAGGCGCAGCAACTTATCTCGTCTTTTCAAGTCTGGGAGCAGCGGCCAGTGTTGAGACCAGGAAATGTCTGACTCCCCTTCCTCCTCCCCCTTTTCCCACATTTCGCAAAGATGAGACCTCCTTCCCGCCCGGCTGGCATGCTGGTGAGTGCGTTTTTATTTTATGATCTTTTTGAAGTGAATGAAAGAGGCAATCAATAATTTTGTGCTGGAAGGCATGTACCTTTAACACACATGCCTTTACTTCGTATCTCGTAGTAAAGGTATGCGTGGTAAAGGCTATGCGTGGTAACCACGCATGCGCTGTAATGCATGCGTGGTTAAGGGTATGCGTGGAAACGGCCGCGTTGTAGTGGCTGTTTCCCCTCAGAGCTCGTTGTGTACTAGCTGGGACCAATGTAGGTGAAAGATCATGCCTATATAAGGAATCATACTATAATAGGACATGTACAGTTGTGATCATAATTGGGCATATGCGGCCATGACCATAATTGGGCAAGTACGAATATGACCATATTAGGGTAAATATGAATACGTCCATTTTAGGGCATGTACGAACGGATCTACATTAGGGCACCTATGCGGGATATAACAGTCCCAAAGATCCCTCTAAGCTGCAAAGTGCAGCAGGGTACCCTACTGTCCCCTGTCACCTTCAACCTCTACATGAAGCCCATTGGGGCATTACTCACAGATAACAACATCAAAATACACCCATGATACACAACTTGAAAGTATTTTCCACTCCAGCCAATCAACACCTCAAACACTGTCTGCATCTCATACAGACTTGAATGTCCCGCATCTACCTGAAGCTCAGCCCAACCAAGACAGAATTCCTGTTATTTGCCAAGAACAGCATGTCAGAAATACTAAAAACCTGGCTCAATGAGATGAATCTAGATGACTTCAAAACCCAGCTTGCACCATATGCTAAGTCACTTGGATTAACCTTGCACACCAACCTCACACCTAAAGAACGCGTTTCCAAAAAAACAAAGACAGCATGGTACTTGCTCCCTTTCCCAAAGAAAATTAAACAATTTCCTCCAGAAAGCGACTTCAATACTGCTGTTCAAGACCTCATTACTCTTGCATATGGATGGTAGTAAAACTCTGCTCCATGGCCTATCAGACTTCACATTAGCCCTGCTTAAGGGCATCGTATATGCTGCAGCACGTCTCACTCACAGCCTGAAGAAATAGGATTGCATCACTCCCATCCTGATGGAACTCCATCAGCTCCCCTTGACGGACCATCTTCAAATCCAGGTGCATCAATTACAAAACCATCATGACCAGCACACCAACTTCTCTTGCAGACAATATCACCCACCATCAATGGTGGTTCTAGCACATCTGCAGCAGACAACAGCAGGCTAGTATCGTGTTAAAATCTTTTTTTTAAAGAACCATGCCAGCAAGTCTTTTCTAGGTATGCACATCACAATGCACTAACAGTACACTTCCACTTCGAGAACCCAGATACCTCTCCCATCACTCATTGACTGTATGTGTCCTTTTGACCCTGTACATCACATCATTGCCTTTTAGCTAGGTTCATGCTAGACTAACACCACATGCATGCATACATACAAACAGACATACATAAAACTGAGCAACACAGACCTATAACAGGTTGGGGGGCATTAAATGAAACTGAAGGCACTGGCACAGAGCTCAATGGAGTGAGGGAGATCAGGCTCTCAGATTAGTAAGAAGTATTTTGTAGTGGCGATTTCCCCTTAAAATGTGTTAATGCATGGAGATATAGTTTGCTTTCTAATATACTGGCTGAAAACAGAGAGTTCTGAAATGGAACTCATGAAATATTCTAAGAAGTCAGGCTTTCACAGAATAGGAGCATTATTTGTCACAGGTGGCAATGTGTGGAAGGGGACCCATAAAACCATACTATTTGCATTCTTTGCACTATATAAGTGCCAATCACATAATAGAACTGTAACATTTAGAAAAATATGCACCCAAAAGAAGCATTGATCTGATGCACTGAGCATTTCACCTGGTTAAAAAGCTCTGTTCTAACTACTGCCAAAAACGTCTTCTTTCCATAACTGTGAGGAATAAATCCATAAACTAGAAGCTTTTACACATTTGCTAGTGGAACCGCAGTGATTACATTTGGTACAGTGAAACCTTGGCCTTCTTTTCTCGTACTAATCACAGGTCTATTCAGCAGCACAGCATGTCTTCAGTCCCCAGAGGGAGACTGATGAACTATATCAAAAGGAAGCAGTAAAACGTGGAATGGGCTAAGCAAAAGCAGATCCTCCGTAATGGCGGATGGAAACATATTACATCTCCAGCTAACCTAATACGCCTGTTAGTCGCCATTGGTGCAGGCTCCCAGAAAATCCCTGTGGTGCAGTCCTGTGCCTCCTATGCCCAGGTGAACGCAGGCAGGATTTTATGTGCTGCAGCAGTGCAGCTGCACCCGAGCAGTGGCTGTAGTCTGTGCAAGGCAGAAGCAAGGCAAGGGATGCAGCAGTAGCCATGGATTGCTCCTGCTTATCCCCCTTCTGTGGTTCCCTGCATTGTGCAGTTGGGCTAACATGTCACAGACAGTCAATCGCTCACATCTCATCACGCAGGCATTGTGTAGTGTATCACCGTACTTACACTCCGAGCTTTGTTTCCTCTTCCGCTCTCTTTACCTGACTGTCTGATACGACAGAGACAGTCAATCTCAGACTCAATAAGGGCAGTGCACACTGGATGATGTGCCCCATCTACCCTTGCGAATCATCTCCTGCATGACTACCAATCTGGCTACAGAGGTAGGCTGCAGCATGGAGGTCTCCACCTTACACAATACCCTCCTGATAACAGATGAAGATGAACCCTACCTCCTGATATAACCGGACCTCTCAGCTGCCTTCGACACATTCGACCTTCCCACCCTCATACTTGAGTCGCACTGGCGTAGCAAGGGGGGGGCGGAGGGGGCGGTACGCCCCGGGCGGCACGAGATTTCGGGGCGGCAGGTACATTTATCGCCAGCACCCCCCCCCCCCTCCCTGTTCTTAGGCGCTCGGCGGCGGCGGCAAAAGGCAGGGACCGCCACGGGCGGCAGAGTGCCTAGCTACGCCACTGTTGAGTCGCCAATGAGATTCTCCAGCAATGTCCCCTCCTCCCTTTCCAACCAATAGCAGTTTGTTCACATGGTCACCTCCAAGTCACAAAATATCCCTATCATGTGTGGAGTTCCCCAGGGTTCCACACTAGGTTCAAACCTAGACTTGACAGGGTTCCACACTAGGTTCAAACCTAGACTTGACAGGGTTCCATACTAGGTTCAAAACCATACTTGACTAGACTAGGCTTAACTGCTGCAGAAATTGTGGGCATCGTAATGAGAGTACATGGGTACACTCACACACCCCTCTGGAACCGGGGCACACACATTTCAAACACAACCATGTTCAATGAGGTATCATTTGTATACTTTTGAGAATGGGTAGTATACCCAATATGACCACAATCACCAGCAAAACATCAATAACCCATGCAAATGTGAAACATACTTCCATTTATTTGTATCTCACATAAAAATAAAATCATCTGGATTGTACAAATGGTAACTCCTTGTAATAGTGTTGTAGAAAGTGGGAGAGTACGGACCAAAGTACGTAATTTTCACAAGATGGGCGTAAGAAGTGATGCTATTTACTATAAAGATATTCATATCAAAGGAATAAAAGTACAGTAGATAATTTCAACTGAACCTAACTTTATGCTTTCTTACCATAGTCTACGCGCATGTACGGTTATGATGTAATAAAGTGAGGTACATAAACACCCTAGATGAATTTGCTAACCTTACAGCTTGTTATATTTATGTATGCATAAGATGCATGCAGAGGGCGGTGTGTGTGAATAACTAAATCAGAAGTAAATTATGATTATGCATAGGCACAGTTGATGCATGTTGCAATATGCACATGTTGAATGGCTCCACAATGTCTTCTTCAGCGAGATTTGAATGAGTACTCATTAAGTGCTCGACTCACAAAATGTTTTGCACATCGCTGTGTCACCCCACAGAAAGAAAAGAACGACTTACATTCTAAACAATCTGGCCTCACCTTCACTTCTAAAACAGAGGATTTCCATATGAGTTTAACTTGAGGATAATTGGATTTCTCCCAGACGTTCCTTCGAAACCATCACCTATTTTAAATCACGCTGTCTAGTGAGTCTTATTGGCTAATGCGACATAGTGCTTCTCTTGCAAGCGGTGTTGAATACCTGTGCTGCTTGAAGAGGAAGCTGATCCCTTACTGAAGAAGCCTAGCTTGGAACCTGCAGTTCTCACCAGTTATCGCCACATGTTGCTTGTCTGCACCATCGCTGAGATAGATGAAAACCATGTTGTCCTCTAATAGAGCAACTTTCTGGAGGAAAAACTCTTGCTTGTAGTTCAATTCAGATTCAGATGTGATTGGAGCACTGAATCTGCTGTGATACTGAAAATGGATGACTTCACATTGGCTGCCTATGTCAACAGTGCCATGATTTTGACCTGACAGCAGCATTGGACACAGTTTATCATGGTGTCCTGATTTCCGGACTGAGACAGACAGGGAGAGATAGCAAACAGTCCTCTCTCCTGTGGGGAAAATTATTTTTGCTGGAACAGATTTGATGAGTTTCTATGTCACCTCATTTTTAGGTATTGCCTGAGACAGCACATGCGCTGTCGCTAGCGAGGCATTTTGTTGACTTACAGAAGGCTTAGAGCTCGCCATTGCTTACCATTGTTTGGCTTCATTGTCACTCTCACTTGCTTGCCCCTCTTTGGTCAGTATATGCCGGTCTGACTGCCTCTTCTTGTGTTTGACCCGCCCCTGGAGCATGGCCCAAGTACTGCTTCCTTGCTCAGTGTCCTTACAATGCTCATCTTGTGCTTTCGAAGCTACCTTTTTCTAACTGCAGAATCACTCCCTAAGCGTGCATGTTTCTTGTCTTATCCTGCTCTCCTCCTGTTGTCCTTGGTGTTGGTTGCTCCCTCCCACTCCACTCTGCTTTCTGTTGTGTTGCTTGCCCTCTCCCACCCTCCTCCCACCATCTGTCATGTTGCTTGCTTCCTCCTGCCATCCATCATGTTCATTGCCTCCCACCCTCCTCCTGCTGTCTTTTGTTTTGGTTGCACCCTCCTGCCGTTTTCATGATGTCTTTGTTGGCCATATGCCTCCTGAGTTGTGTTGTTTGCCCTGTCCACCTACCTCGCCTGCCATGTTGTGTTGCTTGTCCTGTCCCCTCCCGCATGGTGTTGCTTGCCCCGTTCCCCTCCTGCATTGTGCCGCTTGCCCTGTCACTCCCACCAACTTTCCGCATTGTGTTGCTTGCCCTGCCTCCAGCTAGACAAAAAGAAACTATGATGCAGCCACCAATGGCCACATCATAGTGCTTTTATTTCTAACTTTCAGCCATGCTGCACAGCAGCCACACTGGTGTACTACATGGCTAATAGACTTTGACAAAGTCAATAGCTCTCCCATAGGCAAGACTTTTGGGCTTTGCCAATGCTTGTTTTTAAATATAAATGAATTGCTATTAACCTCCTTGTTTAGTAGGTAATTCAGGCATCCTTCGGGAAGGTTTTAAAATATTAAATTAGCCGATAAAGGTGTTTATTGCATTTCAACATTTCTTCCGTTTTGTCGCTGCATACTTTTCAGGGAAAAACGGTGCTCGAGTTCTATCGAACGGGATATTTGCCTGCTGTAGTGTCCTGCTGGACACGTTCTAGTGTTCAGCTTTGTGCTGTAACCCCACTTTCCACCCACTCATCACAGGCGTCACCGGTCAGCTGACCCTGCAAATAAAAGGGATGGGGCGCACGTGCCCTGGGCCAGTTTCCAGTACCCCACTACTGTGTCCTACTGATAAGCATGTGGGCCTAGCGCCCACGATACTACACCTTCCTGTAAGTAATGGCCACATTGCTGTAGTTAATTTGTGACTTGTGCAATAGCAAATTCTGTGAACGGTTTACAGAATCAATGTGGACTTTCTTATCAGTATTCCGTTTTCGGAATTTTGTTATAATAAATGCATAATACATCCCATTGCACCTCAAACAAATAGTGCAGCACATGCAATCAATCAATCAATCAATCATGTCATTTATAAAGCACACTACATACCCGCGAGGGTCTCAAGGCGCTGGGGGAAGAGGGGGTGGTGCTGCTACTGATCGAAGAGCCAGGTCTTGAGGAGTCTTCTGAAGGCCAGTAGGTCTTGGGTCTGTCGGAGGTTGGTGGGGAGGGTGTTCCAGGTCTTGGCGGCGAGGTGGGAGAAGGATCTGCCGCCGGCGGTCGTTTTCCGGATGCGGGGGACTGTGGCGAGGGCGAGGCTGGTCGAGCGGAGCTGGCGGGTGGGGGTGTAGAAGCTGAGTCGTCTGTTGAGGTAGGCTGGTCCGGAGTTGTGGAGTGCTTTGTGTGCGTGGGTGAGGAGCTTGAAGGTTATCCTCTTGTTGACAGGGAGCCAGTGCAGGTCTCTCAGGTGGGGTGTGATGTGGCTGCGTCGGGGGATGTCGAGGATAAGACGTGCAGAGGCGTTCTGGATGCGTTGCAGCCGTCTCAGGAGCTTAGCCGTCGTTCCTGCGTAGAGGGCGTTTCCGTAGTCCAGTCTGCTGGTGACGAGGGCCTGGGTGACTGTTTTTCTTGTTTCGGTGGGGATCCACTTGAAGATCCTGCGGAGCATTCGGAGGATGTTGAAGCAGGATGAGGAAACGGCGTTGACCTGCTTAGTCATGGAGAGGGTGGGGTCGAGGATGACCCCTAGGTTGCGTACGTGGTCGGTGGGTGGCGGGGCTGTGCCCAGTGATGTTGGCCACCAGGAGTCGTCCCAGGCTGAAGGGTTGGAACCAAGGATGAGGACCTCCGTCTTGTCCGAGTTCAGCTTCAGGCGGCTGGTCCTCATCCATTCGGCGACGGCCTTCATTCCTTCGTAGAGGTGGGCTTTGGCGGTGTGAGGGTCTTTGGTGAGGGAGAGGATCAGCTGGGTGTCGTCGGCGTAGGAGATGATGTTGAGGTTGTGCTGTCGGGCGACGTGGACGAGGGGTGCCATGTAGATGTTGAACAGCGTTGGGCTGAGGGAGGAGCCTTGGGGTACGCCGCAGATGATCTTGGTGGCCTTGGATCGGAAGGGGCGAGGCGGACGCTTTGTGTTCTGCCGGAAAGGAAGGATGTGGTCCAGTCCAGGGCCTTCTCTTGGATCCCGGCGTCGTGAAGGCGTGTTCGTAGTGTGTGGTGGCAGACCGTGTCGAAGGCGGCTGATAGGTCCAGGAGGATGAGGGCTGCTGTTTCTCCGTTGTCTAGCAGGGTCCTGATGTCATCGGTGGCGGCGATGAGGGCGGTTTCGGTGCTGTGGTTGCTGCGGAAGCCGGACTGGGAAGGGTCCAGGATGTTGTTCTCCTCGAGGTAGCGGGTCAGTTGTTTGTTGACGATTTTCTCGGTGACCTTCGCCGGGAACAGGAGCAGAGAGATGGGTCGGAAGTTCTTGAGGTCCTTGGGGTCTGCCTTGGGTTTCTTGAGTAAGGCGGTGATCTCGGCGTGCTTCCAGCTTTCCGGGAAGGTTGCTGTCTCGAAGGAGATGTTGATTATTTTCCGGAGATGGGGCGCGATGGCTGTACTGGCTTTGTTGAAGATGTGGTGAGGGCACGGGTCTAGCGGTGAACCGGAGTGGATGGTGTTCATGATCTCGCTGGTGTCCTCGTCGTTGATGTTGGTCCAGGAGAGCAGGCGGTTGGTGGTTGTGGGGGCAGTGGTCTCTGTGGTTGCCGGGGCGGTCGTGTGTTGAAGCTGTCGTGGATGTCGGCGATTTTGCGGTGGAAGAAGGTGGCCAGTGAGTCGCACAGGTCTCGCGATGGCTGGATGTTGTTGGTGTTGGAGCTGGGGTTGGAGAGTTCCTTCACGATGTTGAAGAGCTCTTTGCTGTTGTGTGCATTGTTGTCTAGGCGGTCTTTGAGTGAGGCCCTTTTGGTGGATCTGATGAGGTGATGGTGACTGCGGGTGGCGCTCTTGTGGGCGGCGTAGCTGTCCGCTGTCCGTTCGTGGAGCCAGATCTTCTCCAGTTTTTGGCATGTTCGTTTGGAGGCCTGGAGGTCTTCGGTGAACCAGGTGGCTTTCTTGCTGGTGTGGCTGTTGGGCGGATTCTTGAGCGGGCGAGGGTGTTGGCGCAGTCGTCGATCCACTGTCTGAGGTTGCGGGCGGCGGTGTCGGGGTCGGAGGGTTCGGCGGGTGGGCTCAGGGCGAGGGTTGTGGTCAGCTGGTCTTCCGTGACTCTGCTCCAGCAGCGGCGAGGCATTTGTTCGGTGCGGTGGTGCGTGGTGGGCTTCCTGTAGGTGAAGTGGATGCAGTGGTGGTCAGTCCAGTGGGGTTCGGAGGTGTGGTTGAAGGAGACGTGTGGGCTTGCGGAAAAGATGGAGTCGAGCGTGTGGCCGGCGGCGTGGGTGGGTGTAGTCACGAGCTGTCTGAGTCCGAGGGAGGCGAGGTTGTCGATCAGGGTGGTGGAGTTGGTGTCCTTGTTGTTCTCGAGGTGGAAGTTCAGGTCCCCGAGGAGGATGTAGTCCGTGGAGGCGATGGCGTGTGTGCTGACGAAGTCAGCGATGGAATCGCTGAACTGTGGTCGGGGTCCGGGGGTCTGTAGATGAGGGTTCCTCTGAGGGTGGTGTTGGGATCGGTGTGGATCTGGAAGTGCATGTGTTCGGCGGTGCTGAGGGTGTCGTCGGTGTTGGTTGAGACTTTGAGGGTGTTCCTGTGGACGATGGCGATGCCTCCTCCGACTCCGTTGGTGCGGTCCCTGCGGGTGATCTTGTATCCGTCCGGGATGGCAATGGCGATGTCGGGGGCTGAAGCGGGATTCAGCCAGGTCTCCGTCAGGAATGCGACGTCTGGGGAGGTTGAGTCGAGAAGGTCCCAGAGTTCGATGGCGTGTTTGCGGGCGGAGCGGGTGTTGAGGAGGATGCATCTGAGGTAGTTGGGTTCTTTCCTGGGCGGTGGTTTGGCGGGGCGGGTGCTGGCGAAGCTGCAGTTCCGGCAGGTGAAGGGCCCTTGGGTGCGCTTCGGGGTGGCCTGGTAGCAGGCGTGATCTTTTCCGGGGTTGAGTGCGTGGAGGGTGCTGGCGTCGTATCGGCGTCTGTTGATGTGGCGGGCGCGGGGGATGCCCGGACCAGGGGGTCTGGCGATGGGCGCGGTCACGGCGCGGACGGGCGCAGACGGGCTTGCCTTAGGCGCGCCAGTGGCGCGCCAGCGGCGCGACCGCTGCGCACGTCCGCTGCGCGGCCGCACAGCGGCCGCCATAAATGAGGAGGTGGGAGGGAGGAGCAGGGAATGGGGCAGCGAATGGGCAGTGAGGGGCCTGGGCCGCAGGGGCGCAGCGGCGGGAAACAGGCACAGAAGGGAAAACGAGCACAATCAGGGCATCAAGGGGGCACAGAAAGGAAAAAAAATGAGCACAATCAGGGGCAGCAAGGGGGCACAGAAAGGAAAAACGAGCACAATCAGGGGCAGCAAGGGGGCACAGAAAGGAAAAAACGAGCACAATCAGGGGCAGCAAGGGGCACAGAAAGGAAAAACGAGCACAATCAGGGGCAGCAAGGGGGCACAGAAAGGAAAAAGCGAGCACAATCAGGGGCAGCAAGGGGGCACAGAAAAGAAAAACGAGCACAATCAGGGGCAGCAAGGGGGGCACAGAAGGAAAAAACGAGCACAATCAGGGGCAGCAAGGGGGCACAGAAAGGAAAGACGAGCACAATCAGGGGCAGCAAGGGGGGCACAGAAAGGAAAAAACGAGCACAATCAGGGGCAGCAAGGGGGGCACAGAAGGAAAAACGAGCACAATCAGGGGCAGCAAGGGGGCACAGAAAGGAAAAACGAGCACAATCAGGGGCAGCAAGGGGGCACAGAAAGGAAAAACGAGCACAATCAGGGGCAGCAAGGGGGCACAGAAAGGAAAAAACGAGCACAATCAGGGGCAGCAAGGGGGCACAGAAAGGAAAAAAACGAGCACAATCAGGGGCAGCAAGGGGGGCACAGAAAGGAAAAACGAGCACAATCAGGGGCAGCAAGGGGGCACAGAAGGAAAAACAGAGCACAATCAGGGGCAGCAAGGGGGCACAGAAAGGAAAAACGAGCACAATCAGGGGCAGCAAGGGGGCACAGAAAGGAAAAACGAGCACAATCAGGGGCAGCAAGGGGGCACAGAAAGGAAAAAACGAGCACAATCAGGGGCAGCAAGGGGGGCACAGAAAGGAAAAAAACGAGCACAATCAGGGGCAGCAAGGGGGGCACAGAAAGGAAAAAACGAGCACAATCAGGGGCAGCAAGGGGGCACAGAAAGGAAAAACGAGCAAAATCAGGGGCAGCAGCAGGGCACACAGACGGAGCTGTGTGGTGGGGGAGCGACCTACCAGTCAAGGTCAGGGGTCGCTCAATCATCATTGAACACGGATTTTGTGCAAAGAAAGCGTGTTCAAGTCTAGATGTGTAATGCAGGAGTAAATCATCCCAGCAAATGTTCTCCATGCATCACCCACATTTCTTAATAGCGGAGGAATACTGCCATGTTTTGTTTCACCTTCAATGCAGTGCGAAGGGCACGTTTACAAAGGCCTCGCCGAGTAACTGCCTCTCATTCTTTTCCTGAAACAACTCGAACTCCAGCCCAGGGCACTGCACTTTATCATCCTGCTGTTTATGGAGCCAGCTCTTTACAAGCTGCCATTGCCGCTTTTATTGAGGCGGCATGCCTTCATCTCTCAAGAGCAGATGGGAACAAAGGACAGAGGAGCACTGGCACAGACACGTAAGTGTTATCTGTACTCCTCGGCTGCCAAGTCATAATGACTTCTCACATGCACTGTATACCAAGAGCTGCAGCCCAGGCTACTTACCCCGCACTGCCTGAAAGGATGAGATAGCATTCAGTGCATGGCGCACAGGGAGGATTTACAGAAGGTGCTGCTTACACAGAGAGACAGGCCACGCGGCCACTTGGGCAGCACTGCATTCCCCGGCCATGACCCCCTGATCACCCTGTAGAGAGGGCGCGCTTTGCAGGGGGTCATTCTAGTGGGCAGACAGGAGCTGATCCGCTACCTCGCCACAATGGAGTCACTTCCGGGGTGGACACATAGGGGCTACGATTAACCAGCTCCCACCCGTGACCTCCCTTTCTTTTGGCAGGTGCAGTGAGGAGCACAGGTATTCTTAAAGCCAGGGTTGGATTGGAATTAAAAATCGGCCCGGGCACGCTGAAAAAAACGTGGCCCACATTTGCATATTGCAAAACACTGCTTCAGCGAAATTTTATAAAAAAAAGGGGGGGGGGGTAGGGGGGGTGTTTAAAAAAAATGCACGGATTAGTTTACACTGGTGAAACACACCTGAAAACAAGTGATGCCACTTTTGCTCAGGCCCCCTGCCCCCGCTCAATCTGCATATATTAATGGGCCAGCCCAGCGAGAGCAAGGGAGTGACACCTCAGCCCATTGGCAAAAGGGAGGTAATGGACGCCCATCTGCCTCCAGAAAGGCCACTCGGGCACCCACTGGGCCGCTGGCGGCATCGAACAACGAAGAAACTGCCCAAATCGACCCCACAGGCTGCTCAAAAAAGCAGCCCACAGCTGGAACTCGGATATCGGCCCCTCGGGCATTACCCGAGTGCCCGCGTTACCAATCCTACGCTGCTTAAGGCATTTTGAATTTTTGAAGCAAATGGCGGGTCCGGTGGTTTGGCTAAGGGATATCAGTCCTATGAACATAATGTTGGTGTAAATCTCGCACGCCTACAGATAACACAACCATAAATCCTCGATTTGGCTAGATCATATTATTGATATATTTCATTAATCTGATCTCATTTTGCTTTTGCTAAATCATGCCATAAACTTACAATCTCAATTGTCCTGCAAGTGGATTCGTTATTTCCTGGATTGGCAAATGCCATTCAATCATGCCATAATCCTGATTGCGCCATTTTCTAAATTGGCTCCAATTTACATTTTGTTTTCATTTCCACGCCTCTTGACTCTATCAGAGTCTTCTGCCAACCACCACAGGGATCTAGACCCACCGACCCCGTAATTTCACTCCAGAAACCTCAGGGCAGATTATCTGAATTAGGGGCTTTACACTTAGTTGAGGGTAATGATGTGGAGTCCTGCAGTGACCAGTAAGATCTACACATTCTGTTTGGTATTCCACATGAGCCTACCTCTGCCTGGTTCACAGTAAAGTTTTTTATCTACCTGGTCTTAATTACTAGGAGCAAGACCACACTATAAAGGGGTCATGAATATTTGTGTGGGCTGGGAATATCAAAGCCAGAATACTGACAATATTGTGATCAGAAAATTAAGGGACATCATTTCGAAAGGTAAGTTTGTATAGATTTTCTATACCTAACTCCACATATTTTAACCTTGGTGATATATATATCCTCAAAGTATATAGATGTGGAGTTAAGAATAGTAAATTCATACCTTCCTCTGTGCACTTACTTGTTCGATATGTTGTCCCTTGATATTTTGGTCACAACAATGTGAATAATTGATATTTCGGCTTTGCTAGTAACTCCCACAATCATGATGACCATGTTGTCTGTAGAACAGCGAGTGACTGATATGATAAATTAGCAAAGACACAGGACTACTGCGGCAGATGTGACCACACTGCATCATTCATTTCGGACTCTAGTTTTGCAGAAACACACTACTTCTGCTCCTTGTCTCAACCCCAGGTGATCCTCAAGCTCAATTTGTTTGCCTTCCTTCGATACAACCTACACTCCATCACTAGACTACTTCATCTTTTTCACTCTGATTGGAAGACCGTTAAAAAAATAAGATCTGATAGTCCGAAGGCTTAAATCTTTTCCCATACAGAGTTAGTAATGGGACAGTTAAACATTAATTTAAACTCTGAGCAGAAGTAGAAAGGTCATTAGTGTTTTGAATGCCACAGTCAAATCAGTCTAAGAGGAGAGCATATTTTAGGTAGAAAGCAACAATTACCACAAAAACAAGTTTCAAAAACTATAGTTGACAAAAACAAACATTTAGCTATCCATTCATGTTACATGAACATTTTGCCTACTAATCCCTAGAAGCGTTCAATTTTCCAAACCAAGGGCCTGATTACGATGGCGGAGGGCCCGCCACCACCAGCCGGTCGGTGGCGGGCCCTCCGCCATCGAACTGCTGTTTTTCTCCCGCCATATTAGAATGGCGGGGGGAATCGTTAGTTAAGCGTGGCGGTCGTAAAGACCGCCCGCCACGCTTCTGACAAGCGGTCCGTTTCCGACCGCCTGCCCCCGACATTGCGGCGGTGCCTTACAGGCACCGCCGTAGGGATTATGATATCCCTTTCCTCCGTTCGTTTTTCGGCGGACAACCCGCCGCAAAACGAATGGCGGAAATGGATTTGTGGGCCCCCCTCAATCCCAGGTGCAGGGACATGTACTAGGTGCCCCCCTACATATCCCTGTCCCATGTGGCAGGCACCACAGGGTGCCTGCCACGTAGTGCAGGGATGTGTCTGCACCCTCTATTTTGCATTGTGGCGGGGGCTGCTGACCGCATCCCTGCCACAATGCAAAATATAGGTGATGCGACCGCCGTAGTGGCGGTCGCATCGTGATTAGGAGTGTGGGGAGGCCGCCTCATAGGCGGCCGGTCCCACATCCGTATCGATGGCGGACGGACTAAAGTCCGTCCGCCATCGTAATGAGGCCCCAAGTTTTAATTATATTTTTAGTACTGCATAGAAAATCCTTTGGGAAGAAACGCACTAGTGAGGACCATGCCAACCTCGTAAGTTGTAATTAACTGATAAATATGTTGATTACCTTTGTTTGTCGATGTGTAAGGGTCTGGAGATATCCAATTAACTCTATTTCACCATGGACATTACAACCACAATAATGCAATTTCCAAACTAAATTAAATATAGTGATTGAATTGGGATTAGTGCTCGATTAATGCCTATTGGATAGAATGAATTTGGAAAGAAAGGAAAAAAGTGACAGATTATTGTACAAAGAAGAGTAAGTGATAATATGCCAACCGAGGAAACAGCAAAGACATATTGTCCATGGCTGAGACATTGAGGCAGTATGTAAAAACATTATGCATGTTGTGAGATTTTACGTCATTAAAATAATTGGCAGAAAATAACGGGGAGGCAAAACTAAATCAGGGAAGAGAGAGCAATTTTTGAAGTAGCACAATCTATTTTCTTGGTTTGATACTTAGACTTAAACCAGCTGGGACTGTGTCACTTTAAATGTCCAAAATTGGGAGGAAAAGAGAGTAACTGCTTCCAGGGGGTTTCGCCTTCTAATGTTTTAAAATTAGACCCCAGATCCCTCTTCTACACCAAGAGGCATGATTCATCATTGGGTCTCTTCTCGCTTGTACCAACACGTGCTTCTGGTGGGGCACCTCAGGCTCTTGTTGGAATTTTTCTTTGTTTGAGGAGTGTACCGGAGAATGCAGCTGGAGGTGTCGTAATCAGTGACCCAACGGCGTGTATATAGGCCAAATTGTATTTTTGTAACTTCAGTGTCTTTTACTTAAGGACAGCATAGTCTCCTAACAAAACCCTACTCATCACATTCTTTTAACTTTGTATTGGGCAGAAGCAACACAGCGGGTGTGGGGGCACAGAAGCAACACAGCGGGGGAGAAGCACACAGGTGAGAAGAAAGCAACACAGGAGGAGAAGTGTACGAGGGTGAGCGCAACATTGCGAGGGCAGGGGAGAGCACACTGGCGACAGGTAAAAATACAGATAGCGGCGGGGGGAGAGAAGTACACAAGGGAGAAAGCTGGAAAACACAAGCACTCTCATGGAGTACGTAACCCATAGAGAAAAAAGTAGTGCTTGAAAAGCAAGCAGTGTAAGCACACAAGTAATGTGTCCATGTTGCAGGCGAGCAATAAACACAAGAAAGGAAAGGAAAGCCCACATAAGCTAACAAATAAAAAGCTTGCAAATTAGACTGACAATAAAGCCAAGCAATAGGTGGGCTCTAAGCCCACTGTAAGCTGACAGTAGGTATTTTAGCCAACAAACAGTTTGTGCTGGCTGGTAGATGAGACCTGATAAAGGAATTCACAGTTCCACTAAATACAAGTCAGTTTGTTTAAGTGTAAGAAAATACTGGGGTAAAATGTAAAAGAACATTTGTTAAGAAATTTCCATTTATCAGAAATGTAAGTTTAATTACTTCTAAATATGTGTGTCGAGGTATAGTGCTTTTAATCTTCAAGCAAATTGGGTTGTACATTTCTTTTGTACACTTCTATAAATAACAAATGTTTCAAACTGGTTGTTCTTTAAAACTCTCTATAAACATTAGGGCCAATAAACTGCAAAAATTAGATGATTGGGTCAATACTTATTACAAATTAGACAAGGTTGATTAAGAATTACTGTAACATATGCAGAATTTGTCCTTCTGGGACAGCGGTCTTGGCTGCACGTGTATTGCTATTTGCTGTTTGTGGTTTTATGTTATGAAAATGGAAATAAAACAATTAATAAAATAAACAGCCAGAGTCACATCGTGTGGGATTATAAACTGGCTATTCCAGTCATAGTAATTAGCCATGTACTTGTCCTTTCAGTTTTTTAGTGCTGAGATGTCAGTCAGACAGTTTTGCACCATATAAAGGACTTCCTTCATTCATTCATTTGGCCGAAACATTCTTCCTGTAGGTACTATTAAAAACCGTGTGCTGCAAAAAGTTCTTGGAGCACGATTCCGGGACCACAAGAATTGTTACCAGTTTGCACAAGAACAAAAAATATTTTTGGAATAAAAGCTTAGACCTGAAATGGGGAGAGCTAAGGATACCAGTGACATATCATACTGAGGTGTCAGTCAGCCAGTCAAATTCTTTATTCGATCAAACAAGTGACCATAAAAGATACATTGACATACTCCATTAAGATAAAAAGGAACACAATTATTACAAAACATACTTTGTCAAGCTATATTCATTCAGATACATAAAGTTAAATAGTTAAAACATTCCAAAGCTAAATTTATTTCATTCCAAATTAATTTGGCATTGTATGGGTACCCTCCGGCATATAGCACTTTGGGAAAAACACGCTTCTGTAAAACACAGACTGGGTGACGGAAGAGATTGTAAAAACACCATTGCAGTCCTGAATTGTCTGAAATCACCTTGTCTTAAAACTGGCAATATATAAATCTTTCTCAGTGCAGATTAACATTTACAAAAAAGCATAAAGTGCATCATGCTTTACACTGAGGAACAATCACATGGACAAACAGGCAAATTCTTAAAATAAGTGCTTTATACTGGAAAAGCCACCAGAAAATTTGCAATGTTCAGCCTCAGCCTTGTCAGCAAAAATCTATGGTTATTATTCGTGACCCTAAAAAGATATGGTTCAATGCCAAGAGTAGTACAAATCGTGTCATAATTTGATACTGTTGATTTCCCAGACAAGCCATATAGTCTTACCGCAGTACAGTTAGACATATAAGTTGCCTTCAAAGATTTAGAAGAACTAGTAGAAAAAGTTTGCGGTTTATCAAAGAAACCAGGTAAATTCAAAATATGGCAAGTTTTGTTGATGTACAAAAGTCATGAGATCTTCAAAACCTTATCCAGTTTAAGACAATAAAAAAAGTTCTCCTTTTAATCCATATCCTAGTCCACAATAGCAGCAGCTGTAATTTAATCAAACCATTAATATAATCTAACCCTACTTCAGTGTGACATATATAAGTAGCAGTAGTAGTCGGAACAGCCAGCAAACTTCTTATAAACCCAGTCTCGATCCTCTGTATATGTGGCTAATCCCTGATGCCCCTCAAGACGGCACCATAAGTAGCAATTGAACGCCATTTTGCATTCTATGCCATCAGAAGCTCTCTGGTTGGTTTCTACCAAACATAGAGCACTTCTAATTAAGGCCCCAGCTTTGGCCATACTCAGTGGTACCAGCTGAGTCTATCATCAAATAAAACTCCCAAATATGGGAAAGATGGGACTGCACTAATTATCTTATTATTAACAGTAAAAGGAGTAACTTTCATTTTTGGGAGCCATAGATCATAATATGTGTCTTGCCTTGGTTAACAGTCAGATCTAAGTTGGCCATAAATACACAGAACTGATGTAGCAGGTGCTGAAAGCCAATTGTGGTCCTGGCAAGAAGGACTCTATCATCAGCGTATTTCAACACCAGAATAGGACGCTCTCTCACCTGTGGAAAATCAATATTATTTCAAAGCAAATATTTATCCAAGCCCTTGATGTATAAAGCAAAAAGAAAAGGTGCCAGGACGCAGCCGTGGCGAACACCTCTTTCTAATCTAAACGCTGTTGGGTCTTCCTGCCTGTCCAATACATTGTGAGGTTACACTAGTTGTAACCTCACAATGGAGTTCCCTCAAAATGCTGGCAATATTTGATTCAACCCCTAGTTCGGTTATGATGTTCCAGAGTTTATATCGATTTACAGAATCAAACACCGAACTGAGATCCATAAAGGCTAAGTATAACTTCCATTCTTCAGCCACTGTATATTTATCAAAAGGTAGAGATTGAGGCACTGCTCAATTGTCCCAAGGCCAGCACATAAACCAACGTGCAGATCAGAAAGGATATTGTTGTCCCAGGTTTGTAGGCGCTAGCATAAGATCCTACCCATTATTTTTGCTGTAGAATTAATTAATGATATCGGACGATAACAGTGAGGGTCCTCATTGCATCCCTTCTTAAAGATGGGCACAATAATCACATGTGACCACGCTTTGCGAGGGCCAACACATGCAATGGCCTTGAGTACATTAGTCAGAAGAGGGGCCCACAAAGGCATGTTTTCTTTAAAAAGATCCACAAGAATTCCACCTGGTCCTGGAATTTTTCCACCGGGGCATTTATTTATTGCTTCTACAACATCTTCTAGACGTATTTCAAGGCCAGAGAAAGAAGGGACACCCAGAAGAGAAGAGTCTCTGTGACACAACTGTCTACCGGGAATCTCCTCAGATTGGACTGAGCCTGAATATACCTTTGTAAAATGCCTAATCCAATCATTAGGACTACTCACTGTGCCAAGGCCTGTGCCGTGGAAGTCATGGAAAAAAACGCTGATTTGCAATCTGCCAAAACATTTTGTTATTTTTGAGAGTACTTGCCGTAATTAGAGTTTAGTATGCTTCTTCACAAATAGCTCTTTTCCGAACTGTTAAAACTCTCTTTTACTCCTTTCTACATTTTCACCCCATGTGAGTGTCTTTGGGATTTTTTTAATGCTCTCAGTAAATGACTGTGAGGCTTGGAACAATTTGAATCAAACCATCTAGCATATTTCTTCTTGTGTTTCGCAAACGGGATGGTGTGTAGATTTTTGGCTCTATCTAAATTGTGCCAAAGCTAGCAATTATATCCCCAGTATCACCATTCTTGTCTTGGCATATTGAAAAGTCAGTGTAACTAGCACCGACCAGGTCAGAAAGAAATGTATCCTGGTCAATTTTGCCCCAGCTCACCAATACACCTCAATTGCGAAAATGAACCAACAGAAGTGGATTCTTCTCAACCGGTACCTTATCAAACAAAGAGTTAAAAATCAAAATTGCTAAATATTTATGTTCACAATCAGCCTTTTCTTTCATCCAGCTCTGAAGATCATGTGAAAACAATATAAAATCAATTAAGCTAGAACATCCTCTGCCGATATAAGTGGGGCTTAGTATTGAATCCACAGTCAAAGAGTCAAAAGCAAAAAGTAAGTTAAATTTCATTAATAGTAAATTAATAGCATGACCATATGGACTATGGCAAAATGTGTAATGCAGTCTCTGTCTGTGCCTTTTAACCCAAAAGGCCCAGTAGTGGACAATTGGCAGTGATGTGCATTAAAATATCCCATCCATGAAAAATGGCCATTGGAGACTATTTAGACAGAGTTCAAGATTCTCACGTAAAGAGTTGACAATGTCAAATTTGTTTGAATAAAAAATATTGTTATAAAAGTTTATCAATTACAATTTACAAGTGTAACAGTTGATCAAAATTAATTGATATTAAGGGGATTCAAGTTTAATCCATGCTGCACTACCAGGAAATGTAAGGGATACTAACGTAATCAAACCTCATTTAGCCCTTCCAGGAGGACCGCAGGAGTAAAATAAGTTGTAAAGCCATCTATATATTCACTGGTTGTTATTCAGCCTTCTTGAAAACACAACATGTCATAACCCTTTATAAAACTCTTCCAATCTGCATTGGACAATTTTAGTAGCCAGACCTGCAATGTTCCAGATAGAAAATCTATAGCCTATGCTCGCTAGATTGTCAATTCTATTGTTAATACGGTTACCATCAGCAGCACTTGCAGCAGCCGAAACTGGAATTGATGTTATAACCAAAGGAAGATCAAGATAGTGCTCCTTATCAGGCCTATTCAAAAAGCTAGGTAGGGTAACCTCATTTTGGTGTCAGTCTAAGTGATCAAGATGTGAGAGGGGTGTAAACACATTGGTAACTGGAATAGAGTATCTCACAGGGGTGAACACGGGCGGTCTACAATCTGCTGGTCTGTAAAAAAAAAAATCTTATGGGAGCACCTCAATCCTGCTGTCTTTTCACAGTCTTTTTTTATGTTGCTGTACCATAGAATGTAGAATATTGGATGCAAGGATTGTATGGGGGTTCCAGGTGGGCAGTTGCTCTGGGGAGCCTACTTATGAAGGTGCTGCTGGTGGCTATCCGAAGAAACCAATAAATCTTCTGGAACCACTGTTTGTGACTGTTTCATGACATACCAGGGTGGTTAAGCCTTTCCGAGATGTTATGCACAACAAATGTATTTGTAAAATTGATGACAATACACTCGTAGTCAGGTTTAGGCTGATTTCCCACCCATGATACTCATCGCACCATGTTTATCTGATCATGCAATTGCCCAAAACCACACCCCCTCTCATTAATCCAATGTACCACCTTAATAACTTACTGTTCATAATTCTCCTATAAGCCCGACTCCAGGGGAGTAACCCCTTTAAGGACTATTGTATAAGGTGTGGCCTCTGGTGGCAAATGAAGGATAGGTAAAGATCCTGTCATAATTTGCAGATGATTTTTTAATTACGCAAGTACAGGGTTGTCACCCGTCACCAAGTTATTTGACACAGATGATCCTAGAGGGCCAAGAGAGGACCATTACAAACTCACGGGAAGGTAAACAGCTTCGACTGGGGCTGTGAGCTGTGACAGCTTACAGGCGCCCGTGTTAGGCACGGATGTATGACAGAACAACCCATTCCGATGTAAAGCATGCTGTTACATCGCGAATGCCATTCCAACGCATATCCTTTACCACATATATTTTTACAACGATTAAGGGGCCGATTCCGATCTCGGCTGGTAGGGCTCCGTTTCGGATTCGGCTTAACCGGATCCGATTCGGAGCCCTATTTCCCGACCGATTCGTACGTGCGTCCGGGCGAGCGAGTACGATGCCAAATCGCCGACCGACTCATCCGGGCGTCCCGACCGCTCCGACCGACTCATTCCCGGGTCTAACCGCACCGACCGACTCGCTCGGACTCGACTCGCACCGCGCAATGGAGACGTTCCCCGGCCGGGTAAGTACGATGCGCGCCGCGAGCAGTCCGACCGAGCCGCGCACTCCGGCTCCAAAGAGCAGTCGGAGCCGTACTTTGGGGGTCCGTGTCGGACCCCTGTACGCGTAGCCGCGCGAGTCGCACACAGGGGGACCCATGGGTCCCCCTACACGTGCATGTACGGCGCGACCCGCATCGACGTGAACACGCTGTAGGGGCGCCCTTGTTCGCGTCGTGCCCATTGAGTCAATGGGAGCCCGTGTACGCGTCGTACGACTGGCTCCCATTGACTTCAATGGGAGTCCGACCGAATCGAGTCCGATAACATACGTGCGCATCGTACTCGTTCGGTCGGACTGCTAGAGTCCGATTCGGTCGGAAATCTCTCCGGGTCCGGCTCGGTCGGAGAGATTTCCGGCCCGAATCGGAATCGGCCCCTATGCCTTTACAACGAATTTCGCTGTAAAAGCATGAATGTTAAAGGCATATGCGTGGTAAAGGTTTTCTCTGATGCCAGCCCTGAGCCCTAAAACCGCCCCTCATTGCAACCCCCCCGGCCACCAGCTCTTTAAAAAAACCCGGCCCTAACCGTGAGCCCGAAAACTGGACTGCGACGCAACTCCTCTAGCCCCCAGCAATTAAAAAAAAAAAGCCAGCCCCAGCCCTGAGCCCTAAAACAGGACCCCTAGCACAAACTTCCTGGCTCCCTGCCCTTAAAAAAAAGCCTGCCCTAGCCCAAAGCCCTAAAACAGGACCCAGCACAACCCCACAGCTCTTAAAAAAAAACCACCCCAGCCCAAAGCCCTAAAGCGAGACTCGGCCCTGAAAACCCCCCTGCCCCATGCCCTCCTGTGGAATATTATATAAGATATTGTAGTGTCGTGTGAGTTAGCAAGGACCTAACCCTTTTGGTTCCCAATGGACTCTGTGGGACTGTACCGTAAGTGTTAGAGCGTAGTCTAGTGAATGCAGGTCTAGAATGTGGAGTTTGCGATTACACACAGACGAATAAAGATGTGTAATACCAACCTCTGTTTGTGGCGTAGTCACTGGTGGGTACCCAGGCTGAGGATGACGCTACAGATATGAGTCTCACTTCTTGGAGCACAACCCCATTCATCTGGTCCAAGTCTCACAACATGTGCTGTGCAGTCTCACTCAATGAGCGTGTGTTACTCCTTGCTGCACAGTCTTTCTTGAGGAATGTGACTCACTCTATGTAGCACAGTCTATATATATATATTTCACAGCTTGGAGCACAATGTCACTCATTGGAAAACCACCCAGTGCCGATCCTTTTCTGGTAACGTACCCAGGATGTGGAAAGCACTCCCTAGAGACCTCAGATGCTACCCCTCCTTCTCCTGCTTCAAAAGGGAACTGAAACTCCATCTCCTCAACAAATACTTTACCCACCAACGTCAACTAACCTAGACTTCTATATCCTAGCTGACTCCCCTCTCACTTGACCATCAAGGATAGGTGGTTACCTGAATGTGTTTTTCTCCCTCCCCTTCATTGTTTGCCTAATTATTATGTTTTACTTATGTCTTTGTGCTTTCTTAGGTCCTGCTATGTAATGCAATTCTCTTTCTCTCCTGTGTGTATGTAAAGCGCTCTGATACCCACGGGTCAAGCTAGCGCTATATAAAACTTTTTTTAAATAAAATAAAAATTGACTACGAGTCTTACATCTTGGAGGACAGTCTTACGTATTGGTGTGAATTTTGCCCCTCATTTGAATTAGGACCCAAATTTAGTGCACAGTTTGGATCACTAATACAACATCGAATCTCATAACAGCGAACTACAGAATTATCAAGTCAACAATATCGTAAACAAAAATATCGACACACAATACACAAAATAGAAATAACACTAATTTCGATAAAAAAATATCGTTTAAATAAATCTCGATGACAAAAATATCGTTGACAGAAATATAGAACACAAAAATATCGATAACATTAAAATAAAATGAAACACATGAAAAATAGCGATACAAACAATATCGACAACACAAACATCGATAAAATACATATAAACTATATGGATAATAAATTTTAAACATAAAAAAATACTATTTACGATAATACAATAAAATAACATATACCAAATATTTTAAATAAACAATAACATTAATTAGAAATTAACCACATTAATTTAAACAAATAAATTAAATATACAAAAACAAATTAACAAACAAACAATATAAAATGAAAAAAAAATCAAAAGTAACGAAAATAAACAAACAAATATATATAATATATAAAAAAATATAAAACATTTATCTACATATAAAATTAAATAACAATAAACAAAATAAAACCAAACAATAAATAAACATAATAAACATTAAATAAATTACAAGGTAACAGCTAAAAAATTCAAAAAAGCTATCTCAACCAATAAATTTAAAACACATAAACACAAACCAATAGAAAACTCTAACTAATTAAACAAACACTATAAAAACAATCAAATAATTAACATCAAATTTACCATATAACGGACGACCACGGAGGAAGAGCGAACCTTTGAGTGAGAGAAGACAAAACAAAAAACAACTACACCAAAAACTATTCCAAACATCCCGCAATAAAGGTAAGCACAAAACTTTGTAACTAAATAAATTAAAAAAACTTGTAAAATACTATAACACAATTTCCTTTATATATAACAGATTCAACATCACTAAAATTGCATCTAGAAAATTCAACACAAAGATTTACGTACACAACAACAATAAAATATAACACAAAGTATGTATATGACTTCACCAACAACTAACGTAAATTATTTAAAAGAACTAAACTGAATAAAATAGCAAAACATAGCTAACAAATGTTCTTTTATTTTTAACAGCTTCTACAAAAATCAACAAAACCAGCACATCTACCAAGGACACTCCATCAACTAAAAAGAGTAAGTATATTTATTTAATTACAAATAAATAAAAATAAACACTTAATAATATAAATAATCTAATTAACTAAAATTACAACGTAATATTTTATTTTTCACAGATTATAATCCACAACAACTCCACCCAAAAACCCCAAAGCAAACATTACGTTTGAAAAAAAATACAAAATCAAGATAATAGAAAATTATAATACAAAGCAAGTATATCAAATAACCAACAATTAGACCTAACTATTAAAAAACGATAAATTTAATAAAAACGAATTATTACTAACAAATACTATTCTCTTAACAGCTTCGGCAAAGTTCAACAAAAAACAACATCAATGAAAGAAACTTCACCAACTGCATTCAGTAAGTATTTTTATTTCTTCAATAAAATAAATACACTAAAAAAGCGAAACAAACAAATATACGAAAACTATAAACTTCTATTTTATATTCCACAGATTACACTTCAATAAAAGTTCACTTAAAACAACAAATCAAGAATTAACTTCAAAAAGAGAGACAAAAGCAACATTACAGAAAAAGATAAATTAAGTAAGTATATAAATTAACCAACAAATACAACAAACTAATTAACAAAATTAAAATAAATTAAAAAGCAAATATAACTAATATTTTTCTCTTGCCAGCTTCTACAAATTACAACCTACAACAAAATCCTCGAAAAAAACATCATCAACGAAAAATAGTAAGGGGTCTATTACAATGGCGGTCCGATGTCCACCGCCGGGCCGGCGGTGGCGCCCGCCAGAGGACATCCGTCTGCGATCGCAACCAAGAAAACCGCCGGTCAAATTTGGATGGCGGTGGTGACCGCGGCGGTGGGAAATTCCGACCGCCGCTTTTCCGCCGGTTGCCATCTGCACTCCTGCCTGGCGGACGGAGCAGGACCGGGATAATGGTGGCGGTGCAAAGCAGGCTCCGCCGGCAGGATTATGATGCCGGCGGTAGCCAGCCTTTGCTCAGCGGTCAAACCGCCATGGAAAGGCATGCGGAGATTGTCTTCCGGGGGCCCGTTGCGGGCCCCCAATGTGTTGGGGGGTGCACCGGGGGGGTACCCATGGTCCCCCCCTACATTTCCCTGTACCTGGTGGCAGGCACTGTGCAGTGCCTGCCACGCAGTGCAGGGAAATGCAGGACATGCTCCTTTGGGCATCGCGGCGGTGCTGCGGGCAGCAGCAACCGCCGCAATGTTAAGGCCCGCGATCAGCCTGCCGCGGTTGGATTTCGATCGCGGGTCATCGTAATTTGACCGGCGGTGATGTCGCGGTCCATGCGGGCGGTCTTTTCCCGCTACCATGGCGGTCGGGGATGTTTCCCGACCGCCATCGTAATAGGCCCCTAAGTATTTTTTTTCTCAACTAAATAAAAATAGAAGCTAAATAAATTAAATAACACAATAAAATGTAACACTTTAATAACAATAACATTTTGCTTTTAAACCAACAGAAAAAAAAGTGGATAAATATCAACAATCGAAAGAAAATCCATCAAGAAAATAAAATAAAAATACATGTAATTCTTTTCCAAACATATTAATTATACAAAATGTTTATTGTTCAAAATCTTATAATTAATAAATATATATATGCATATATTCATAGATTAACCAAAAAATGGCAGAGGGAGCAAAATTCATTACTTCACAAAAGGGGAAACTACTTCTCTGCTACAGGGGATACACTTATACCTAAGAGAAAATGAGTGGAAACAAAACATATTGGAAATGCAGTAAATATTACTCTAACTCTTGTTATGGTAGAGCCACTACAATAGAAACCAATGTAGTAAATGTCAAAGAACATAACCATCCCCCCAATATAACTGAAATTGAGGTTAGAGATGCTCTTGAGGCAATAGGAGAAGCAAGTACCAGCTCACAAAAAACAAGCACCCAAATACTTAAAAATGTGTTAACTAGGGTACCTGAGCATGTTACAGGACAACCACTGTCTATCTCCACTCTGAAGAGAGTAATTTCCCGAACTAAAAGAGCTACAGCTCTAACACCACCCACCCCTCAAACGTTTGCTGAATTACAAATATTACCTGAATATACCATCACTCACAAAGATTAAAAATTCCTTCTCCATGATAACAAAAGTCATGAAAAACGAATTCTCATCTTTGCAACAAATAACAACTTACAAAAACTTAAAATCTGTGAAACGTGGATGAAGATGGCCCATTCAAAGTTTGCGCCAAGCCTTTTTATCAATTATACACAATCCACGGCGAATATGAATATACTAACATACTCTTCATATACGCACTACTCCCTAATAAACATACATAGAGCTCCTAACAATATTAAAACAATACACTGACAACTACTTTCCACAAAAAATCATCATTGATTTTGAACAATCAATGATTCAATCAATTTCAAAATTATACCCACACAATGCAATACAAGGTTGCTACTACCACTTTAATCAAAGTATCTGGAGGCACCTACAAAAATCTACTTTAAGTATTGAATACGCCACCAATAGCAACTTTGCCTACCAAATTAAAAAAATTAATAGCCCTGACCTATGTACCAACAACTGAAGTAGCAAACCATTACAACCTACTTCTTGAAAGCCCCTTCTATCAGGCAAATGAAACTAAACTAACTCCCTTCCTAGACTACTTCGAAGATACTTGGGTGGGAAGGTTACATAGGTCAGGGCACCATAGGCAACCCAAATTCCAAATACCTTAGTGGAACGTATAAGACAGTACTCTAGCTCAAAAACCAAAACAAACAATGCAGTGGAAGGATGGCACAATGCCTTCCAAGCCACAATTGGAAGAGGACAACCAACCCTACATAAACTTATAGAAGCTATTAGAAACGAACAAAGCTATCAAGAGCTCAGACTAGAGCAATCCCTAACAAAAATCGGCCCTAAACTTAGGGGCCCATTAGGATGGCGGGCGGAAGCACCACCGCCGTGCCGGCGGGTGCAAAAACCACCAGTTACCGTCCGCACGCCGCAGCACACACGCCCGCCCAATTAGGATGTGAAAAGTCAGCCAAACACCGCCCGCAAGCCAGCGACGCCACCCGCCATCAAAGCGCGCCCGCTCACGTAGCGGCGCAGCCCAATAGAGACACACCGCCCGACGAAACCACGTCCCGCCCGGCGTACAAATTACGATGCCGCAAACAAACAGCTCCCACGGCTAAGAGACACCGCACGCAAAAGCAAGACGGAAACCCGACCTCCGAGCATGGACACCGAAGAGGCGGCCCCCCCGAGCATGAATCCAGCACTCCAGGCCCTCCCCATCCTCTACCTGATGCACCACCTAGGAGGCAACGCACTGCGGCGACACAGGTAGGCATACACACAACACAGGGCACAACAAACACCACACACCAGCCCCACCCCAAACGCACATGTCACGTGACAGGCAAGCCACAGTCATGTCCCCAACCCCCAATTCACGGTCACCATCCAACGTCACACAACCGACGCCTACATGTCAGTGAAGTCACGCAATATTAGGACACACCCCTGTGTGACAAACATGGCAAAGCACACAGCGGCAGCAACACCACCCAGCAGAATATGGGCCCCGTCGGCAAAAGGTACGCCAGTACCACACAGAAACACCCATACCACCCTGCACCCAATAACAAGACATACAAAACGGAACACCAAAGAGCCCGGGGACCGACAACAGGTGGTCCCAATAATTACACCCACACAAAAGGCCCAACGTATAGCGGAAACGCAGCCTGCCCTCCACACACGGGAGAGCAGACAGCACTGAATGACCTTCCATTCCAACTCCGAAACCACATCCCGACTAAACAAGCCGGAGAATACAGCCATTGTCCCAAAAAAGACCAACACAGGCATGCAGAGGAAACCACCACAGGGCAGATAGCGCATATCACCTAAGAACATTCCGAACGGGAAAAAGAAATGAAAACACTCCCCCATGTCGTTCACATGCAAGTTATCTGGAAGGAGTCACACACCACTGACCTTGACCATTCAGAGAAGCATGTGGGATGAGGGCCCGTGTCTTCCGCACAATCTAACATAACACAAGTCCTGCCTCCCTACGAACATCACAGACTCCCCAGCAACTTCGGAGCTTGCACTCTGCAGACTGCACAGACAGCCGGAGCACGCCACCACATCGCCCTGCAGCAAAATGGCACTTTCACCACACCTACCCAACTACGCCGGACAGGTCAAGCTGTACAAACATAACCTGATACAGATGTTGGGATGTGAACCCCTGTCCCTGCTGAACGTAAGTTACCGACTGACTTACCGCATCGCATTGTTCAGCTGCGTCATCCCCGTCTTCTACTGTCGGAGGTGTCCCTTCCACCATCCTGTGGATCTGTGTCTCTCCAACCCGGCATGTCCAAGGGCGGACCCGCTACAACTATTCCACCCTCTGGACGCCCACGACAGGGTCTGTTCAGCCTATGGGGGCATGGCATATGTGGCCAACATCGGACCCACACTGAAATGGGACCACTGTGCCTCCACACGACGGATCATGGATCACAGCTACATCGAATGTCATACAACATGCCCCATCATGCTCCTACAAGGGACAACTTACGAACAACACCTTGACAGCCACCATCCGCTACATTGGCTGGCAAACATGTATACCACCAATGACATGGAAGCCCTGCTGGAAGGCATCGCATACCTGACAACATGTCAATTCGTCGGACACCGACGCAATTCCCCCAATTGGGCCATGATGTCCGACACCGTACCCATGCCTACCTTCCGCACGGACTGGCCAGTTACCACCACAACAGCCATACCAAACAACCTGCAACTGACACCACACCATCAACGACCCTGCCATGACATCGGATATCTCCGGGACATGCACTCTGTTCCCCATCACATCCAGGAACTCCGCATGTATCGGGGGAGGCAGTGGCATGGGATTTGTGTATTGCAAACACATGGACAGAACTGCACCTACAACTATGCCATGACATGGATCCTGCGCCCATGGACATATGCACCGCTCAGTGGACAGTAATCGCTCGGCTGGAGTATGTGAGAGCTGCCACCCCACCCCCCCGGAAATTCCGTCCCAGGACATTTGCATGGACGACAAGTGCATCCACCAACAACACGACCCCAGTGACTGTGACATGTCCAGTAGCCACCACATCGCAACAACAAGTGGGACGCCGCTGCATGCACGCAAGACCATGCCCTGATGTCATCTCACACGCACGTGTGCATGAGTAACAACAGCACCAAACCTGTTACATGGAACTGAGATGGACTGTGCCCATGATACCAAGCGGTCTGGTAGGCTAAATGTATACCGTCTGTGTCAAAGTCAGCAGCTCCGCAGCAATTAGCAAATGTACATTAGCACAGCAACGGCCAAGCAGATGTAACTCTGAAGCCCACATCCCACAGGCAACAACTAATCACATGTACCCCTACACCCTATGCTATGTGTAATCATGCTGAGTATATCCTCCACGTGCATTCCGCTGCCAGTAGTGTCCACTATACTGCATCACAGAGGACATAAGTCACAATACTTGGCTTTAAGCAAAGATCTGTCTCTGCTGATTCATTTCACAAGTACGAATGAGAGAGGATGAGAGTGTGTGAAGTACACGGCAGTCGTGAGATGACCATCTGGTCCACTGTCATCGGATGTCAACGCAAATGAGTAGCACAACTGTGGAAGACACACATGTGTCGTGTGAAGCGGGAGTGACGCATTGCCCAGGTGGGCGGGTGTGACGGGTAGATGCGCACATGCAATGTTGAAACACGCTGTGTTGGGAGGGTTCCGGAACAGTACATTACCGCTTTCCTGGGCATTTGTAAAGGCCACCTGTCTGGGGGTGAATGTGAACTCGTGTGTGCACAACAGGCGGCCACACGAACAATGCTGCATCAGGCGTACACGTCAGCCCACCCTCTGTGGACATGCTGGATACCGCTGTGCGTCCGCCAGGCCCTTGACAAGGCACACACATCCCCTGTCGACCAGGTATATCCCCAACATTGTCCACCTGCACAGGCAATCCAGGGCACGGGATGGCAGTGGAGCATGGTGGGTGAGAGGTCATGGCGCGCTCCTCCTGGGCACATCACGCAGGCAACACATCCTCAATATGTAGTATGGCACAAGTCAAATGGAAGTAGTGGGGGACGCACACATCACGAGCAGGAGTGACGTCACGGAAGGTGGCTTGCACCATCACACTCATTGCCCATAACCCCACACACGTTACATGCCAATGCAACAGAGAAGCCAGCGCGTGCATGAGCAGCTCCAAGCTCGCACCAGAGAGGCCAAAGAGTGAATGTGTGGGTCCATGAGCTCCAGTTGGACGCGGCCTGGGCCGCTAGGGTAGCTACAGCCTCTGTGTGTTGCAGGTGGTGTTTCGGGACTGCGGAGCCTGTCATGCATAGTCAATGTTGTCCGGGGCTCGAGTCGGGGCACCACGCAGGTGGACGGCGTACCGGCACTGATGATACCGCGAGACAGACTACTTGTTCAAATGGACCCACACATACACTCCTTGGCCTCACTGGTGCCATCTCGGAGCCGCCTGTGCACGCGCTGGCCTCTCAGATGCAAACGCAGATTGGGGTGAGCGAGGGGAGGCCATGAGGAAACGTTATAATATTACTGTATGACTCACATTCGGTAGAAAGAATGACCCAGATCTGATCTGAAAAAGACGTGCCTCGTGTGTATTGCAACTAGTAAATACGCCGATAAACCACACATGTCTTGCATTGAGCCCCGCACCCAGCCCCGCCCACTCGACACATTTCAATGAGTACCTGCACTACATTCCTCCCATTTGAAGCACTGACTGGGGGTGACAACCATTGGACAGTCTTGTGTAGTCCACCCACGCGTACATGTCGGCCCTCCATGATCCATGTCACCTGCGGCAAAGTGATGTCATGGGCAATGACGGAAGTGAGGAGAGCTGTCTGCCCCACGCACAGATGGCGCATCAGCTCAACAGACCCAGCACTGAGGGCAGCAGGGGTCACATGTGCAGGGGCAGCTGTGCCTGGTGTGAAGGCACATGCATTTTGACAGCACATCGACCAATGTGTAGTCTGCCCACATCTACTGTCCATTGTCCGGCGGACCCACAAAAAGATCACAAGGCAACACATCTGTGTGGGTGTACCCACTGTGACCGACAGTGCGCAACCATCAACGTACTCGCCCTGTGCATGGCCCACCCCACAACGAAGGTCACATTCAGTGCCACTATCCCTCACACACATCCCTATCACGAGGCATGGTGTGGCCAATTGACAGTGCTGACTTAGCGCTCATCTGGAGGGTCCTGTACAGGTGACACATGTAACCCACTTGGCAGTCTGTGTTGACACCTACTGGCATTGTGCAGTCAATGTGCAGGTCAGGCCTGCTGGGACTGAGAAGGGCAGCATGGCCCCAGCCTGACATTCACACGAGCAACAAGTGCTCTGAGACCTGCATTGCCAATTGGCTGTGTCACTGGATGTCTGACATTAAGTTGCCATATATCACCACTCGGGAGGGACAGACATGGCAATGCGCCCGAGAGCTCACATACCCTTGCCACCTGCAGTCAGCATGGTGAGCAGTGCATGTTTGACCCCCACAGGCTCTGACTCATAGTGCTGCGGATCAACGACATGTGTGTCCCCACATGCACTCCCACACACACTGTAGTTGTCTTTCACACACAACTTCCGCAAGGAATAGCCATGTGCAGTGTGCGTGCAGCTCGGAATGCAGGATCTCCAGCTCCTCGCTGGTCAGTGGACCTGGACATATCCTCAGCGTCATCAGCGATGAGGTGGACAGGTGGCAGCAGCAGGTGTTGTTGATGGATGCCAGGCAGCAGTCCCAGGTAGCTGTGGTAATGCCGGTCTCACCCCCACACTCATATAGCCCCCTGGTGCAGTTGCAGTGGGTCCAAGCTGCTGCAATTTGAGTACCATGTCTGCCAGCTTCAATTGCAGACGATGGCCTGCTCCCAGCTGGCCCGGGTCGCCTTCCTCCATGGTGGAACACGCAGGGTGCAACCGCGAGGGTCATTGGAGTTGGCCGTAAGGGCCTGGCCCATGGCGGGTACAGTCCGCTGATGCCATGTGCACCACACAGTAGAATGTGCGCAGTGCAACTGCAGGTGTGGACATGATTAGTGTGTGGGAGCAGGTCCACAATGGACAGGGCCACCACATGCGGCGTGCATAGGCATGGACGGCCAGTGGCCAGCCTCCACATGTCTGTTGGCATATCATCATGTACACATTGGCATGGGACCTGTGTAAGTGTATTGTGGCTGTGCTGTCCCTACTTGTCAGCTGTTCTGTGATTCAATTGCTTTGTCTGTAATTTGTGTTCTGTGTATGTGTACATGCCCTGTTGTGTGTTGCTTTGACATGTGTCCACTTCCATCTTTCCTAGGAGGAGACCAAACATACATCGCCCCTACCAATTGCTGGCAGACATGGAGGATGTGGAGTTAATACGTAAATTTCGTCTGGACCGACCCACCCTGCATCGCCTATGTGCCTTGTTGGAACCCCACCTCCGTCCTCGCAGGGTGTATCCAACTGCATTCACCCCCACGGCTAAGGTGATGGCTGCACTGCATTTCTTCGCCACTGGGTCATTCCAACACACAGTGGGCAGTGGAGGTGGGATGTCCCAGCCCATGTTCAGCATGGTGCTACGGGATGTACTGTCAGCTATGATGCTGTACAGGAACCGGTACATCCGATTCCCCAGGGCCCGTGAATTGGCGGCAGTAAAGGGTGCTTTCTATGCTCTTGGACGGATCCCCCACGTTGTTGGTGCACTTGATTGCACCCATGTTGGCCTTGTTGCACCACAGGCCACGGAGCACGTCTTCCGAAACCGGAAGCACACCCACTCCCTGAATGTGCAAGTGGTGTGCCTTGCGGACATGGTCATTTCACACGTGTGTGCGAAGTTTCCAGGATCGGCACATGACGCGCACATCATGCGCAACAGCATCCTACCACGACTGATGACCAATCTGCAACCGGACCGTGCCTGGATTGTTGGTGAGTATGTGGAGTCGTGTAGCGTGCTGGGTGTGCGATGCTGCCTTGTGTCCAGTTTGAATTGCAACGATTCCCTGTGTCCCTCACACCCAGGTGACTCTGCTTACCCGAATGGTCCTTGGCTGCTCAGCCCATTACGAAATCCTCGGACCCCAGCTGATGACCGCTACAATGAGGCACATGGGAGGACCAGACGTGTGGTTGAGCGGACCTTTGGCCTCCTCAAGTCCAGGTTCAGATGCCTGGACCGCACCGGGGCGCACTGGCGTACTCCCCACAGAAGGTGTGCCAGATAGTAGTGGCTTGCTGCATGCTGCACAATCTGGCTATTCGCAAGCAGATCCCCTAATAGTGGATGACGGTGATCAGCCAGGGCCCCCGCCTGCAGACCAGGACGGGTCCAGTGACGAGGACAGTGGAGAGGAGGAAGCTGGGAATGTGCGTCAGCAGCTCATCGCCCGCTACTTCACTTGACGGTGAGTGTCCATGTGCTACGGCTGATGTAGCTGTATATGTGCAGGTGTATGTGTGCTCTGTCACGGAGGCCTTTTGTTCACTGAGTGCTGTGTGTCAATGCTCCATGTCCAGGTTAGTATGCCACTGACGGTGGCTGTGGCATTGTGCCCTATTGCTCTATGCGATGTGTGTACATTGCTTGTAGTTGGTGACATGTACTGTGTGATGAGTGTGTGACACACTCATTGAATGTACTCCTGTTCTGTCTTCCACCCCTAGGTCCCTACAGCCTCTCCTGTCCCATCGACATACCACAAATCAGATGCTTTTCTGCTCAAGCTGGCGGTTGCACATCGTTCAATAAACACAGGGCACAGACAGCAGTTTGTGTTAAAGGTGCATTTATTTTCATAGGAGACATGTGATTGTGTGCAAGGTGATGACAAAAGTGGTGCGTGCAGTGACAATGAGCTGTCGGTCATGGCTGCGTGATGCACAGGGTGTACCCACTAGTTCTATGTCCATAGTCCAACAGACACATGCCATACAGATGGCTGTGTGGGGTAGGATCGTAGTCCAAGTCAATGCAGTCGGTGGTCAAGGATGGCTGGCTGCCTCACTGGCGTTTGGAGCGTGCGTGGTCCTCTCGGGACATCTGTATCCTCTTCGGATGGCCCCTTCCACGTTTGGAAGGGGGGGGTGTGGTGGCGACCTGCTGGTGGTGGGTGAGGTGTGCTCACTGGCTGTGGACGCAGGGGAACTGGTTGCTGCTCGACCCTGCGCCATAGCAGGTGGTGGCGGAGGTGGTGTTGCTGGCCTTGCTTGTGCCCTCACCGCCGCCACCAGCTGGCCCATGAGGTCCACGAGTTGGTCCATACGGGTCACGAATTGTCCCATATGGGCGTCCATGGACCTCAACACCCCTAGGACCTCCCGCGTGTCGGAAGCCGACCTGGCCCATTGTCCTTGGGCCTCTTCATAGGCCCCAAGGACTCTGGCCATTTGAGGCAGGGCATGGCTCCCAGGCACGGCTGGCGTTGGCCTGACCCTGCTCCTCCTACCAGTACTGCTGCCACCGGCCTGCCCACTAGCCACATTGCTCACCACGGTCCTCGCTCTGGCTCCCAGGGTGGACCCAGTCGGCCGGACCACCACTTGCGCTGGGGCCAGTGAAGACGTGGTGGTGGTTGCGGCGATGGTGGTGGTTGCGGCGGTGGGAGTGGCTGCAACGACCATGGGAGTGGCCGCAATGACAGTGGGAGTGGCCGCAACGACAGTGGGAGTGGCCGCAACGACCGTGGGAGTGGCCGCAACGACAGTGGCAGCAGGGGGCTGTGAGTGGTCAGCAGCCCTGGATGATGGGTTGGTGGGTAGGAGGGGGCCTGGGGAGCAGTTGGGCCCTGCCACACCAGATGGGCCTGCTGGGTGGTCCGTGTCCGGAGAGGAGGACAGATCCTCCACATCCGTGAGTCCATGTTGGGGGCTTGCAGGCTGGCTGTGCTGGCTGCTGTCTCCCTCTCCAGCATCCAGCAGTTCAGTACCTGTGGGGAGAATGAGACATGTTATTGTGTTGCACTTGGCAAAGTATGTATAAGTTGTCTGACATTCACAGTTCGTGTACTGTCGTGCACTGGTTTCCCAGAGGCGTGTGTGTGGCTGTACTATTTGTGGTTGCGTGGGCTAGGCAATGGGACTGTGTGATGTGGACATGTGGCATGGGACGGATTAGCAATGCCAATGGGTGTGTTGCTGTACCCCTACATTTTGTGGCTCTGGTGTATGCGGGCTCCAGACCCATCGTGGAGGTTGGTTTGAACTATGGTTTTGGGGTTCATATGGAACGCTTAGAAACGCAGATGGCAAAGGGGTACAGCCCCTGAAACGCTTTTGAGATGAACTATGCTTTTGGGGTCAAATGGAACGCTTAGAAACACAGATGGCAAAGGGGGTACAGCCCCTGAAACGCTTTTGAGATGAACTATGCTTTTGGGGGTCAAATGGTACGCTTAGAAACGCAGATGGCAAAAGGGGTACAGCCCCTGAAACGCTTTTGAGATGAACTATGCTTTTGGGGTACATACTGTGAGCTATGGGTGCAGAACGTGACATGTGTTGTGGCAACATGACAGTGCATGGTCTAAGGTGGGTGTATGTCTGACATACCCGGCATATCTGCTGTCTGTTGTGATTTATGGACATTACATTGGACGCATTGTTATGAGTGAGTGATGGTTGTGTGCCACACGACGTATTGCAGATGGGCCAAATCCTTGGTGTGCGTGCTGCCCTCTGCCATGTGCATCAATGCCGTGCTCTTGGGGGTGTTGACTATGTTATGTGTGTTGTTACTCACAGTGTGACGTGCGCTTCAGTCACTTCGGGCACATGATTTGTCATGGGCATGTTTCTTTGCGTGACTACTGTATGGGGACCAGCTGTTCGGATGACATACCTTTCATGTAACTGGGGCTGACGGATGAGATGGATGGTATGTTGTATGTGCATTGTGTGCCTGTGTGTCTCATGGGTCCAGTGGTGTTTGTGTGCATTTTTTTGGTTCCACGCTGTTACGTCTAGTGGGGTTTGTCTTACATGGGCGTAGTTGTAGGGTGTGTGGTTATCAGGCAGTAAGGGCTACATGGACAGGACTTCGATGGTGTTGCTGTTGTGTGTGATGGGTTGCACAGTGCCTGCCGTGTGGTTCTGTAATCAGTGTGACTTGTGCATGCAGACGTGGCTCCTTGGGTGTTGCTGTGTCTGTGATGGGTCATGTGGGGTGTGACTCTGTGGTTCATGTCCGTGTGCACATTGTTCACATGGTTGTGACAGGGAGCAGTGCTGCGTGTTCCTCTGCTACGTGACATGTCCCATGTATTGGTCGCAATACAGTCCTCATGCCTCACGACACCCCGCCCTGTCCAGTTTCCCACCTACAGGTTGTTTTTGAGCGTGCAATGCAATGGATGCCACATGGTTATGGGCGGGAGGGGTGGTCCATGTTGCTGGTCTGTGGGGGTGGGGGCGGTGTTGTGAGTAGTGTTGATGGCTGGACACCCACTGACACCGTTTGTTGTGGGGTGAGATGTCTACCTGTCGGCTGACGGTGTGCACTGCAGTGGCTGACACATGGGTGTGGGGTGTGCTCCTCCTTGCTGTGCTGTGGGACTAGGGGCCTGGTGGGTGTTGTACTTCAGCTGTCCCCCCTCCGACCCGCTGCACTTTGTGTTATGGCTACTTACCTGTTACTTGTCGGTTAGTGCAGCTATGGCTGACACATGGGTGTGGGTGTGGGGGTGCTCCTCCTTGCTGTGCTGTGGGACTAGGGGCCTGGTGGGTGTTGTACTTCAGTTGTCCCCCTCCGACCCACTGCACTTTGTGTTATGGCTACTTACCTGTTACTTGTCGGTTAGTGCAGCTATGGCTGACACATGGGTGTGGGTGTGGGGGTGCTCCACCTTGCTGTGCTGTGGGACTAGGGGCCTGGTGGGTGTTGTACTTCAGCTGTCCCCCTCCGACCCACTGCACTTTGTGTTATGGCTACTTACCTGTTACTTGTCGGTTAATGCAGCTATGGCTGACACATGGGTGTGGGTGTGGGGGTGCTCCACCTTGCTGTGCTGTGGGACTAGGGGCCTGGTGGGTGTTGTACTTCAGCTGTCCCCCTCCGACCCACTGCACTTTGTGTTATGGCTACTTACCTGTTACTTGTCGGTTAGTGCAGCTATGGCTGACACATGGGTGTGGGTGTGGGGGTGCTCCACCTTGCTGTGCTGTGGGACTAGGGGCCTGGTGGGTGTTGTACTTCAGCTGTCCCCCTCCGACCCACTGCACTTTGTGTTATGGCTACTTACCTGTTACTTGTCGGTTAGTGCAGCTATGGCGGACACATGGGTGTGGGGGTGCTCGTTGTGGCGCTTCTGGAGTACTAGGGGACCTGGTGGTAGTTGCGTGGCTGGCTGAGTGTACACATGCCCCCATGGTTTTGTTAGTTGGTAGGTTTGGGCTGTGTGTGTGGTGGTGCCTGTTGCATGTGTGAGTGATGTGTTGTGTATTGTGTACTGGACATGGGGGTGTTTGTCCCTCGGAGCTATGGCATAGTGGTGGTGCATGTGTGTACATAGCGGTGTGCTGGTATACATTTGTTCGTACTTACCAGCCTCCACTCCCCCTGGTAATCCGGTGAGGATCTCCGGATGTATGATGACTCGCACCTTCTCCTCCCACGCTTTGAAGGTCTTGAAATGCGCGGGATTCCCTCCGCCAGTCGTGGCAGCCAGCTCTCGATTTTTGCTCTCCTTCTTCTTGACCATGCTTTTGAGGTCGTTCCACCTTTTGTTTATTTCTCCTCTGTTTCGTGGAACGTTCCCGACTGCATTGACCTGGTCTACGATCCTGTTCCACATTCTGTTTCTGGTGGCTAGTGGTGTGTGCTGGACCTGGTTGCCATAGATTTGTGGGTGCACCTTGATGATCTCGTCGACCATGACCGTCAGCTCAGTGGAAGTGAATTTGGGCATTCTGTGTGATGCCATGGTGTTTGTGGTGCTGGTGCGGTGTGTGGTGTGTGATGTGCAGGGGGTTTGTGGTGCTGGTGTTTGGTGGTGGTGGTGGGTGTGATGTGTGCGTATCTGTGGTGTGCTGCTGTCCTTGCTGTGTCACTGTGTCCTCTCCTCTCCTCTCTGCTTTGCTTTGTAATGTTGCAAGGTGTTGTGGTCTGTGAAGGTGCTGCTTTTGTACTTACCTATGTGGGTGTGTCATGATGGTCTGTTGTTTTCAGGTGTGTTGTGGGTGGTGTTCTGGGCTTTGTAGTTTATTTGTTTGTCCAGGGGGGTGTGTTATCGGGATGTGTACTGTGTTTGTGTATTTGTGCGTGGGTTGCTGTGTGGACTTGTTGGCCATGTTGTGTGCGTTTGTTTGGGTCCGCGGATGATTTCTGTGCAGGGACGTGGCCGCCAGGGCTTCCGCCGTGTCCATTTTCATCAGCGTTGTTTGCGCTGGCGGGCGGTGTATTTGTGTGTTTTCCGCGGTCATGTCGGTGCGATCGTAATTTCACGGGTGGTGTCTCGGTCGTCAGGGCGGGCGGTTTCGTGTTGTCGGGCGTCTTTCCGTCCGTGGCGGGCGGATAGACTTCGACTCGGACATGGGCGGGCTGTATTTTTGGCGTTTTTACCGCCGCTGGCGGTTTTGAGCTCGCGGCATCGTAATTGCTGGGTCGGTATTCAGACGGTGTAGGCGGGCGGATTTTTCCCGCTATGATGGATGGCGGATTTTTACCGCCCGGTATCGTAATGGACACCTAAGTAAACAAACTAAAACGATGTATGATTATTTACAACATAAGAATAGACTATTTGGAAACACCAAAGGTCTGGAATACTTAAACATGATAGCTAAATCTATACTGTAAAAAAACAACAATGCTAAACACCATGCTAAACACCATAAACATTTAAAACTTCAAAACATTTAAACAACATAATTCTACTCTTTTTTAAATTAATAATTATAACTATGTCATGTAAAATTTAAAAAATAACACAAATATATATGACATACTATAATTATTAAATAAAAAAAAATACAAATAAATCAATGTAACAAAAAACATTTCCCACCCATAATAATTAAAAATAACTTAGGGGGTCATTACGATGGCGGGAGGACTTCTGTCTGACCGCCATCGTTGCGGGGATCGGGTCTGGCCGCCATGCGTGCGGCAGGCCCCGCACTCCAAATTAGGATGCGACCGCCACCATGGCGGTCACATCTTGCAATTTAACATTGCGGCAGGCGCTGCTGACTGCAGCACCCTCCGCAATGTTAAAAATGCATGTGCTGCATTTCACTGCACTACGTGGCAGGCACCACACGGTGCCTACCACGTAGCGCAGTGAAGTGCACAGCCACCTCCCACCCACCACAAGGGGGGCCCGCAACGGGCCCCCAAAACCAATCTCCGCCAGCCTTTCCATGGCGGTTTACCCGCCATGGAAAGGCTGGCTGTGGCCAGCATCCTAATCTGGCGGACGGTGCCTGCTAGGCACCGCCACCATTTTACTGATGCTCACCACTCCGCCAGGCAATCGTAACGATTGCCTGTGGCGGATACGTGGCGGGCGGTCTTTGCACCCGCCATGGTCGCGGTCAGATTCCCCCCGCCATCGTAATGTGGCGGGGGAAAATTGCTTTCCGATGGCGGAAGGCCCGCCACTGCACTGCTGGCGGTGGTGGGCCTTCGCCATTGTAATGACCCCCTTAGTTATGTAGCAGTAGACGATCCGGAAATCCAATAAATCAATAGAAGATACATTGAAAAACAAATCCATTTGAAAAGGGAACCCCCAAAAAACGCAAAAATACAACTGTAGAAAAAAGGATCCAACAACGCAATTCTCTCAATAACAAATCCCTCAAAACCCCGAAAAATAGCTTTAAAAAAAAAAAACACGCTCCAACAAACCCGAAAAATAAAAGGAAATGTAAAAATTCTTGTTTTAAATAAACAAAATACATTTTCCACGATCGGCAAAACCTGTAAAAAAAATAAAAAAAATAAAAGAACACCCACCCACAATAACATGTACAAACCCAAACATTAACATTAACAATAAACACAAAATAATTCAATTAAACAACACAAAACTAACACTACATAACACTACTCTAATCCAACACTACGGCAAACACATAAAACACTAAGGGGTCGATTCCGATTCGGGCCGGAAAAAGCACCGACCGACTCGGAGCCGGAAATTATACCGACCGACACGTACCTGTGGCGCCCGACACGCCAAGTACGATGCAAGGCGTGCAAAATCCGACCGACACGTACCGAACCCAAGCCGAGCGACCGAGCCGCACGGAAAACAGCAATCCGGCCGGAAAAACACGCTGAATCGAACCGACCGACACGCACCCGGAACAAATCCGACCCGAAACGTACACGCGAACTCCAAACCGCAAAGTACGATGCAAGGCGCGAAAACCACGACCGAGTCGGACGGAGGACAAGCCGTCACGACCGACACGCCATACAAAACCGAGGCGAAGCAACACAAAACACCGCGACCGACGCGTACGCAGCATAGAAAACTGCACAAACACAGCATGAGCGAAATGGAGAACACCGTACGAGACAAATGCAGGGTCCGACTCGGTCACAAGAACGTTTCCAACATGCACAGACAGTACAAAGGAAAAATCACACACAAAAAGGCCAAACAAGCAATTACAAAGCCAATAAATACTGGGGGGGGGGTGAGGACAGAGAACAAAGACACACCCACAACTTCACCCATATAAAGGACACAAATCACAACCATGATCCTTTGCAAATGCCATTCCACTGCCAGCACCCAAGAGACAGCAACCACACACCCACAGCTCATCCCTCACACAAGCCACACACCATCAGCACACCAACAAATACCTACCTCACATACACCCAGCAAAACACACACTCACACACCCTCACCTGCACACCAACACACACATCACTCACCATCACCACCCATCACCATGCCCCCCAAGAAGAATCACAAGTTCCTAGATTGTGAATTGGAAGTCATGGTAGACGAGATCCTCAGGGTAGAGCCACAGCTGTTTGGCACACTGGTCCAACAGACCCCCATCTCCCAGAAACCAAGATGTGGGAGAGGATCATCAACAGGGTGAACGCACAATCACCATGTCTGCGCACAAAGACCGACATCCAGAACAGGTGGTATGACGTGCGCAGGAGGGTACGGGACCTGCTCAAGAAAGACTACATCATCTGCCAATACACCGGCAGTGGCCCTCCTGCCAAGCCAATATACCTCAGGCCCTGGGAGGAGAAGGTGCGGGCCATCCTTCCGCCAGTGAGCGTATATGGACTAGAGAACATCCCAGAGCCTGGTGAGTACACAACAAATGTACACAATATTCTGCCACAAAACACACACACATCACTGTCAAGGGAGAGTCAAACCATGCACTCATAGCAATTACACAGCAACCAGAACAGAATCATCCCAAAATGTGTATGTCAGTCAGATAAACACAACACATGCCATCAAAAAGTTACATCCAACCGTGCCATCACATGTACAAACACAACTACAACTACAGCTAGGCAGTGGCACAAATAGAACTAACAAACACATCCAGACATGTAGCCACCACAACAACACCAACACACAGTGAAGACCACTCAAAGGAAGGAATTCTGTGTATGCTGGCCAAGTCAGTGTAGCCAATAGCATCATGGGAGTCGCAGTCACACATATTGCCCCCCACAACTGTCCCATCAACACCACCCTGAACCATGCTCACATCACAGGGAGTGGAGAAGGACTCACAAGATGGCTGACACTGGCTACTGCTGTGGGAGCACAAGGCCATGCTGGCAACTGTGCACCAACAAACAGCAGGACACCACTGACTGACATCCTGAGAGACAACTTCCACTCCCTGCAATGCAAGCACGTTCCATGGTGGGATATCTGGCTGGCTGGGTGGGAAGGAGGACTTGCAGCACTGACCATAGTCACAAGCACCTCCCCTCACACCCCCTCAACACAAACTCCACAGAACCCACCTGGTAGAATGCAATGCCTCCCATCCTAACTCAAGATCCCACAAAGAACCACCACCCTGGCTTATGTTGTGTGAAGCACAGGGACACTCTTGGGACTTTTAGCCAAACAACTGCCAGGACAACACTCCCAGCCATCCTGTCAGCACAGCCAGCCCACCCCACAGGGAAGCAGAGTCAAAGGAAGGAAGCATGGGCATGCTGGGAAGGGGGGTGGAGGCAATAGCATGATGGGAGTCGTAGTCACAGCTCTACATCCCCCACCACATGGCCCAGCAAGCTCACACTCACGCATGCACATCCCACAGAGAGTGGAAAGGCCCATCAAAGATGTCTGACACTGTTGCTGTGTCGTGGGGAGCACAAGGGCATGCTGGGAACTGCACACCAACCAACAGCAGGACACCACTGTCAGCCATCTTGCCATTGCTCACACACCCACACATACTGAACTCCCCACAAAAGCAAGTAAGTATGGGAATGCTGGCAAGTGGGGTGGAGGCAATAGCATGATGGGAGTGGCAGTCACAGATATTGGTCACCCTCACAACTGGCCCATCAACACCACCCTGAACCATGCTCACATCACAGGGAGTGGAGAAGGACTCACAAGATGGCTGACACTGGCTACTGCTGTGGGGAGCACAAGGCCCTGCTGGCAACTGTGCACCAACAAACAGCAGGACACCACTGACTGACATCCTGAGAGACAACTTCCACTCCCTGCAATGCAAGCACGTTCCATGGTGGGATATATGGCTGGCTGGGTGGGAAGGAGGACTTGCAGCACTGACCATAGTCACAAGCACCTCCCCTCACACCCCCTCAACACAAACTCCACAGAACCCACCTGGTAGAATGCAATGCCTCCCATCCTAACTCAAGATCCCACAAAGAACCACCACCCTGGGTTATGTTGTGTGAAGCACAGGGACACTCTTGGGACTTTTAGCCAAACAACTGCCAGGACAACACTCCCAGCCATCCTGTCAGCACAGCCAGCCCACCCCACAGGGAAGCAGAGTCAAAAGGAAAGAAGCATGGGCATGCTGGGAAGGGGGTGGAGGCAATAGCATGATGGGAGTCGTAGTCACAGCTCTACATCCCCCACCACATGGCCCAGCAAGCTCACACTCACGCATGCACATCCCACAGAGAGTGGAAAGGCCCATCAAAGATGTCTGACACTGTTGCTGTGTCGTGGGGAGCACAAGGGCATGCTGGGAACTGCACACCAACCAACAGCAGGACACCACTGTCAGCCATCTTGCCATTGCTCACACACCCACACATACTGAACTCCCCACAAAAGCAAGTAAGTATGGGAATGCTGGCAAGTGGGGTGGAGGCAATAGCATGATGGGAGTGGCAGTCACAGATATTGGTCACCCTCACAACTGGCCCATCAACACCACCCTGAACCATGCTCACATCACAGGGAGTGGAGAAGGACTCACAAGATGGCTGACACTGGCTACTGCTGTGGGGAGCACAAGGCCCTGCTGCCAACTGTGCACCAACAAACAGCAGGACACCACTGACTGACATCCTGAGAGACAACTTCCACTCCCTGCAATGCAAGCACGTTCCATGGTGGGATATCTGGCTAGCTGGGTGGGAAGGAGGACTTGCAGCACTGACCATAGTCACAAGCACCTCCCCTCACACCACCCTCAACACAAACTCCACAGAACCCACCTGGTAGAATGCAATGCCTCCCATCCTAACACAAGATCCCACAAAGAACCACCACCCTGGGTTATGTTGTGTGAAGCACAGGGACACTCTTGGGACTTCTAGCCAAACAACTGCCAGGACAACACTCCCAGCCATCCTGTCAGCACAGCCAGCCCACCCCACAGGGAAGCAGAGTCAAAAGGAAGGAAGCATGGGCATGCTGGGAAGGGGGGTGGAGGCAATAGCATGATGGGAGTCGTAGTCACAGCTCTACATCCCCCACCACATGGCCCAGCAAGCTCACACTCACGCATGCACATCCCACAGAGAGTGGAAAGGCCCATCAAAGATGTCTGACACTGTTGCTGTGTCGTGGGGAGCACAAGGGCATGCTGGGAACTGCACACCAACCAACAGCAGGACACCACTGTCAGCCATCTTGCCATTGCTCACACACCCACACATACTGAACTCCCCACAAAAGCAAGTAAGTATGGGAATGCTGGCAAGTGGGGTGGAGGCAATAGCATGATGGGAGTGGCAGTCACAGATATTGGTCACCCTCACAACTGTCCCATCAACACCACCCTGAACCATGCTCACATCACAGGAAGTGGAGAAGGACTCACAAGATGGCTGACACTGGCTACTGCTGTGGGGAGCACAAGGCCCTGCTGCCAACTGTGCACCAACAAACAGCAGGACACCACTGACTGACATCCTGAGAGACAACTTCCACTCCCTGCAATGCAAGCACGTTCCATGGTGGGACATCTGGCTAGCTGGGTGGGAAGGAGGACTTGCAGCACTGACCATAGTCACAAGCACCTCCCCTCACACACCCCTCAACACAAACTCCACAGAACCCACCTGGTAGAATGCAATGCCTCCCATCCTAACTCAAGATCCCACAAAGAACCACCACCCTGGGTTATGTTGTGTGAAGCACAGGGACACTCTTGGGACTGTTAGCCAAACAACTGCCAGGACAACACTCCCAGCCATCCTGTCAGCACAGCCAGCCCACCCCACAGGGAAGCAGAGTCAAAAGGAAGGAAGCATGGGCATGCTGGGAAGGGGGTGGAGGCAATAGCATGATGGGAGTAGTAGTCACAGATATTGCTCAGCCTCACAACTGGCCCATCAACACCACCCTGAACCATGCTCACATCACAGGAAGTGGAGAAGGACTCACAAGATGGCTGACACTGGCTACTGCTGTGGGGAGCACAAGGCCCTGCTGGGAACTGCACACCAACCAACAGCAGGACACCACTGTCAGCCATCTTGCCATTGCCCTCACACCCACACACACTGAACTCCCCACAAAAGCAAGTAAGTATGGGAATGCTGGCAAGTGGGGTGGAGGCAATAGCATGATGGGAGTGGCAGTCACTGATATTGGTCACCCCCACAACTGTCCCATCAACACCACCCTGAACCATGCTCACATCACAGGAAGTGGAGAAGGACTCACAAGATGGCTGACACTGGCTACTGCTGTGGGGAGCACAAGGCCCTGCTGGCAACTGTGCACCAACAAACAGCAGGACACCACTGACTGACATCCTGAGAGACAACTTCCACTCCCTGCAATGCAAGCACGTTCCATGGTGGGATAACTGACTGGCTGGGTGGGTGGGAAGGAGGGCCGGCTGTCAACCAAACACAACCAATGCAGACCATGTTCACACCCCAACAAATACATAGAAATGCCCAAATAATGCAGGACAATGTGCCACACCAATATCAACCCCTGACTGTGACGACTTAGGACAATGCAATGTACAGGCCCGCACCCAGAGGCACAGTCACAACTGTCAGGTGTGTCAACCATTGATGTCTGCAGAAACATAACATACATTGTGTGTGTCTCCCAAAAACAGGTGATGATGGGGACACAGCAGCAGCGCTGAGAGTCCCAGTCCCAGGCTCAAGAGGATGCGGAGCTCACTGGCGTCGTACAGCCTCTGTCCTCCTCGGTCGATGAAGACCAACCTGGCACATCCGGTGCAAGTCAACATGCAGCACCAGCAGGACCACCAGCTGCAGCACCAGCAGGACCACCAGCTGCACCCCCTGCACCCACCCCTCCAACGACTGTCACCACAAATACCATCCCTGCCGACATGGACAGAACAAGGAGCAACACCAGCACAGGGACCCTGGACCAACCTGGGGCCATGGACACCACCACCACCACCAACCTCCAAGGTGGACCAGGGTCATCTGTGCGTGCCACTGCACACTGCACATGTCAGCAGGGGTGGTGGGAGGGGTGGGAGACAGAGGTCGCTGCTTGCAGAGCGTTGCTGGTGTGCATGATGACCCACAACTGGTACGCATAGCTGATGCGTACCAGTCCAGCACCGGAGACCTCAGCCAGGTAGTGGGGCTCCTCAGAGACATGAAACAGCAGCAGGCTGCCCATCATGCCCGCTTGGACTCTCACATGTCCCACGTGGAGTCACACATGTCCCGCGTGGACTCACACATGTCCCGCGTGGAGTCCAAGTGGGATGCACTGCATGAGATGACGGCGGTGCACAGGGACATTTTACAATGCCTCCGCCAGATGAACAGCAACGAGTCCACACCTCCCTGTGTGCCAACAACATCTGGTGCTGAACAAACTGCAACTGCCACAGGGAGGGAGGATGACTCTGGCGGAGAGTCCCCTGCACTGCAGCAGCCTGTACTTGAGGGCCCCCCAAGAAGAGGGGTCGTCCGAGGAGGGACAAGTGAGAGGCCGATGGCCAAGCGCAACTCCCAGGAAGCCTGAACCTGTTCTGGATGTTCGCCTTTGTGCACAGACTGTTCACCCTGTTGACGGCAACACTACTCCCACACATTGCATGGGGAGTACAAGTTGGACCAATGTGTCAGACAACTGTGGCCCCGATACTGGGGATCCTGTCTACCAGGACTTTCAATTCACCTAGGAACTTCGGATTGCAAGATTTATGTACAGCACTACCCATCCTATGCACTATTCACACAAATGTATCACAATAAACACACTAATACACCATACTTGCCTCTGTTGTGATTCCAACGTGGGTGCTGTTATGGGGATGATGAACTGCAAAATTACACTGTGTATGCGAACTGCAACAGCAAGGACAACACAGGCATGTGAGTAAAGGCAACGTGACACATATGAGGGAGACACACCACCAGGGCTACACAACACATACACACCTAGGCCATCTGACTCATTGCCTACACTGATGTTGCCAGGGAAGACGGTGCAATGCACAGACACCACACCCATTCCCAGTTGTAGTCAAGTAGCCCACAGGTGCAGTAAGCAAATGGCACTCAAATGTGTGACCACAGACAATGCACATCACAAAGTGAAGCACAGGTTTATTACACAGTTTGCAACATGTCGTAACCACTACAGATGCAAGGTAATCCCACCTGGCAGTGGGCACACAGTCAACAACTCTAGACGGAAGGAAGTCCATGGGTGTGGCGCACATCACCTGTAGGGACACAACAGCTACCACCCTGGAAGTGCAATCACGTCGTCGGTGGACACAGTTGACCAAACGAATCTGAAAGTACCCTGTGAAGGACAGAAATGACACACAGTCAAAAGCAATGGAGTACAGGACAGAACAGCAAAACTCATGCACAATACATGTTACAAGTTACCCACCCAGAACCAAGTTAGCATGTCAACACTGTTGGGGAGTACAGCCCACCTGTTAGCACACATCGCAACACACATCCAGTCAAGTAGCCCATGGACACACTGCAACAGCACCAGAGCACCACCTACACATATCATGCCAACTCACATCATTGACATGACACCTCAGGATACTCACATTCAGCTAAAGAAGTTGGTGATGAGCTGTGTGCGGACATCACCATCATCATCATCATCATCGTCATCGTCACTGGCATCGTGGTCCAGGCCAGGATCCTCCACAGGTGGCGGATGTTGGTCATTGTCATCCTGGATGAGAGGCAACTCCTTCCGCACTGCCAGGTTGTGGAGCATGCAGCAGACGATGATAATCTTGCACACTTTCGCAGGGGCATATGGGAGGGACCCTCCGGTCTTGTCGAGGCAGCGGAAGCGGCTCTTCAGGAGACCAAATGTCCGCTCAATCACTCTCCTGGTCCGACCATGTGCCTCATTGTAGCGCATCTGGGCTGGTGTCACAGGGTTCCTGAGGGGTGTCAGCAACCACGGCATGTTGGGGTATCCCGAGTCACCTACGGACAGACAAGTGCACATTAGCTGACTTGGAAAAGTGGGCGGAATACTACAGATCAGATCACACACAATGGCACAAAGTCAGTACACACCGACAAGCCAGGCACGCTGGTTCTGCATCTGTGCCATCATCCTGGGGATGCGACTACTCCTCATCACAAAGGCATCGTGTGCTGAACCAGGGAAACGGGCACACACGTGTGTGATGGTCATGTCTGCAAGACACACCACCAGTGCATTGACCGAGTGGTAGTGCTTGCGGTTCCTGTAGGCCTGCTCCTGGGCCTGTGGTGGTACCAATGCCACATGTGTCCCATCAATGGAGCCAATGACATGCGGCATCCTCCCCAGGGCATAAAAGTCACTCTTCACGTCAGTGAGTCGTCGCAGTCTAGGGAAATAGATGTACCGGTTCAGGAATAGCAGCATTGCCGCCAAAACATCGCGGAGCACACGGCTCAACATGGTCTGTGACATCCCACCAGCAGTCGCCACAGTATGTTGGAAGGTACCGGTGGCAAAGAAGTGTAGGGCTGCCATCACCTTCACCTTGGGGGTCAGCGCTGTAGGATACGGCCGGCCAGGCTGCAAATGTGGGGACAACTGCACTGCCAAATCCTCAATCAGCTGCCTGGTGAAGCGGTACCGTCGGATGCTGTCCCGTTCCACCATCGTTGCCAGGTCTGGGAATGGTCGATGGACAGCAGGAGCCCTGCAGTGCAGAGGAGAAGTAAGCAAGATTGTCAGTCACCCCACATATGCGGCATTGAACACACTCAAGATCCCAACATACATCATTATGAGGCACAACTACATGAAGTGTGCAGTTCCGGAAGGACATGTATGGTACATACATGGCCAACATCTGTCAACACGGTCCAACAGGTGGCATCAATTAGTCCCAGGTTGGCCCATTGGATATCATGAGGCCGTGTCACAGTTCCCATCTCCTGCTGCCGTGTCACAATAACCCCCACAGTGACATGTGAGGACAGATGTGCCCCAGGCACCACAGCTCAACGACAGGTACATTCCCAGGGACCCTGTATTGCCACATGGACACTGGCATTACATGGAGTATCATGTATACACCACAGCAAAACAACCATGACCCCCACAGGTAGTGGCCCCACTTGCCACGGCAGGACAGACATGGACGTCTGTGACACACACACGCACAACATCAAAGTCCATGCACACACAACCTGGATGTGGAGACTGTCTCCCATTGTGCACATGAAATCAGAGACATTGTAAACACTACATGCACAAAGACTGTGGAGGACCATCACTATTGTGCCACTGGGACACCCTGGCTCAAACATACCGTCCCACATGGGACTCACGGGGTATGTGACATGACATACACATACACCACCGTGAAATGTGACCATGGCACATGCACAGATATGAACAGTTGCACATCACAGTGGTCATGCACACGTAACACCCAGGATCCTGTCCCCATGAACACGTGCACAGCCTGGGGGTGGCTGCCCACAGGTGACACCCACAGGACAACATGTACACCAACATACACACAATAGGAAATGCAGCCTTACATGCCTTATGATAAAGTTTGGACAGGCTGTCGTGATGTAGGTGTGCCCCTCACTCCCTGGGAGCTATCTGTGGCTGGCATATGTCCATCTGAGACAGGCATGCTGACATATGCCAGTCACATGTACAGTGATGCGTTGTACCGCAATGGACCGATCGGTGCCTCCGGCCGGCCCATTGCATTCAATGTGTGCGGGTACGCATTGTACCCCTGTGCGCGTTGTACTGCAATGGACCGATCGGTGCCTCCGGCCGGCCCATTGCATTCAATGTGTGCGGTACGCGTTGTACCTGTACGCGTTGTACCCCTGTGCGCGTTGAACTGCAATGGACCGATCGGTGCCTCCGGCCCGGCCCATTGCATTCAATGTGTGCGAGTACGCGTTGTACCCCTGTGCGCGTTGTACTGCAATGGACCGATCGGTGCCTCCGGCCGGCCCATTGCATTCAATGTGTGCGGAGTACGCGTTGTACCCCTGTGCGCGTTGTACTGCAATGGACCGATCGGTGCCTCTGGCCGGCCCATTGCATTCAATGTGTGTGGGTACGCGTTGTACCCCTGTGCGCGTTGTACCCTGTACGCGTTGAACTGCAATGGACCGATCGGTGCCTCCGGCCGGCCCATTGCATTCAATGTGTGCGGGTACGCGTTGTACCCCTGTGCGCGTTGTACTGCAATGGACCGATCGGTGCCTCTGGCCGGCCCATTGCATTCAATGTGTGCGGGTGCAGCGTTGTACCCCTGTACGCGTTGTACTGCAATGGACCGATCGGTGCCTCCGGCCGGCCCATTGCATTCAATGTGTGCAGTCGCGTTGTACTGCAATGGACCGATCGGTGCCTCCGGCCGGCCCATTGCATTCAATGTGTGCGGGTACGCGTTGTACCCCTGTACGCGTTGTACCGCAATGGACCGATCGGTGCGCACCCATTGACAATGGGCTTGCCTGGCAACGGACGCGTTTTCGAATTTCGAGCGAGTCGGTTGCTGGAAAATCAGTTGGTCACCCACAACAATGTTGCAAAATCATGTATGTCATGAAGTTGAAGATTTGAAGGATGCTGTGGGCGTGTTTTGGTGCTGCTATTCCATGGATTGGCCAGATTCAGAAGATGCAAACAACTTGGACCTATCACTTTGGACACAAGGGACAGTATCTGCCTCTCCAGCACATATATATTGCTGGCTGTTCCCCTGAGAGCTCACTTGCCTGCACTACATGCTCCAGGACGACATCTGCCACTGCACTGCTGCTGTCTCTGCCCCTCTGGACCCTGCAATGGCACGTACTGTGGAGAGAGCCCCAGCCTTCAGCCTTGAAGAGAACCAGGCCCTGCTGGACAGCCTACTTCCACAGTACAGCAAGCTGTATGGGACACCAGGGGAGCAGGTGAGTGTTCTGTGCACTGCCTTTCTGAATGTGCATTTTGTCTGACTAGCAAGGCTGGAAGTCTGCACGCCACTGGCTAGCAGGCTCACTGAGTAGTTGTCACCCCCATAGTGTGTAGTGACTTGCACTGGACAGGTATGGTGCAGTGACAGTGCATTTGAACATGGTTTTACTTCCCATGCAATGATACCATGTAGTGACGTCTGGCAAACTGTCCATGGTCAGCTTTGCACTGCCTGTGTACATCATGTGCCCCTGTGATTGAGACATGTATATACAACTGTGTCATGCACGGATATGTTGCATGTGTGGTAATGGCCTTTTCACTTTGTCATCCTGACAGGTTAATGCCCATCGGAAGCAGGAGATCTGGAAGGACATCGTCCGGGCCGTCCGGGCCGTGGGGGTCTACAAGCGCCGGATCCGCAACTGCCAGAAGAGGTGGCAGGACCTTCGGGGCTGGACCCGGAGGATTGCACGGGTCCAGCTGAAGCTGTCGCCTCCTCGCAGGAGGGGCGGAACACGGACCCTGACCCCCACATGCTCCAGATCCTGGCGGTGGTGTTTCCAGACCTGGATGGGCAGCTGAAGGCCAGACAGCAGCAAGGAGGGGGTGAGTCAAAGACTGCACTGTGAACTCTGTATTACATGCTTTGTGCCCTCCTCTGGCCTGGTTCAACTGCCACAGTGCAGCAGTCATGTTGTCCAGGAGCCATGTCCCTCTATTGTGCACTGCCCACTGCTCATCTGATACCCAGGTGTGGCCCTTACATTCAGGGAATTGTGTCACTTGGGACTGTGTCCTTGCAGTTTGCTTCACTAAAGGTGGGGGACAGCTTCTGTTTCCCTAACTCTGTTGTGGGCATCATGGGTGGGTCCATTGTTGACACAACGCCTGTGTTTGGACATGTGATCTGCGTGTTGCTTTGATATGCGGTCCACTTGCTGAGCTGAGCCACCACATGTGCCTGGGGTATGTGGCACACGCCCATGCAGCGGGTGGGAACAATGTTTGGGCCCCAGGAGTGTGCAGATTACGTGTGTCACACATACATAGCCAGCTATCCACTGTCCAGGGCACATCCCTCATTCATGTGGAGCAGGACAGTCATGCCTACTCCAGGCCATGCAATGCACTCTGTACTCCCACTCCCGTGTATCAGCTGACACATTGTGCGCAGTGATTTGACCCCTCAGGTGTCTGCCTCTGTGTCAGTGTGCTGTGGATTAGTTGCCAGGACTGCTGGGGTGTTTCTTGGTAGGGGCTCAGCATGCCCCTGGAGATGTGACCATAGGAGACGTTACTTGTGTGTCACATAGGTGTTTGATCAGCTGCGCGTGCAGACTGGGGTATGCGAATTTGAAGTTCAGGCAGCTGTTCCCCATTCACAGCAAATTGTGAGGGGCTCAGGTTCAGAGGGTAGTGTCACAGGTCTCCCATATGTCCAATAGGTATGACCTGGACAGATGAGGGTTAAGATGATGTGTTGTGTGGGGGATGTACATATGCACTTGTGCAGCTCCAGGACTTGCATTCCCCATGACCTACTATTGTGACACAGTGCATAGTGTTGTTGTCTGGCTGCCAAGTCATACATCACTGAGACAGTGATGTATAACTTAGCAGTCATGCCTCTGCCATGGCATGTGTCAACTTATTGGTAGTCCTGCAGGGGAGTGACATGTGCTACATGCACAACATTGTGGCGATGGCTATCAGGACATGGGTGCATCATGGTGTCTGTCGCTGGTATGCATCACATGCATTTCCTATTTGACTCTGGGCATCCCTTTCATCCGGAAACCTGTACTGACTCAGTGGCAAGAGCTGTGATGTGTGCATGTCCACATGCCACACCGTGTCCTCTGCACTGTCCAACTACTGTGTACTTGGTGCATGTGTCCACACTGGGGTGTTGCAATCCAACAGACACCAGACAGATGGGTGCAAGGCCATGTGGGATGTGAGTGCCATGCTTGGCATCAGACTGACAATTGGCTTCTCCTGTTCAGTCAGGGAACTTTTAGCAATGTACAACTAATGATGCCAGGGCTTGCTCTGTAATGTGCTGTGCTCACAGTGGTGTGTGCGTTTGGTGCAGGTGACTGATGTCTGTCTGTTTCCCCATTGTTTGCAGATACATCCACGGCCACGGAAGGGGACAGCTCCACGGACCAGGAGGAGCCAGAGAGCCAGACTGGGTCAGCAGCCGAGGAGTGGTCGGAGGGACCCAGTGGCACGGAGGGCGAGGGGAGCCACACCGAGGAGTCCTCAGCACCATCCACCTCAGCTGAGGACCAGAGCAACTCGGAGGATGACTCCCTTGTGGAGGCGGGTGTCAGCAGCCACCACACCCCAGCTAGTGTTGCTGTCCCCGCCACCACCAGCACCACCACCGCCCTCCCATCGGCTCCCATTCCCCAGGTCCGTGGAGGCTCCCATGTTCGGGAGCGTGTCTCCTTTGGCCCAGGCACCGCACCCCCTGCCCCTGTGTCCCCTGCTGCCCTGAGTGAGGAGTCTGTGTACCTCCTTCGCCAGCTCCATGTAGGGCAGACAGCCATGCTGAGTGTCCTCCATGCGCACACCGCACTGTTGACTCAGCTGGTGTCATTCATGGAGGGCATCTCATCGGGCATGTCTGACCTACAGAGGGGCAACAGGTCCATGGACTCCTCCCTGACGGCAGCAGTGTCCCTCCTCAGACAGTCCCTCACCCCTCCTGCCTCTGCTCCATCCACACTCCCCAGCACCTTACCCGTCCCAAGCACACACACACCGGCACAGGCACACACCAGCACACACACGTCCAGCACACAGACACACACGCCACAAACAAAACGCACACGCACGCACAGTCAGGGGACTGAAACCAGACTCACAGGGGATGGGGCCCTGGTACACACACACGCATCCACGGGCACTGCGCAGTCCTCAGTTGCCTCTCCCTCCAAAGCACCCTCCCTTGCCTCACCTGCAACCCCAAAGACCCAGCGCCTCTTCCTCAGTGACCTCGGCCTCTTCCCCTCCGATCCAGCTGCCCCAGCATCCAGGGTGAAGAGGAAGCCCCCACACGGAGCAGAGTGCCCCTCGCCCCCGGACACCGTCCCCCAGGCGCAGACAGACTGAGGCCCCCACCCGCAATTCCCCCGGAGTGCTAAGAGCAAGACCCCGCCGCCGCCCTGCAGCTCAAGCACCAGGTCTCCTTCCTCCATCCCTCAGGCCCCCACTCCACAGGTGCCCCCACCACACCCTGCCCCAGGTTCCCCCACCCACAGATATACCATCCCCAAGAGGCTCCGGCCTTCTCCCCCTGCCACTTGCTCTCCCGGCACCACACCCCCCGCTGCGCTTGTCTGTGCCACTGATGTGGTGAGGGTGTCCTCCCCCTCTGTCCAGCCCACCTTGCCTGTTCCCCATTCTCCTCCCCTGGTGGTAGGCACTGCAGTGGAGTCCACTACCACCCTGTCTGACTTGGGCACTGCAGTGGCGGACCTGTCCACTCCATCTGCAGGGTCCACTGCAGTCGTGCCGGCACCCACAACATCTGAGCCATGCCCCCAGTTGTGCCGGCACACACCATGTCAGACACCTCCACTGCAGTTGTCAGTGGCTCTCCAGCACCCACCACCCCTTCCCTGCTTCCTCCTGGTGAGCCCTGATCCTGTCCCTGCGGTGCCTGGCCTACCCCCGGTTGCCCCTCCTGGTGGATTGTCCCTGGTTTTGTGCAGGCATGTGTAGGGTGGCATCTGCCACTGTCACCCACTTGTGACTTTGTTGATGGACTGGCCATTGGCCTTTGTTTATGTTCTACCGGACTTCTACTTTTAATGCCACATATGCTGAATAAAGCAACTTTCTGTTCTCTAGTGCTTTTGCTTCTGATGTACATGATGTTGATGATGCTAACCATGCCCTTGCTGCAGTGATGGTGATATTTGGTCTCATGATAATGAAGTGTTACTGTGCAGGAACCCATGTGGTCCAGGGGGAATGTGTCCTATCCTGTGGTGTATCCATGTCATCCATAGCAGCATCTGAGGGTGTCATGTGTTCAGTATTTGGCAATGGGATTTCCTACTTAGATTGGCTATTTCACATCTGTGGCTTCCACCCCTGCACATCTGTTGTGCCTGCCATTGTTCAATTCATCTACTTCCCTGACCGTGTGGCCATCACCACTGGACATGCAGGTTTGGGCATCAATGGGGAAGGACTCATCTGTGTTGTCAGTGCAACATTGCTATACAAGTGTGTTGGATCTGTGCTGATGATTCTGTTGGCACTTCCATGACCAGGCTGATGTGACGGGAGCCCTCATTTGGTGCTAATTGTTGATTGTGTGACCAAGTGCTCAGCTGACATGGTGGGGCCCTACTGAGGCAACATATGGCACAGCTTTCCTCACACAGGAGTGGAGTCCCCTCATGGCAGTGTGTACTCCTGTGACATTGCCTGCGCCCAAGGTGTGTGTTGTATGTGCATGTCTGTGTGTTCACTTCCGTTTAGCTGTGCATGCTGTGATCCCTAGTGTTGTACCTGTTTGTGATGCTAGCTGAGTTGAGCTATGTTCCCCCAAAGTCTTCTCCCTGGGTTCTCTGTGATGTGGGTGCATGGCACATTACTGGTCATCAGGGTGTCACCCATAGGTGTGCTTGCTGTCAGGGCTGAGTTTGTGTGCAGACGCAGATGGGTCACAGTCAGGTTTCCCCTTGGCACTTGTTGTTTGCCCCTGTCATGTGATTTCCAGTTTGTGTTATCTTTCAGTGATTGTGACACGTTGTGTGTGTGACTGCTGGCACTTCTCAGGGTCCGGGCTGCAATGTTAGTTGTTGTCTATGTGTGTTCTTTGTGGGTGACCTTGGCTTCTTCATTGGTGTGTGACTGTGGCTGTGATCCCATTGGTGGGTGTGGTATTGCCGTCATGTCCATGTACGCCGTAGTGTGCAGTGTGTCAGACATTCAGGAGTCTTGTTGAGTGTCCATGTGTGATGTGTTTCTGCACCTTGGTTCCCACCCACCACCCTGGAATAGTCATGGGTGCATGTGCAATGTCACCAGTGCATGTGTGCTTCACTGCTGCACATTGTTGGAGGTCGAGGGTGTGGTGTTGAGTGTGTGCAGATGAGAGTTGTTGCCCGGCTAGGCCCCTGCCTCCATGTTGGCCTTGGCTTACTGGCCATGCTGTTTGATTTGTGCTTGTGTAGGTGTGATGGTAGTTAGTTGCTCAGTACACATGACTGTGGTTCACAGTGTGAACCACATTTGGCTTTGTCATCACAGTGGGATTGTAATGCAGCCCAGGGTCACCACATTGTGGGGGCCCCGGGGGTGGTGCTGTGGTGTGTCTGTGTCTTGCTGTGTCAGTTGCTGTCCCTACGTGCCTGTGTGACATGTGTGATTTGTGCTCCCTCTCATCTGACAATGCCTGCTTGCCCACATAGGGGATTTGGATCCATGAGTTACCTTTGTGTGGCACTGTATGCACATCTGTATGATTGGTATTCAGGTCTCCTCATGTGTTGTGTGGTTGCCTGGGGACACTGGCACCCCCCTCACCTGTTGTGTATGATGTGCAGTGTGGGTCTGCCTGTTTGTGTTTGTGCATCTGCACCACTGCATTGGCATATCTTGGGTGTGCCATTGGCTGTATGTAGTTTGGTGGGTTTCCCCTGCTGTCCCTGGGACTCCTAGGTCATCGGTCAGCACAATGATCATGGTTTGTGTGTCCCATTGCTGCCATGGTATGGTATCTGTTCACCTCACATCTGCAGTCTCCACAGGGTATCTGCATGTGTGTGCCCATTGGTGCAAATATGTGGGTCTGCATTCTGATGGTCACTTCTGTCATTGTGTCATTGATGATTGTTGACGGTGTCAGCCCCCATGGGTGTTGTTTGTCTGCACATGGCCAAAGTTATGTCTTATTTGCACTGCAGGATTTGGCTCCCCCAATTTATGTTGCAATGGGACACATACACTACTTTGCCACTGATGTGTTTGTTGTTCTGTGACCAGGAATCATCCATGCAGTTTGGCAGTTGCACCTCTTTCTTTGTCAACACTTACCTTTTGGTCACTGTGATGATGGGGGTTTGGACCCCATTGCCACAATGTTCAAAGTGTGCTTCAGCTATGGACCCCACACTTACATTTTGGTCACTGTGATGATGGGGGTTTGGACCCCATTGCCACAATGTTCAAAATGTGCTTCAGCTATGGACCCCACACTTACATTTTGGTCACTGTGATGATGGGGGTTTGGACCCCATTGCCACATTGTTCAAAGTGTGCTTCAGCTATGGACCCCACACTTACATTTTGGTCACTGTGATGATGGGGGTTTGGACCCCATTGCCACAATGGTCATGGCCTGCTTGCATTGTGGGTGCCACACACATATATGTGTGGCACATGTGCTAGGGGGTCACATTGTATGTTCAAAGTTATGTTCGGTGTTGTACGCATTTGACACAGTCTACACATGCTTGTCATGGTGTTGGGGGATGTCTTCTTCTTGCATTCCCTAGGTTGTGGTGTGCTGGTTGTGTCATGCATTGTCCATCCTATGAGTGGGGGTGGTAGTAGTGGTAGTCATCCAGCCCCCCTGGGTGAGGGTGGTAGTAGTGGTAGGCATCCTGCCCCCTGGCTCAGGGTGGTAGTAGTGGTAGGCATCCAGCCCCCCTGGCTAAGGGTGGTAGTAGTGGTAGGCATCCTGCCCCCCTGGCTCAGGGTGGTAGTAGTGGTAGGCATCCAGCCCCCCTGGGTGAGGGTGGTAGTAGTGGTAGGCATCCTGCCCCCCTGGCTAAGGGTGGTAGTAGTGGTAGGCATCCAGCCCCCTGGGTGAGGGTGGTAGTAGTGGTAGGCATCCTGCCCCCCTGGCTCAGGGTGGTAGTGGTGGTAGGCATCCAGCCCCCTGGCTAAGGGTGGTAGTAGTGGTAGGCATCCAGCCCCTCTGGGTGAGGGTGGTAGTAGTGGTAGGCATCCAGCCCCCCCTGGGTGAGGGTGTTAGTAGGGGTAGGCATTCAGCCCCCCCTGGTTGAGGGTGGTAGTAGTGGTAGGCATCCTGCCCCCCCTGGCTCAGGGTGGTAGTAGTGGTAGGCATCCAGCCCCCCCTGGCTAAGGGTGGTAGTAGTGGTAGGCATCCTGCCCCCCCTGGCTCAGGGTGGTAGTAGTGGTAGGCATCCACCCCCCCCTGGCTAAGGGTGGTAGTAGTGGTAGGCATCCTGCCCCCCCTGGCTAAGGGTGGTGGTAGGCATCCAGCCCCCCCTGGGTGAGGGTGGTAGTAGTGGTGGGCAACCAGCCCCCTGGCTAAGGGTGGTAGTAGTGGTAGGCATCCAGCTCCCCTGGGTGAGGGTGGTAGTAGTGGTAGGCATCCTGCCCCCTGGCTAAGGGTGGTGGTAGGCATCCAGCCCCCTGGGTGAGGGTGGTAGTAGTGGTGGGCATCCAGCCCCCCTGGCTAAGGGTGGTAGTAGTGGTAGGCATCCAGCCCCCCTGGGTGAGGGTGGTAGTAGTGGTAGGCATCCTGCCCCCCTGGATAAGGGTGGTAGTAGTGGTAGGCATCCAGCCCCCCTGGGTGAGGGTGGTAGTAGTGGTAGGCATCCAGCCCCCTGGGTGAGGGTGGTAGTAGTGGTAGGCATCCTGCCCCCTAGCTAAGGGTGGTAGTAGTGGTAGGCATCCTGCCCCCTGGCTCAGGGTGGTAGTAGTGGTAGGCATCCAGCCCCCTGGGTGAGGGTGGTAGTTGTGGTAGGCATCCAGCCCCCTGGCTAAGGGTAGTAGTAGTGGTAGGCATCCTGCCCCCCCTGGCTAAGGGTGGTAGTAGTGGTAGGCATCCAGCCTCCCCTGGGTGAGGGTGGTAGAAGTGGTAGGCATCCTGCCCCCTGGCTAAGGGTGGTAGTAGTGGTAGGCATCCAGCCCCCTGGGTGAGGGTGGTAGTAGTGGTAGGCATCCAGCCCCCCTGGGTGAGGGTGGTAGTTGTGGTAGGCATCCAGCCCCCTGGGTGAGGGTGGTAGTAGTGGTAGGCATCCAGCCCCCTGGGTGAGGGTGGTAGTTGTGGTAGGCATCCAGCCCCCCTGGCTAAGGGTGGTAGTAGTGGTAGGCATCCAGCCCCCCTGGGTAGGGGAGGTGGTGCGCATTCAGGCCCCTGTGTGCATATGTGGCATTGGTGATGGGCATCCCGCCCCTATGGTGCTGCTGTTGCTGGTGTAAGTATATTCTGCATCCCTCTGTGTGTGTGTGATGTGTCGTGTACGTGTTGTATGTGTTTTGTGGTTGGTGTCTGGCTTACCTTCTGCACCGTACGCGTCCGTGCCTGTTCCGGTAGTAAATGTAGAATATCGGTATGATCGGGACGAAGGGATTCATGGTTGGTTCGTGTCGTTCGTCCTTCTCGTTGCTTCGCGTCGTCCTCGTCGCTTCGCCTCGTCCTCGTCGCTTTGCGTCGTCCTCGTCGCTGCCGTGTTCATCTCGGAGCCGTGGATCGTGTTGTGGCGCGAATCGGAGCTTATGTGCGCCTCTCCCGGATGCTTTGACGTGCCGTGCGTAGCGACGGGTTCGGCGCGTACGGAAAGCGCATCATACTCGTTCGGCCGGACGGAGCTGCATTTTGGCTTCCGTGCGACTCGATTCAGCGTTTCCGGATTCGCCTCGGTCGGGGAACAGGACCTGGTTTGGGTGAGTACGGCTCGGCCGGATTCTTTGCTGTTGTGCGCATCGTACTTACTCGTTCGGTGTGCTGTACGGATCGGTCAGGAAACAGGCTTTCGCATGGCTTTTTTCCCGACCGAATGGTGTTGGGTACGCCTCCGACCGAGATCGGAATCGGCCCCATAATGTTTAACTTTCATTAGATGCGGTGTCAGCTTTATAGTGTTTGCAGTTTATGTTCTTTGTTTTTTCTATGTTGGGGCAGCCCTCGCCGTCTGCGCCTCCAGTAGCGGCCCGTGGTGGGAGTGCTGCCGGGCGCTGACGTGGGGCGGGGGAGCAGCAGGTTGGGGGGTAGTAAACTACGGATTACGGCCGATTAGTGGTAAGTAAACATATAAATAAATAAAACAAACTTCGTTGCGCACGCTGCATCGCCAAATGCAATGCAGCACCAAATGCGATGCAGCGCGCAACGAAATTCGTTTTATTTATTTATATGTTTATTTACCTCTAATCGGCCGTAATCCGTAGTTTACTACCCCCCACCCTACCCCTCCCCCGCCCCACGTCAGCGCCCGGCACCACTCCCACCACGGGCCGCTGCAGCGCCTCTGCAGCACACATGGCACTACCTCAACTCTGGTTGCAGCCAGTGCTCCTGCAGCGAGCTAGCTGCCCAGCACCCGCCTTCGCCACTTTCAGACTCGCAGCTCAGCAAACGGATTCTGCAAACACACCTTCTATTTGACATTAACCCCTTGACCGCGATCGGAATTCCGCTCGTATGCTGGACATTCCGATCGCGGGTGGGGTCGTGACGAGCTCAGCTCGTCATGCGCACAGCGCGTCCGCGCAGCATGACGAGCTGAGCTCGTCACGAGCACGGAAGGGGTTAAATCATCTGTTCAAAAGGTTACAGTCAGTTTATTTCAGGCTGGCCGTGTTAAATAAGCCGGCTGTTCTCCCAATTGTAAATCTGACCATGACTAGTTTTGACCGCCTTGCAAATCTTGGTTTGCAGTAATGAGAGTTGGGACATGCTTGCATTTTGGGGAGCTGCTACGTTTTACCCTCTCCTGAGAGTGCACAGATAAGCAGGTGCGTCATCGCATGCTCTCGATGACACCTTGCACAATTCTGTCCAGAGTTTCATTTTAACGTGGTCGTTTACGTTGCAGCCTTCCAAACAATGTCGTTTTTATTTAAACTACTTACTAAAATACGGATATATCTTTACTTGTTTTACTGGTATGTTATGCATTGATTAGGTAAGATATTCTCAAATAGCACATAGTAAGAATTCTCAATTAATAAATACGTAATAGCTTTTTTTTAAACCGGCACTATAAATAACAATACCCTGTGAATCTTTATATATCGGATGCGATAAATGAAAAATAAGAATGCTGACCCGAAAGTAGCAAACGTCGATTTTCGTGCTTGCAGGCACTAAAATCCTCAAGTCCAATTATCTAAAAGGCATTTTTCATCCGTTACATTTCTGCAGGCTTGACCGGCCTTAATTTGTCAGGTGAAAAACCGAACATTGAACTTTACGGACAAACGTATAATTAGGACATATGTGCAAACAGAGGTTTGCTCTCTGGCCTGTCCCTTCAATTAAGAAAATCCCCCTGCTTCCCTGTTCTTTTTTGAGGCACAACTTATAAACACCTCAGACAGACACGCGCATGGCTGTGGGAATCCTCAATGCATCAGACATTTCAGTTATCTGCATCCTTGAATTTGTTGACAGTCCTCAACAATTTGACAGCGTTGGAGAAGAGTGATTGCATTTCTGCGCTTAAGTGCAGCAGGTGTAGTGCAAACAAGCTATCAATCCCCCGTGTGTAAAGTCAGCTTCAGAAATTAAGAAAAAACATCAAGTGGTAACTTCAGAATAAATCTGTACAGTTGTGTGATAAACTAAATAAACTATGTCAAGGAGTCTTTGACTCTGAGTTTTGGATAAAAAGGAAAATTCATAAAAAGCGAGTCTTGCATTCTATAGCCACGACTGTGCAATGCTTATGCCCTTTTGAGATGGAGACCTCAGGGGACCTTGAGGTCTGCTTGGGTTTGAGCAGAGAGCAGAAAATGATGCACTGTTGTATTTTGTATATTGGTCAGGAAAATGCAAATAAGAAACGGGGGTATCAAAGATTGGACTGCAAAAAGAAGAGGGAAAACCAGAAGAGTAACTTGCTCCATCTAGGCTCCCAGGTTTTGGACCAACATCCCCATCAACATCAGAACTGTTCCAATCCTGCTACAGCACAGAAATGATCTGAAAATCTACCCCTTCAGTAAATATAGGCTTTGCTACCCTCGAACATTCTGCTTGACTGTAAACAATCCTGAATCTTAACTCAGGACTCCCACCCTTACTCAAAACTCCATTGCACTGCAGCTAGTGTTGCGCTTTATATATACCTATGCATGCATACATACATACATACATACATGCATACACATGCAAAACTAAAGAAAAATGAAAAAGATACATTTCTAACTGAAAGGTATTTATCTTTATTTTATGCACTCACATGAAGCAAGTGGCATGGGCCATTGGTCTCTCCATTCAGATATGGCTTTAACACCCCCTCCCTTTAATTTTAGGGCATTATTACCTTATTAATTTAACCAATCCTTCGATATTTGGCATTTTCCACACAGATGGTCCTCGATTGGAGACGGAAAATGCTACTTACCCAGTATGCATCTGTTCTTGGCATATAGAGCTGTAGAGTCATATGCTTTAGCATAGATCGCCATCTGGTGTTGGGTCCGGATGTTTGCACTTTGTTTTTGTTCGAAGAAGTCTTTGTAGTCACAAGGCAGATGACTCCTTCTTTCGGTGATAGTGCGCATGGGCATCGACTCCATCCCCAGGTTGTTTTGCCGTAAGGGTGATGATGGAGTTAGTAAGAGTAGAAAGATGTCCATGTATATTGTATCTAAGTAAGATAATACTGCAACAGATAAAGTTACCCGGGGAGGCGGGTGGGCGCATATGACTCTAGAGCTCTATATGCCAAGAACAGATGCATACTGGGTAAGTAGCATTTTCCGTTCGAGGCATATGAGCTGTAGATCATATGCTTTAGCATAGACTATACAGCAGTTACTCCCAAGCGGTGGCTAACCGGTATCTGTTGCAGTGGTCTGAAATAGTGTTCTTAAAACAGCCTGGCCCACACTAGCTTGTTGTTTCGCTAATACATCCACACAATAGTGTTTTGTGAATGTGTGTGGTGTAGACCATGCTGCAGCTTTGCAAATATCATCTAAGGGTATGTTCCCTAAGAATGCCATGGAAGCCCCTAATTTGCGTGTAGAGTGTGCTCTAGGGGAATTGTTAATGTGCGTTTAGCTTTAAGGTAGCATATTTGTATGCACTTAACTATCCACCGTGCAATACCTGCTTTTGATATAGGATTGCCTTTATGCGGTGGTGAAAAAGCAACAAAAAGTTGCTTGGTTTTCCTAAAAGATTTTTCTTTCAATGTAATAAAGTAATGCTCTCTTAACATCTAATGTGTGAAGAGCACGTTCTGCCACTGAGTCTGGTTGAGGAAAAAACACGGGTAACTCAACAGACTGGTTGAGATGAAAGGCAGAAATAACTTTGGGTAAAAATTTGGGGTTAGTCCTAAGAACCACTTTATTTTGGTGAATTTGTAAAAAAGGTTCTTGTCTGGTTAGTGCCTGGAGCTCACCAACTCTCTGAAGAGATGTGATGGCTATGAGGAAGGCTACCTTCCAAGTTAGAAATTGTAGTTCACATTTGAGCAATGGCTCAAATGGTGGGCCCATGAGTCTTGTCAGGACTATATTAAGATTCCACACAGGAGAAGGTGGAAGTCTAGGAGGAATGATTCTCTTGAGTCCTTCCATAAAGGCTTTGATAGCGGGTACACGAAACAAGGACAAGTGTTGTCTGTTTTGTAGGTAAGCCGTTATTGCAGCAAGATGCAGTCTTATTGATGTATATGCTAAATTAGCCAGCAGTAGGTGTAACAGGTAGCAAATGATGTTTTGAATTGAAGCATCAAGCGGATTGATTTGATTGTTATTACAATAAATGACAAATCGTTTCCATTTTGCTGCATAGCATGCTCTTGTGGTAGGGCGTCTAGCCTCTTTAAAGACGTTCATGCAGTCTGGCAGGAGATTACGGTAGCCAAACTCTATGATTTCAGGTGCCAGATCGCAAGGTTGAGTTGACTGGGATCTGGATGCCTTATCTCTCTATGGTTCTGAGTGAGAAGCTTGGGGGAGAGGTGTAGTTTTTGATGAGGAACTACTGATAGATCCAACAGGGTTGTGAACCAGGGTTGTCGAGCCCATGTGGGAGCAACAAGGATCATTGTGAGGGAATGTTGCTTGAGCTTCCGAACCACTAATGGAATTAGCGGGAGAGGTGGAAAAGCATAAGCAAATATCCCAGACCAATTGATCCATAGCGCATTGCCTTTGGACATTGGGTGTGGATAACTGGACGCGAAGTTTGGGCATTTTGCGTTGAGGTGTGTGGCGAATAGATCTATCTCTGGGTTGCCCCACATTTGAAAGAATGGGAGAAGAACTTGAGGGTGTAGTTCCCATTTGTGGATCTGTTGTCTTTGACGACTGAGCAGATCTGCAATTTGATTGTTTACTCCTGGGAGGTGTTCGGCAAGGAGATATATTTTTTGAGGTATGGCCCATCTCCATATGCTTTGAGCTAGGTGTGAAAGCTGTAGAGAATGTGTCCCCCCTGTTTTTGTATGTAGTAAATTGCTGTCATGTTGTCTGTACGAACTAGGACAACTTTGCCTACTAGATGTATCTGAAAAGCTTTCAATGCTAGAAAAATTGCTAGCAGCTCCAGATGGTTTATGTGGAGTTGTTTTTGTTGTAGAGTCCACATGCCCTGAATGGTATGTTTTTGAAGATGAGCTTCCCAACCAGTGAGGGAAGCGTCTACTGTGAGCACTATCTGTGGAACCGGGTCGATGAATGGCCGCCCCTTGGAAAGGTTTTGTGTATTCCACCACTGCAGAGAGCGATGAGTGCGGCCGTCCACCAACACCAGATCGGTCAACTGACCTTGAGCCTGGTTCCACTGACGTGCTAAGCACTCCTATAGGGGACGCATTTGGAGTCTTGCGTAGGGAACAATTAGAATGCAAGACGCCATCATTCCGATCAACTGCATAAACACTCGGGCTGGTAGTGAGTGCTGCGGTTGAAATTGTGATATTAGGGTTTGCATGTTGCGTATTCTGACTGGGTTGGGGTACGCTAGAGCTTTGCAAGTGTCTATTATGGCTCCTAGGTACGCTTGCGTGTTGGAGGGTTGAAGATGAGACTTGGTGAGGTTGACAGTGAATCCCAAGTCGTGAAGCAGCTGAACTGTTTTGTGAGTGTGGTGAATGCAGCTGTGTTGCGACTTTGCTTTTATTAGCCAGTCGTCTAAGTAAGGGAAGACGTGAATGTTTTGTCTTCTTAAATGAGCTGCGACTACTGCTAGACACTTGGTGAAGACTCTTGGTGCTGTAGTTACCCCGAATGGGAGGACTTTGAACTGGTAATGTTGTCCGTCCACCACGAACCTGAGATATTTCCTGTGAGCTGGGTGAATGGGAATATGGAAGTAGGCGTCCTTTAAATCTAGAGTGGAAAGGAAGTCGCTTTGCTGGAGCAATGGGAGCACCTGTTGAAGGGTGATCATGTGAAAGTGGTCTGATTGAATGTAGAGCTTTAGTTGTCTGAGGTCCAGTATGGGCCTGAGGGAGCCAGTCTTTTTGGAATCAAGAAGTATAGGGAGTACACTCCCGTCCCTTGATAACGTAATGGGAGCGGGTCTATTGCATGTTTGTCTAACAGAGAGAGGACCTCTTGTTTTAACAGGGTGAGATGTTCTGGTGACATTGCACGCTGTCTCAGAAGGATTGTTGGTGGAGTGCTGGTAAGTTCCAGGCAATAACCATGTTGGATAATTTGTATTACCCACTTGTCTGAGGTGATTGAATGCCAGACAGGTAGGAACTGTGAAAGATGTCCCCCGACAGGAGTGGAGTGATCGGGGGGTAGTGGAGGGAAGTCACTGTTTATTGGCAGGAGAAGTGCGGGTGAAATTACCTCTGCCTCTTCCCTTGTTATTATTTCCTCTGTAACCTCCTCGAAAATAGCCTCTGGAGGAGTTAGATTGGTTGTTCCCTTTGTAAGAGGAGGAGGGATTTTCTGACGACAATGTTTTTGAGCCCCCCCTGTAAAAGGAGCGACGAAAGGAACCCCTGCTAGAAGGTAATTGTAGGGCTCCCATGGATTTAGCAGTTTCGGTGTCTATCTTCATTTTTTCTAATGAAGTATCTACTGTTGGCTCGAAAAGATGCTCTTTATCAAAGGGCTGATTAAGTATGGAGGATTGTACCTCCTGCTTGAATCCAGAGATTCGAAGCCAAGCGTGTCTCCACAACAGTATGCTAGTGTTAATAGCACAAAAAGCTGTGTTCGCTGCATCTAGTGCGCATTTTATGGAAGTGTTGGTGATGAGCTTCCCTTCCTGAATGAGGTCGTTAGCCTTAGTTTTATATTCCTCTGGCAAATGTTGCACGAGTTTTTCCAACTTATCATAGTGGGCCCTGTCGTAGCGTGCTAACAGAGTCTGAGCATTGGCAATACGCCAATAATTGGCGGCCTGTGAAGCTACTCTCTTGCCAGAGGCATCAATAAGTTTAGACTCCTTATCAGGAGGAGGTGCGTCGCCTGTAGTTTGAGAGTTAGCTCTCTTGCGGGCGTTAGATACAACAAGAGAGTCTAACGGTAACTGGCCTTTTATGTATACAGGGTCTGTAGGAGCAGGCTTATATTTTGGATCCACCCTAGGTGTCAGTATTCTGGCTCTAACTGGGTCTTTAAATACCTCATCTGTATGTTTTAACATGCCCTTCAGCATGGGTAAAGTGTTAGTAGACCTCAGTGAGTGTGTGAATGTTTCTACAAGGAAATCCTCTTCTAGAGGGTCTGTATGTAGTTCCACCCCATGATATTGGGCAGCCCTGTTGATAAGTTGTGTAAAGCCAATGTTGTCATCAGGTGGGGAAGGTCTGGAGAGATTCACGTCAGGGTCATTAGGATGATCTGGATCCTTATCATAATCATCCCAGAGATCAGTGTCATGTGGTATGTCCGGATCTTGTGGGGTATGATGATCGTCATCCCCATTCCCATCCCCATCCCCAAAATCATCATCCTGAGAGTCAGGTGACATTGGAGGTGGTGAATTTGAAGGTGTAATGTGTAAATTGGGAATAGGAGGAGGAGAGGGAGGTATATAAGAGGGAGAAGGGTTAGTACCCATATCTCTTTTTTTCTTCATAGGTATAGGGACATCTTGTGGGAGGTCTAACTTCCGTTTTTGGGAAGAGTAGCCAGAAGGTGTCCAGTTTTGGATCAATACTAAGTCTTTTTGTCTTGGATCCAGAGGTGTGTCTTCGGATGGAAGTTCCTTGGAAGGAGTATCTGTTCCTTTAGGAGTGGATTTCGGTATAGAAGATTTGGGCTCAGTGTCTTTGGGTGCCGAGTGTTTGGAATCCGAATGCTTAGTTTTCGCCGGTTTAGGTTGTGGAGTTTTCGGAGTGGTATGTTTCGGCTCTGAACTTTTCGGCGTGAAGGGTGTCGGCTCCAAGCTTTTAGGTGTGGAGCGTTTCGGCTCCGAGGCTTTACGCTTGGAGGATTTCGGTTCCACATCTTTTGTTTTGGAGGGTTTCGACTCCGAGGTTTTCGGTGTCGAAAGTGTCTTCGGTGCCGACGGTGTGGGAAGTGGCACATGTTTCTTCTTATGTTTCGGTGCTGAAGGCTTTGGTTCGGCACGGGAATGGGGCCGGCTTGAGCCCGAGCCGGAAGGCTTGTGTTTGTTTCATAGCCGGGCTGGAGGGCGGGGCATCTGAAACTTTTTCACGGTGTCGACTGGAGCCCGAGGGCGAGGGTGATACCGGAGCCTTATCTTTTGTTTGAGTGGGCACATGGGGATCTGTACTCACGGTACGTTGACCCGGAGTGACGTTCAGGTCTTCCTCCATGTCGGAGTCAGCTTTGGACACGGAGACCAGTTCTTCTTCTTCTTCGGCTTCTGCGGCAGGACAGTGTTCTTCTTCTTCACCGAAGATGTCCGGTACGGAGCCGCTGCCTCGTGGCGTCGAGCCCGACGATCACGGATGGTCTTCTTCGATCGGAATAATCGACACGCTTCGCAGGATTTTTCTTCGTGTTCCGGGGATAAGCACAGGTTGCAGACCTCGTGCAAGTCGGTGCGTGGAAACTTAGCACGACACCCGGGACATAGCTTGAACGGAGTCCGTTCCATTTACTGCTGGCGTGGTCGGCACGGGTAGGCACGCGTGGAATGGGAAACTGCGATCGAAAGACAATAGCGTTGAGGGTAGAGGATTGCGCGTCGAAGGGGTTCGAAAACGATACCGAACCGGAGAGCAGCAATACACATCCGAACCCGATGGCGGAAAAAAACAATCTGGGGATGGAGTCGATGCCCATGTGCACTATCACCGAAAGGAGGAGTCATCTACCTTGTGACTACAAAGACTTCTTCGAACAAATACAAAGTGCAAACATCCGGACCCAACACCAGATGGCGATCTATGCTAAAGCATATGATCTACAGCTCATAAGCCTCGAACACACTGTTTCGCTTCCCTGCATCCCTGTGGAACCGCTACTGGCCCCCAGCTGCAGAAAATATGCTGCATGGCTAAATACTTATAAGGCCCCAAAGGCGAGACCGATTGCATTGCAAATGCTTGTTTTATGTATGGAATGTGCGTGTGAGTTTAAGGTACTCCACCTCTCTGTAAATCTGTGTGGTATTGTTTTAAACCGTAATGGAACATTTTTCCGTATCCTCATACATAAGTAATTACAGGCTACAGGGCGTGACATTTCTCACACGTCGACAAGTAATCGTGCAAGGAGCGCGGGCTGTAGTCTCGGCGTCGATTCACCACCCTGTGATTCTGAATAGTATTTGTCTCTTCATAGCATAACAAACCCTCAGAGATCAGGAACTCTACACATCCTTACCAAGCTCAAAATCCTACGGATTCTGCACATATATCAGAGGTCCCGATTCGAAAACTACTATCTGTTGCAGATGTCATTTTTATCTCCTTACAGACAGCATGGTGGCATGTCACTGTAAAAATATAAATCGGTAATTCTAGCACATCTAGTATCAAAATGGGGTGTTAGCTTCCGTCCAGCCAATGACTAGTGTTAAAAACATATTAACGAATCCGAAGGCAGCATTTACGAAAGACAATGACACAAGCCAATTAAAAATATGGGCGGACAGTGGGCGTGGCTTCTCTCCCATACTCACTACAGCAGTCTCGCAGAGCGAGCAAGCGAATCAGCGCTGCCGCTTGGCTCGACCTAAAAAGCACAATCTTACAGGAAACAATAAACGTTTTACTTAATTATATATTTTTTCAGATGGGTTTGTGGCTCAATGTTAGTGTTAAGTACATCTCCACAACAGACTAAGTGTACCATTTTATATTTATTTAGACCTACAGCTATACACCCCCAACATCCAACCCGCCTTCCATCAGCCAGCACCCAGCAGTCCCATTACATCCCCTCATCCATAGAACCCAGGCTTATGTCATTAGCTGATGTGAGAGACCACAAAGACCAGACGCAACAATTACCTCTTCTCCTCATCTTCTGAGGTCACATTTTGTTTTCCCATACGACCACCCAGGTCGTGTCCTCAATGTTCTCAGTAAAACCCTAGATCCATTTTCAAGTTATTCAGTTCTGCCTAACAAGTTATTTCTAACCCAAAGTAACTTTTCTAATCAATCTAGTTCGATTGTTTAAGCCCCAAATGGAAATTAAGTTATTTTTCTCAAATAGCGAATTAGGAGCATGCAAAGTAAGCAAACCCTACACCCAGAAAAATAAAAACTTGATGGTGGTATGTTTGAATTATTCTCAGAAACTGTTAATTACTCTTGCAAACATTTCAATCAATCAATCAGGGAATTGTAAAGGGCGCTACTCACCCGTGAGGGACTCAAGGCTCAGGGGTGGGGGGAGTAAGCAGCTCCATTCAGTCGAACAGCCAGGTCTTGAGGGTCTTCCTGGAGATGTTCAGAGAGGGGGCGCGTCTGATGTCGATCGGAAGCTCGTTCCAGGTCCAGGCCGCGATGTAGGAGAAGGCTCTTCCTCCCATTCTGGCTCTGCGGATGCGTGGGGTTTCGGCGAGGGTGGCGGATCGGAGGTTTCTCTTGGGTACGTGGAAGGAGATTCTCTCGTTGAGGTATTGGGGTCTGGTATTGTGGAGGCATTTGAAAGCGTGGGTTAGTATCTTGAATGTTACTCTCTTCTTGACGGGAAGCCAGTGGAGGTCTTGCAGGTGTTGGGTGATGTGTTCTTGTCAAGGAATGCCGAGGACGAGTCTAGCTGCGGTGTTCTGTATGGTCTGGAGTTTGTGGAGCAGAGACTTGTTGATTCCGGCATAGAGGGCGTTTCCATAGTCCAGTCTGCTGGTTATGAGTGCGTGGATGACGGTTTTTCTTGATTCGGGGGGGATTCATTTGAAGGTCTTGCGAAGGATGCGGAGGGTGTTGAAGCAGGTGGAGGCGACAGCGTTGACCTGTCGGGTCATGGAGAGGGAGGAGTCGAGTACGATGCCGAGGTTCCGGGCATGGTCCGTGGGGGTGGGCGGGCTGCCGAGGGCAGTGGGCCACCAGGTGTTGTCCCAAGCGGTGGGGGAGGGTCCGAGGATCTCTGTCTTCTCTGAGTTGAGCTTCAGGCAGCTGCTGCTCATCCAGGATGCGACGTCCTTCATTCCTTCCTGGAAGCTGAGTCTGGTGGTGCCGGGATCCTTGGTGAGGGAGAGGATGAGCTGGGTGTCATCGGCGTAGGAGACTATGTTGAGTCCGTGTTGTCTGACGATGGCGGCGAGGGGGCCATGTAGATGTTGAAGAGCATAGGGCTGAGTGGCGATCCTTGAGGTACTCCGCAGTTGATCTCTGTGGGTTCGGAGAGGAAGGGTGGCAGTCTGATTCTTTGGGTCCTGCCGGTGAGGAAGGAGCAGAGCCATTTGAGGGCGGTTTCCCGTATGCCGGCGTCGTCGCGTCTGGCGGCGAGTGTGCGGTGGGAGACGGTGTCGAAGGCTGTGGAGAGGTCGAGTAGGATCAGGGCCATGGTGTGGCCTTGGTCGAGGAGGGTGCGGATGTCATCGGTGGCAGCGAGTAGGGCGGTCTCGGTGTGTGGTTGCGGCGGAATCCGGATTGGGAGGGGTCGAGGATGGAGTTCTCTTCGATGAATTTCGTTAGTTGGGCATTAACGGTCTTCTCTGTGACTTTGGCCGCGAAGGGGAGGAGGGAGATGGGTTGATAGTTTTTGAGGTCCAAAGGGTCTGCCGAGGGTTTCTTGAGCAGGGGTTTGACTTCTGCGCATTTCCAGTCGTCGGGGAAGGTGCTGGTTTCGAAGGTGGTGTTGATGGTGCGTCATAGTTCAGGTGCGATGACAGCGCTGGCTCTGTGGAAGAGCCAGAGTGCAGGGGTCCGTGGGTGCTCCTGAGTGGATGCCTATCATGATCGATTCAGTGTCTTTGGTGGTGGCTGGGGTCCAGGCGGAGATGATGGCTGGCATTGTTGGAGGGGGGAGTGGTTTCAGAGCCCGGTGTCCGTTCGTTGAAGTTGTCGCAGAGAGACTTGAGTTTCAGATGGAAGTAGGAGCTGAGCTTGTTGCAGAGGTCCTGGGAAGGGGTGATGTCTGTGGCCTCGCTGGGAGGTTTGGTGAATTCTTGGATGATGCTGAAGAGTTCCTTTGAGTTGCTGGCGTTGGCGGTGATCTCATTGGTGGTGATCTCGTTCTGGATAAAGGTTCGTTTGGTTGATCTGATGAGATGGTGGTGTTATGCAATGGCGTTCTTGTATATGGTGCGGTCTTCTGACGTTTTGCTGTTTCACCACTTCTTCTCGAGACATCTGCAGGTGCGCCTGGATTCTTGGAGATCGGTGGTGAACCAGGTGGCTTTCCTGGGGTGTTGTCTGTGGGAGTTGCAAAGGGGTGAGAATTCGTCAGCGCAGTTGGAGATCCATCTGTGTAGTTCTTTGGCTGCGAGGTTGGCATTGGTCGACGTGGAGGGGGCATCCCAGTTGAGGGTGGAGTTGAGGTGCTCCTCGGTGACCTTACTCCAGTTTCTTCGCGGTGGGCGTGGTGCAGGTTTGGGGAGGTGGGTTTGACGTGGAAGTGTACGCAGTGGTGGTCCGTCCAGAGGGGTTGTGTGGTGTGGCTGAAGTGGATGTTGTTACCCCCTGCGAAGATGGGGTCGAGGTTGTGTCCTGCCTTGTGGGGGGGATGATGAGCTGTTTTTGTCTGAGGTTGTCCAGGAGGGTGGAGGTGTTGGGATCGTTGAGTTTGTCGAGGTTGTCGAGGTGGAAGTTGAGGTCTCCGATGAGTATGTAGTCCGTGGAGGCGATGGCGTGTGGTGCGACGAGGTCGGCGATGGTAGTGATGAACGCAGTTTGAGGTCCCAGGGGTCTGTAGGCAATCGTGCCACGTAGGGTGGATCTGGGGCTGGTCTGTATCTAGAAATGGAGGTGCTCGGTGGTGGACGGGGAGTCGCTCGTGGTGGAGGTGGTGAGTCGGAGGGAGCTGGTTGTGTGCGATGGCGAGTTCTCCTCCTGGGCGGTCGGGCGGTCTTTCCTCTGGATCTTGTATCCATCAGGGATGGTGGTGGCGATGTCAGGGGAGGAGGTGGAGTTGGTCCAGGTTACCATGAAGAAGGCGACGTCAGGCGAGGTGATGTCGAGGAGGTCGCAGATCTCTACGGTGTGTCTGTGCAGGGAGCGCACGTTGAGGAGGATGCACCTCAGGGCTTCGGGGGTGCTGGTGTTCGGCGTGGTGGCATCGGTTGTGGGGGTTTAGAGGGTGGTGAAGGTTCGGCGGCAGTGTCGGCAGGAGAACTGGCCATGAGTGTATTTCGGTGCGGACAGATGGCAGTTTTTGTTTCTTCCGGGGTTGAGTGCGAGGAGGGCAGTAGCGTCATAGCGGTGGATGGTTGGAGATCTTGGGTCTCTGGCGCTGGTCGCGGTCGGGTAGCGGACGGGCGCAGACGGGCTTGCCATTGGCATGCTTTCGGCCCGCCAGCGGCATGCCCGCTGCGCGCAGCCGCGCGTCGGCCACCATTAAATAGGAGAGGGGGACGGAAGCTCAGCTGGGAGGTAGGAACGGCAGGTGGGAGGGGCCGCGGGGGAGCAGCGGCAGGAAAAGGGCGGCGAGAAAATGGGCACGGAGGAGAAAAACATGGGCACAGGCACAAAACGAAGAAGGGCAGAGCAGAAAGACAGAGTCTCAGACAAACAAGCACCAAAATAACCATAAAAATACACTGAAGACAGACAAAAGACACAAAGACAAAACGGGCACAAAAAGGCAGACAGACAACAGTGGAACAGCAGAAGAGCAAGGCTCTCCCACTGGACAACCAGGGATGAGGCACAGGCAGGAGCCTGCGGGTGGAGGAGGGCCTCGAACACCTACCAGACACCTCTCTGCGGCAGCGGCACAACAGCAGAGCTGCTGTGGGAGCAGGTCTCTGACCAGGAGGTCAGAGGTCTAGCTTGCTCACCCTCGCAGGGGCTGCCATTAAATAGGGGAGGGGAGGGGGAGCGAAAAGCACAGCTGGGAGGCGGGAGCGGCAGGGGGAGGGGCTGTGGGGGAGCAGCAGTGGGAAAAGAGTGGCGAGAAAATGGACACGGAGGAGAAAAACATTTCAGGCCATCTTTTTTTTTTGCTCCCAGTGCTTCCAGTCACAGAGGCAAACCATCTGCAAATCATGTTTGGTCCAGTTCCACAGGGACCAGTCCAGCACTAATTGCCAGATTCCCACCAAAAAGAAATACAAGCAGCCCAACACTTGTTTTGCCCGGGTTGGGTGAGGTGCAGCTTGAGTCCCATGGCACACTTAGATATGGGGCCAATGTCTGGGTATACCCATGGCACTGATGCACTTACTGAAAGAAACAAAAATGTGATGGCCTGAATGCATGCTTTAAAAATACGGTTGATGGATAGGTACTCCACCATGAAGCTCCTCGGGCCTCCCGCCCTATGACCCCTTTCAGAAGCCCTGTTGCCCCATTCCAACCTCCTGCCTGTCACCCATTCCCACTCTAATGGCAGAAATGTGTCTACCTGAACCACTGGGCCACCGCCGTGAAAGGAGTGCTGTGCTTGTTTCTTTCCCTCTCCAGATCCTGGGCTCAGTGAAACAGCAGGGCTGTCCTCAGCTCCAGCTGACACTGGCTGCTGGTAACTGGCTCTGCGACCACCCGAGGTCACCTCTGCAGTCACTTCTCTCTGGGTGCCATCTTTCACAAATGAACAGACGGCTGGCCAGTCCTATGAGTCCTGGTGCCTCACATCCAATCAAGAAGAATTGTAAAGTCAGCCAATCCACCCCAGCCACTGCAGGAATGGACAAAAATGAGCACATTCTGCCCGCTGGGATCCAAGTCTACTATGACTGCCAGAGGCTATTATCAACACATGCCTCCCTTCCTTATCTCCTTAAATTAAGTCACTGTGCTGGACGAAGTTTGCCATGATTCTCCCTTGCAAAGCTGAGAAGCACATACAACAATTGGACTGCTTCCACCAACCGACATGGACATCGCTGTCTTGCAAGATTTACCACTGCCTCACTGGGAGGAGGCAAGCAACTCATCTGCACTACCAGTGACAACACCAGGAGAACGCATGAATGGCCTTCTGTATCAAATCATAGGAACAAAAAAACTCTGTTTCAATCACCCTTCCTCAAATCGGAGTTGAAATTTCCATCTCTAGCATGAAAAGAGTCCTTCCGATCATCAGGCACCCGGCATCCAACCAGGAAGTTCTGAACACACTCTTTTCATTTGGGAACATACAACCATGCTCCAAGAGATGGTAACCCCAAGCACTGTGCACAAGAGCTTCTCTACTGTGTATTGACAAACCTCAAACACTAAAAATGTCACGATGAAAGCAAACACACAAACCCTCCAAGCTAACACCTACAAAAGTCCGAGCTAATATCACCAAGCCCAATCTCCCATATGTTTTTAAACTCTTTTGATTGAATTTGTACAGTTATACAGCAGGCATGAAGACCAGCACATTTGAACAGCGAAATACATTGCAAGTCGTTTTCACTTCTTACACTCTCAGACCTCAATAGCCCATCACCTTTCATCATCATTTACAACTGTGGCACTTAATTCCCCTCCGGATCTATTCCCTCGGTAGGAGGGGGAGACACAGATATTGCCACTATGAGCGTTCGATTTACCCCAAACCCGTTCCCACTTCCGGGGGCACCCCCTACTTTTATAGACCATGCACTAGTCCATGTCCCGTTCCCACTCCACTAGGATTGGTGACTCAGCTGCACACCATCTCCGGGCTATATTTCCTTTTGCAATGATGAAACCCATAGTGATCCAAAGTTGCTCCGTGCGGGTCATGACGGTTGCCTCCCATATGTTAAGTATGCATAGTTTAGGTGCTTGCTGAATGGCTCCACCACTGATGTCTATCCTACATGCAATTATTGCTTCCCAATATGCCTTGACAGCCGGGCAGTCCCAAAGTGTGTGGTAGAAGGTGCCGACCCCCCCCCACATACCCTCCTGCACCCTGCCTCATCACTCCGTCCCATTTTAACCAGGGTGACACAGGAAACGTATGATCTGTGAAGTATTTTTAGTTGAATTAGTTTCAGCCGCGATGATATGGCTACTTCACGTGGGGAGGATAACGCGTCGTGCCAGTCCTCTTCCTCCAATGAATGAATGAATGAAACAACATTTGTAAAGCGCATGGCTACCCGGAGGCATCCCAGCGCTGAGCAGGGCAGCTGAAACTACTTCGTGGTTATTTGGGGAAGAGCCATGTTTTCAAAGCCTTGCGGAAGGCCAGATGACTGGGTTCCTTTCGTATCTGAAGAGGGAGGGAATTCCAGAGTTTGGCAGCGTTATAAGAGAAGAGCCTACCACCACTTCTAGCCCTCTTAATTCTGGGAACCAAAGCCAGGTGGAGCTCATCTGAGCGCAGCCGCCTGTTAGCTCGATAGGGCTGGACCAGAGAGGATATGATGGCTGGTCCTTTCCCACTGATCAACTTGTGGGTAATACACAAGGCCTTAAAAAAGACTCTCTCTTGGACCGGGAGCCAATGGAGAGACTTCAAGGCCGGTTTAGCCGATTGCCGCCTCGGGATCCCCAAAAGAATCCTTGCGGCACAATTCTGCACAGTTTGAAGCTTTGCCAGGACTGAACATGGGGCGCCCAAATAAAGGGCGTTTCCGCAGTCCAGGCGCGACAGAATAAGCGCCTGGATCATAAGCTTTCTTGCTTGAAATGGTAGCAGAGGGAGCACTTTGCGAAGCATTCTTAGCATACCAAAGCAAGACGCCACAACCTTCCTAGCTTGGGTTTTGAAGCTGAGATCTGAGTCAAGCCAGAAACCTAAGCTCTTTATCTCTGGCTTAGGGGTGGGCGAAGGGCCCAGGCACACTGGCCACATAGTGTCAGCCTCAAAAAGAGAGGGATTGCCGAGGAGCATAAGCTCGGTCTTATCACCGTTCAATTTGAGGTGAGATTGTTTCATCCATCTTGTTACCTCTTCGAGGCAAGGACGGAGACGGATAGAGGCCCTGTCAGCATGGTTCAGAGCGACAACCAATTGGGTGTCATCTGCATATGTGACGATATGCACCCCAAAAGGAAGAACAATGTTAGCAAGAGGGGCCATATAGGCATTAAAAAGAGTAGGGCTCAGAGACGACCCCTGCGGGACCCCATAGTGTAGGGGCAGAGGGTCTGAGATGGCCTCACCCTCAAAGACTTGGAAGGATCTATCCTCCAGGAACGATTGCAGCCAGGTCAGAGCGGCTCCCGACACACCCAGGCTTCTGAGTCGTTCGACCAAGATACGGTGGCTAACCGTATCAAAGGCTACACTAAGGTCTAACAGAATCACAGCCAAAGAGCCTCCTGCGTCGAGGATTTTCCTAGAGTCTTCGACGACTGCTAGTAGGGCCGTTTCTGTTCCTTGACCCGAGGCGAAAGCCCGTTTGAGAAGGAATGCAGAAGATTAGAAGCCTCTAGGTGTCTAGATAGCACTGAGTTGACATGCTTCTCCGCGATTTTGCTGATCCCTGGAACATTGGATCCCTCCAATGTTCCTATATCTGCCTGCCAGCGCTTGCGGAGACACAGAAGTGGGTCAGGTAAGTTATTTATTATTTTCTGGTAAGTCAGGGAAATAGCCCTACGGTCCATATATTCTATCAGGAGTCTGTCCTCTAGTGGTGAGGCCTCCGGTATTTCCTCTTCAGCCTGAACTACAGCCCTTAGTGCATGCCTAATTTGTAAATATCTAAATATTTCACCCTCAGACAATTCGTATTCTTTCTGTAGGTCAGTAAATGAGAGTATTTTCCCTTTTGCCCACAGATCACCCACTTTTGATATGCCAATGCTATCCCATTTATTGAAGCCCTGGTAACAACCTAATCTCCCCAGTTGCCCTGCCTGTCAGAGGGGCATACTAAGTGACACTTTGTTGTCAGTCAGTCATATTAGCTTTATTCGACAATATTAGTCATCAAAGCAGATGTGCAAAACTTAAGAAGACACATGACCGTTAATTAATAGCACATTAAAATAGGTTATACTATAGCCTTATAGCCCGCTGCCGAGGGCTATACTGGCTGTTAAAGGCCCTGATCCCGAGTTATAGGCCCGAGCCGCAGGCGGGGCTATTATGAGGAGAGGGCCTTTAACAACCGGTATAGCCTGAGGCAGAAGAACTATAAGGCTATTAAAACATTCCACCCACTAAGGGTAGAATGTTCTAAATTAAAAATGGAGAAACAAAAAGACAAACATTGGAATGTTGGAGCGCTGGGCTTATACCAGCCATTATAAGCCCAGAGCAACTCCATTGTCTTCAATGGAGCTCCCAACATTCCAATGTTCTAATAAAAGGATATAAAATCAGTTAAAACATTTAGAAAAAAACAGTGGGCATTTAACACTTGAACACTTCTTGGTAATAGTTAAATATATTATGTCTTTTTGCCACTTATTATACAATGTACAAAGAAATTCATTAATATTAGCCTTTGCCATGCCACGATATTCCTATAAGCCACTGTTAGCCAAAACAGATGGACTATGAAAATCAAAATGTCAATCAAGGATCTAGAGGCATTTGGGAATCAGCACATCTACACATAACATGCCCGCTACCCAACTGAAATTATTTGAGATCTGATAGACCATGCCCAGCCTAAAAACTTTGCCAAAGCGATGACAATAGATGTCGTTGTTTCTGCACTGAGTAGTCTAAGCACCACATCATTGCTTCGAGTTCCCAGTGATCTACAAATCGGAATCAGCCACATATGGCGCGGAGCCGTATAAGCTGGGCAAGCAAACAGTAAATGGGCCAGAGACTCTGGATGAGCAAGGCATGCTGGACAGGAGACACTGGCTTGCACCTCCCATTTTGCCGAAAATGACCTTACTGGCAAGGTACCAACTCTGAATTGGAAGTATAACTTCCTATCATGTGGTTTTGTTATTATGTCCCAGTATGGTTCCTGCTTTTGTAAAGGCTTCACATTCAGAAAGTATCCTGTTAGTGTTAAAGAATCACTATTTCTGACGATGTTATCCGTCACCCAGCTCCAGTATCTTTCCTTTAGCAAAGCTTTAGCTGGAAACGGGGTACTTTCTGGATTTTCCCACAGTGTAACCAAGCCAATATTGGTTAGCATAATTCTGATTTCCTGCAACCATGTGACTTTTTTATAACGATCTACTCTAATTAAGTCCTTCAGGCCAACAGCATAAGCTCTTAATTCCGGTGTTGACCAGATTCTCCGCCAATGTAGGAGGGGTCGCAACCTGGCTATGTCAGCCAGTGACTTCCTACCCAGGTCATGGAGCAGCGGACGTATTGGTATGCTTTGTGGGAGTTTAGTAATGTTCCGCAGGAACGTGTTTTCCGCTAGTGTTAATTTGGAAAGATTATTAAAACCCCACAACTCTGCCCCATATTACACGGAACTAACAACTTTTGTGTTATATATTTGCAAAACTGGACTAACTGGTTTAGTTAGTGAAGTATTAAACTCAGTTTGCAGTATTCCGGCCAGTTGGCGATGCTTCAGTGTAGCCATTTCTAGTTGCTTGTTCCACTTTATATCTCCCTGCATTGTGACCCCTAGGTATGTAAAGTCTTTTACCTGTTCTAGAGGTCGGTTATTCAATACCACTCCTCCTCTAAATGATCTATGTGGATTAAAGGTCATAAATTTTGTTTTTGACACGTTGATTACCAGGCCCCGCAGATGGCAAAACTCTTCAAAGAGCAGCAGGGCTCGTTGCAGACCGCTTGGTGTTTTAGCGATAATCAACGTGTCATCCGCGAACATTAAAATAGGTACTCTCACACCAGCTAGAACAGGAGCATCAGTGGGGGTAGCTTCCATAAATTTTGCGATCCCGTTAATGAACAGGGAGAAAAGTGTAGGTGCCATTACGCAACCTTGTCGCACTCCTCTTTCTACAGGGAAGGTGTTGGTAGTCTGTCCTTGTGTGCCCCATCTGATTCTTGCGTAATTTCCCTCATGAAGTCTAACTATAAGTGATAATAATTCATGGGGTATGCCTAGATCTTGTAATACGGCCCACAATTTGGCACGGGAGACGAGGTCAAAAGCTGACTTAAGATCCACAAAGGCAGCATATAAGCTGCCCTTGTCTATGACCACCGTCTTCCAGTACAACATTGTAAAGCGAAATATCTGGTCAACGGTACTTGTACGTGCCCGAAACCCCGCCTGGAGAGGTGATAGTATACCCTGCTCATCCACCCAATCTTGCACCTAGTTCAGTACAAGACGGCCCATGATTTTTTTGAAGGAATCAATTAAACTGATTGGTCTATAGTTTTCAGGCTGACATCTATCCCCTTTTTTAAAAACAGGGATCACCTCGCCCCCTTTCCATGAGGCCGGGACCGGTGCACCCTTTGCAATTTCATTAGCTTAAATCATAATGTATTTACTCCACTTGGCTTGATCAAAAAGATATATGTCAGCTGGGATTCCGTCGGGTCCCGGTGCTTTGCCTCCCGATAGGGTTCTCAGTGCAAGGCTAACATCGGCCTCATTAAAAGCCGGGCCGCGAAAATAGGAATATAAAAGCTCAGCCATTTCGCTGTCCTCTGGGTTACAGGCATATTGGGGTTTGAAGTAGTTAACCCATTGGTCCTGGCTTACATGGTTTATTGGTTCTGTCGGTCGACCACCTCTGCCCCATTTTACAACATCCCAAAACTCTTTGGAATTTTTAATTTCACAGGCACGTTTGAGGTCCAACCATCTGTTCTCATCCCAAGTTTTCTTGGCTGTATACTGCACTTTCTTATAGATTTGCCTAGCCGTACGTACTTTCAAAGGATCCCCTTCTCTTATTGCGCTCCCTAGAGACTTTCGTGCATCCTTGCATTCAGCATTAAACCATTTTGAAATATTTCTAGTGTTGGTACTTCTGGTCTTAGAATGCTTAAAAAAATGGGTACGTAGTTGGATAAAGAATTCTTCATGGAATTCTATTATAGACTCAGGGGTTGCGGAGTTGGAAAGGAGAACTTCTAGTGTGGATATAGCACTATTAGTATCCAAGGAAATTTTTTCGAGGGCTTCAGAGTTCTCAAGTAAGTTCGCCCATTTTAACCGCCTCATATCATTTGTAGAGGACAAATCCTGAGTGACAATTTCTCTGTATATGGGTTTCATTACTTCCTTTGTTGATAGATTAAAAACTGCACACAGGGGTTGTGGTCACTCTCAAGCCTCTCTGTGACCACCATATCCCTTAGCACATTCCATAGTTGGAAATTGATCAGTAGATAATCAATGCGGCTAGTACTTAGGCCATTATTGAATGTACAAGCCCCGTGTCTATCAGATAGGGATCTACCATTTGCCGCCCTTAGGCCTTTCTCCAGGCAGATAGAATATAACTGAATCGCCACATCCGTCCACTTTTTTATGGGAGGTAAATCTAGTTTAGGGATTCCCCACTGGTCATCTTCATCTTCAGTGAGGTTATGTTTTTCATTTGTAAGGGGCTCGAAGGTCACATTAAAATCACCCGCAATTAATACATTCCTGCCCCCAGAGTGCTGGTCTAGTAAACCATCGAGAGCCGCTAAAACTTCCGATTTTTTACCATTTGTCCCTCTTGCATAGACGTTATAGATGTCAATAGTATCTCTTTGGCTCCACTTCACCCTGATTGCTAAAATGTCCTTGTTATTGGACTCTAGTGTCTGCATGACAAAACCAATTTCTTGGCGAACCCAGATTATTAAACCACCCGAGGCGCGTCCTTTTCCCCCCCTAATAGCTGGTATGTTATAATTTAGATAGCCTGCTTGGAAGCAGGGATCCACCATCCAGGTTTCCTCTAGGCGGCAAATGTCATTTTGATCCATAAAGATATGCCAATCGGGGGATGTAATCTTAGAACTTAACCCGGCTATGTTCCAAGAAAGCACAGACAGTCCTGCAGAGAGACCACAGGCTGGGCCCTTGTCAATGGGGCCAGTCAGTGGACCCTCTCCAAGGAGGTGTCACTTTGTTATTCCAGCCCAGTTGCTTTGTAACTCCATGCCAGACGGCGACCGTTTGGGCCGTCGGTCCTGTGAGCTTATTTGGGTTTGTATAAAAGGCTTTCCTGTGCACCCCTGCTCCCATCAGCCACCTATCCATACGATAGGACGGTTCGTCCTGTGTGTGATGTATCCACTTGTTAATGACAGATAGTTGTGCTGCCCAGTAGCATGCTCGGATATTAGACAGAGCAATTCCCCCGTCATACCACCCCCTAACCAGTTTATGGGCTGCAATACGAGGTGGCTCTCCATCCCATAATAGGGTTTGGACTTCTCCTTCTATTGATTTGAAATATGCTTCTGGTACTCTGTATGGTGTATTTTGTAAGGCATACAGGAAACGAGGCAGAGCTATCATTTTAAATAGTGCCGCTCGTCTCAGTAGGGACAGCGGCAGTGATCTCCAGTGTTGCACATCTCCTTGCAGCCGTGTCAGTGGGCCTAGGAGATTACGTTCTTAGAAAAGTCCTGGACTTGCCGTGACGAATATCCCTAAATAACGGAATCCCTCCGTCACTATCATCGCTTCACATTCAGCTGCCATCACTGGGGCTGGGCCACGCAGGAGTTAGACTACTGATTTGGACCAGTTGATAGTATTTCCTGAATAGTTTCCGAAATTGGAAAAGATCTGGAGTACCCTATTAATAGAGGACCATGGCGACGCTACGTATAACAATACGTCATCTGCGTAGAGAGAGATTTATCTTCCCAGCCGTCGGTCCACCATAACCCTCGGATCAGAGGATCTCCCCGTATCTAGCTCGCTAAGGGTTCGAGGATCAGTGCAAATAAGATGGGAGACAGCGGACAACCCTGTTGTCTCCCTTGGCAGAGAGCGAACGTCATCGATGTATGTCCGTTCACTACTACCTGCGCCAATGGTTCTGCATATAGCAGCCGGATCCAAGTGATATCATTTTCTCCCAGTCCCGTACGCTCTAGGATGGCTAACATATATGGCCATTCGACTGTGTCGAAGGCCATGCAGGCGTCTAATTACAGTATTGCCACGTCCTCCTGAATAATATCTTTCCGACCCAGCACCACATTCAGACGCCGTAAGTTGAGAGCCATATTCCGACCCGGCATAAATCCGGACTGGTCCAGATGCACTAATTTGGTCATGACTGGGAGCAGTCACATCGCAAGTAATTTAGCCAGGATTTTAACCTCCGCATTTAGCAGACCTATGGGGCAGTAGGAGTTACAGTCCTCCCTGGTTTCCCCTTCTTAAGAATCACTACAATAGAGGCCACTCGGCCTCTTGGCAGAGTACCCACTTGTCTGCTTTCTAGGTAAATTTTGAGCACATGTGGTGCCATTTTAGTTGCGGTTATTTTGAATAACTCTATTGGGAGGCCTTTTGGCCTCATTACCTTCCCTGATTGTATGCTGTGTATGGCCGACCTTTATCATCAATGGTGAGGTCTGCCTCGAGTGCTGGTCGGTCCTCCGACGACAGGATTGGCACCGGTAGGTCCGTTAACAATTCCTTTGACTCCTCTATCATGGCCGAGGCCGCGGGTAAGTAGAGGTGTGCAAAGTAGGCCGCAAAAGCCTCTGTCATGGCCTGCGCATCTCTCAGTAATTCACCCTCTTCTCCTCGTAGGGCCGTTATCCAGCGATCTGCCCGCTCCCGCCTATCCAGCCAAGCAAGTAATTTACCTGCACGGTCCCCATGTTCATATATTCTATGTTGTGTTGCCCGGTGTTTGTCCCTTGCTACTTCTGTTGTCAGATCCTTATACTCCTGTCGGTTTAGTTCCTGCGTGTGTTGAGCTACCTCGTCTTGCGTGTGCGTGGCTGTCTGTTCCATAGCTAAAATATCGCGTTCCAGCTCCTCAAGTTTTTTAACCTTCTCTTTCTTGTGCCCCACCATGAGGGAAAGCACCTGTCCCATTAGCACCATCTTGTAAGCATCCCAGATAGTTTGAGGAGATTGAACTGATCCCACGTTCTCTTTGAAATATTCGTCTGTGGATTTAATGAGGCTGGTTTTGACATGTGGGATTTTGAGGTACCAGGGATTAATCGATATTGTTCTACGAGTTGGTGTGACTCCCAATGCGTATTTAGCCCATAATGGGGCATGATACGAAATACCCCTAGCCAGGTGTCTTACTTCTGTAAAGTGGTGGTTTTTGTCAGACAACATTAAAATGTGGTCATGTAATAAATGTGCTTTTCACTAAAAGGACACGCCCAAACCCTGCACTCCCACCTGGGAGGCAAACTTACCACTGCACCTCTAAATAATGCACTTTGAGCAGCACCCCCTAAGGCGGGGAAAAGTCGCAGCACCCCCTTAGGCGAGGCAAGAAAACAAATTCAGGTGCACTTAGAACATATACTTTGAGCAGCACCCCCTAAGGCGGGGAAAAGATGCAGCACCCCCTTAGGCGAGGCAAGAAACCAAATTCAAGTGTATTTAAAATAACACACACATTTATTAATGAAACCATTTGAAACGGTAGGCCAAATATCAGTAAATGCAGATTCTCAAATACCAACTAGGTAAAATAAATGATTAGGATAAAATGCAGTATGTACAAATAGCAAAGAGTAGAAAATATATACAAAATGGTTAGGAACACCTCACCGACTGAAGTTGCATCATCCTTGCCAACTCAAGCTGTGGGAAGTCCTTTTCAACAGCCCAGGAAGGAGTTCGGTCGGGACCCAAATTCCAGCACCAATCCACAGCAATACGTCTATTCTGTGGTGAACTTCCACCTGGCCCACGAAAGCTTCCAGCTTAAATATCATTATTCAACGTGAGGCGAAGTTTCTAGAAAACCCTGCCCCTTTCTCATTGGAAAAAACCGAGCAGGTTGTACCAGTGTGCATCAAGGTCAAGACAGTGGCTGGCCAAGCCTCTGTATTTTGACTCTGAGACAGAGTTGTACATTCCACAGATAATATCCAGTTCACTCTGGTCAGTGAGGTGCGAAAAACAAGTGAAGAGCAGAAAGACCTTGAATATGAATCGCAAGCACTGCTGTGCACGCAGAAATAAGGCAAAGTCAGACATGAGGCCATGTCAAAGCCAATAGTAAGCACCTATAATTCTCATAACCCAAAACAACTTGCAAGCACTGCTGTGCACACAGAAGCAAAGCAAAGTCAGAAAACAAGATGACATGAGGCCATGTCAAAGCCAATAGTCAAAGTCAGAAAACAAGATGACATGAGGCCATGTCAAAGCCAATAGTAAGCACTCATCAATGTACAACACCGAGCACATGTGTGCACCATCACTCACAACACTGCACTTCGAAACCAAAGAGTACATTCCACTCTCCCTTTCATGCTTTCAAATGCACATCCCACACGCTCTGCTCTTGGCAAAACTGTTCCACTCCGTGACAGCTCCCACTGAAAGACAGCAAGATTACAAGAAAGAAGAGAAGCAGGCATATGCAGGACCATCCTACATTAAGGCTAGGGTAAAATAACACACTAAAGTCAGTTAAAATGGTGATAGTTGAAGGTCATCATAGGGTGCCAAACCACAAGAGTGGCTCATTCACTACAGGTCAATACGGGACAGGCTGTTGTGTGCTCCCGAATTAAATGTATATTGTCTAGCTTGTGGGTGGGCATCTCGCCAGTCATCCACGAAACCCAGGGCCCCCATGAAGTCAGCCATGGTGTTTTTAGTGCTCGGGGTGGGTCTGGGTGGGAATCTGTCTATCTGATCACAAAGCGTCATATTTAGGTCTCCGCCTATCACTAACTCTCCTCTGGTAAATCGAGGAATATCTTGATCATATCAGGTAAAGCCATGCTGTGTAGCACCGGGGGGACATAGGCCGACATAAAGTTAACACATCTACCCTCCCAAGTGACGGACACTGCCGCGAAGCAGCCCTGTGCATCTGTACAAGTGTGTGCCACCATAAAGGGGAAATTTTTTCGCATGAGTATCCCAGTCCCTCTGGACCCTGAGGTAAAGCCTGAGTGTGCGATTAATTTATAGCCCCACCTATCGAGTGCCTTACAGGTGTTCCCAACCAGGTGAGTTTCCTGAAGTAAGACCATATCCGGTGCCTGTCGTTATATGTATTGGAGCACTATCCCCCTCTTGAGTTTGTCCCCTAGCCCGTTAACGTTCCAAGAGAGTAATTTAAATGACGTCTCAGCCCCGCCACTCATAGTAGATGTGTCTGTCACCGGTGTATTTTCCCTCCCTGGCAGCGTGTGTCGCATGACGGAAGCATCTGTTGTATTTGGCTTTTGTGCGGGTGTACTCGTGTCGTTTTACTTGGTGTGAGGAGCGTGTTATTGAACAGGGTGGTTTTGTGCCTGCTGTTTCCCCTGAATAATACTACATAATCTACTTTTAAACCCCCCAACTTGATAGTACCCCCCCTCCCTGCCTCCCTGCATAACGGTTCTTGAGCTGCCCGCCTCCCCAACATTGCAGAGTGCCCATCACCCTCCCTTCAAAGTATCGGAGGAGTTGTGGACCTGTCCACCCGCTCTTCCCCCCTTCTCAATGACTAGGCATGATACAACCTATTAGTATAGGTTCAATTGTTTAATATACTCAGCCATTATTTTATTGATGGTGTGTCATAAAGGACCCAACCCTCCATTCGTTGCTTATCGACATGTGACAATGTTCAGTTTGAGCCATTGTCCGCTGGTCTATTCTCGAATGCTCCAGGTGTGTCCGGTACACACAGAGTATTGTCTTTCCTCAGTTACTCGATCGCAAGATTTGCAGTATGGTGTATTATTTGCTTTGGAGCGAGTATTTGTTGGTCTCTTCCAGACAGGGATCAGTTTGTTTCTGAGACTTCACCATCCGCCGCCTGCGCCTATCTGGCTTGTCAGGATCACCTACTCTTCGCCATCCCTCCAGCCACTCCCAGACTGCATGCGGCTCAATGAAAAACCAAGTTTTACCCTACGTTTTTACCCTCAGCTTAGCAGGAAACAGCATAGCGTATTTCAGATCTTTTTCTCTGAGGGCTTTTTTGACTTCCAAAAAACTGCGTCTCTGTTTCTGCACCTTCAGAGTGAAATCGGGAAAGAAGGTTATGGTGCTGTTTTCATACATCAGTGGCGGCACGCTGCGCACAGTTTGTAGGATAACATCTCGGTCTCTATAGTTGAACACCCGAGCCAGTATTGGCCTAGGGGGCATGCCCGGCTTAGGTCTACCACCCGGCACATGGTGCGCCCTTTCAATAGAGAAGTAGTTGGAGAGATTCCGAGGCTGCAGGTATTTGGTGGTTAGTTCTTCCACGAAGAGGTCTGTAGCTGGCTCCTCCGCTCTCTCTGGCACCCCCAAAAATCGAACGTTGTTACCTCTGGACCTACCCTCATAATCATCCAGTTGCTCTGCCAGGATTTTGCTGATGGCTTGGAGTTCACTGACTTGTTTTCCCAACGCCTTCGTATCCGTGACCAGGCCTTGTGTTACTTCTTCCACTGGTGTCCATTTTTCTCAGGTCTGCACGTATCAGGGAGATTTCAATGGATACTGAGTCTATACATGTTTCGAGGGAGGTGCGCACGCTTGTGATGGCCACCAGTATGTCCTGCAGGGTGGGGGTGCCCTGTTCCGTCGAGGTCTCCAGTGTCTCTTGCAATGGATCAGGTTGATTACTTGCCCCATCTTGGTTCTTTTGCCATGAGAACTTGTCTAATTTTGGCTGATGTGAGCCGCGTCCTCCTTTGCCGTGCGACATCACACTGGTGCCCTAGCAGGTTCAGAGCCTCGGCTTTGGCATGGAGCCTTTTGGTAATCACCGCCGGCTGTCGAGGGAGAAAGTCCCACGCGGCCTGTCAGTTTTCCCCTACTAGGCTCTCACACCACTGTATTTATGACCGGTGCCCTGGTGCCTTTTTGTTGACAGGTACTGCGGTGGAGTGTGGAATCTATGCCACTGCCTCCGGTTTCTTGTGGGTATGCTCGGGTTTTTCGTTTTTTTTTAATAATTGAAAGGCAGAGTATGGAATGGGCTAGGCCGCCGACTCACCGGCTGTCCAAAAGCGCGCCGCGCCCAGCTCTCTTCCGTCATGGTGCCCTTCCTTGAATGCGTTCCACCACCACCAATAGATTCAGATGCAGGCTGCACTCGTCCACTGCTGGTTGCTAGGTCCCCCATCACTTTTTCCTCCCTGGCCAGTCCGGGATCGATCTCACTTAGGCCCTGGTTCGTTTTCAGCGCTCTCCTCGCTCCTCTGCTCTCGCCATCTGATGGTGTCGCTGGTCGGCCGGAACCGACAGAGAGCGTTACGTTGACCTGATGTTGGTGTCCGAAAACTTCTATGGCAGAGATACGGTGAACGGCGCGCCTGTCCCATCTGTCACTTCGGCACGCGCCTATGTTCCAGCCAAGGACGGAGCTGCTTCACTCGGGCGGACGCCGACATCACTCCACGGCCTCCATCCACGCACACGGATGTCAAGTCACAGCGGACTCCGTTTGACTCATCGGGTGGTTCTTTTTCGACGGCTTCGATACTGCACCACTTTGTCTCAGCCCGGGCTTATTTATTTGTGATCAAGACGATGGATAAGTGCCGGATTTATGGGGGAAGAGGAGTAAGGAGCCGGAGCCACATTAGTGTGCGGCCATCTTCTTCGGCGGCTGACCACGCCCCCCCAATCACCTTTTTAAACAACTAATTCAGAATCATGGCTAAACGTGTTCCAATCTAAACTCTCAGCAAATCTGTTTTCAAAAATTCAAGATGGTCACAAAAGTGAAGCTACCACCCATCGGAGTGATCACATAAAACTTATCATTAACATTTACAGTTATTCAAGGGTACTGATAATCTAACCCCCTTTAGCTTGCTCCATACTGTGGGAACCTCAACTTCTGGTGCTTCAGGGGCTTCTTCTACTTGTTCTACAGGCTCTACAGGCTCTCCCTCACTACCAACTAAGGAGACCATCTTCCCAAGCCTGATCCCCTCTGAATTAGCCCCTGTTATGATCTTCATGGCATCAGGAGGTATTTTGGCAGCCTTTATGTCTGGAGTAGCCGAAGCCATAAGTGAGGACGTAGACATAGAAGTAGATGTGACTTTATAGTAGGTTTTAAGAGACGGGGTAATTTTAACCTTTAATGAAGTTGTTTTCTTGCCCTTGCCTCTCCCACCCCCCTTATTAGCCTCTCTTCCCCTTTTAACAGATCCACCATCAACCGAAATCCCCCGTGGGTTTGGCAGTGCTCTAACTTTAGAGATGGGAGGAGAAACTCGGGGGGGCAAACTAGACTCGATAATTGCAGTGTTGGAGGCAAGATGGGCAGCTCTAGCGCGCAAAGTGTACCTACTTACTTTTGGAGGAGAGAGACCCACTGTCGTCTCGTCATTTATCTCCATACGGCAGGGGGGCGCTTCTCCCCCACCTAGCGCCCACAAAGTCACAAAGGCACTAGTCAGGTGAGGGGGGAGGTAATTATCGAAGTTACTATGCTTCCCGAAGAGGGTTAATATCCCCCTCTTACCTTCACATAAACTAATGCCATCTCGCTGAATTGAACACTGGATTAGGCGCGGGCTGCCAAATTGGTCGAGCTTCCTCTGTTGCTGCACCAATCCCCCTCCGTCGTTATTTTTAACCACGAAGCCCGGAGAAATGCCTAGGAGAATGCCACCAAAACATGTGCTGACTCTGCCTTTCATGAGCCGGAACGAGAAGCAAGCGTTATTCCAACGCCTCCTCTCGTGCGCGGCTTCACCCCACCTCCAGCGCCGATCTCCAGCCTCAAGGCAGCGGGAACTTTCCCCCGTCGATCCGCCGCAGTCTCCACAACTGTTATCGCCACACCTCTCTCGCATCGTCAGAACAGGTAAAAATTATACATAAAAAAGAGACAAAAGAGCAATAAAGAAACAGGGAGGCAGTACTTCTACATGAAAAGATGGGGCTCCGGTATCAGTCCCCCATGTGAATCCCGAAGCAGCTTGACCGCGGCCGTTTAGCTAGCGGCCGCCATGTTCCTCCCAGATGCCCCACGTAGTGATAACAGCTGAGGCCACAGCCTCCCCTACGGTCTCGGTAATTGAACCTGTTATCCATCCTGCGGTGAGTCTCTCTAATAGATTTTCTGTTTTGGAAGTGCAAGAGTCATTGGAAGCCCAGCAAGAGGCTTGTACTCAGCAAAGTCCCTCGGGTCATGAGGAGCGAGCTGTCTCAGCCCCCATAATTCATTCGTTAGTAGACATACTTACGGTTTTGAAGGAGGAGATGGCAAGCAGGTTTACAGTATCGGAGATGAATCAAGCAGAGTTGGCCAGCAGGTTTTTAGTGTCCGAAGCAAATCAGGTGGCTATTCGATCTTCCTGTGAGGCGCTGGCTCAGAAAGTGGAAGACATAACTTTGCGGACAGATGCAATTGAGTCAGAGATTCCTAAGCTCAAAGAAGCGATCCATACAACATCTGCGGATTTAGTAAAATTATCTGCTCAAAATAAGGAATTAAAGGACGGTCTTGAGCGTCTGGAAAACCATTCAAGGAAAAACAATGTGAAATTTTTAAATGTTCCAGAAGGCCTGGAAGGGTCGGACATAAAGGGATTCGTGGTCGCCTTATTAAAAGGAACTGTAGCAAAAACTTTGCCCAGTATAGATCTTGTGCAGGAGATCCAAAGGGTCCATCGAGATCCCTTTAAGAGGAACCCAGGCAGGCAAAAACCAAGGAAGATTCTGGTTAATTTCTTGTCCTACTCTGTTAAGGAGTCGATATTATCTTTGGCACTTAAGGAAGGCACGATAGCATCTACACTTACTGACCAACCCCCCTTTACTTTTTTTATTAGATCGGATATCTCTCACATAACTGCAACAAGGCTTTGGGAGTTGGGGAAGAGGCTAGATGAATTAAATAGCCTGCGGGCTAAGGCTCAGTTGAGGTTCCCAGCCACATTGCGTGTAATGTGGAATAACCACATGCATTTGATTCACACAACAGAGGAGGTGGATGTTCTTATTGTAAAAATTCAGAGAGAAAAGGAGGGCAATGCAGGGGGGAGTCGTGGTTAAGGGTGCTCCTGGTGTTAAGTCCCCGGGTTTGATTAATATATATATTTTCTTTTCTAGTGTTTCCCGAGGTGGGGTTGACCAAATAGGCTTAGCCTACTGGAAGGGAGGGTTCCTCAGGGGGAAGGGGGGCACTGGAGAGGGGAGGGAGGGGGGAGGGAGTAGATGGGGTGCACTGGGTGGGGAGCAATGGGAAAAAATTAAAAAAAATCCTCATCTTGCTGGTATTGGAAGGAAGGTTGTTTAATTAGGGTTGGGTGCTCACAAATTAATGGCAGGTAATTCCACAAGGGACAGTAGAGTTGGCTTCATCTCTTGGAACATAAATGGTATGAGATGCCCACGTAGGCAAAGGCTGATACTTAAGTATTTAGAGCTTTCTCCCGCCCAGATCTTTTTCTTACAAGAGACACATTTGACCTTTGCAGAATGTCGGTCAATTTTTTCCAATATTCCCTGGTTAAATTGTTACTGTTTTTCGCAACAGACAACTAATTGTAGGGGGGTTGCAATATTGGTAAAGAAACGGATCCCATGTGTCATTAAATCCATCCAGACCGATCAAACTGGGAGATGGATTGTGGCACAGTTGGACTTGGGTGGGTCAGAACTAGCCTGCGCCTCTTATTACGGTCCCAATGTTGATGATCCCAACTATATTTGTAAACTCCAAGAGAATCTGATAATGGCAACGCCACCATTGCTTATAGGAGGGGACTTTAATGTTCTTCTGGACCCTTTAAGGGATAGGTCGAACGTGAGCTATGTTGTAGGGGCCCCAAGATCACGTCGAGCCATGAAAAATTTGATGCATGATATGGATTTGAGTGATGTGTGGAGGGTAAAAAAGGGAGAGCTTCAGGGGTTTACATTTCATAGCAAAAAATATCACCATTATTCACGAATAGACTATATTCTAGCTAGTCGGGATGCTCTGGAGAGTATAAAAGAGATATCAGTTCTTCCCAGTCATCTCTCCGATCATGCCCCTATTTTATTTCTGTATCGTAGGGAAAGTAACACTCCACAAACAAGATGGACGTTGAACAGAACAATGTTATTAGACCCCGAAATTATCTTGGCCATTAAATCTTTCTGTTCAGAATATTTTTCACTAAACATGGGCTCGACGACTATGGATTTTGTCTGGGACGCCTATAAGGCCTGTTTGAGGGGTAGATTGCATGGTCTTATCTGTTCAAAAAACCGGGAGAAGGCCAAGGAGCTACAAGTAATAGAGGGAAGGATCTCGCAATTAGAAAGTGAATGTAGGTACCAAGGTAGCCAAGGGGATTCAGAAAGGAGAGCGCAAGTTCAGAGGGAACTCGAAGGGGTCAGGCAGGAGTTCAGGAATAAACTGGACCAGAAGTGCAGGGCCCAATGGCTTATTAAAAACATGCAAAATTTTGAATATGGGGAAAGGGCAGGTGCTTTATTAGCGTGGAAAGCTAGAGCAGATCGCTCTAAAAATAATATTAACGAACTAATAATTAATAACAACGGGGATAAATCTAGTAATGCAGAGGATGTGCAATCCTGCCTTATCTCCCTTTTTGCGGGCCTCTATAAAGAGAATCTGGTCCCTTCTCAAGATAAAATGCAATCTTGGTTACAGGGTAAATCTCTGCCTGTTCTAACTGAGGCTAGTCGGGCTCTCCTTGATGCTCCCATTTCTATGGAAGAGATCAAAAATCAAATAAAGAACCTAAAAATAACAAAGCCCCCGGGCTGGATGCCCCACAGAGTGAAGTTTATAAATTATTATCAGATGATTTGATACCGATATTGGATATCCTGTTTAATTCAGTTTATAGTCCAATGGGTAATGTCCCTAGTTCCTGGAAGGAAGCAATTATCGTACTGATATTAAAGCCAGGGAAAGATCCATTAATGGCCGATTCCTATCGTCCTATCTCCCTGCTGAATGCTGACTATAAGATCTTTATGGACATTCTAGCAGGGAGGCTGGCCAAATTGGCTCCCAGTTTGATCAATATAGATCAGAAGGGCTTCATTGCAGGAAGATACATTCAGGAACAGGTACAAATGCTGATCAGGAACATCGACTTGGCCGTGGTAAGATCAGATCCCTTGGCAGTAGTGGCTTTGGACGCGGCCAAAGCCTTTGATAGGGTGTGCTGGGTGTATCTTTGGGAGGTACTTGTCGGGGCCTGTCCGGGACTATGTGGGGAACACAGTCAGGGACTTGGGCAAGGACTGGGAACAGGGTAGAAAACAAAGACAGAGAGGAGTACAGCGCTGCCCAGGAGCACACAGGAAGTCAGAGGAAAAAAGGGATCCAAAGGGGAAGCCTGTAGAGGTGAACAAGAAGGGTGAGACTCGGAAAGGAAGGGCACTCATGAGGCGGCTCAGCATTCAGAATCACTTAAACCCAGGACGGATGTGCAATACACTTAAACATGAAACAACGTTAACAATAAAGGGGATGTGGGGTAAAGCACTCAGGAGCTCCACACGGTAAGACTGAAGCTCAGTAAGTTCCTCACCCACAATTGCTGTTACAGATACTGACTGGAAATACCCACATATAGGATATGTTTACAAAGGCAGGGTCTGTGGAGCTTATACCTATGGTGATGTTATAACAGTAACTCAAAGACAATACTCACAGTGAACAAGAAACACCACCTAGGTAGTCAGCCGTGCCCACGGATCCTGGCGATCAAACAGGAACTCGCAAGGCAGTAACAGCAAATGGGTAGAACTAAACACAAGCACAATAGACAAGGAGCTAGCAAAGAGGAGTGCTTAACAGGAAAGGAAGGAAATCACAGGGCACACTAGGCAGAAAACAGGTAACAAACATACAAGGTAACAGAAGCGAGACAGCAGAATAGAAAGATAGCAAACTAGAACTGGAACCAAGGAAATGAGATGAAAGGCAGGGACTGGAAAAGGATATACAGAAAGGGAGGCTACAAGGGTATACTAGAATAGTACAGGGTCAGGAAACAAGAAAACAAAGTAGCATAGGATGCAGTGCTGGGGCAAGAATTGAGCAGAGGCTCAGGAGTCAAAGTAGCACTACAGGTCAGGAACAAGGAAATGTAAAGGCTCAGGAATCAAAGAAGCACTGCAAGCAGTGCTGGTTCAGGAAACAGGAAAAATGGCTATAGCTCAGGAAACAAGGAGTCAAGAGCGCACTGCAAGCAGTGCAAGTCAGGCACAAGAAATTGCTGAAGCCCAGGAAAAGGAACAGAGACTAACTATAGCTCAGGATACTAGGCAGCACTGCAGGCAGTGCTAATTCAGGCACAAGGAATAGCTATAGCTCAGGAAACAAAAAGCAAGGATTATCTATAGCTAAGGAATTACTGGAAACAAGGATAGCAAAAGCTCAGGGAGCACAGGAAACAAGGATCGGTCTCACCGGTAAACAGCTTACAATGACCAACACTGGACTGAAGGGAGCTGGGGCTTAAAAGAGCTCACAGTAATCATGTGCAGCAGGTGTGAGCAGGCTAGCAGCAGCCAGCCACAGGTGAGCTGAATTCCTCCACCCATCCTTGGCCTGCAGGGGTGGAGACTAAGCAGTGAGCCGGGAATCCTGGGTAATGGAGTTTTCAGGCATGAGTAGGCTGGCTTCACAAAACCCGGCATGGATTGGGAATGGATGTTAGTTCCCAATAAGTGTCCAAATGGCTGGAAGTCAGGATTTGCATGCAGGGGAGGGTCTGGAAGTTTATTAGAGGACTGGAAAGTCCCCCAGTTCAGCCCCTGGTGGTGGACACGGGAATGCAGGGAGCAAGTCGTGACAGTACACCCCCTCCAAAGACCCTCTCCCTGAATCTGGAACTGGATTCAAGGCCGTGGCTCCTAAGAAGTAAGTCCATTTCCCTCATAGATGTAGTGCAAGATGCCAGCGGACTGCAGAAAAATGGTGACGTTCTGGAAGGTTTTGTCTCTGATGCTGGTGATTCAGTCTCTGGATGTATATGTACTGAGAACTCTGGAGGCTGGCAAACTGGAAGCCCAGGGTCAAAAAGTTGGAAAAATAGAGGTTCAAGTGCTGAAGGCAGGGAGCCCGGAGGCTCTGGTGCTGAAGGCAGGGAGCCCGGAGGCTCTGGTGCTGAAGGCAGGGAGCCCGGAGGCTCTGGTGCTGAAGGCAGGGAGCCCGGAGGCTCGGGTCCTGGAGGCAGGGAGCCCGGAAGCTCGGGTCCTGGAGGCAGGGAGCCCGGAGGCTCTGGTCCTGGAGGCAGGGAGCCCGGAAGCTCGGGTCCTGGAGGCAGGGAGCCCGGAGGCTCGGGTCCTGGAGGCAGGGAGCCCGGAAGCTCTGGTGCGAAGGCAGGGAGCCCGGAAGCTCTGGTGCGAAGGCAGGGAGCCCGGAAGCTCTGGTGCGAAGGCAGGGAGCCCGGAAGCTCTGGTGCGAAAGGCAGGGAGCCCGGAAGCTCTGGTGCGAAAGGCAGGGAGCCCGGAAGCTCTGGTGCGAAGGCAGGGAGCCCGGAAGCTCTGGTGCGAGAGGCAGGGAGCCCGGAGGCTCTGGTGCGAGAGGCAGGGAGCCCGGAAGCTCTGGTGCGAGAGGCAGGGAGCCCGGAAGCTCTGGTGCGAGAGGCAGGGAGCCCGGAAGCTCTGGTGCGAGAGGCAGGGAGCCCGGAAGCTCTGGTGCGAGAGGCAGGGAGCCCGGAAGCTCTGGTGCGAGAGGCAGGGAGCCCGGAAGCTCTGGTGCGAGAGGCAGGGAGCCCGGAAGCTCTGGTGCGAGAGGCAGGGAGCCCGGAAGCTCTGGTGCGAGAGGCAGGGAGCCCGGAAGCTCTGGTGCGAGAGGCAGGGAGCCTGGAAGCTCTGGTGCGAGAGGCAGGGAGCCTGGAAGCTCTGGTGCGAGAGGCAGGGAGCCTGGAAGCTCTGGTCCTGGAGGCAGGGAGCCTGGAAGCTCTGGTCCTGGAGGCAGGGAGCCTGGAAGCTCTGGTCCTGGAGGCAGGGAGCCTGGAAGCTCTGGTCCTGGAGGCAGGGAGCCTGGAAGCTCTGGTCCTGGAGGCAGGGAGCCTGGAAGCTCTGGTCCTGGAGGCAGGGAGCCTGGAAGCTCTGGTCCTGGAGGCAGGGAGCCTGGAAGCTCTGGTCCTGGAGGCAGGGAGCCTGGAAGCTCTGGTCCTGGAGGCAGGGAGCCTGGAAGCTCTGGTCCTGGAGGCAGGGAGCCTGGAAGCTCTGGTCCTGGAGGCAGGGAGCCTGGAAGCTCTGGGCCTGGAGGCAGGGAGCCTGGAAGCTCTGGGCCTGGAGGCAGGGAGCCTGGAAGCTCTGGGCCTGGAGGCAGGGAGCCTGGAAGCTCTGGTCCTGGAGGCAGGGAGCCTGGAAGCTCTGGTCCTGGAGGCAGGGAGCCTGGAAGCTCTGGTCCTGGAGGCAGGGAGCCTGGAAGCTCTGGTCCTGGAGGCAGGGAGCCTGGAAGCTCTGGTCCTGGAGGCAGGGAGCCTGGAAGCTCTGGTCCTGGAGGCAGGGAGCCTGGAAGCTCTGGTCCTGGAGGCAGGGAGCCTGGAAGCTCTGGTCCTGGAGGCAGGGAGCCTGGAAGCTCTGGTCCTGGAGGCAGGGAGCCTGGAAGCTCTGGTCCTGGAGGCAGGGAGCCTGGAAGCTCTGGGCCTGGAGGCATGGAGCCTGGAAGCTCTGGGCCTGGAGGCATGGAGCCTGGAAGCTCTGGGCCTGGAGGCAGGGAGCCTGGAAGCTCTGGGCCTGGAGGCAGGGAGCCTGGAAGCTCTGGAAACTTTACATGAAAACAAGGTAAGGGCAAAGTGACACATGGTTCATAGACTTTCAGCTCTGAGAATGGTAGTAGACTGTAAAAGGTAGATTCGCTGCTGTCAGTAGGGACTTCTTCACAGGTCCTTGTAGTATCCGGGACTGTGATATCTACTGGACTACAGAACTGGGTAACCTTGTGTGAAAGGAGAGCAGACATGCTAGAACCAGAATTCTTATTCAGCAAGCTGAGTATGGTATCATTCTCCTTTTGCACTGCTGACACAGACAGTAAACCTGGATCCGAACAGAAAAGCAAGTCAGGATCTGGCAAAGAGGTGTTTGAAAGCCAATGAGTGAAATATTGTGAACGTAAATGTCCATTTCTCAAAAGAGGATTTATTGTTTCAGGACTAGGGTGAACATTTTCACAGTTGCTTTGCACCTTACAACACGCTGAAGTTCTTTCTGCTAACAAGATTTGCAGATATTCATTTTCTTCCTGCAAGTCACTGGCTGACATCAGGTGAAGATCAGGGTCACAGATCGAATAAAAATCTAGCATAGAAGGATCAGCCAACCACAGGGAATGATATTTAGCACGTAAAAGTCTGTTTTGTTCCAGGAATTGATCTCTAGGGTTTAAGGGCTTTCTGGATCTGTTGCTAAACATCTTGGCAAGAACTGACAGGGTGGGTTAAATAAAATAAAAAAAATAGCTAACTGAACGCAAAGAAACCTCACAAGTGACCCTGGAAATGTAGGTTGGTCATTCTGTCGGGGCCTGTCCGGGACTATGTGGGGAACACAGTCAGGGACTTGGGCAAGGACTGGGAACAGGGTAGAAAACAAAGACAGAGAGGAGTACAGCGCTGCCCAGGAGCACACAGGAAGTCAGAGGAAAAAAGGGATCCAAAGGGGAAGCCTGTAGAGGTGAACAAGAAGGGTGAGACTCGGAAAGGAAGGGCACTCATGAGGCGGCTCAGCATTCAGAATCACTTAAACCCAGGACGGATGTGCAATACACTTAAACATGAAACAACGTTAACAATAAAGGGGATGTGGGGTAAAGCACTCAGGAGCTCCACACGGTAAGACTGAAGCTCAGTAAGTTCCTCACCCACAATTGCTGTTACAGATACTGACTGGAAATACCCACATATAGGATATGTTTACAAAGGCAGGGTCTGTGGAGCTTATACCTATGGTGATGTTATAACAGTAACTCAAAGACAATACTCACAGTGAACAAGAAACACCACCTAGGTAGTCAGCCGTGCCCACGGATCCTGGCGATCAAACAGGAACTCGCAAGGCAGTAACAGCAAATGGGTAGAACTAAACACAAGCACAATAGACAAGGAGCTAGCAAAGAGGAGTGCTTAACAGGAAAGGAAGGAAATCACAGGGCACACTAGGCAGAAAACAGGTAACAAACATACAAGGTAACAGAAGCGAGACAGCAGAATAGAAAGATAGCAAACTAGAACTGGAACCAAGGAAATGAGATGAAAGGCAGGGACTGGAAAAGGATATACAGAAAGGGAGGCTACAAGGGTATACTAGAATAGTACAGGGTCAGGAAACAAGAAAACAAAGTAGCATAGGATGCAGTGCTGGGGCAAGAATTGAGCAGAGGCTCAGGAGTCAAAGTAGCACTACAGGTCAGGAACAAGGAAATGTAAAGGCTCAGGAATCAAAGAAGCACTGCAAGCAGTGCTGGTTCAGGAAACAGGAAAAATGGCTATAGCTCAGGAAACAAGGAGTCAAGAGCGCACTGCAAGCAGTGCAAGTCAGGCACAAGAAATTGCTGAAGCCCAGGAAAAGGAACAGAGACTAACTATAGCTCAGGATACTAGGCAGCACTGCAGGCAGTGCTAATTCAGGCACAAGGAATAGCTATAGCTCAGGAAACAAAAAGCAAGGATTATCTATAGCTAAGGAATTACTGGAAACAAGGATAGCAAAAGCTCAGGGAGCACAGGAAACAAGGATCGGTCTCACCGGTAAACAGCTTACAATGACCAACACTGGACTGAAGGGAGCTGGGGCTTAAAAGAGCTCACAGTAATCATGTGCAGCAGGTGTGAGCAGGCTAGCAGCAGCCAGCCACAGGTGAGCTGAATTCCTCCACCCATCCTTGGCCTGCAGGGGTGGAGACTAAGCAGTGAGCCGGGAATCCTGGGTAATGGAGTTTTCAGGCATGAGTAGGCTGGCTTCACAAAACCCGGCATGGATTGGGAATGGATGTTAGTTCCCAATAAGTGTCCAAATGGCTGGAAGTCAGGATTTGCATGCAGGGGAGGGTCTGGAAGTTTATTAGAGGACTGGAAAGTCCCCCAGTTCAGCCCCTGGTGGTGGACACGGGAATGCAGGGAGCAAGTCGTGACAGTACACCCCCTCCAAAGACCCTCTCCCTGAATCTGGAACTGGATTCAAGGCCGTGGCTCCTAAGAAGTAAGTCCATTTCCCTCATAGATGTAGTGCAAGATGCCAGCGGACTGCAGAAAAATGGTGACGTTCTGGAAGGTTTTGTCTCTGATGCTGGTGATTCAGTCTCTGGATGTATATGTACTGAGAACTCTGGAGGCTGGCAAACTGGAAGCCCAGGGTCAAAAAGTTGGAAAAATAGAGGTTCAAGTGCTGAAGGCAGGGAGCCCGGAGGCTCTGGTGCTGAAGGCAGGGAGCCCGGAGGCTCTGGTGCTGAAGGCAGGGAGCCCGGAGGCTCTGGTGCTGAAGGCAGGGAGCCCGGAGGCTCGGGTCCTGGAGGCAGGGAGCCCGGAAGCTCGGGTCCTGGAGGCAGGGAGCCCGGAAGCTCGGGTCCTGGAGGCAGGGAGCCCGGAAGCTCGGGTCCTGGAGGCAGGGAGCCCGGAAGCTCGGGTCCTGGAGGCAGGGAGCCCGGAAGCTCTGGTGCGAAAGGCAGGGAGCCCGGAAGCTCTGGTGCGAAAGGCAGGGAGCCCGGAAGCTCTGGTGCGAAAGGCAGGGAGCCCGGAAGCTCTGGTGCTGAAGGCAGGGAGCCCGGAGGCTCTGGTGCTGAAGGCAGGGAGCCCGGAGGCTCTGGTGCGAAAGGCAGGAGCCCGGAAGCTCTGGTGCGAAGGCAGGGAGCCCGGAAGCTCTGGTGCGAGAGGCAGGGAGCCCGGAGGCTCTGGTGCGAGAGGCAGGGAGCCCGGAGGCTCTGGTGCGAGAGGCAGGGAGCCCGGAAGCTCTGGTGCGAGAGGCAGGAGCCCGGAAGCTCTGGTGCGAGAGGCAGGGAGCCCGGAAGCTCTGGTGCGAGAGGCAGGGAGCCCGGAAGCTCTGGTGCGAGAGGCAGGGAGCCCGGAAGCTCTGGTGCGAGAGGCAGGGAGCCCGGAAGCTCTGGTGCGAGAGGCAGGGAGCCCGGAAGCTCTGGTGCGAGAGGCAGGGAGCCTGGAAGCTCTGGTGCGAGAGGCAGGGAGCCTGGAAGCTCTGGTGCGAGAGGCAGGGAGCCTGGAAGCTCTGGTCCTAGAGGCAGGGAGCCTGGAAGCTCTGGTCCTGGAGGCAGGGAGCCTGGAAGCTCTGGTCCTGGAGGCAGGGAGCCTGGAAGCTCTGGTCCTGGAGGCAGGGAGCCTGGAAGCTCTGGTCCTGGAGGCAGGGAGCCTGGAAGCTCTGGTCCTGGAGGCAGGGAGCCTGGAAGCTCTGGTCCTGGAGGCAGGGAGCCTGGAAGCTCTGGTCCTGGAGGCAGGGAGCCTGGAAGCTCTGGTCCTGGAGGCAGGGAGCCTGGAAGCTCTGGTCCTGGAGGCAGGGAGCCTGGAAGCTCTGGGCCTGGAGGCAGGGAGCCTGGAAGCTCTGGGCCTGGAGGCAGGGAGCCTGGAAGCTCTGGGCCTGGAGGCAGGGAGCCTGGAAGCTCTGGGCCTGGAGGCAGGGAGCCTGGAAGCTCTGGTCCTGGAGGCAGGGAGCCTGGAAGCTCTGGTCCTGGAGGCAGGGAGCCTGGAAGCTCTGGTCCTGGAGGCAGGGAGCCTGGAAGCTCTGGTCCTGGAGGCAGGGAGCCTGGAAGCTCTGGTCCTGGAGGCAGGGAGCCTGGAAGCTCTGGTCCTGGAGGCAGGGAGCCTGGAAGCTCTGGTCCTGGAGGCAGGGAGCCTGGAAGCTCTGGTCCTGGAGGCATGGAGCCTGGAAGCTCTGGTCCTGGAGGCATGGAGCCTGGAAGCTCTGGGCCTGGAGGCAGGGAGCCTGGAAGCTCTGGGCCTGGAGGCAGGGAGCCTGGAAGCTCTGGGCCTGGAGGCAGGGAGCCTGGAAGCTCTGGGCCTGGAGGCAGGGAGCCTGGAAGCTCTGGAAACTTTACATGAAAACAAGGTAAGGGCAAAGTGACACATGGTTCATAGACTTTCAGCTCTGAGAATGGTAGTAGACTGTAAAAGGTAGATTCGCTGCTGTCAGTAGGGACTTCTTCACAGGTCCTTGTAGTATCCGGGACTGTGATATCTACTGGACTACAGAACTGGGTAACCTTGTGTGAAAGGAGAGCAGACATGCTAGAACCAGAATTCTTATTCAGCAAGCTGAGTATGGTATCATTCTCCTTTTGCACTGCTGACACAGACAGTAAACCTGGATCCGAACAGAAAAGCAAGTCAGGATCTGGCAAAGAGGTGTTTGAAAGCCAATGAGTGAAATATTGTGAACGTAAATGTCCATTTCTCAAAAGAGGATTTATTGTTTCAGGACTAGGGTGAACATTTTCACAGTTGCTTTGCACCTTACAACACGCTGAAGTTCTTTCTGCTAACAAGATTTGCAGATATTCATTTTCTTCCTGCAAGTCACTGGCTGACATCAGGTGAAGATCAGGGTCACAGATCGAATAAAAATCTAGCATAGAAGGATCAGCCAACCACAGGGAATGATATTTAGCACGTAAAAGTCTGTTTTGTTCCAGGAATTGATCTCTAGGGTTTAAGGGCTTTCTGGATCTGTTGCTAAACATCTTGGCAAGAACTGACAGGGTGGGTTAAATAAAATAAAAAAAATAGCTAACTGAACGCAAAGAAACCTCACAAGTGACCCTGGAAATGTAGGTTGGTCATTCTGTCGGGGCCTGTCCGGGACTATGTGGGGAACACAGTCAGGGACTTGGGCAAGGACTGGGAACAGGGTAGAAAACAAAGACAGAGAGGAGTACAGCGCTGCCCAGGAGCACACAGGAAGTCAGAGGAAAAAAGGGATCCAAAGGGAAGCCTGTAGAGGTGAACAAGAAGGGTGAGACTCGGAAAGGAAGGGCACTCATGAGGCGGCTCAGCATTCAGAATCACTTAAACCCAGGACGGATGTGCAATACACTTAAACATGAAACAACGTTAACAATAAAGGGGATGTGGGGTAAAGCACTCAGGAGCTCCACACGGTAAGACTGAAGCTCAGTAAGTTCCTCACCCACAATTGCTGTTACAGATACTGACTGGAAATACCCACATATAGGATATGTTTACAAAGGCAGGGTCTGTGGAGCTTATACCTATGGTGATGTTATAACAGTAACTCAAAGACAATACTCACAGTGAACAAGAAACACCACCTAGGTAGTCAGCCGTGCCCACGGATCCTGGCGATCAAACAGGAACTCGCAAGGCAGTAACAGCAAATGGGTAGAACTAAACACAAGCACAATAGACAAGGAGCTAGCAAAGAGGAGTGCTTAACAGGAAAGGAAGGAAATCACAGGGCACACTAGGCAGAAAACAGGTAACAAACATACAAGGTAACAGAAGCGAGACAGCAGAATAGAAAGATAGCAAACTAGAACTGGAACCAAGGAAATGAGATGAAAGGCAGGGACTGGAAAAGGATATACAGAAAGGGAGGCTACAAGGGTATACTAGAATAGTACAGGGTCAGGAAACAAGAAAACAAAGTAGCATAGGATGCAGTGCTGGGGCAAGAATTGAGCAGAGGCTCAGGAGTCAAAGTAGCACTACAGGTCAGGAACAAGGAAATGTAAAGGCTCAGGAATCAAAGAAGCACTGCAAGCAGTGCTGGTTCAGGAAACAGGAAAAATGGCTATAGCTCAGGAAACAAGGAGTCAAGAGCGCACTGCAAGCAGTGCAAGTCAGGCACAAGAAATTGCTGAAGCCCAGGAAAAGGAACAGAGACTAACTATAGCTCAGGATACTAGGCAGCACTGCAGGCAGTGCTAATTCAGGCACAAGGAATAGCTATAGCTCAGGAAACAAAAAGCAAGGATTATCTATAGCTAAGGAATTACTGGAAACAAGGATAGCAAAAGCTCAGGGAGCACAGGAAACAAGGATCGGTCTCACCGGTAAACAGCTTACAATGACCAACACTGGACTGAAGGGAGCTGGGGCTTAAAAGAGCTCACAGTAATCATGTGCAGCAGGTGTGAGCAGGCTAGCAGCAGCCAGCCACAGGTGAGCTGAATTCCTCCACCCATCCTTGGCCTGCAGGGGTGGAGACTAAGCAGTGAGCCGGGAATCCTGGGTAATGGAGTTTTCAGGCATGAGTAGGCTGGCTTCACAAAACCCGGCATGGATTGGGAATGGATGTTAGTTCCCAATAAGTGTCCAAATGGCTGGAAGTCAGGATTTGCATGCAGGGGAGGGTCTGGAAGTTTATTAGAGGACTGGAAAGTCCCCCAGTTCAGCCCCCTGGTGGTGGACACGGGAATGCAGGGAGCAAGTCGTGACAGTACTTGAGGTAATGGGATTCGGCCCCATTTTCATTCAAACTCTTAGAAATTGCTATCAGGGAGCATCTGCAAAAATTTTGCTAAATGGTTCACTGACCCCTAGTTTTGATATTCAAAGGGGTACTAGACAGGGCTGTCCCATCTCCCCCTTGTTGTTCAATATTTACATTGAACCGTTGGCACAAGCCATCAGACAAGATGACTCAATCTGTCCCTTCCAATCTCAATCATACCAATGTAAGTTAGCATTGTATGCGGACGACATTATTATTTATACCAGCAATCCGGGGGTGGCTATTCCTCGGATTGGGGCCCTTTTGGGGGAATTTGGCTCTATTTCAGGTTATTTAGCCAATTCCTCCAAAACGGCCAATGGGAAGGTACTCCCAGTAGTGAGTTAAAGTACCTAGGTATTAAGATAGTTAAAGATCTAGACAAAATCCCTCAGATTAACTTGAACAAAATCGCGAAAGAAATCGACTATCTTTTTGCCAGATGGGGGAACCTTCCTTTGACGATTTTTGGGAAGGTTAATTTGGTGAAGATGGTCGTTCTTCCCAAGTTGACTTATCTGTTTAATGCTGTCCCTCTGTCTTTTCCTAGTAAGACTATAGGTAAGATCCAGGGAAAAATTGGGAGTTTTATTTGGGGAGATAAAGGTGCAAGGATGTCCGGGAAGAAGCAGAGGAGGAAGCTTACTAAAGGCGGGTTGGCTCTTCCAGACATTAGATGGTATCTAGTAGCGTTTCAGTTTAAGGGCATCAGGATGTTGCTTTCCAACCCAGAGGGGACTTCGTGGGGTAGGTTGTTGGGCGAGTTGGCTATGATGGAGGGAGGCGGAGGTGGGGAGGGCTTCTTATATAAGTTTGGAGCTCCAAGATACTTCAAACGGGTACGGCTTAAGGTTCTTAAAAATGCATTGGAAACATGGTATAAAGTAAGGTGTAGATGGGGAATAGGCTACTTTTCTGACTTTGCACCTATATGGGACTCCCCAGGGACTCCTCCTTGCCTAAGAGATAGCTTGGCGATACCAATTAAGAGAGCGGGGGTGGTTAAGTGGTCTGATTTGGTAGCTGCAGAAGGGATTCTCCCATGGGACATATTAAGAGCTAAGGTGGGCCCTGGTCTCTCTAAATTCAAGTATATACAACTTACATCTTGGTATAATGCAGAAATGGATGAAATAAGGGGGGATTGGGAAATAGAGCACTTTTTACAAGCAGTTCAACCAAGGAAAAAAGAGATATCTATTTGGTATACGAAGCTTTTAGAAGCTGATGATATAGATTTACCTTCACAATCTTCAGTCTGGAATCAATCCCCCTTAGAGGTTTATACAGCAAACCAGTTTGAGCCCTCCTTGAAACTTCTTTATAAATACATCAAACCAGCTAGTTTAAAGAAGAATCATTTTTTTGTTATTAATAGGTTATATTATACGCCGGCTAGGATTGCCAGGTTCGCCCCGTTGCCTCCCCCAAAGTGCCCTAGGTGCCGGATACCTAATGCGAATGATATCCATATCTTTTTCGATTGTCCCAAGTTGAGAACTTATTGGAAAGATGTGGAAGATACTGTAACCGGAATCTTTAAAGTTAACATAGAGGCGAACCTCCCATTGGTGTTCTTTGGGGGTAATGGTTTATCCAATTCGAACTTGTCATTTCCCCAGAGGGGGTTGTTGTTATATTTAGTGATTTTGGCCCGGAGGGAGATTTGTATTACGTGGAAAGATCCTAATCCTCCGACCAGAGAAAAGTGGCTTAAAGCTGCATTTGCCATGGCATGCCTGGAACAAGATGAAAATCGGGAAGACCTAATCAACATCTGGCAGCCTCTGCTAAGCTGGAGCCGGGACTTGAGACTAATATCTGATAATAACTGATAATATCAGCTGTACGGGATAGTACCCTTCCCGGTCCTATGATTACACCAAGCCCTTACTACCTGGGGTTGGTCAGGATGGCCTGAGCAAGTGCAGCTAGCCGCAGGGCGCCCAGTGAGAATTGACGGCTTTCAGATCTGCAGCAGCTTATTGGTGAGATGAGGACAAAAAAAAACAACAACAAAAAAACATTTACAGTAACTTAACTAATGACAGAAACCTGCTGGCCTTTGAAAGGGTATTCTGAAACCCACAAATATAACCTACCCGATATAATCAATGCTTTGCATCTCCCTGGAAGTGTTCCTAGCCTCTTCAAACTTTCTGCTGGGAGGGCTTGGACTGGCATTTCAGAACCTGCACTGCAATAGATCCAATCCTTGCTTACTCGCCGTACCCCTAAACCAAGAATCTAATCTTCTACACGCTCATTGATCTGTGGTGTTGCCCAAGAATCATACTCTGTTTCTCCTTGTGACTTCTTTTCAATATCTATGGTCTCCAATTGGCAGATTTCCTCAGTAATTACAGTGTGACTTTCCAAATGCACGATAGCTCCACACAAAACCATTCTTGCGAGGAAAAATGCCCAGTGAGCCCAACCACTGATACTCTTATAAGCATTATCTTGTGCCTAGACCACGTGTTCCACTGGAAAAAGCAGTTCTTCCTAAGCAAGAAAAGTGATGGAGAGTCTAGTGATTGGATACTTGTGGCCATATCACTGCCTTTTACTAGTCAGAAGGCCCCAAACCCACTCATCCACTCCACCAAAAGTAAAGAACCTGGTAGCACTGTTGATGCCAAACTCTCCTTTGCTCTCCAAATCCCCCATCTCTAGAAAGTCCTCCCTCTCCTTCACAGGACCACAGAATCGAGCAGATGAAAGCCCTCTTCCTGGCATGCTTCGATTATTGTAAAATCCTCTATTCTGGTCTCCAGGAATTCACTTCCATACTCCAAAGACTTCAGAATAAGACAGCCTCAATCTTCATAAGTGAGTTAGAGGCTCCCAATGGATACCACGATTAAATGTAAGGTCTTAAAGTCCAAGTTTTACTAACAATATTATATGGATAATATTTTTAGGACAGAGTTGCGGGGTAAGACATTATGGGGTGGTGGGTAAGAATAAGATAGGGGCTTAAGGGTAATGGGGAAGGGGTTAATGGTAAGCCTAAAGGGTTAAGAGTGAGGAATAAACGGGTTAAGGGTAGCAGAGAAGTGTTAAGGGAAAGGAATTAAGGTTAACAGGGTAAGGAGTTAAGGATAAGGGGTACAGGCAGTGAGTGATTGAGAGTAAGGGCCAAGGGAAAGTCAACAAGGAGCTAGGGGTAAGAGTTGAAACATACGGGTGATAAAGTAAGGGTTTCATTGTATGGCGGTAAGATAAAGTGTAAGGGGTATATGTAAGTGGTTAAGTGTAATGGGTTTAGAGCAAGGTGTAAAGGGGTATGTGTAGTGGGTATGGGCAAGAGGTTACAGGTAAGGATTTAAGAGAAAAGAGTAAGGGGATAAGAACATATGGATAAGTGGTTAAAATGGAGGCAGGCTAATGGGTAAAGAGACAAAGGGGTAAGTAGTTATGGTATGGAAAAGGGAGTAAAGATTAAGGTTGGGTTAAGGGTAAGAGGTTATTGGTAAGGGTAACAGGTTAAGTATAAGGGGTAATAGCCCCATACCCCTTAATCTTACCCTCCATGTTGCCTCCCACCCCCAATAAGTAAAGCACTATGACGTGGCCGACGGTGGCCGCATAATGATGCTTTTTTCCCAAACCCTCCCTTGTATTTCTTGCCTCCCCAAATGCCCTCCCTCTCTCCTTGTTGCCCTCTGTCCCATCAGAAATAAAAGAAAACACTATGACGCAGCTAGCACAGGCCGTCTCACAGTAGCGGCTGACGGGGAATGAGGGTGTACAGGCGGAGGGGTGAGAAAATACAATTTTAAAAAACACTTACCTCTTACGCAGGCCGCGTCTCTCCTCTGCTTCTCCGGCAGTCCCAAACCACAAAGCACCCATGCTCCCTATAGCCAAACACAAGGCTGCAATGCAGCGTTGTGATTGGTCTGAGTGCTGTGGATCGGTGCTCAGATGGAGACTGGGGGCCTGGGCATGTTCCCCACCAGGCTGTGTAATGCAGCCTGGTGAGGAACATGCAAAGTGTGCATGACTTTTCGGCCGGCCAAGCAGTCATGTGCACTTGAAGTGTGCAAACCACTCCTCCCCCTGTGTCTACGGCCCCGCCCTAAGCCAGCCCCCAACCTGCTAAAAATAAAATGATAATTACTATGTTAAAATCATTTTATTTTTCCTGCTCGAAGAGCAGTAGGGCATTGCTCCTCCACCTTAGCGGAGGAACCACCCCTGCCGTATCATAGCACTTTCTTTTTTCACTTTCAGGCAAGCTGCACAGCAGCCGCGCTGCTGGACCACCTGGCTAGAAAACATTGACAAAGCCAATACACCTCGTAAGCGTGATCTATTGGCTTTGCCAATGCTTATTTGTATAAGTCTCCACAGTAGCCACACTGATTGAACACATAATGTTCATACTCTGATAGCATCAAGTACTTGACTATTTTCAAGTATCAATAAATTACGATCTTTGTAGTTACTTATGTGGTAATACAGTGCTCCACATTCCAATTCAATTCAAGTGTTTGCTGACATTGTCCTAATTCTGGCATTAATGCACTCATTCACATTTTGCTTCAGTGAAACAACTAATACACGTTTTGCTATATAGTGAACTCAGCAGAGTGTAGCTGTGCCAGTTTGAAAGGAAATACATTTTGACAGCAGCACAGTGCACCAATACCTATTCAGTAAAATCCTTTCTGCATTTGCAACCTCCCCCACCCTGTGCAATACTAATAGCCCATGAGAATCCAATATCCAAATACAAAATACAAAGGCCCACATTCTGAGTGGGGGTAATTCCAAATTCGGCCACAAACACTGTTAGATTCGTGACGGGACGTGGAGGGAGGAGCCTTAAGTCCATGTAGGTCATGGATATAGAAGTAGGTCTTTAAGCATGGTATTAGACCTGTGGTGGGCGGGGCCTCCTCATGCTGTGCTGACTGGGACGAGGCGGACCATTGAGGGGGTAATGACTTCTTGTGGGCATTCTGAAAGCTTCACAGAGAACGCATGGTTTGCCCATTATTTACCATTGGCTTTATGGTTTGTAGCTCACAGTTGCTTGCTTTCTATTTGCTGGCTTTATTTGTTTTATGTAGTACAGCTTGAGTTTGTCCCTTCCTTGGAGCATAGCCTACTGTTCTTCCATGAATGCTCACTTTCTTTAAACTGGCATTTAAATCTTGTTCTTATCTTGTTAAATTTGCAGTGTATTTAATGACAGAGATCAAATGTCAGGCTCTGCCTTCCAAAGGAGCTTGGTGTTTACTTTTCTTTCTTTGACTTTAAAGTAAGAGAATTTATGAGACAATCTTGCTGTGAAAGCAAATGCTTTTTTCTAGCACACAACAAAATGTAAATGTCTGTAAATGAACTGTGCAGATATTTCAGAATTAGGAAAGTACAAATGAAGCACAGTTTTTTGTAATTCTGAAGTGTGCTTTGAATAAATATTTAAAAATGATCAATACACATCTAAGCACTAGGTGATCACATTTCCACACATTATCGTTTGTGTGCAGTAAAACTGTATGTCTGTGCAAATGTAATGGTCGTTTCAATTGAAAATGTGTTGTCTGTAATGGCAGTGTGCTACCAAACCATGCATACGCTACACTACGCCAATCCACTCTACACTACTCCACCCTACAACACGCTACTCCACTCTATACCCCTCCACTCTACGCCACACCACTCCATTCTATGATACTCCACTACACACACACCACTCCACTCTGACACTCCACGTCAATCCACTCTATGCCACTCCACGCCACACCTTTCCACTCTACGACACACCACTACACAACATGCTATTTCACACCACGCCACTCCATGACACGTCCCTCCACTTTATGCTCCTCCACTCTACCCCACTCCACTATATGCCCATCCACTCTACATCACTTACCCCAATCCACTTCAATCTACCCCAACCTATCCCACTCCACTCCACTGCACCCCACTCCAAGCTACCCCAATCTACCCCAATCCACTCAAATCCTCTCCACTCCACTCTACCCCACTCCATCCCACACCACTCAATCTACACCAAACTACACCACTCTACTCCAATCTACCCTATTTCAATCTGTTCCAATCCACCCCACTCCACTCTAATCTACACCACTGTACCCCACTCCACTCCAATCTGCTCCTATCCACGCAACTCTAAACTATCATGGTCCACCCCACTCCACCCCTAATCTACCCCACTCCAATCTACCCCAATCTACACACTCTACTCCAATCCAACCTACTCCACACCAACCTACCCGCCTCCGCTCCAACAACTGCACTCCAATCTACCCCACTCAATTCCAATCTACCCCACTCCAGTCTACCCAACTCCAATATACCCCACTCCACTCCAATCTACCCCACTTTAATCGACCCCACTCCACTCTACTCCAATCTACCCCACTCCACTATATCCCAATCTACCCTACACTACTCCACTCCAACCCAATCTACCCTACTCCACTTCAATCTACCCCACTCCAATCTACCAACCTCCACTCCAATATAACCCAGGCTACCCTACTCCACTCCAATCTACCCCACTCCACTCTACCCCACCCCAATCTGCTCACTCTAATCTACCCCACCCCACTCTACTCTACTCCACTCCAATTTACCCCACTGCCTTCCAAACTACCCCACTCCACTCTAACCACTCAACCCTGCTCCACTTCACTCTACCCCAATCTATCTCACTTCACTCCTCTCCAATCTACCCCACTTCACTCCAATTAACTCCACTCCTCTCCAATCTAGCCCCAATAAATCCCGCTTCACTCCACTCCAATCTACCCCACTCCAATCGACCTCAATCTACTCCATTCTACTCCAATGAGACCCACTTAACCCCAATATAACCTACTCCACTCCATTCTACCCCACTCAACCCCAATCTACCCCATGCCAATCCAATCTACCCCATCCCACTCCAATCTACTCTACCTCTCTCTACCCTACTCCAATCTATCCCACTCATGTCAACCTCAATCTACCCCACTTCACTCCAATTTACCCTACTCCACTCTACCCAATATACCCCACTCCTCTCCACTCTACTGAACTCCAAACTGCACACCCCACTCCAATCTACACCCCTCCACTCCAATCTACCCCACTCCGATCTAAGAGTTTTGACCACACTGCCCTCCTCCCCAATCTACCCCACTCAACCCCAATATACCCTACTCCACTAAAATCAACCCCAATCCAGATAAAATGCACTCCACTCCACCTTAATCTACCCCACTCGAGTCCAACCTACCCCACCCCACTCCACTCTACCCCAATGTACTTGCTCCACTCCAGTCTACCCACCTCACTCCACTCTACCCCAATTTACCCCATACCCCTTCAATCTACTGTAATCTACCCCATCACATTTCAATCTACCCCAATCCACTCCACACCAATCTACCCCAACCTATCCCACTCCACTACATTACAATCTACCCCTCTTCTCCAATCTACCCCACTCCACTCCAAGCTACCCCACTCCACTCCACCCCAATCTACCCCATTCCACTTCACTTTACCCCAAACGACCCCATTTCAATCTGCCCCACTCCAGTCTACCCCACTCCAGTCTAATCTATCCCACTCCACTCAAATCTACCCCAATCCACTCTACTCCAATCTACCCCAACCTATCCCACTCCACTCCAATCTACCCCACTTCACTCCAATCTACCCCTCCACTCCACTACCCCATTCCACGCCAAGCTACCCCACTCCACCCCAATCTACCCCATTCCACCCCACTTCTCCCCTAAACTATCCCACTTCAATCCACCCCAATCTACCCCACTTCAGTAAAATCTATCCCACTCCAATCCAATCTACCCCAATCCACTCTACTCCAATCTACCCCAACCTATCCCACTCCACTACAAGCTACCCCACTCCACCCCAATCCACCCCACTTAACCCATATCTACCCCACTCAACTTGAATCAACCCCAATCTACCCCACTTCCCTCCAATCTACCCCACTCCACCTTAATCTACACCACTCTAGTTCAACCTACCCCACCCCACTCCACTCTACACACTCGACTTCAATCTAATCCACTCACTCCGCTCTACCCCAATCTATCCCAAGCCCATCCAATCTATCCCAATCTACCCCACCCCACTCCAATCTACCCTATCTACTCCACTCCAATCTCCCCCAACCTATCCCACTCCACTCCACTGCAATCTACCCCACTCTAATCCAAGCTACCCCATTCCACTCCACCTCAATCTACCCCATTCCACCCCACTTTACCTCAAACTCCCCCACTTCAATCTACCCCTCTCTAATCTACCCCACTCCGGTCAATCTATCCTACTCCACTCCAATCTACCCCACTGCACTCCAATCTACCCCAATCCACTCTACCCCAACCTATCCCACTCCACTACAATCTACTCAACTTCAATCCAATCTACACCTCTGCACTCCAAACTACCCCCACTCTCCACTCCACCCAAATCTACCCCACTTCACTCAAATCATATCCACTCCACTCTATCCCACTCCAATCTGCCCTACCCCACTCAATCTACATCACCCCACCCCACTCTAATCTACCCCACTCAACTCTGCCCCAATCCACCCTACTCCGATCTGCTATGGTCCACCCCAATTTACGTCACTCCACTCTACCCCAATCTACTGCACTCCACTCCAATCTACCCAAATCCAGTCTACCAAATCTACCACAGTTCAGCCTACCCCACTCCAATTTACCCCACTTTAATCTACCCCAATCCACTCCAATCTATTCTACTCCAATCTGCCCTGCTCCACTCCAATCTACCCCACTCCAATCTGCCCATTGTACTCCAATCTACCCCACTCCACTGCACTCTCCACATCACTCCAATCTATCCCACTCCACTGCCATCTACCCCACTCCAATATACCACAATCTAGCCCGCTCCAATCTACCCACAATCTACCCCCTCCACTCCACCCAAATCTACCCCATTTCACTCCAATCTACCCCACTCCAATGAACACCAATCCACCCCACTCTACCCCACTCCACCCCATTCTACCACACTCCACTCAAATCTATCCCACTTCACTCCAATCTACCCCACTCCACTCCAATGTACCACAATCTAATCTACCCCAACCTATCCCACTCCACAACAATCTGCCCCACTTCACTCCAATCTGCACCACTCCAAGCTACGCCCACTCTCCACCCCACTCCAATCTATCACAATCCACCCCACTCAGATCATCTCCACTCCACTCTACCCCACTCCAATCCAATCTACCCTACTCCACTTAATCTACACCACGTCACTCCAATATACCCCACTCCACTCTAATCTACCCCACTCCGTTCTACCACAATCTAACCACTTCACTCTACCCCACTCCACCAAATCTACCCCACTCCACTTCAATCCACTCCCCTCCAGTCTACACCACTCCGCTCCAATCTAGTCCACTTCAATCTAGCCCAATCTACCCTACTCCACTCCACCGAATCTACCCCATTCAACCTCACCCTCCACCACTCCAATCAACCCCAATCCACCTTCATCTACCCCAAGCCCCTCAACCTCCCAAATCTACCCCACTCCACCCTAATCTTCCCCACTCTAGTCCAATCTACCCCACCCCATTCTACCCCCAATGTACCCCACTCCAATCAGATCTACCACACTCCAATCTATCACATTTCACTTCTCTCAACCTACCCCCACTCCACTCCAATCTACCCTACTCCAATCTACACCAATCTACCTCACTTCGTCTCAATCTACCCCACTCCACTCTAAATCTACCCCACTCTGAGTAACGCCAATCTACCCCACTCAACCCATCTACCCCACTCCACTCTCATTAACCCGGGTCTACCCCCACTTCCCTCCAATCTACCCCAATCGACCCACTCCACCCTAATCTACCCCACTCCAGTCCAATCTACCCCACTCAACTCTACCCCAAATGCACCCCACTCCACCTCCAATCTACCACATTCCACTCCAATATACCCCACTCCACTATCCACTTCACCCCAATCTACCCCACTCCACTACACTCAGTTCTATCCCACTGCTCTTCAGTCTAACCCAATCTACCCCACTCTACTCCAACTAACCCCACTCCACTGCAATTTACCGCACTCCACTCCAATCTACCGCACTCCACTGTACCCCAATCTACCCTACCCTATGCCACTCAAATCTACCCCTCTCCAATATACCTGACTCCACTCCAATAGACCCCAATATACCCCTCCACACAAATCTACCCCTTACCACTCCAATCTACCCCACTCCACCACAAACATCCCCAATCCACGCATTCCATTTCAATATACCCCACCCCACCCCAATCTACCCCACTGCAATCTACCGCACCCCACGCTACCCCACTCCAATCCACTCCTATACCCTTTACCCAATCCACACCTCTCTACTCCACCCATTCTATCCCACTTCACTCCACTCCAATCTACCCCACTCCACTCCAATCTACTCCAGTCGACCCCAATGTAATCCACTCCACTCTACCCCACTCAACCCCAATCTACCCCAATCAAATCTAGCCCATCCCACTCCAATCCACTCTATCTCTCTCTACCCCACTCCAGTCTACCCAACTCAAATCCATCCCTCTCCAGTCTATCTCCATCTATCCCACTCCACTCCAATCTGCCCCGCTCCATTCTACCACAATCAACCAAACTCCACTCCAATCAACCCCACTCCACCCAATCTACCCCACTCCAATCTACACACTCGACTCCAGTCTACACCACTCCACTCCAATCTAGCCCACTCAAATCTAGGCTCATCTACCCCCACTACACTCCACCTCAATCTACCCGAGTCAACCTCACCCTACACCACTTCAATCAACCCCAATACACCCCAGTCTACCCCACGTACCTCCAGTCACCCTACTACCTTACTACACCCTAATCTACCCCACTCCAGTCCAATCTACCCCACTTCACAATACCCCAGCCTACTCCACTCCAATCAAATCTACCCCACTCCACTCCAATCTACCATATTCCTCTTCACTCTAACCTACCCCACTCCAATCTACCCCACTCCACTCGACCCCATTCTACCCTAATCTACCCCACTCCACCCCAATCTAACCCAACCCACTCCAATCTACCCCACTCCAATCGACCCCAAACCACCCCAATCTACCCCACCCCACTCCACTCTAACCTAAACTACCCCTACGCCACTCCAATTTACCCTACTTCACTCCACTCCAATCTACGCCACCCTAGTATACCCAACTCCATTCTAATTTACCCCAATCTACCCCACACCAGTCAAATCTACCCCTCTCCACTTCAACCTACCCCACCACACCCCAATCTACCCAAATCCATGCCATTCTGATCTACCCCACCCCACCCATAACTACCCGACTGCATTCTATCCCACTTCAGTATACCCCACTCCATTCTACCCCACTCTGCTTGAGTCTACCGCACTTCACTCCAAACTACCCCATTCTACCCCACTTCACTCCAAAACACCCCACTCAACCCCAGTCTACCCAAATCCAATCTACCCTATCCAATCCACTCTACCTCTTTACCCCACTCCAATCTACCCCACTCAACTCCACCCAATCTACCGCACTCCACTTTAATCTACCCTACTCCACCCCACTCCAATCTACACTCTCCACTCTAGTCTACACCACTCCACTCCAATCTAGCCCACTTAACCCCAGTCTACCCCACTCCACTCTAATCAACCCCAGTCTACCCCACTTCCATCCAATCTACCCATCTACCACACTCCACCCTAATGTACCCCCTCCAGTCCAATCTACCCCACTCGACCCCAATGAACCCCACTTCACTCTTCCTCAATCTACCCCATTCCACTTTAATCTACCCCACTCCACTTCACCATAATCCACCCCACTCCAATCCAACCCAATCTACCCCACTCCAATTTACTCCATTAAAAATTACCCCACTCCAATCTACCCCACTCTACTCTACCCCAATCTACCCTACTCCATGCCACTCAACTCTACCCCACTCCAATATACTCGACTCCACTCCAATATACCCCAATTTACCCCACTCTAATCTACCCCTCTCAACCCCATCCACCCCACCACAATATACACACCTCCATTCCAATCTACCCCACTCCAATCTGCCCCACTCCACTCCAATATACACACTCCACTCCAATCTACATCACTCCACTCCAATTTAGCCCACTCCAATCTACACCACTCCACCCCAATCTACCCCAGTCAACCTCATCCTACACTACTCCAATCAACCCCAAGCCACAGGAATCTACCCCACGCCCCTCCAATCTCCCCAATCTACCCTACCCCTCTCCACCCAAATCTACCCCACTCAAACTCAAATCTACCCCACTCCACTCTGATATACCACATTTCACTTCACTCCAACCTACCCCACTCCTATCCAATCTACCCCACTCCAATCGACCCCAATCTTACCATTTCACTCTACCACAATCCACCCCACTCCACTGTACTCTGCTCCACTCCAACCTACCCCACTAAAATATACAGCACTCCACTCCAATCTACCCCACTCCATTTCACTCCAACCTGCCCCACTCCACTTCAATCTACCCCACTTCATTCCAATCTACCCCACCCCAATCTACCGCACCCCACTCTACCCCACTCCAATCCACTCCTATCCACTTTACCCAATCTACCCCTCTCTACTCCACCCCAATCTATCCCACTTCACTCCACTCTAATCTACCCCACTTCACTCCAATCTACTCCACTCGACCCCAATGTAACCCACTCCACTCCAATCTACCCCACCCAACCCTAATCTACCCCCAAAGAATCTGCCCCATCCCACTCCAATCCACACTCTCTCTCTCTCTCCACCCCACTCCAGTCTACCCAACTCTAATCCATCCTACTCCAGTCTAGCTCAATCTAGCCCACTCCAGTCTACCTCACTCCATTCTACCACAATCTACCCACCTCCACTCCAATCAACCCCACTCCACTCCAGTCTACCTCACTCCACTCCAATCTAAACACTCGACTCCAGTCTACACCACTCCGCTCTAATATAGTCCACTCCAATCTAGGCCAATCTACCCCCACTCCACTCCAATCTACCCTAGTCAACCTCACCCTACACCACTCCAATCAACCCCAATCCACCCCATGTACGTCCAGTAGCCCCACTACATGCTAATCTACCCCACTCCAGTCCAATCGACCCCACTTCACTCTAATCTACCACATTCCACTTCACTCTAACCTACCCCACTCCAATCTACCCCACTCTACTCCAATCTACCCTACTTCAATCTACCCTACTCCACTCCAATCTACCCTACTCCACACTACCCTACTCCAATCCACCCCAATCTACCACAGTCCAGTCTACCCCACTCCAATTTACCCCGCTCCAGACTGCCCCGCTCCAATCTAATCTATCCCGTCCAACTCCAATCTACCCCACCCCACTCCACTGCACTCTCCACTCCACTCTAATCTATCCCACTCCACTGACATCTACCCCACCCCACTCCAATCTACCCCACTTTACTTTAATCTACCCACTCCAGTCTACCCCAATTCATGCCATTTCAATCTACCCCACCCCACTACACCCCACCCCAATCTACCCCACTGCAACCTACCCCACCTCACTCTACCCCCCTCCAGTCTACCCCACTCCACTCCAGTCTACCCCACTTCACTCCAAACTACCCCACTCAAACCCAATCTACCCCAATCCAATCTACCCTACCCCAATCCACTCTACCTCTCTTTACCCCACTCCAATCTATCCCACTCCAGTCTACCTCAACCTACTCCACACCACTCCAAGCTACCCCACTCAGCTCCACCCAATCTACCCCACTCCACTTTAATCTACCCTACTCAACCCCACTCCAATCTACACACTCCACTCCAGTCTACACCACTCCACTCTAGCCCACTCAACCCCAGTCTACCCACTCCACTCTCATCAACCCCAATCTAACCCACTTCCATCCAATCTACCCCAGTCTACCACACTCCACCCTAATCTACCCCCTTCAATCCAATCTACCCCACTCCACTCTACCCCAATGAACCCCACTCCACTCGTCCCCCAATCTACCCCATTCCACTTCAATCTACCCCACTCCACTTCACCACAATCCACCCCACTCTACTTCAATCTAACCCAATCTACCACACTCCAATTTACCCCACTCACTCCAAATTACCCCACTCCAATCTACCCCACTCCACTCTACCCCAATCTACCCAACTCCTCCACGCCACTCAAATCTACCCCACTCTAATATACCCCAATTTACCCCACTCCAATCTACCCCTCTCCACACCATCTACCCCACTCCACCACAATCTACCCTACTCCAGTCTACCACAATCTACCCACTTCCACTCCAATCTACCCCACTCCTCTCTGCCCCACTCCAATCCAATATACACACTCCACTCCATTCTACATCACTCTACCCCCAATCTACCACACTCCACTCAAATCTACCCCACTCCACTCCAATCTACCACATTCCACTTCATTTCAACCTACCCCACTCCTCTCCAATCTACCCCACTCCATGGTACCCCAATCCACCCCACTCCACTGTACTCTACCCCACTCCACTCCAACCTACCCCACGAAAATATAACTTACTCCACTCCAATCTACTGCACTCCATATACCCCACTCCATTTCACTCCAACCTACCCCACTCCTCTTCAATCTACCCCACTCCACTACAATTTACCCAACTCCACTCAGTCCCAATCTATCCCACTCCATTCCCATCTACCCCACTCAATTGATCCCAATCTACCCCACTCCACTCTATCCCACCCACCGACTCCACTTTCCTCAATCTACCCCACTCCGCTACACCGCAATCAACCCCACTAAAATATACCACACTCCAGTTCAATTTACCCCAATCTACCCCACTCCACTCCAATCTACCTCAATCCACTCCAATCTACCCCACACCACTCCACCCTACCCTAATCTACTCCACTCCAGTCTACCCCACCTAACACTACCCCTCTTCAGTATACCCAAATCTACCCCCATCTACCCTCTCCATTCCACTCCACTCCAGTCTACCATACTCCACTCCAATCTACCCCACTCCACTCCAATCTACCCCACTCAACCCCAATCCACCCCACTTCACTCTACCTCACTCCAATCCACTCTACCTCACTCCAATCCACTCTACCCCTCTCTAATCTATCTACCCATATATACCCCACTCCACTTCAATCTACCCCACTCCAATTTACCCCACTCTACCCCACTCCAATCTACCACACTCCAATCTATCCCACTTTAATCTACTCATTCCACTCTACCCCAATCTACCCCATTCCACTCCAATCTACCCCACTCCACTCCAATCTACCTTACTCTACCTCGCTTCAATCTACTGCACTCCAATCTACCCCACTCCAGTCCAATCTTTCCCACTTCACTCCAATCTTCCCAATCTACCACACTCCAATCTACCCCACTCCACTCCAATCTACCCCAATCGCCCACACTCGCCTCCAATATACCCCAGTCTACTCCACTCCATCCCAGTTTACCCCAATCTACCTCACACCACTCTGTTCCACTTAACTCCACTCCAATCTACCCTACTCCAATCTACCCTAATCCACCCACTCTGATCTACCTCAATGTATCCCACTCCAATCTACCCTCTCCAGTCTACCACACTACCCAAATCTAACCCACGCCGCTCTACCCAATATACCTCACTCCACTCTACCCCAATCTACCTCAATGTACCCCAATCTAACCCACTCCAATCTATCCCAATCTACCCCACTCCACAACACTAACTTTTAGCCATGCTGAACACTGGTGTTCAACATGGCTAAATCACATTGCCAAAGCCAACAGCTCTCACATATGTGAGAGGTATTGACTTTGCCAATGCTTGAATTTGTTAGACACTGAGAGATCAAATGATATGCCCAGGACCACAGGATGTTGAGCGGACGCCGGGACTCGAACCTCGTTCCCCAGTTTCATGTGCGCTTCCGACTCCTGACTAGGAGAGGACCTGTCCCAAATCTGTAGGTCTAGATTAACAATAGTCACTACAGTAATTTATGTGCTTAGAAATATGATTGCAGCGCTTGCCTGTTGCTACCTACTGGGCACTTACAGATATATACAGTGATACTAATGTAAACGAAGCATCATAAAAAGACAACTCTTGAGTTTCCCTTCCTTGGGTTATAAAATCACAAGAGACCCCTCAAATGGTTCTGTAGACCAGTGAGTGCCTCAAATTAACAATTACCTCCATCTATTTATTAATTAACAAATTTAGGAATAAAATAGCAGCTACCTTTAAAATCTGCCCTCCGTCAGGGTATTTCCGGAGAATGTTCTTCAGGTACGTCAGGAACGGAGGCGCCTTCTGACAGAACCTGTTCCTGGGAAGGAGAAAAGACGTACTTTGTGTCAAGAACCTACCATTGTGTTATAGTATTTCTTCTATGTCGCACTATGGAGCTCTCCGTTGAGTTTCTACCATGATTTCCAGGTGAGAATACAAAAATGTAAAAAGCCGCAAACTCTCCCCTCCTATACGTTTGTATGTGACTTATAAGGCGCCAAGAGTGTGACATAAGTAACACAATAGGGCTTTACAGTAGGTAGTGAAAAGAAGAGGGAGACAGGGAGGGTTTACAGTGGAGAGGGAAGGAAGAGGGTCACACAGAGGGTCTGGGCATCGAGGGCACTGGCAGGGCTGCAGGTGGGCAATGGGGGTGGTATAGGTTTGGGATGTGATCTTAGGTGGGTGGTCTGGAATAGTAATCTAATTGTTGCACCAACCACAGAGTTTTGTAGGAGCAACCAAAGGTAGTAGTTAAACTGGATTCCTTGATCTGCACCTGATAACACGTTACATAAATGATCGTGTAGTTGTAAAATTAAAAAAAGTACAATTTTCAGAAATTAACACTTTTTTGATGTAGGAATTTTTGCACAAAAATGTGCACAGATTTTATTTAAAAAAATAATGAAACAAAATGATTTTCATGTGTTGGATTTTTAGAGAAGGTGCCACGAAAACATCAAACTCCCTATGCCATTTTGTTCACAATTATATGATTAGAAAGAATGCCAGCAATGCCTGGCTATCATTCTTAAACGAGCACTGATAAAGCACATAGGCCTCACTGTTTTATACATGGAAGTGCATCTTAATTAAATGAGGATTGTGCGTGTGTGGTAGTGTGGATGGGTTACTTGGTGAACGTGAGACTGAGGCAAGAGCTCGATAGATGAGAATGAACGGATGTATGAAGGAGTGAATGATGAGTACATGTATCATTATGGGTGAATGTAAGGGCCAGTGCATTGATGAGTGGTTAAGTAAGTGACTGGAAGAGCTTCTGTAAGAATGGTTGAATGAATGAATGAGCAAGTGCATGCATGGTTACACCTGTCTTATAGACAGTGGTACTGATTACATCCTAAAATTGCCACGAATTGCCAGTAGTATGCCAGTGAAAAATCTTCAAGTGATATGCTGGTTGTCTTCCAGCAACATTGACCCACCAAATGACGTATTGACCCACATCCGCCTTTTACATCACCTGGGCAGGCCTCACTCAGTGCTTCGATCTGTAGGACCGGGGGACACTTCACCTACGAAGAGGCTGAACCAGAAGTTCAGTAACTTACAGCTGGACCGCCGACTGCCCAAGCAACAGGTCCCCGACAACTAGAACCACCCGTCCCTGAACCCCAAGGCGGCCAATGAGCATCACTTCCTGGCTCACCCCACTAGAGCTGGTTCAAGCTGAGAAAGCGGCCATGTCAGAAGGTACAGCACCTCTAACCTCGCGGAGCCTTCCTTCTAAGGACATCAACATTTCTAAGAGGGTCCTGGCTAACTCCATCGATTAACACTGGACAATGTGTGCCTATTATTAAAGATTTTTTTACATTTCATTTTCCAATCAGAGCTTTCGAACCCCTTGACCAACATAAGCGCTACGAGGCCTTAGGGTAGTAACGCGCTATAGAAATCCAATTTCATTCATATTTTATCCCTTTCCTTCAGATTATAAATGTATGTCCTTATATTTCATCTCGGTGCGCTCTTTCAGTAGCTCATCTCATACTGCCATCTGATTGTACTGTCCCATATTCTATCTCCAGGTCTTTCCCAGACTGGCTTCCCTCAGGGGCAGGACTGCTGGGCAGTCACTAATTGATACGTTAGCGGTCCTACTTTGGTTTTCTGTGACCTTAAATTGCCTTTCGCCGTCCTTTAACCCACCCTTTATTTTTTCTCACTATCATCATATCTCATAATAGGGTACCTTCTTCCTTTCATCGCCATCTCCCTCCTCCTCCCCTTACTTGCCCCTGCCCTCAGCCCCCTTCCATGGATCCCTCACTTTGTCCATTTTAGCTCTCACCCTATGTTCTCTTCCATCCCACACTCCCTCCTGCTTCCTCTTTTCTCTAAAGTCTTCCGCTAACTACTCCCTTCGGCTTATCTCTCCTGAATTCTTCTGTTCACCTCCCACATCACACTATCCCATGCAGTGTAGTTTGTTCCTCACCTTTTCCGTGGCCTCTGAGACATGATGATGCTGAAAAAAACAGAGGGAAACTGGTTATAATCACAACTTGACCGTGGGCCAGGAGCTGCCATAATCCCCTGTGCTTCACTCTTCCACCAGTGGGATCTTTCCTTAAGCTTACATTTCTTACAGGTGAAACCACCCTCTGCTGTGGTGGTCTGTCCTGAAGTTGAGAATGTCCCCTGTGCTCAACTACTCTTAGGTTAGGCCCTTCCCCTGAGCTCACGTGCGGTACAGTTGTGACCTTCTGCGTCTCAACAACTGTCTAGAGTAGGACACTTCCTTTGCGACACCTGCCCCACAAGTGAAGCGTTCCGCTCAGTTCACCTCCCCTACAACATGGTACATTCCCATGTGTCCTCGTGCCCTGAGCTGTGAACCAACCCTGTGGTCACCCCACCCTCCTCGCTATCATTGGTCAAGCTCCCCTCAACGCTCTAGAAGTGAAGGTGAGGGAGGGAGGAGGGTTGAGGGTGAGGAGCACAGATTGAGGAGAGAGGTTTAGGAAAGGCTTTGCCAATGAGAATTGTGGGATACAGTGCGATGGACGAAGAGTGATGAATGATGGGTGAATAGTGAGGGATGAGCATTAAGAGAGGAGGATTGAGGAATGAAGGATGGCCTTAAGGAATGATGCCTTAGGATTTAGGTATGAGAAGCGAGGAACATGAGAAGTAGAGAATAAAGAGGGGTAGGGGAGCATGAGGGTGAGCAATGAGAGATGAAAAATGAGGGTGAGAGGTGACCAGTGGAAGGTGAGGTACGAGAAAAGAGAAATGAAGAGGAGTGAGGAGAGAGAAACAAGGAGTGAGGAATAAAGATTGAGGGATGGGGAATAGGAGATGAGGAATAAGGGGTTAGGAATGAAGAGTAAGACATTGAGAGGGTGAGGGGCAAGGAGTAAGGAATGAGATGAGGGTCGATGAGTGAGCTTTCAGGAGTAAGGACTGAGAAGAGAGGGTTGAGTGATGAGTAATAAGGAACAAGATGGGTTATGAGGAGGGTGCGAGGTGAGAGCTAAACAGTGCGAAAGGAGAGTGGGGATGAGAATTGAGGGTCGAGACGTGAAGAATGAGGGAGAAGGAATGTGTGTTGAAGAATGAGTGTGCGCTTAGGAATAGGAAGTGCGGGGTGAAGAATGGTGAAGTAAAGGGTATGGGGAGTGAGGGATAACTGATGAGGGATAATGAGTGAGGGATGGAAGTGAAAGGGGATTAATGAGGGATAAGGAGTCAAAGGACAGTAGTGGTGACTGAGTAGTGACGATCAAGGAGTGAGAGGTCAAGAATTAGGAGTGAAGTGAGAGATGAGGAGTGAAGTTGAACGATGAGGATTGAGAAGCGGGGATGGAGGATGAAAGGTGAGGTATAAGGAGTGACAGATGAGGAGTGTAGTTAAAGAGTGAGGGTTGAGAACTAATTAATAAGGTGTAGGAAGGGGAGCGAGGGACGAGTGTGAAAGCATGTGGATGGGAAGGGGGGTATCCGGAGTGATGGGTGAGGAGTAGACGACGAGGGAAGAGGGTTGTTGAGGAGTCAGTCACTTGTCGAACTGATGGCTCTGAAAGGCTAAGGGATGTAAAAGATTCATCTTAGTCAGAGGCTTGTAGGGATGAGGCAGAGTCAGTCATGCATGAGGCTGGTGCTGATGCGTCTGAAACCCTGGCTGGGTAGAAACAAGGTGCCGTTGCCTGGAGTGTACACAATTAATTTAGTCAGTGGCTGCAAACAGGCTGAGTGAGTAGGTGGTGGAGTCTGCGGGTCGCCTCGGGCGTCCTCCTCACCTGCTTCTGGTACCCGGGTGCGCTGCTATTCTGCAGCCAGTCCCTGCATCCAGCCTCTCCTCTCCAGGACTGGCTGCAGGGCTTCAGCGTCCTTTATTACATCGTTTCCGAGACAGAAACCAAAACTGAACGGTATCGTGAGTTTCGTTTCTTGGTTCTCAGCTCGCTTCAGGAGAGGGCAGCCTCCAGGGGGAGCAGTGAGGCGAGAGGAGAGGGCTGGGAACGGGCGATGTTGAACCATAAAGTGGTGGGGGCTGGTGTAATGAGGCCGGCTCTCGGGCGGTACGACCGGTGCCACCGCACCGGGTGCTGACTCTTCCAGGGGGCGCCTGTTTGGAAGTATTTTATGGTTTTAAAAGCACCTGCTACTCCATTGTTGGCCTCCAGCAATTTTCATAAAACAATAAAAATGTCAAGATAACTCTGGTGATTAATGTTCTTCCTGGAGAGAGGAGGAGTTTTGTCTAGTGGAAGTTTTAACTCATTTTATGGTAACACAGAGGGTTAATGTGCCTGCTGCAAAGAATGTGCACCATGCAGATCACAAAGTGCATATAGTTTAAATAGGTCAGTGCTTTTGTCATAGAGATCCTTTTGTTACTGGCAGTGTAGATGTTAAAATCCTAACATGGAACAGTGAGTTAATAACTGTCATCAAAGAGCTGCATGCAAACTGCAAGGTATAGATTAGAGCATTATGATGTTTTCCTCCATCTTTCTTTATTGTAATGTTTCAAAAGGGTTCCTTTCGGTAAAAAAAAAAAAAAATCTTTATTATTAAATGTAACTCACAACCATGGAGTTATGTTTTAAATTCTGAGTCTTTGCTTCTCCAGACCAAGCACTCTTAAACTATCCCGTCTACCAGTATCGATGACACGTGACTCACCTTGTAGTCTTCTGGCTTATGTAACATTTCCTATACACTGATTTACACACGTATGATTGATTATCTCTGTGTAATGTATGTGATGTAAAGTGCTCTGACACCCTACACTGGTATAGGTGGTGCTATATAACTAATTAAATACATCTGCGAGAGAGTGGTTATGAAGAATTGAGGGGGCACTGTTAAAGGGTAGTAGTGAGGGAGTCTGTGGGGGGCGCCAACAAACATTGTCGCACAGGGCGCCTCCAGCGTTAAATCCGGCCCTGATGAGAAGCACCTGTACCACTCCCCACCCCCCCTCCCCCTCCCCGTCACTCGGAAACCACATGCCCTGCTCCTTCTGTTGGTATTTTAGGTAGGTCATATGTCGTGGAGCGCGAGGTGTCCGCCCTTTTGTGTCTATTGAGCTCACATCAGCCACACCCGCTGTCCATCTGGAACCAGTATCAATGCATTGATATCGCATAGCGGCTTTGACTCCATCCTCTCAAATTGGGCGCGGTTTCAGGTGTTGTAATGCAGACTGGCGCTGTGAGCGCGTGACCCGCTGCCCGCCTCGCTCTCTCCTCCCGCCGTTCTTTAAGACTCGTTTAGGTTTCATCTCTCAGCGTGGAGCTCGTTGTTTCTTCCCTCTCTCTCACTTCCATATCACCCCCTCCCTTCACCCTCTCTCTGTCGCGTGGCTTTTAGTTTTATTTCTCCGTCTCTCTCACCTTCTAAATCCAGTTTGTATATGATTACCCCGTTGTTTTTGTAAGCCGCAGAGCACTCCGAAGGGAAGATTGGGCTTTCGAAGTTGAGTCGCGTGACTCAGTTTACTGACGCATCCACGTCAAAGATCGGTGACCATATGTTGGAATCCTGGCGGGTCACTTACCTCTCACATTTCACTGGTCGGAGCATCCGTTATCCAAGATGCCATTAAGTTCTGTGTGTATGAATCAGTGCATCCTAATCTCGACCTCTTCCTTTTTTTTAAAATTTATTTTAAAAGTTTTATATAGCGCTAGCTAGACCCGTGGGTATCAGAGCGCTTTACATACACACTGTACAAAACCAAAGGAAATTGCATTACTTAGTAGGAAGGCAGTAGGGAAGCAACAACAGAGATAAAAAATACAACATGAAAAATAGATAAACAGTGCAGCGGAGGGAGAGAAAACAAACGAAGGTGGTTAACACAGACCGGTCACCACTATCCTTGAATGTCAAGAGAGAGAGGAGTTAATTCGGATATTGAAGTCTAGGTTAGTTGATGTTGGTCCGGAAAGTATTTGTTAAGGAGATGGAGTTTCAGGTCCCTTTTGAAACAGGAGAAGGAGGGGTTGCATCTGAGGACTCTAGGGAGAGCGTTCCATATCCTGGGAGCGTTGCCAGAAAACGATCGGTATTGGGTGGTTTTCTTTTTCAGTTTCGGAGGGATAAGAAGGAGTGAGTTAGAACTTCTCAGTGTTCTGGATTGACCTGCTCTTACCAGTTTGTTGTTCAGGTAGTTGGGGGCCGGAGAGTGAAGGGTTTTGTGTGTGATGCAGGCCAGCTTGTAAATACACCTCCCTTTCATAGGAAGCCAGTTGAGGGAGTTGAGAGCTGGAGTGATGTGTTCAAATCTTTTCACTCCAGATATGAGTCGAGCGGCCATGTTCAGCACTGCCCTTAGTGGGGCTAGGTGAGCTTTTGGAGTCCCCGTTAGGATGGCGTTCCCGTAGTCGATTTTAGAGAGAACTAGGGATTGAACTACTGTCTTGAGGTCATCCTGGGGAAGAAAAGGTTTCAATTTCTTGAGGTGTTTTAGTGAGAAAAGAGCACCTTTTGCAGAGTTTTTGATGTGGGCCTCCATTGATAAGTTCTTGTCAAGGGTGATGCCTAGCGATTTCACTGAGTCGGATAGGACGAGGGGGCAGTTTAGGGCAACCAGATTCTTGAGCCACTCTTGGATTGGTCGATGGTTGCTTTTTGGAGAGAATAGGATTAGTTCCGTTTTATCTGGGTTGAGCTTTAAGTGGTTAGTGTTGAACCAAGTTTGGATCTCGGTTAGAGTGACATTGAGGTGTCGGATGTCGTTGGGAGACTTGATTTTGAAATAGATTTGGGTGTCGTCAGCGTAGAGGTGGTAGTTCACTCCCGCTTTTTTCAAGATGATTGTGAGGGGCTCCATGAAGAGATTGAAAAGGGACGGGGAGAGGATCGAGCCTTGCGGGACTCCAAGTGTGACTTTTGTTGGCTTCGAGAGACAGAGGTTGATTATAATTTGTTGCGAGCGGTGTTGAAGGAAGGAGGTGAACCATTTTAGTACTGTGCCATTAATGCCGGAGCGTTTCGACAAGGTCTCCAGAAGAGCTGGATGATTTACAGTGTCGAATGCCGCAGATAGGTCAATAAGGATGAGAAGGCAGGCATCACCTTCATCTAAAGCCTTGTGAATATCGTCAGAGATGTTGAGCATAGCTGTTTCAGTGCTACAGCCTTTCCTGAATCCTGATTGAAAGGTGTCGAGGAGGTTGAACTCATCAATGTGTTTGTTGAGTTGGTGGAGAACGCATTTCTCCAATGTTTTCGCAAGGAACGGGAGGTTGGAGATAGGTCTGAGGTTGTTAAGATCATTAGGGTCGGCCCCTGGTTTCTTGAGAATGGGTGTGATTTGTCCTAGTTGAAGGGAGTCTGGGACACAGCCTGAGATGAGAGAGGCATTGATGATTTTTGTCCAGAAAGGGGAAATGGTGTCGTTGAGTTCTTTTATAATTGTGGATGGGAGGGGGTCCATAGTGTGGGAGGAAGGTTTTAGGGTAGAGATTATACTGAAGACCTCGTTTTCCGACATTAGCTCAAAGTCGGACCAATGCGCATTGTTTTTTAGCTGGAGGCAGACCTGATTGTCCTTGGTAAGAACTCTTTCTGATTGGTCAAGGGTGGTTAAAGGGGGCAGGTTAAGAGGGAAGGAGGGTTTGCGGTTTGGAGGAAGGATTGATCAATTTTTGAGACTTTATTAGAGAAGAAGGTGGCAATTTCTTCACATCGCTCTTTGGTGGCTATGATTTCGTTAGAGGGAGTGCAGTTTGTTTGGCTTTTGACAATGTTGAAGAGTTCTCTCGGTCTGTTTTTCACCAGATCTAGTTGGTTGCGGAAGAAAGACGCCTTTTCACTGAAAATGTGTTTTTTGTATGCCTGCCGAGCAGATCTAAGTTGCGCTAGGTGCAAGGTCGAGGGGTTTAGTCTCCAACACCTTTCCGTTTGTCTGAGTTGACGCCTTTCGTTATTCAGATCTATATTGAACCAGGGTTTAGATTTGGTTCGCCTCATTTGTTTGAGTTTGAGTGGAGCTACTTGGTCTAAGACCTCTGTCATTTTAGAGTTAAAGTGTGTAGTGAGGTCATCGGCCGTCCATGATGAGGGTTGGGGTTGTAGATGGGCATGGATCCTGGATTCAAGTTCGGGTAAAGGGACTTTTTTGATGTTTCTGGTCCAGTGCTTAGGTTTGTCATCACGAATAGGTTGGTGTCTGACAAGTGCATCAATCTTGAACAGAATGAGGTGGTGGTCTGACCAGTCAATGGGAGAAATCGCTCTCAGAGAGACCAGTTCATTGTTGGTAATGATCGCATCCAGTGTTGCACCTTTGATGTGAGTTGGTTCATTGCAGAGTTGTTTGAGATTGTATATTTCAAGTAGGTTGGATAGGTTCTGGACAGTGGAGTCTTCTGGGTCATTCCAGTGGATGTTGAGGTCACCCAGGAACACGTCTTTTGTGTCTGTCATGGAGAAACGTGCTATTAGGTCTGTTAGTTCTTCGGGGGAAAGGGTACGCTCTCCAGGAGGATGGTAGATGGTGTGGAATTTGATGGGAGAGGTGCCCTTGGCAGTGAGTTCGACACCCAGGTATTCAAACGATAGGTATTCTGCAGGTTTAAGTTTGGTGATCTGTATTCCAGCTTTGTGAATGATGGCTAGTCCCCCCCCAGTTTTGATTGGCCTGTCTTGTCTGATGATGTTGTACCCTGGAGAAGTGAGAATATCAAGAATGGGGGTGGAGTGGACATTAAGCCAGGATTCTGTGAGGAAAGCGATGTCAATTTCTTCAGCGAGTAGAGCTTCAGCAATGTCTGTGGCGTGTTGTACTGCTGATCTGCAGTTTAGGAGCATGCAAGAGAGAGGGCGGGGAGCCTTGGTGGTGGGGGAGCTAGGTGGATAGAGGAGTATTGAGCAGGAGGTCTAGGTGAGTGGACAGTTTTAGGGAGTCTGTTAGTACCAACAATAACAGGGATGGGGAAAGGGGCTGATTTCTGGCTCAGAGCGAGGTAAGGGTCGTTGGTCACATCAGGTTTCAATACCGAAAGGGGAGGCGATCCCGGTTGGGTCGAAGTGCCTGACTCGTTGACGGACTGGAGGGTCGGGGGTGCTCTGTGGGGCCATGGGAGAGGTATTGAGGGGGTTTGAGCAAATCTACCCGACGAGAGGGAGTATGGTGGCTTGGTCCTGTTGAGAAGGTCTTGTTGTAAGTGTAGGAGATCGGCAGCAAGGGAGTTAATTTTCTGCTCCATTCTGTTCAGTTGCTGTGTTATTGAGCTGAAAAAGTTTAAGGTTTCTGGCAGGGGTCGAGAATGACTTGGGCCTATTGGGGGAGAGTGAGCAGGGGTCAGGGATTGGATGGAATCAGTGGGATTAGGAGAGGGGAGAGGTTGGACGCGGGGAGCCGGATTAGTAATGCTCCCATTCAAGGAGTTCAGAGGAGGAGTAGAGGGTCTACTGTCCAAGTGAGGAGGGAGAGAAATTCTGGGTAGGAAGTCAGAGTTTCGGGGAATGTCAATGAGATTAGCGGTGGAGGCAGGTTGTGTATGTGGGTGTGCGACGGCGGACGGGGAGTGGGCGGTGATAATAGGGGGGAAAGTGTCTGCTGTATTGGTGAAGACGTTGGACATGGGGATGTCACAGGGGTTGTCAGTGAGGTAAGTGGTGGAGACGGGTTGTGCCTGTGGGACATCGGAAGGGGAGTGTGCAGTGGTGGTAGGGGGAGAGTGACCGCTGGATTGGAGATGACGTTGGACAAGGGGAAGTAAGGGTCGGGGGAAGAGGGTCTGTGTTGGAGGAAGGGGTAGTTTGAGAGGGAGGGTTCAGATTATCAGAGGTCGAGGGGAGTGCCTGTGGGGATTTCAGTCGTGGGAGGGCTGAGGGTGAAGTCCGAGCTGACGAGATCGAGATCGGCCTTGTGGTGTTTGTTAATTGTGATTTTGTTGTTCCTGGTGTGATCAGTTGATGTAATAATGGTGGGCGTTTGGCGGCGGAGAGTAATGATGGGGGTAGTGTGATTGTAGTGAGTGATGGTGGATGTCCATGAGTTGAAGAGAGGTTCTTCAGGGCAGGGAGATTGGATCAGTTCCACGTTATTAGTGAGGGTGGTGGGGGATAGGGGAGGTAGGGTTTGGTGGCTCAGTTGAGTTAACGAGGAAAGAAGTGTGGGGAAGTGGCGGTCAAAAGTGGTGAGGTGCGGGTCGGTGGCCTGTATGAGAATGGTTCCAGTTCTGTAGATGGAAATGGTGAGTTCCCCTTTGAAGGTCGGAGAGATAGTGGTGGAGATTTTTTCACCATAGGGAATGATTACTGATTTGGCGACTTTAAGGTGAAGAGAGAAGGTGTTTTTCCATTTAGTCGGGCGATTAGTGTAAAAAATGAAGTTAGTTTTCGTGTTGCCGTTGGTCGCTGTGTGGTAGTTATCTACAATGAGTGTTTCCGGGTGTTGTTTTAGAGTACTGTGCTTGAAGTTCTTTTTTGCATTACTGGTCAATTTGTCTGGGTAGTTAATGGACCAGGAGTTGGGTCCGTAACGCACGAGATTCAAGTTACGGGAGGGGTTAGGCGGGCGCATGGTTGAATGGTAGAAAATGCCGGGGCGCAATCAGGAATCAAGCAGTAACCATGCTTTTACAGTAAGCATCATTTGGCCCAAACCAGGGGGATACTCCAAATGCAGGGGTCATCCTTGTGCCATAAGAAGTTCAAGACCCCGAGGTCCAGGATTGGATGGGGACTGCTGTCCCTCTTTGGAACAAGAACGTAACAACACAACTACTAACCATCACACTCAAGTGTGACAATTCCGACTATTCCAGGCCCCCACAGCTATCAGACTGGCTTGGGCGGCAGGTAACAGTAATTTTTAATGTATATTGAATTAATAATTACTGTTGTGGTCATCTCCAAATTAGCCAGACAGCGCCACCTTGTGGCAGACTGTCACAAGCACCAGTGTCTACAATTAAGTGCCGGTGCCGTGCCGAGCACCAGAAACAACCAGCTCAAATTAAACACTGAGTAGGTCTGTGTGTGTAATCACAGTGTCATCATTGACCATTTAAACAGCACACAATATGAACTGAATCGTTTTGTCTCTTGATTATGGGTGTTAATTGCTCTTGGTATTTGCGTCTATAACGTGCAATGTGCATCCGCTTAGAAATTTTCACTTGGTAACTTGGAAGAGCACAGAAGCACCAACATAGCTTCTGGTATGTATAAAGTCAGGTTTTTGCAGAATTTTACCCCCCTGCAGTTCCCTGCACTAAGTGGCAGGCACCGCGTGGTGCCTGCCACGTGGTGCACGGAAATGCTGTGCATACACTTTTACCATTGCGGACGGTGCTGCAGCCAGCAGCACCGTCCGCAATGGTAAAAGGACAGGATGCGCCCGCCAGTGTCCGGGCGCATCCTAGTTGGGCCGGTGGGACTGCGCACGTCTGGCGGTCGGTCCCATCGCCGTTAACCTCCATCATAATGAGCCCCCAAGTTTTACTTGAGTTTTTTTTATAGTGCTGACCTGATCCAAGAGTGCTTTACGTAGGATACAGAACATCCTTTATTTACAGCTAAATTAAAACAATGGTCAGATAATGGCAAAATATTTATATTTGATATTTCGATGCCTGGTTAGAGCCAGAGGGTGTAAGGCAAGAAAGTTATATATTGTTAGTCCCCATTTGAGGGGCCACAAGCAGGCAGGGGCTACTTTGCCTCAATCCTGGGAGTGGAGGTCGTTTCCCCCTAGTGTCTCGGTGCCCGGTCTTCTGTGGCTCTGCAGACTTTGTCAAGTTCAACCCCTATCGCGCTTGACTCTTAGGGTAGTGAGCAGTGGCGGTTGGTGATCTATAGATGTGGAGGGGCGCCGGACCGGAGTGGATGTTTTAACCCACCAACAGGCCCTTTGATAAATGCCTTTAGTTTCGATGCCAAAGCTCTCAATCATGGCTCGTTGAGTGTTTTATTTATAGCGTGCCATGATGGAGAGCTCAGAACTTGAGGCTGAAGGCAGTGCGAGTTTCTCACAATGTCTGCCAGTGAGTCAAAAAAGTAAATAATAATAAAATAGTTACTTACCCATGAGTCCTCGGGTGTTATACTCGTCTGAAGTCCCAACGCAACTCTCAGAACCTCAGCAAGCTCCCCTCTACCACTCCAGACACTGCTCTCATGCTGCTGATAATGTTCAGCAGCATGAGAGCAGCGCCAGGATTGGCTGGAGCAGGCTGGCTCGACGCTCCTTTAGGCACAGCAGACCTGTGCTTGCTCTCCACCCAGCTGTCAAAGACAGCTCGGGTGGAGAGGTTTAAAGTGCGCATGTCGGGCTGGCCATGGCAAGACAGCCGGCCAAAGTGACATTCGCACTTTAAACAGGAGTGTGCACCTTCTCCCCTGCCGCAAAACAGTAGCAATGGCCCAGCCCTTCCTGACTCTTGGCTCGGGCTGAGAGCAGCTGTGAAAAATGAAATGATAATAAATTCACTTTATTATCATTGTATTTTCACCGTTGATGCTTTTGCAGCGGGAGGGCGACGCTCCTCAGCTCACATGGAGGAACCGCCGCTGATGGTGAGGGTGACTAGACACAGACTATTGAGGTAGGTGTTGTGGGGTGCTCAAGCTCAGAGATAAACTATCAACTAAAAGACACAATAAAGCTGATTGTTAAATCCCGTCCTTTTCATTACAAGAAAGAAAGTACTGTAATCACACAGTTCAGCGTCAAAACCATACTCAGTCAGTGACTGAGCACTATTTCATGTGGGCACTACACCGAATACACTCCTTCTCTGTTCTTTCGAAGTAATCTCCCAGGGTTCTGGGTTCCCCGTCTCTGAGTGCAATCAGGAGTAGCGTTAATCAGGCTCAGGTGCAGTTTTGGTTACCCATAGTTCAAACATGTGCTCAGTCTGTATCTTACCACTTTTCATGATAGGTGAGATCTCACATGCCCTTTACTCTGCCACCACTCACTCAGAGCAGCTCTCCTGCACACTCAAAAGCATCACAGAGAACTGACAAGTCCTCATCAGGATGTAGGAACCAGATGTGGGCTGTGTTCTGAAGCGCATCAGCCCAGCCTCTTCTTCAAAGGACAAGGTGCAGGGTCCTGCTGGGATGAATTTGAGGCTCTACCTTTGATGGTCTTAACGGTGTGGCAATGTCCTCACAGGTGCAGCTCTGTGGCCGGGCAATAAGCCATCAGAAGGGCTGCTGCCCTGGCCAGAGCAAAGGCAGCCCTGGATGGCCTTCAGCAAACTATGTGTCAGACCTACTGTATTCAGCAAATGTAGCCCCATATGGGCTTTCTGCAGTCACATAATTGTAGCCTCAAACAGGCCTTTGGAAATCACGCAATTTAGTGTTCTTGTTACTACCAGAAACCGGAGTAAGAGTCTGATGTGACCCTAATACACCAAGGTCCGTCCAAATTGTTCTCATGCAGTTTCTTCATTGTGTGCCCCACTGCCTCTGGAGATGTACTGGCCCTCACTCCTTCCTGGACAGTCTCCTCTTGCAGGGCCTGGCAGGCTCCAACCTTCTCTTAGCAGGCACACAGCTCCTCCAGTTGGAAATCCAGACTTAAGGTGGTATCCTCTCATCCCTGGGAGACTGCCTGTTAAGCAGACACCCATCAGCTTTGGTTGCACAGCAGTGTTGGGAGTACTTTGCAGAGCAATCCCCTTCCTTGGTCATAAAGGACTTGGAATTAGAACCAAGCGTGGTGTTTTAGGCCCGACTTTTACCCACAACTCCTAGACGGGTCTGCACTCCCAAACCATAGAACCGGGTTGGACTGGTACTTCTTTGAAGTGTCCTTTCCAGGCTGTTCTTCTTACACAGTCTTTGTGTACAGTGAGGCTTCTCGCCGCAGGTAGCGCTAGGGCTGTCTCCATCATGCAGCACCCACAATAAAGGTACAAAATAGGTGTGACATGTCTGGATCTGGCAGCCCAACTGAAGAAGTAATCAGGGAAAGACAGATGGGAAGTCCTCACCTTTCACAACAGAGTTTGCAGTCCCACCCTTCTCCTCTACAGCCCACCACATGACAGTGCCAGGAAGAGTAATCAGCAGTTCCTTATTAACCAAAAGGCTAATAGAATTTCTAAAGTCAGCCCGGTCTCTATTCCTCATTTCAGTATCTGGCTCTCCTACCTTAAGCTAGAGGAATGCAAGCAATAAACCTCCACTGTCTGGAAACTCTGTCCTCATACCCCCTACCAACCCTTCCAATTTGAGCTTGGCCAGGCCATAGGTATCCTATATAGATCCATTACTCTAGCTTACTCATTCTATGCATGTGTTCACCTTGCTGCACACACAAACATGTTTAATATGGATAAATAGGTCTGGTCACACAATTAATCCTCTTAATCATGGTATGGTGCCACCACTCTGTGCTACCCTCATGACAGGGGCAGTAGTCAAGTGTCAGCAATGAGGACAAGCGTGGTGTGACCCTCCTGGTCATAGGGCAGGACCAAGACCTCTCATATACAAAGAACACAAGGACTGACCCATACACCCAGCCCAGTACCCAGGTCAACTTCTAGAAAAATACACAATGGTCCAGTGGGTCAAATTTGTGCCAAAGATCTACCACTACACTGGTATCTGCTCCTCTATGGGTGTGGTAGTGTATCAGTACGTACAATTATAAGCCTAATATATAATACCAGTGTGATATATTATTTTTACAGTATCATGACTTCATGAATTGAAAAATCAGTGCAGGCGGCGCAACGTGCATGAAGTGCTCTGTGCAACAAAAATATTTACATTATACACATCAGAATAATACGAGGCACCCACAATAAATTCCCAACATCAACATGAATGTATCAAGATCCTGAGTTATGTCGCCAGGATAGCCTTGTGGGTATGTCGACATTTCAGTCCAAATTGAACTAAACCGTGGGTCTCATCAGGACAGCATCATCTGACAAATAGCCTACAAATTTAAAATAGGGCCCTTAGTAATACAATAGTTGTTAGACTTGGCTTTTTCAGCGGGTTTACCCCCAGACTTTTAGCTTTTTGGCCTGCTGGTTTTGACCCTATTTTTGTTGGTTTAGAACTCTGGGCTTACTTCTATTTAGTGCTAAAGTGCATATGCTCTCCAGGTAAATTATGTTATGGATTGGTGTTTCCATTATTGCCATATTTGGTTTACTGGCAAGTTCCTAGTAAAGTGCACTGAAAGTACCAGGGCCTGTAAATCAAATGCTGCAAGTGGACCTGCAGCACTCATTGTGCCACTCACACGAGCATTTTTCAAAGGGCTCTCAGGGTTCTGCAGTGTCTGCACACATTTTTACTGCCATGTCGACTTGGCAAGTGCACCCACATGCCAAGCCCTAATCTTCCCTTTTATTGCATGTAAGTCATCCCTAAGGTAGTCCCAAAGCCCCCCTATGGGCAGGGTGCAGAGTATGTGAAAGGTAGGACACGTCCTGGTGTGTGTGACATGTCCTGATAGTGAAATACAATGTATTTCGTTTTTCACTATTGAAAGGCTAATTGTCCTATAGGATAGAATTGGAGTTTACTTATAGCATCTTATAAGCATATCTGCCCATTGGGACAAGATAGAGAAATGCAGTTCAGTATGCCTGAACTCAGAATGTAGAAATGCATCTTTTAGTAAAGATGATTTTTATGTTCTGTGTTTGAAAATACCCCTTTTAGAAAGTAGGTATTTTCTTGCTTAGCCATCCTGTGTGCCTCTGCTGGTTTGTGGATTGACTGTCTAGCTTTGGAGTGACAGGGGCTGGGGATGCACATTCTCTCAGACAGCCACTAGAGAGGGTGGGTGGGGGTTTGATGTGTGTCCTGCCTTTCCTTAATGAGTCAGGGCTGGGCTGAATAGACCTAGGCTGCATTCAGGGTAGAGGGCGGATTTTCCCTTGCACCTGAATAGGCCCTGTCTCCCTTGCACAATGCTGTCTCCACCTCCTGCTGGGAAGCTGGACCAGAGAGGACAGAACTGGGTTGGGCTGAGCACAGACACTCTGTGCCCAAAAGGACAAAGGAAACTGAGTATAAATATTGGGGCCCAGACCCCAGAACTTCAGATTACTGCTGAACTAAGGAACCTGCCAGGAAGAAGGGCCGGAAAAGCTGTCAGGAGGAAGTGCCACTTTGCTGCGTGCTCTTCTGTGTTGGTCTGCTGCTTGCTGCTTGTCTTGTGCAGGGAAACGACTGTATTGTACTTTCATCATCTTGCTGTTAGAGTTTTCTCCAAGGGCTTGAAGTACAGCTGGCCTCTTGTTGAAAGTCTCAGGGAGATAAAAGATTTCAGATAACGCACTGGAATCAAGAAACTTGCCAAGAAGAAGAGCTGGAAGAACTGCTAGGAGGAGTACTGCCCCGCTGCTGTGTTGGGTTGGCCTGCAGTTGCTGCTTCTGCCTTGAGCAGTGAAAGGACTGGACTGAACTTACTCAACTTGTGCTGAGTATCTCCAAGGTCTTGATGTAGAGCTTGCCTCCTGTTCTGAAGTCTCAGGGACCGCAAAGACTTCACCGACCTCTGGGTACCGCCTCTGGAACATTGGTTTCAGTTGCCACAGAGGGGGGAAAGCAACTGACTCCATCACCGACTCCGTCGCTGGCTCCGTGTCATCGAGCCATCGAGCCATTTCTTGCACCGTGACCTGTGGGCACCGCACTCCGCACTGCCTCGTTTCACTTCGCCACCCTGGTATCACCGACTCGGTCACTGCCTGCTGACTTTGACACCTGTGACCGCACCGAGGCTTGGGGGCATCGCTCATAAGTCTCATGATGCACCGCCCCGTCCCACACAGCAGTCCGGACCGACCGACACCAGCTCCCTGCAACCCGGCTCTGCCGCCTGCACCGTGATCTGTCAGCACCGCCTTCACTCTGCACCGCAGCCCTTGTCTCACCGACGTCGCTGGATGACCATCACCGAGCCGCTGCCTGCACTGCGCCTTGAGGGCACCGCATGCTGCACCGCTACACTTCGCATCGCAACCGTGATGGTTGCCCCGACTGGTTCGCACCAACGTGTCGGCCGCAATGAAAAGGAATTGTCAAAGAGTCTGCCGACACCTCGACCGACACGGTCAGATGGAACTGTTGGATTCTGTTGTTTTCAGCATCGCAGTAGCACCGGACAGAGCTACCGACTTCAAGGAACTGCTTTTTAAGGGATCACTGTCAGAATATCGACCACCACAATATCGACTTACACAAATATCGGGACATAAATATCATTGTCAAAAATATCGACCTCCTATATTTATCATGGTAAGTACAAAAATATCGAAAAAATATATAATTGTAAAAAATATCGATGTACAAAATATCGTTTTTTATATGTATAAAAAATAATGTAAAATTAATTCAATAATAAAATTAACTTAAAAATTATTTTGATTTATTTGTAAATTTTAATAATTATAAGTAATAAATGTAATTTAAAAAAAATTAAACATACATATATACAATGTAATATATATATATTTACTTAAAAATAATTAATAAATAATAATTTTAATTTTAAAATGTTATAAATATATAAAGAATTATAAATAAATATATATATACATACACTTGTAACATAAAAAATAATTAAGAACATTGGGACTTGATGGCGGAGAACATGGCGGCAGCTAGTTGAGCTGCCGCTGCTCCCGGAGTACTCGCCTGCATGCATGCCTCCCTGCCGCTGTTGAGGATGATCTTTCTTTTCGGAGTGTGAGCCGTCCCAATTGTGCGGATTGTGAAGGGGGGTGAATTCCTGATCGAGTTTTTTTTTTCCCTCTCGTTTCCTTCCCCACCGACGTGCTGCCGCTGTGCTGTGGATGTGCCTGGGACGCGGGTCGGAATCGGCTTCTCCCCGCCTGTGGAGGTGGGAGGCGGCAGCGCTGGAGCTCAGGAGGGGTCGCAGAGCTCGCGGCTTCCTCCGGGTTTCACGAGGCAGAGGCAGCACTGGTCGGGTGCCTCATACGCTGGAAGGGGCCGCGGAAGGGAGCACGACCGACAGGACTGAAGGAGCCCCCAGCGCACAATTACTGAAGGGGTCTGGTTCCCAGGAACAGCCACAAAACGGATGGGTGGCCCAGGTAGATCCACAGCCTGAGGTGGGAGTTACAGACATTATTGATTGTACAGATTTTACTGCTCTTACCTCAGTCCCAGCTTCAGCTAAAGCCCCCAGGAAGGGGAGGAAACGTGGTGTGGGAGTCCAGGGCTCTGCAAAGGGGAAGACGTCTGCTCTACTCAGCTTATTGAGGGCATCTGTGAAACAAGTTTGGGGGTTGCTAAACAGAAACAGGGTAGCAGAAGCAAAGCGTTAAGCACAGCGTCAGTGGGGAATCACAATTCTACCTACCTTTGTGGGGAAGTTAAGGGAAAGGGGAAAATGTCTGGGAAAATCAAGAGTATCCCCTTAGCTAAAAATTACGCCTTCGCTAAGATCTTATTTTAAAGTCTTGCCACAGGTCTTGAATTTAACGAAGCAGGGCGAGGCTTGCAGGAAAGGGGCAGAGAGGTTGACCGATCCGGTAGTGGAAAAGGTCGATTTGGAGGTATTAGGTCCCCCCCCAGTCCCGAGAGGAATCTCAGTTTCAACCATAGATATCGAGAAAGAGAAGGAGATGGAAGTGCAGGGTTTCCAAGCCCCACTCCAGGAACTACCTAAGGTAATGGAAGGCAATGAAAATGATGAGAATGTTGACAGGATGAATCCCAAGTCAGCCGAACCCTCGGTATCTTCCCTGGAGGCTCTCCTGGATACACTTTCATCAGACATCAAAAAAGGATTTGAGGTTTCAGCCATAAACCATAGAGAGATTAGGAGTTTCTGTGAGTCACTGGAAAGGAAAGTGGACCTCCTAAACACCAGAGCTGAGACTTTGGAATCTACTGTGGAGGTCTTAACAGACCAGTTGGGTGCGGTGGAAGCGGATATTTCTACTCTTAAAAGGGAGGAAGGGGCCCTTCGAGATCGGATGGAGATTCTAGAGAACAACTCACGAAGGAACAATCTACGTATTTTAAATGTTCCTGAGGGGAGTGAGGGGGAAGACCTTAAGACCTACGTGATTTCACTTCTGAAGGAGTCAATAGAATTGGATCAATCAGAAGATGAATTAAGAAGAGATATTCAGAGAATCCATAGGGACCCCTTCAGAAGAAATCCGAATAGAGTTAAACCAAGAAAGATCTTGGTAAATTTTCTTACCTACTCGCTGAAGGAAAAAATCTTAAACCTATCTCTCAAATTTAAATCATTGAATCAAAGACTGTTCATTTCAAATTCGATCCGACCTGGCTCGGGTGACTCTGGACAGGCAGTGGGAGCCTGGCAAGAAGTTGGAGGATTTTAAAAGGCTGGGGGCCGTGGCTCAGCTCAAGTTTCCTGCCTCTTTGAGAGTTATGTTTAAGAACAAAATGCATAATGTAAAATCAATACAGGAGGCAGATGATTTGCTAGCCACTATGGAGAGGGGCGAGGCTTAGACAACATTTCTCCACTTATTTTTCTGTCTTTCGTATTCCCCCCAGCTTTCCACCTGTGTCCCCAGACTAAGACTTTAGGTTTTAGTTAGGATTGATGTGTTTGGTTGGGACTGGCTATCCACTCTTGGGGTTGGATAATGGTAGTTTTGAACTGAAATACGGTAGGAAGAAGAGAAGAAGGAAAGGGGAAAAAAGGGGAAAAAAAGGGAAAAAAAATAATATATAATATCCACATTAAAATGAAATAAAATGGGTATCTAAGTATCATAAGCACTTTTCTTTGGCCCTTTCCAGCCTTAGATTACCTGGGGCTGGATAGGTCTTTATGTTAAAAATTGTTTTTTCTTTCTCTTTTTTCTTTTTTTGGAGGCATGAGGTGGGCGGGTATCTTCGGGGAGCAACTACCTGGATGTCATCTGTCCAGATGATTGGGGTCAGGGTTCTCCATGGGTGGGGCAGGGGTGGGGGTCGGGGGGAAGGGCACAGGGAATCAGGGTGGGTGCAGTGGGGGGAAAAAATAAAATATCCTCATTTTCCCTTTTTTTTTGGAACCACCATTTTTACGCTAATCAGCAAGGTTAAAGGAATGATTTTGACTTGGATGTTGGGGCAGGCACTGATGCTGAAGTTTTTGCTTTTTTCTCTCTCTCCCGATGATGGGTATGGGCTGGATCCGCCATGAATAGTATTCAGATCCTTTCCTGGAATGTCAATGGCCTGCGTACTAGACCAAGAAGAGACAAAATCATACAATACCTCCGAGATTCTCGTGCGCAGGTCATTGTCCTCCAGGAAACTCATTTGCTTGAGGAGGAGACGACCTCCCTCTTTAGGCGTCTGAGTTGGGTTGGGTCGTACGTATGTACCAGCCAGTCTGCAAGTATTAGAGAGGTCTTAATCCTATTTAAGAAAGGGGCTAAGGCTCAGGTCCTATCTCAGTTAGTAGACACATGTGGTAGATGGGTCATTGTTAAAGTTTCGATAATGGGGAGTTTGCTAACTCTGGTAGGATATTATGGACCTAACCACATTTGTTGGACTTTCCGGAACCATTCGTTCTGGCGGGGGATTTCAACATTGTTTTGAACCCTATTCTTGACAAAACCCCTAATAATAGAGCTTTGGTCTCTTCCAAGTCCTGAGCTTTTCTAATTAGAGCTATGAAACAGTTAATGCTCTCGGACATCTGGAGAGATAGATCAGGCCAACAGCTAGGTGTCTCGTACCGTAACTATAAGTATCGGCACCAAGCTAGAATTGACTTTGTGCTGATCAGTTATTCATTAAGAGCCAGGATCAAAAACATCTCATATTTGGCCCCTCACCTTTCAGATCATTCAGGGATTCTCTTGGGACTTGAATGCCCTGCTCCTAGCTTAATTAGAACATGGTCTTTTGATCGCACTTTACTCCTGGAGGAAGAGGAGATCTCCTTCCTTACACAAGAAACCAAATGGTTTTTGGAGGTGAATTCTGGTTCTGCCCCGATAACGACAGTTTGGGACACATTTTTGCGGGGACAAATCATTAGTAGGTCCAGCCACAGGAATAAAAAATACAAAGCTGAGATCTCCGATATTGAAAACAAGATGAAGGCTGCGGAAGCCGATATCCCCGGCCACGCTTCCCCCGAAGTCTTGCAAACACGTCAAGCAGAGATTGATAGTTTAAAGGCTCAGCTGGAAAATGTTCTTAACACTCGGCTTACTCGGAGATGGGAGGCCAGTAAAATCTCCCATTTCGAGTATGGAGAAGGGGCAGGTAAGCTCCTCGCATGGAAGAGTAAATCAGACCGTGCCAGGAATTATATCAAGGAAATTGTTAATAACAATGGTGTCCACTCTACAGACGATGAAATCCGTGAAGCTTTTCAGGTCTTTTTTAAGGATATATATCACGAAGATAAAAGGGTGGACAACCTCAGTGCACAGCTGTGGCTTGGGGATATTTCCCTCCCCTCCCTCAATTCTGCCCAGCAGCAACTTCTTGATCAGGCCTTTTCTCAAGCTGAGGTTAGAGAGGCTATTTCAAATTCCAAAAATGGCAAGGCGGCGGGCCCGGATGGGCTTCCAGCTGAGATCTATAGACTGATGAGCGATGTGCTTGTACCCACCCTAACACTTCTTTTTAATCAGATATTACAAGAGGGATTACATCTCCCTCTTTCGTGGAATCAAGCCACCATAGTCCTGATCTTGAAACCAGATAAAGCTCCATCAAATTGTGGGTCTTATAGACCTATTTCACTCCTGAATGCTGACTATAAAATCTTCACTTCAATACTGGCAGCAAGACTGGGACTAGTGGCAGGAGATATTCTCCACTTAGACCAGAAGGGTTTTGTTGGGGGTCGACAGCTTTCACATCTCACCTACGATTTCATAGGGGCGATAGACCTGGCCTCTGCATATTCCATCCCATTGGCGGCTATGACACTCGATGCAACCAAGGCCTTCGACAGGGTGAATTGGATCTACCTGTCGGAGGTCTTGAAGAAATTCAATCTGGGAGGGAAATTTAACCGCACAATACAATATATTTACCAGTCTCCAACGGCCAGACTTCTTGTAAATGGTAATCTCTCTGATTCATTTAAAATCTCCAGGGGGACCAGACAAGGCTGCCCACTCTCCCCTCTCCTTTTTGATCTTTATATAGAGCCATTTGCTCAACGACTTAGGGACGACCCTAACATCCAGCCCTTTAAATATGGAGAGTGGGAGAGGAAGGTGGCCCTTTATGCAGACGATATTCTTGTACTCTCTGCAAACCTACAGGCAGCATTTCCAACTGTTGTTCGTCTGGCTCAGGAGTTTGGGCTTGTTTCAGGTTATGAAATAAACGCCTCAAAAACGGAGATTATGGGCTGGAATTTAGGTGGGTCTCAGCATCAGTGCCAGACCAGTTCTAAAATGAAGTATTTGGGGATAATTATTCAGCAGGACATCACCAGCATAGCTGAGACTAACGTGACCAGAGTAACAAAAGAGTGTCAGAGGCTGATGAAATCTTGGGCCACACTCCCTCTATCCATTATTGGTAGGGTCAATCTGGTCAAGATGTCAATACTCCCCAAAATCACTTTCATTTTTAATTGTATCCCCCTCTATTTTGAGAAATTTTTAATCGACAAATTGCAGAGGGACATAAATTTGTTTGTCTGGGCCTATAAATCACCTAGGATCGCCTGGAAAAAGTTGAGGCGTAGGAGAGAAAAGGGAGGTCTTGCGTTACCAGACATTCAGCTGTATGCTTGGGCTTTCCAACTTTCCTATTCGCGCATGCTCTTGAAAATGCCTGTTAACACTGGAGTGGGTGTGATGTTTTTAGCTATGCTCAAGGCTGCTAATTTGTCGGTGGAGGGTTTTTTGTTTAAATTTGGTGATCCAAAGTAAAAAAAAAAAATCAAACTGAAAGTTCTTCAAGGCTTAGCCAAAACATGGGTAAAACTTAGGAGTTCAGTTGCACTTGGCTACTTTTCTAGCCTAGCTCCTCTCTGGGATTCCCCTGGGGTACCAGAGTGCTTGAGGGATAGGCTGGCAACTCCCCTGAGGGAAGCAGGTCTGGCGGTTTGGGGGGACTTGATTATAGATGGTTCTCTTGCCTCCTGGGAGCAACTTAGGGCTAAAGTGGGTGCGGGCTTATCTAGATTTAAATATCTTCAGCTAAAAAGTTGGGTTCATTCACACTCTCAAACAATTGGAAGAAGCCTACTTGGAGTTGGTAATTCCCTCGAATATCAGCTCACAACCAAGCTCCCAGGGAGGAAGGAAGTCTCCTTTTGGTACCAAGCCATCCTTGAGGCGGTTGATGGCGAATTCAAACTGGCCAAGGACTTGTGGGGAGGCTTCTTACTAGCACAGGACTGCGATACAACATGGCAGAGCTCATGTAAGATGTTATATGAAGTGGTAAAACCTGAATGCCTAAAAAGGAACCACCTGTTTACCATCCACAGGGCATACTTTTCTCCTTCAAAACTCTCAAAAATCACTAGAGGTTCACCTGTTTGCTGTAAGAAATGTGGACTGGTCTCGGCTTCTGATACCCATATGTTTAAGGAGTGCCCCGCCCTTGTCTCCTTTTGGGACAGTATCAAAGAATTTATGGAAAATACCTTGGGAAGCCCTGTTAATATCGACTTTCCTCTAATCATATTTGGCTTGGCAGATAACATCAAGGGCCCTGCCAGATCAGTGCTTTTTTATGCCATCTTACTAGCCAGGAGACAAATTTGCATTAGATGGATGGATACTACTCCCCCCTCTTTCTTCGACTGGCAGACCTCAGTCTTGGCGGTAGCTAAGCTGGATCTTATGAGAACAGGCAGCAGTAAAAAGAAAGCTTTTTGGAACATCTTGCAATCCTGATAGGGCTCAAGGGGAAACTCCCTCTTTTTTTTTTTTCCCTGAGTCCTATGATTATGCTGCCTCTTCACTCCCTGGTTTTTTTGGGGAACTTCCAGTCTAGTACTGGTTGCCCCATGTCAAGAGCCATCTTGGAGCTTAGCAGAAGAGTTGTCTCAGTTGGTTTCTTCATGTCCACCCAAAAAAGTCTTGATACCCGTAGGATGGTTCTTACAATCTTAGACCCCTATGCCTTTCAGCTTGCTGAGTGAGGGTACAGACGATCCGGGTGTACATTGAAGCGAGATTGGTGGCGAATGAGGATTCAAAAAAGAAAACACAAAAAAATAATTAAAAAATATATATATTATAAATTAAAACATTAAAATATTTGATCTTTTTTAAACCTACATTTTGCACTACATTGAGTGCAACAGTAGAGAAAGTGTTGGAGAGCGGAGAGGTAAAAATTAGTATTCCAACTCCAGTGAATGCAATAGTAGGGAAAATGTTGGATAGCGGAGGGGATAAAATTACTATTACCACTCCAGCAAGTGCAACAGTAGGGAAAGTGTTGGATAGCAAAGGGGAAAAAATTACTATTCCCACTCCTGCGAGAGCAACAGTAGGGAAAGTGTTGGATAGCGGAGGGGTAAAAATTACTATTCCCATTCCAACGAGTGCAACAGTAGGGAATATGTAGGATAGCGGAAGAGTAAAACTTACTATTCCCACTCTAACTAGGCAACAGTAGGGAAAGTGTTGGATAGCGAAGGGGATAAAATTACTATTCCCACTCCAGAAAGTGCAACAGTAGGGAGAGTGATGAATAGCGGAGGGGAAAAAATTACTATTCCCACTCCAGTGAGTGCAACAGTGGGGAGAATGTTGGATAGCGGAGGGGTATAAATTACTAATACCACTCCAGCGGGTGCAACAGTGGGGAAAGTGTTGGATAGCGAACGGTTAAAATTTACTATTCCAACTCCAGCGAATGCAACAGTAGGGAAAGTGTAGGATAGCGGAGAGGTAAAAATTAGTATTCCCACTCTAGTGAATGCAATAGTTGGGAAAGTGTTGGATAGCGAAGGGGAATAATTTACTATTCCCACTCCAATGAGTGCAACAGTAGGGAAAGTGTTGGATAGCGGAGGGGAAAAAATGACTATTCCCACTCCAGCAAGTGCAACAGTAGGGAAAGTGTTGGATAGCAGAGGGGTATAAATTACTATTCCCACTCCAACAAGTGCAACAGTATAGAATATGTTGGATAGTAAAGGAGTAAAAATTACTATTCCCACTCCAGCTAGTGCAACAGTAAAGAAAGTGTTGGATAGCGGAGGGGATAAAATTACTATTTCCACTCCAGCGACTGCAACAGTAGGGAAAGTGTTCGATAGCGGAGGGGAAAAAATTACTATTCCCACTCCAGTGAGTGCAGCAGTAGGGAAAGTGTTGGAGAGCAAAGGGGTATAAATTACTATTCCTACAACTGCGAATGCAACAGTAGGGAAAGTGTTGGATAGCGGAGAGGTAAAAATTACTATTCCCACTGAAGACAATTCAAATTTAAAAATAAACAAAATATCAACTACAATACAAAAGATAATAAAAAACAACAAAACAAAACATATATAAAAATTACAAAAATTACAAAACATAGAAACATTATAATGTTAAAAAAAATGTAAAAATTACATACAAAGATTCATTTTTAAAAATTTAAAAAAATTACAAACAAATAAATATTTCGTAATAGAAAATATTTTTAATCAAAAACATTAGTTATTACATACATTTAATATTTTTTTCCTACCCTATAACACCACACAATTTACAACACACATCTAAATTTTAAAAAAGTGTACCTCCATAATTAACACAATTAGTTATCAATTAAACAAATATTATTAATTGAAAAACACATTAAAACAGATCAAAATTAATATACTGACCAAACATTACCCCTATAGAACCAAAATCCACAAACAAAATAAATATAAACAATTACCAAACATATTTATCAAGAAATAAATTAATATTAATGATCAAATAAATATTAATTAATTTAAACTAAATTACCTTCCTCCTTCTACCCCAATAAACACCACAACACACACCTAAAAATAATTATACAATTTCCCTAATAATTTTACATTAATAAATTAATATCAATTAACCACAAATCATTAATTAATTTAAAAAAAATTACTTCCCACCGTTTACCACTATAAACCCCACAACTCACACATCAAATTAATTACATAATTGCCATACTTAAATTTTAAATAATTAATTTGCATTAATTAAAAAATAATGAATTAATTATAAATAAATCACCCCCTCCCTATTCCCATATAAGCCCCTCCACCCATTTCTAAAAACATGACACAATTAACATAATTAACAAACAATTAATTAATTAATTAATAACAATTAACAAGCAAATTATAAATAATTATTAATAAACGTATTTCCACAATTAACACTATAAAATAAAATTAAATGAATATTATATAAAAAATATTAATAAATTTATTAAAATTAAATTACTCACTTCCCACCCTACTCCCTTATCAACCCACAACCCGCTCCTAAACAAATGATACAATTAACATAATTACCAATTAATTAATAATAATTACCAAACAATTAATAAATAATTAATAATAAATTAATTCCCACAATTAACAGTATAAAATATTAAATAAATAAATAGTAATTAATAAAAAATAATAATTTAATTATAATTAAATTACTTCCAACCCTATTCCCCTATAAACCCACAACCCGCTCCTAAAAAACATGACACATTTTAACATAATTACCAATTAATTAATAATAATTACCAAGCAATTAATAAATAATTAATAATAAATTAATTCCCACAATTAACAGTATAAAATATTAAATAGATATTAATTAATAAAAAATAATAATTTAATTATAATTAAGGTGCTCATTACGATGGCGGAATGATCGCCACCATCGTAAGGAGATTTACCCACCGCCATATTAGGATGGCGGTGGGTATCGCGGCGGACGCAAAATCCGTCCGCTGCTTTTCTGCCGGTGGCAATCGTTACGATTGCCTGCTGGGCGGAGCTGGGCCACTAATATGGTGGCGGTGCCTAGCAGGCACCGTCCGCCATATTAGGATCAGGGTATGGGACAGGCCTTTCCATGGCGGCGACGCCGCCATGGAAAGGCTGGCGAGGATTGGCTTTGGGGGCCCGTTGCAAGCCCCCCTGTGGGGGGATTGTGGGGGGGTGCACTGGGGGGTACCCATGGTACCCCCCCTGCAGTTCCATGCACCAAGTGGCAGGCACTGCGTGGTGCCTGCCACGTGGTGCAGGGAAATGCTGTGCATGCTCTTTTACCATTGCGGACGGGGCTGCAGCCAGCAGCTCCGTCCGCAATGGTAAAAGGCCAGGATGCGCCCGCCAGTATGACGGGTGCATCCTAATTGCACTGGTGGGACCGCCACACGTCTGGCGGTCGGTCCCATCACCGTTATGATGGCGGGCAGACTGATGTCCGCCCGCCATCATAATGAGCCCCTAAATTACTTCCCACCCTATTCCCCTATAAACCCACCACCCGCTCCTAAAACAATGACACAATTAACATAATTACCAATTAATTAATATTAATTAACAACCAATTAATAAATAGTTAATAATAAATTAATTACCATAATTAACAGTATAAAATATTAAATAAATAAATATTAATTAATAAAAAAAATGTTTTAGTTATAATTAAATTACTTCCCACCCTATTCCCCTGTAAACCCACAACCCGCTCCTAAAAAATGACACAATTAACATATTAACCAATTAGTTAATTAATAAAAATTAACAACCAATTATTAATTAATTAATAATAAATTATTTCCCACAATTAACACTATAAAATCTAAATTAAATAAATACTAATAAATAAAAATTAATATTTAATTTATTATAATTAAATTACTTCCCACCCTATTCCCCTATAAACCCACAACCCGCTACAGAACTAAAACGCAAACTTTAATTAAAATAAAATTAATAACTACTAAAAATGTAACACATATATTAAAAAACAAAAGCAATACTTAGACAAAAAAATAGAGTACATACATTTAAAATACATACAAAAATACATAACACTAACTCAAAAAATGATATTTTTAACAACTATGGGGCTTATTAGTATGGCGGGCGGACCTGAGTCCGCCCACCATCCCCGCAGTGTTGGGACCGGCTGCCAGACATGCGGCGGTCCCGCACCGTGAATCAGGATGCGACCGCCACCATGGCGGACGCATTCCGCATTTTAACATTGCGGCGGGCGCTGCTTACAGCAGCACCCGCCGCAATGTCAAAATCGCATGCCTGGCATGTCACTGCACCACATGGCAGGCACCACACGGTGCCTGCCACTTGGTGCAGCGACATGTAGTTGGGTACCATAGGTACCCCCCAAGTGCACCCCCCTACCTCCCCCCACCCCTCGGGGGCCCGCAATGGGCCCCCAAAGCAAATCCCTGCCAGCCTTTCCATGGCAGGCCTTTAAATATCCACATCCTAATACGGCTGGCGGTGCCTGCTAGGCACCGCCACCATATTGGAGCCCCTGCTCCGCCCGACAGGCAATTGTAACGATTGCCTGCTGGCGGAAAAGCGGCGGACGGACTTTCCGTCCGCCGCGATACCCCCAGCCATTTTAATATGGCGGGGGTATTTCACGTTACGATGGCGTAGCGGTCGCCACCGCCGGCTCGGCAGTGGCGATCGTTACGCCATCGTAATGAGCCCCTATATTTTTGCAAACGATATTAATGACTTCGATATTTTTAAAAACTATATTTCTTACCTTAAACTTGATATTCTTGATCACGATATTCTTGCTGTCGATATTTCTGTGTCTCGATATTTCCAACTCGATATTAGTGCAAGTCGACATTTCCAACTCGATATTCTGTCTCTACCCTTTTTAAGGTTATTCTTGCAAAGTGCATATTTTTAAGTACTGTATGGTGGATTTTTATCGTTTTGGTCTTCTTTTGAAATATAAAATATTGGATATTTTTCTAAGCTGGTTTGGTGTCCTTTTGTAGTGTTGTCACTGTGTTACTGTTGGTTATGTGCAAATGCTTTACACACTGCCTCTGAGATAAGTCTGACTGCTCGTGCCAAGCTACCAAGGGAGTGAGCATGGGTTATTTTAGGAGTGTAACTACCTCACCCTGACTAGGAAGAAGGGTCCCTACTTGGACAGAGGTGCAAACCCTTGCCAACTAGAGACCCCCCATTTCTAACAGTAATGTACTATCAATCAAAACCAAAATGGTATTGAAGCTCCTCATAGCTTAATAGGAAGCCACAACCACGTAACCACAAATGCAAAATGATAGATTGAATCACTGTGCATTTCTGTTAATCAATCAGAAACAAAGAACAGAGCTCATTGTAAGATATATCCGGTTCTATGTCCAGACAAAACGGGAAGAAGTGCTAGACCACCCTATGACCCCAAAGGACTGGACTCGGGTACACAAGGGGGAGAAGCTGCTTAGTTCCAATGCACAATTCAAATTATTGCAATACAATTACGTACACCAAACCTATTTATCTCCCAAGACCCTACATGTTGTATACACTAGCCGTAGCAGTAACTGTCCATGATGTGGTAGGCCTGAGGCGAATTTCGTACACATGGTATGGTCCTATGTAGCGCCGACTTCCTACTGGCAAGCAGTGCCCAACAATGTCAACAGGGCCACGGGTTGGAACATACAACTCTCGATGAAGCAGGTGTTGTTAGGTCTGATCTCATCACCCGCCTGGAAGAAACTTAGCCGAAAATGTATTCTACTTTGTCTCGTGTTGGCAAAACGCCGGATTGCCATCAGGTGGTTGAACCCGGGCCCTCGGACACATGGGGACTGGCTTAGAGATGTCACTGAGTGGGCAACTGCGTAGGAAATCCTCATGAAACACATCCACAAAGATGAAAGGTTTGAGGATGATCTGATGGATGGGTGACCATGATCTCTGACTCATGACAACCCCCGGATGGTACTCCCTCAGACACGCAGCCAGGGTGATGGCCCCAAATACCCACTTGGCACTATGATCTGGAAAACGTAAAGGACCCTGGGGCCAGAGGGCTTCTTCCGGCGTCCGTTTCATGAAGCATCCACTACTGATGATTCCTTATTGTTTCCTGTACAACCTAATATGAGAGCAGCGGGTGGAGGGGGGAAATGGGGGCTGTTGTTGATTCGTTGATATGCCGATGTAAAGATCACTGCTGTCTGATCAGATTGTGTTCCATTGCTGGTTAAGCTGTATTATGTTATCCTGTAAACCTAAATGAACGCAGAATGTTATGTTTTATTATGTGCATGACTATGAACAAGCCTAGTGTTTGATGACTCTCTTAAGGATACTGCACATTCTTATTTCTCATATTTCGGCAGCAGTTTTGATGAGTTCACCTCCTTGTAACAAGAACTCCTGGACTGATGTAGCATTGTAGCTAAGAACCATGTATCGTCTGATAGCTCTTTTAGATATGGAGGCAAAAGCGTACGCCCGAATTCTAGAGGATTGGGCCATGGAAAACGAAGTTTTGCCTTATTTTCAGACAGGGTTCCGAGCTTCTGCCTCGACAATATTTAACATCACCACGCTCACCGCTCCGAGCCATCGAGCAGCTTAAAAAAGCCAGCCCCCAATTTTCTGCTGTTTTATCGACTACAGCGCTGCTTTTGACAAGGTTGATCGGCCCACGTTATGGAGGAAACTCAACCTGTGGGGGGTCCCTGTGAATTTGCTTAGAGCCATCATCTCCTTATATTCTAAAATGTGGAGCAGGGTGAGAACAGTCCCTCTGACAGTTACCTCCAAAATCACCATCGATTGTGGTTTAAAGCAGGGATGTGTTCTTGCCCCACTCCTCTTCAACCTTTACAAAGCTGACTTGGGCAAATTTCTAGAATGCAGCAGATTTGCATCTCCACAATTAGCCAAATCAAGCTTACACATCTTACAGTATGCTGATGATATCGTCAACATGGATCACCACAAAGTTGGGATCCAGCGAGCCCTGAGCAAACTTTAGGAATGTAATGAACGGAATTATCTTCCGATCAACCAAGGAAAGACCAAGGTTCTGATTTTTGGGCATTACAAGAACGAGAAATGTTTCACATGACACATGTGCCCCGCTGTAATCAAAACAACAACAAAGTATAATTACTTGGGGATATGATTCTGCAAGTCCTCTAAACCCTCAGCACATAGCAGCTTTGAGAAAGAAAGCTGGAGCAATCATATAGGGTCTCACCTGTCTTAACAAGAAGCTGAACAGCCCTTCGGCTGAACCTATTTTGAAGGTTATGAAAGCTTCGCTTCTTCTGGCAATACACTATGGACACCAGGCCTTCCCGGGGGCTTGTGCCCACAGTCTTGACTACATACAATGCAGGGCCTACAGGAAGGTACTCCAACTTCCAAGATACATCCAAAGGACCAGACTCCGCCTGGAACTTGGATTATCTAGACAATCGCTAACCTGTGAGGCCGACACCATGAAATTCTACATCAGGATTCTGAGAGCTCCAGCCAACTCTCTCAAAGCCCGTCTGACAGAGAGATTTGAGAGTCCTGGGAACCCTTGTCCAAAGCAATCACCTCCTTACAAATTGCAGGTGCAGCCTTAAAATCGGACACTATTCCTTACACAGCCTGGAAAAAGGCCATAAACAAGCAAGAAATATCCTCCTATATGCAGGACATTGGCTCTTTAAAATCATCCAGCATTTTAGCACCTCTGAACAACTCCTACATACCTGGCAAGCCACAAGCTTACCTCACAGAAGCCATCAACAGGTAGGCACTGATCCAGCGCTTTTACTTAATCAGGGATCAATACTCAATAACATCACACATAAATGGCCCATACACATTCACACATCTCCCTGATGCGATGGGGGTCAGGTTTTAATGACAATGATCATTTGTTTCCTTTACAGGTTCATATCTAACTTTTCTAAATACATAACTGACCCTGTATATCAACTCTCTTTCCTCTGGTCTATGGACCAATTAGTTGAGTAGTTGATGGTAATAATAGTACTATCTAACTAGCTAAATAATCACAGACTCTCTGTAAGATTTTGAAAGTTTATCGCAAAATAATGTGTAAAGTTAATGCTCATTGCATACAGGTTACAAGGCAAACAAAGAAAATCTCACAAAGGGAGAGAAAAACATCATGCAAAATGCAAACAGTGTCATACTCATCAATGAATGAAATGCATATGAAGGAGTGGATAGATGAAGAGACATAAGTTTCAGAGACAAAAATACATTTGCAAAGGATAATGCAATGTACGAATCCTGAAGATATACTAACCCAAAGGATCAGAGAAATACCACCCCCCTGGCCAAGGAGGTAGTGAGGGTCTCCCGAAATAGAGTCAGGTAACAAAGATTCAGGATATAGGAACAGGACAGGGACAGGATCAGCTAGGCCTCTCTGCAAACCGATGCACAGCGACGATCTCCCATCTATCTTTCTCCCTCTGCGCGCCTCTCTCTGCCAACCGCCTCTCCTTCTGCTCAAAACCACACCCCTAAAGGCACCCCAGTTATACCCTAAAACCTACATGTCCAACTCACAATAGTTGAAACATTTTACAGAATTCGACTTTTCATTGGCTGGTCCGAGGGGTGGCTCATCACACCACCATGACAGCATTCATGATTCCACAGTTTTTATTCATTAGATGTTTTTCATTACATCATTTTCGACTAGTGTATGCAAGTACATTTGTCCATATTATATGTATCGTTTTCACCATTCTCACGACTCCCCTTTCCGCTGTGTCCGCGGAAGAAGTATATACACTGACTTTGGGTCCCACGGCCAGTCTCTTCTTTTGGCAGACAAACAATGTTCTTTGTCGCTGATCAACCTTGGACTTTGAAACTTTTCTCTGCAGCGCTCAGCGTTTGTCTTTTGTCAGATCATTCATGCTTTTGTCCAACCCCTCATCTATCATGTCAATTTTAGGACATTGCAGGCCCATTTCGGCTCACTATGACAAATAAAACATAGGCATTTATTAATTACATGAAATGCATTTTTCACTGTTTACCACCCACCTTTGCACTATCCCATGTTAATATATTTTATTAGCAAAGCTTTAAGCAAAAGCAGCATTAATTATTATTATTTTTTCAAAAGCAAGATGCAAGCTGCAAAATGCGGCCTAGTCATGCATTATTTTTGTTTTTTTCGAAAGACCATGTTAAATGCGGCCTAGTTCTTTCATACATTAGTGAACATGCGCAAGGCGGTTTCCCACGTATTCATGTGATCTGTACATTAGTCATTACTGCACACTGTTAGTAAATATTACGGGGTGTCGATTAGAGCAGGTTTTAATTTTTGCAAAACCCTGCTCCATCAGCACCGTGGAGAGATCTTATACATGCGCCTACTAGGCCTCCCCTTAGCCGACCTCAACCCATGGGCCAGCCCGGGCAAGGAGGGGGCCTGCAGACTCTGTCACTATAAGGGAGAATCCTGGCTCCACCTTCTATGTTGCTGCCCATCGCTCAACGCCCTCAGGAGGCTTCTCCTGAAACCTATGTACCTAATGAAAGCAGCTCGCTCCTGCCTGGAGGCCTCGGTGCTGTGCTTCTCCAAAACTGATGCAAAGATTCTTTCAAGGAGTGGTAAATTTATTAAAGCACTCAGAGACCTTCTCCGTCCCCCCTCCTCCTGCTGGTCTGCAGCTTGCCACACCCTCTCAAAGATTAATAACAGACTATTACAAAAAAAAACCTCCTTGAAACAGGAACTGATTAGGCATCTGAAAAGTGTCTGTGGCTAGGAAAAGTGTGTTTACCATCCTGTAATATTGCACTGATCCCTTGACAATTTGCCCTTTTGTTTACTCTGAATAGTAACCCCCTTACCTTAATTTCTTTTATACATCAGGAGGATCACATATATTGCACTTCATACTGTGCATTTTAATGCTTCTCGGCACTTGCACTTTAATTCTTGATGCCTGATTGTTTTGGGGGCCTATTTTTAACATGTGGGGCTCACTCATTCTATTTTAAGAAAATGTAAGCATTGTCACTCTTTTTTATTGATGTAACTATGCTCCTGAATAGGAGAAGTCACCTATTTTATATTAACCAGGAACACATTGTTATGGTTTTTATCAACTAAAACAATAAAGCAAACTTACAAACTCCTGAACTGATGTAGCATTGTAGCTAAGACCCATGTATGCTGTTTGCTTTTCCTCGTGTGATGTATGTCCGTGAACAGGCTGTGAGGCGCGGGCCTCATTGTTGTAACTTTACATCTTGAATATACTGTGGTGAACCAAATGATAATAAAAATCTATTTTAAAAAAGTATATCCAGTTCAAATTGAATGTGGATATATATCCATTGTGAAGATATGGTGTTCCAACCACAGTGGTGACCAAATCTGCTGTATCAAGGCCAGACTGAACACCTGCTCTGATGCTGCTTGGCCATCCCTGATCAGGTTTTGGAAATTGCCCCCCAAGAAGATTAGCTACCATGTCCCAAAGAGCATGCAGACACATGGCAGTAAGATGTTTCAAGGCCAGGCCTACGCTGAAAACACTTTTTTTGGCCTAAGTCTTTATCTTTTTAGACTCCCTATCAGCTGGAGTGGTAGGGAAATTCCCATGTGTGATTCAGACTGGACGAAGACATAATGATGCATAGTAGTGGTCTTGGGTCAGCTTTAAACAGATGCAAATCTCTACATTATGTATACAATGACTCAAACACACCTTCTTTTACTAACATGAAATGTTAGTAGTGTCAGTTTAAGCAATATATATGCCATTTACTTGCACTGCCATGGTTTATTGAAATTGTGTATTGTATCCAAAGCTTCGCACTTAGTCAGTGACGGAAAAGGAATCATTTTCCCCCTTCAAATGGAAAGGATATGTATGTTTATTCAATAAAGGATACGAGTGTTCGCTCAAAGGAGAGACAGTGACTGCCCCCTCCCCTGAATAATGCTCAGTTGAAAATTGCACTAATTTCCTTCAAGTTTGTGGAGATTGCTCTTGGGCGCAGACATGGGACCCCCAACACTACTCGTTTAAAGGTTACTGCAACAATCATTCTTTTGAGGTGCCAGTCACTCAGCTGCTGGGTCTGGCTCCCCAGCAGCAGGCGCAATGCTATCATTGTTACTGTAGGATAAGTAGCCCTAGAGTCAAGGGGCATGAGGGCCAAACAGCACCTCAATTAAATCTGTTTTTCATGTCACATGGGGCATTTGCCTTGTTTGCATTTGGGGCCTTGGCACACCTGCTACACCAGTTCCCAGCAGGGCCTTGTCACTGTGTTGCATTTCTCAGCATGGTCATAGACACCCCACAGGCAGTTCCTACCTCCAGGAGAACGCACACACAAGCTACGCAATGAGCTGAATTCAACAACAACCCTGCCATGCCTGCACTCAGTCAACACAAGTACCCCACAGTTTTTTCTCCTAGACTAGTTCGCAAAAGCGCAAGGCACTTCTAACCTTCTATAAAGGAAATATTTTGGTATAGATGAAGACACTTCTTTTTCTTTTTTAGGTTGTGTTGTTCGCTTTAATAGTGTTGCTCTACAAACCAGTTTGTAGAGCAACACTATTAAAGCGAACACCACAACCTAAAAAAGAAAAAGAAGTGTCTTCATCTTTACCAACATTAATTGTGTTGTACTGTTTCTTAACTTGTATGCGTGTGCACAGGACTTGTGTTGTTTGTCAATAGACCCTAGGGCCTACCTTGGAGTGTTTAGGGGATTTTCCCTCACCTGTAGCACCGCGTTGATACTATTCATTATTTGTTTCAACTAGCACGGTATTCGGTATAGCGCCATCTCATGTCCTGTGATAATTAACTCCCCCCTTTCGCTCACAAAGGAAATATTTTACCAGTGACGACAAGAATGCAGTGGCGGCCGGCATGGCTCGCGGGTGGCGGGGCTGGTGCGGGGCAGGGGCAAAGCCACGGGGGGTGGTTTGTGCAATGTAAAAAAAAAAACACCGGTCACAGGTAACGAAATCCAAAACACTGCAGCCGACACGTGTTTCGCCCCGCCCCAGACTTTTTCAAGGCTCAAGGACAAAGATAGCCCCTGGGAGAGATAGCATTCGACGTCAGACCGGTGCCGGGAACTCTGAAACGAGCGGACTTATCAAGGTCCTATTTGCACATCATGGTTTCCTGGCACTGAGGGAAATAGACAGGAGTAGAAAATTGTTGTCTATATTGTCCGCGACGGGGACATTTTGGAAAGGTCTTCATACATACCTTGCTGTTTTTTACGGAATTTGTGAGACAAATCTATTTCTCACAGGGACTATCTTTGTCCTTGAGCCTTGAAAAAGTCCGGGGCGACGAAGCACGTGTCGGCTGCAGTGTTTTGGATTTTGTTACCTGTGACTTTGTCTGTGAAGTAAAAGAAGAACACAAATTCCAGTGGACTGAATTAATTTATTTCCTACAACTGATTTACTCGAAACGAGTTGGACTTAAAAAATACCAGAACCAGTGTGTGCTTGTTTGCTTGTTTCTTTGCTTTGTATATTGTAAACATACCCTGTTGGGTCTGTTTAACTAGCACCTATGGTGACTGGGTGCTTAGCAAGATAGCACCACCTGAACTCTTTCTTCTAATATACATTGTACCTCTTATTGGACACCGTTAACTAGCATTAGATGTGCAGTCGTTTAGGCCTAGTCACCGAAGCTATCAAGTTTTGATTCCCCTGACCAATCACAATGCTGCAATGCAGCGTTGTGATTAGTCTGAGTTTCCTGGTCCAACGCTCAGCCATAGAATGGGGGCCTGGGCTTGTTCTCTATGCAGGCTGTAATGCAGCCTGCATGGAGAAAAGAGAAAGTGCGCATAACTGTTTTGGGCGACCCGAGAGGGCCGGCCAAACAGTCATGTGCACTTAGGAGTGGGCAAACCACTCCTCCCCTGCCCTGCTCCGAGAGCAGAGCAGCCATGCCCACCCGCCCGCCCGCAAAGCAGCACGGAAACATAAAATGATAATAGCTCAAAGTTATTATCATTTATGTTTCCTTTACTTTGCACTGCTTTAAAGCAGTGGGGCGACGCTCCTCCACCATAGCGGAGGAGCCGCCCCTGCAAGAGTGTAACTCAAAACGCCATATTGGGCTTTGATTTTTCCAAACCCCAGGCCCTGCCCCACCCCACCCGCTCCCCGAGTTGTGTAAGTGCAAGCTTACAAAAAATTCGATTTCATGAGTGAGTATGTCATCCAGGCAGTTTATTCTTGCATTCTCAAACTTGTGGCCCTGTTTCTCAAATATAAATCCGGGACTACATGTGTTAGAATGTAAAGGAGAACTCTGGGCTGGTTGACCTGTTCACCTGTGGAACAGGAAAATCAAGAGATCTGGGTCACGTTTGAATTCCAATAGAATGTAAGGCTTGCTGGTTAATTTCCTCCTGAAAAGAGCTTGCAGTGTTTTGCTCCTGAAATGCCCTGGGAAGGATTGCACAGTTTAATAAAAAGGACTGTGCAGAGTTTGTAGATTAATTAAAGTAAATGCCCTAATTTCGCGCTGCGATAATAAAATAATTAACACTATTTTAAACAGTAATGTGTCTTAGTAATGAATCTCCTGCAGTCCCTGCTCTAATGTCCAAATCCTGGGGCTCGCGTACATTGGCTCTGGGAATGCGCCTGAATCTAAATGTGTTTCTCTAAAAAGGAAAGTGAACATCATCAAGATTCCAACAAGTATCATAAGGTAATACTGAAACGGACTATCATGAAATGCAAACCCCAACTGGAGCCAGGACCCCTGATAATGCATGAACATAAGTAAAAGTCTGCTCCAAGTACATCCTGTGCGTGTGTCATTATTAAAAGAGCAACACTTTCGATGAACTGCCGGATAACTTTCCTTCAAAAAACTCTTACTCTTTATTAAGAACTCACGGCGCTTCAGCAGCAACGTTTGTGTTTTCAGATATAATTCGAGGCAGAAATAACTTAGTGGCTTCTGAACAGGTGGACATTCGATTACAAACCTGCTGTTCCTCACTTCCTCCCAAGATGTCACACTGCCGCAGGTTCTGAGGGATAACGTGCTCCGCTCCACCCCAGAAAAAAACACCAGATGGCACCGGAATTCATGGGAAGCTGGGTCGGACGCGCTTGCAATTTGTTTATTGAAGACAACACTGGTCAGAGGATTCACGTGGCCCCGGGAGGCCAGGACAAGCTCATCTCCGAATTCTCTCTTTTTTAGGGAACATGACATCTGCTCTGGCGGCTGCACCGGGGTTAATTTTTATTTATTGTATCAACCAGTTGATTGTGACCATAGCGACGCGAATGAGTCCCAGGCCCGGCCGGCCGAGCGTGCAGGTTTTGTTCAAATAAATGCAGTGCCTCATGACTTCATAAAGTCGGAGGAGCTCTAATTATGAGTGACTAATGCATTTTAATGCGGTGATAGAGTCATCTGCATTAAAATGCGTTACTCTAACCCCTAATGTGTGGTACTTGGCAGGGCTGCCTAAGGGAATGAACAGGTGCCTTACTAATACATTTTATGGAAGCAGCAGATAATGTAAAACATATTTTCTTCAAAAGTCCCTCCCTAATCTATACCTCAGCCAACCATTGTGGGCGCTTTCTCCAGCTTTCTCGACCTATCACCTTCAAAGCAGTGTATCAACTCATGGAGCTCTTCTTTCACCAGAAGCTCTGCAGCTATTCCAGACATGGCCATTGTGAACTATGCTTTCCTCTTGACCCTGGGAGAAGCTCCCGCTCCCTGCAGAGCACTGGGCTCTAGATATTGATCTTTTCTCAATAAGAAACAAGCAATCAAACTGAATTCCAGAGACCTGTAAAATGCGTCTTTTATCATCCATATATTAATGATGCTGATGGCTAACTATATATGTTGGACAGTGGTATGCGCAAATGCAGCTACTCTCTGACTCTCTGCTGTAGCTCACAGTAATGCACAACATCGTTCATTGCACCATCCATATTCGAAGCATGTCTCAACCCAATTATCCCAGACAGACATGCTACACAGAATGTCTATTAAGGATCCCAGAGAGCGCTCTGTGGTCTCTTGAGGGGTATGAAGCGCTTTACAAATCCTTCAATACAATAACTTCATGTCCTGCCCTAATCATATTTGTCGCATCTTTACCAGCCCCTTCTGCCCTTCTCAAGCTGTCTACATTTTAATCCCACCTCTTCCTGCCTCTTTCTTCTCCCTCATCCTCTTATTTCCACCCTCTCTTAGACCACTCGTCCTCGCTCCGCCTAACTTCCACCTCTCTTTATGAAACCTTCATCCCATGCATCAACTATTTTCTCTGAATCTATATATTATTACTTCTACCCAGTCCCCTTCTCTCCTGCTTCGCTTTCGGACCCTCCACACCCATTGTCTTGCCTTTCCCATCTATACTATCTGCATTTTCCCTGTTCCCTCCTTGTGCCCTCCCAGTGTACTACTACGTCCTCCACTATTTGCTTCTAATTGTCTCCCCCATCCTCTCTTTCACCTCCATTAAGCATAAGGAGCTTTATATGGGGCTCTTCAAAACCTTCAACAAGCAAATCTCAAGCTAGAACCTCCTTAAAATATCTCATTGCTTTTTAATTTTTCATAAACGCGCCTCTTTAGTAGGTTCAATACATTTTGTCAGATGTACCATGCATTGGATTTCTGTTTTATCCAATCTCTTGACACTCCAAGTGATGATCCGGACATTGGGTTGGGCAACAAAAGAGGGTCTTGGTGCAGTCGGTGGTTACTTGGCCGCAGCATGTGCTTCCCGCTGACGTCCAGGGTACAAAAGTATTGTCCTGTTATTCAATCAATCATGTCACTTATAAAGCGCACTACATACCCGCGAGGGTCTCAAGGCGCTGGGGGAAGAGGGGGGTGGTGCTGCTACTGATCGAAGAGCCAGGTCTTGAGGAGTCTTCTGAAGGCCAGTAGGTCTTGGGTCTGTCGGAGGTTGGTGGGGAGGGTGTTCCAGGTCTTGGCGGCGAGGTGGGAGAAGGATCTGCCGCCGGCGGTCGTTTTCCGGATGCGGGGGACTGTGGCGAGGGCGAGGCTGGTCGAGCGGAGCTGGCGGGTGGGGGTGTAGAAGCTGAGTCGTCTGTTGAGGTAGGCTGGTCCGGAGTTGTGGAGTGCTTTGTGTGCGTGGGTGAGGAGCTTGAAGGTTATCCTCTTGTTGACAGGGAGCCAGGGCAGGACTCTAAGGTGGGGTGTGATGTGGCTGCGTCGGGGGATGTCGAGGATAAGACGTGCAGAGGCGTTCTGGATGCGTTGCAGCCGTCTCAGGAGCTTAGCCGTCGTTCCTGCGTAGAGGGCGTTTCCGTAGTCCAGCCTGCTGGTAACGAGGGCCTGGGTGACTGTTTTTCTTGTTTCGGTGGGGATCCACTTGAAGATCCTGCGGAGCATTCGGAGGATGTTGAAGCAGGATGAGGAAACTGCATTGACCTGCTTAGTCATGGAGAGGGTGGGGTCGAGGATGACCCCTAGGTTGCGTACGTGGTCGGTGGGTGGCGGGGCTGTTCCCAGTGATGTTGGCCACCAGGAGTCGTCCCAGGCTGAAGGGTTGGAACCAAGGATGAGGACCTCCGTCTTGTCCGAGTTCAGCTTCAGGCGGCTGGTCCTCATCCATTCGGCGACGGCCTTCATTCCTTCGTGGAGGTGGGCTTTGGCGGTGTGAGGGTCTTTGGTGAGGGAGAGGATCAGCTGGGTGTCGTTGGCGTAGGAGATGATGTTGAGGTTGTGCTGTCGGGCGACGTGGGCGAGGGGTGCCATGTAGATGTTGAACAGCGTTGGGCTGAGGGAGGAGCCTTGGGGTACGCCGCAGATGATCTTGGTGGCCTTGGATCGGAAGGGGGCGAGGCGGACGCTTTGTGTTCTGCCGGAAAGGAAGGATGTGGTCCAGTCCAGGGCCTTCTCTTGGATCCCGGCGTCGTGAAGGCGTGTTCGTAGTGTGTGGTGGCAGACCGTGTCGAAGGCGGCTGATAGGTCCAGGAGGATGAGGGCTGCTGTTTCTCCGTTGTCTAGCAGGGTCCTGATGTCATCGGTGGCGGCGATGAGGGCGGTTTCGGTGCTGTGGTTGTTGCGGAAGCCGGACTGGGAAGGGTCCAGGATGTTGTTCTCCTCGAGGTAGCGGGTCAGTTGTTTGTTGACGATTTTCTCGGTGACCTTCGCGGGGAACGGGAGCAGAGAGATGGGTCGGAAGTTCTTGAGGTCCTTGGGGTCTGCCTTGGGTTTCTTGAGTAAGGCGGTGATCTCGGCGTGCTTCCAGCTTTCCGGGAAGGTTGCTATCTCGAAGGAGATGTTGATTATTTTCCGGAGATGGGGCGCGATGGCTGTACTGGCTTTGTTGAAGATGTGGTGAGGGCACGGGTCTAGCGGTGAACCGGAGTGGATGGTGTTCATGATCTCGCTGGTGTCCTCGTCGTTGATGTTGGTCCAGGAGAGCAGGCGGTTGGTGGTTGTGGGGGCAGTGGTCTCGGTGGTTGCCGGGGCGGTCGTGGTGTTGAAGCTGTCGTGGATGTCGGCGATTTTGCGGTGGAAGAAGGTGGCCAGTGAGTCGCATAGGTCTCGCGACGGCTGGATGTCGTTGGTGTTGGAGCTGGGGTTGGAGAGTTCCTTCACGATGTTGAAGAGCTCTTTGCTGTTGTGTGCGTTGTTGTCTAGGCGGTCTTTGAGTGAGGCCCTTTTGGCGGATCTGATGAGGTGATGGTGACTGCGGGTGGCGCTCTTGTGGGCGGCGTAGCTGTCCGCTGTCCGTTCGTGGAGCCAGATCTTCTCCAGTTTTCGGCATGTTCGTTTGGAGGCCTGGAGGTCTTCGGTGAACCAGGTGGCTTTCTTGCTGGTGTGGCTGTTGGGCGGATTCTTGAGCGGGGCGAGGGTGTTGGCGCAGTCGTCGATCCACTGTCTGAGGTTGCGGGCGGCGGTGTCGGGGTCGGAGGGTTCGGCGGGTGGGCTCAGGGCGAGGGTTGTGGTTAGCTGGTCTTCCGTGACTCTGCTCCAGCAGCGGCGAGGCATTTGTTCGGTGTGGTGGTGCATGGTGGGCTTCCTGTAGGTGAAGTGGATGCAGTGGTGGTCAGTCCAGTGGGGTTCGGAGGTGTGGTTGAAGGAGACATGTGGGCTTGCAGAAAAGATGGAGTCTAGCGTGTGGCCGGCGGCGTGGGTGGGTGTAGTCACAAGCTGTCTGAGTCCGAGGGTGGCGAGGTTGTCGATCAGGGTGGTGGAGTTGGTGTCCGTGTTGTTCTCGAGGTGGAAGTTCAGGTCCCCGAGGAGGATGTAGTCCGTGGAGGCGATGGCGTGTGTGCTGACGAAGTCAGTGATGGAATCGCTGAACTGTGGTCGGGGTCCGGGGGGTCTGTAGATGAGGGTTCCTCTGAGGGTGGTGTTGGGATCGGTGTGGATCTGGAAGTGCATGTGTTCGGCGGTGCTGAGGGTGTCGTCGGTGTTGGTTGAGACTCTGAGGGTGTTCCTGTGGACGATGGCGATGCCTCCTCCGACTCCGTTGGTGCGGTCCCTGCGGGTGATCTTGTATCCGTCCGGGATGGCAATGGCGATGTCGGGGGCTGAAGCGGGATTCAGCCAGGTCTCCGTCAGGAATGCGACGTCTGGGGAGGTTGAGTCGAGAAGGTCCCAGAGTTCGATGGCGTGTTTGCGGGCGGAGCGGGTGTTGAGGAGGATGCATCTGAGGTAGTTGGGTTCTTTCCTGGGCAGTGGTTTGGCGGGGCGGGTGCTGGCGAAGCTGCAGTTCCGGCAGGTGAAGGGCCCTTGGGTGCGCTTCGGGGTGGCCTGGTAGCAGGCGTGATCTTTTCCGGGGTTGAGTGCGTGGAGGGTGCTGGCGTCGTATCGGCGTCTGTTGATGTGGCGGGCGCGGGGGATGCCCGGACCAGGGGGTCTGGCGCTGGGTGCGGTCACGGCGCGGACGGGCGCAGACGGGCTTGCCTTAGGCACGCCCGCTGCGCACGTCCGCTGCGCGGCCGCCGGCCGCCATAAATGGGGAGGTGGGAGGGAGGAGCAGGGAATGGGGCAGCGAATGGGCAGTGAGGGGGCGGGGCCGCAGGCGCAGCGGCGGGAAACAGGCACAGAAGGGAAAACGAGCACAATCAGGGCATCAAGGGGGCACAGAAAGGAAAAAAACGAGCACAATCAGGGGCAGCAAGGGGGCACAGAAAGGAAAAAACTAGCACAATCAGGGGCAGCAAGGGGGCACAGAAAGGAAAAACGAGCACAATCAGGGGCAGCAAGGGGGGCACAGAAAGGAAAAACGAGCACAATCAGGGGCAGCAAGGGGGCACAGAAAGGAAAAACGAGCACAATCAGGGGCAGCAAGGGGGCACAGAAAGGAAAAACGAGCACAATCAGGGGCAGCAAGGGGGGCACAGAAAGGAAAAGACGAGCACAATCAGGGGCAGCAAGGGGGCACAGAAAGGAAAAAACGAGCACGATCAGGGGCAGCAAGGGGGGCACAGAAAGGAAAAAACGAGCACAATCAGGGGCAGCAAGGGGGCACAGAAAGGAAAAACGAGCACAATCAGGGGCAGCAGCAGGGCACACAGACGGAGCTGTGTGGTGGGGGATCGACCTACCAGTCAAGGTCAGGGGTCGCTCTCTTCACCACGCAGCGGCCGCCATAAATGGGGAGGTGGGAGGGAGGAGCAGGGAATGGGGCAGCGAATGGGCAGTGAGGGGGCGGGGCCGCAGGGCGCAGCGGCGGGAAACAGGCACAGAAGGGAAAACGAGCACAATCAGGGCATCAAGGGGGCACAGAAAGGAAAAAAACGAGCACAATCAGGGGCAGCAAGGGGGCACAGAAAGGAAAAAACTAGCACAATCAGGGGCAGCAAGGGGGCACAGAAAGGAAAAACGAGCACAATCAGGGGCAGCAAGGGGGGCACAGAAAGGAAAAACGAGCACAATCAGGGGCAGCAAGGGGGCACAGAAAGGAAAAACGAGCACAATCAGGGGCAGCAAGGGGGGCACAGAAAGGAAAAACGAGCACAATCAGGGGCAGCAAGGGGGCACAGAAAGGAAAAGACGAGCACAATCAGGGGCAGCAAGGGGGGCACAGAAAGGAAAAAACGAGCACAATCAGGGGCAGCAAGGGGGGCACAGAAAGGAAAAAACGAGCACAATCAGGGGCAGCAAGGGGGGCACAGAAAGGAAAAAACGAGCACAATCAGGGGCAGCAAGGGGGCACAGAAAGGAAAAACTAGCACAATCAGGGGCAGCAGCAGGGCACACAGACGGAGCTGTGTGGTGGGGGAGCGACCTACCAGTCAAGGTCAGGATAACTGTTGAAGGATGGGTCGCAAATAAGGTTTTGGCGAATTTCCTAGACTGCGTTTCGCAATGGTGATTTATTGATTTGTTTCAGACAGAAAAAAATTATAGTTTACAGTCTTTGATGTGAGGGATGAGGTCCATTGGTCGATGGTTGAAGATTTTGTCTAATCTACCCTCTCATCTCCTTTTCTTTTAGGTGAAGGCAGTGCAACAGCCACCAACAGTCCCTCTGAGAAAAGACATCACAAACTCAGATAAGTAAAAAAATAATAAAAGGGAATGGAAAGATAATTTATGTATGACTTAGCCCTATGAAGCTCACCCCCCCCCCAATCTGTCCATTGGTGGCGTCCACCAGTCCTCACACCATCTGTCTCCACGCACGTCTACCTCGTCGTCAGAGTTACCTAGACATGTTCCGGTTGTCCTCTGGGTCTTCTGGGAAGCTGGTACTCCGAGGCATCCTCTGCACTGAGCAGGTTTGTAGGCTCCTCTTCCGGCTTTCCCACGGGCAGTCCCTGTGGTAAAAGGTAGTCCACTTTTAATCTCCACAGTTGAGAGACCCCCTTTCCTTTCTCTGCCCGTCTCATTCCACTCCGTTCTCTTTTCCTGTCTTCTTCCCCACCTGACGCTGTCCTCTTTATGTTTCCAGGGACTCTGCCGGCTGGACTGCTACCCAGTGTGAAGTGTCGCATGCAGGTAAGTGTTTTTTTCTTTTCTTTTCTATACATTTTCTCACAATACCAACGGTTTTCCCTTTGGACACTTCTTTCTGTTAATTCACACTCAAAAATTCAATTGACACTCTGTCCAATTAGTGCCATAACTTCAAATAAGCAAAATATTTAATTTCCAGGTTGGCACATAGAACAATTGAAATTGCAATATACAAACACTTATATGAAACAAAATATTTTTGTAGTTACTACTTGCTGGTGAGTACATTTTCTATTGCATTGGCCATATATCCAATGTTATCCTAAGGGCTGCACTCAGGTCAACTTGGGGATCTTTGGAACTCATCGAGTCTCTTGTGTTTTTTGTAAGAACATTTCTGCTGCAAGGATTTCATATTTGTGCAAGGCATAGAGATGTGGGGGCTGTCAACCCAAATTGGAGATTGGTTCAACCTTTGGTGCCACACTGGACCTCTCAGTGAGCTGAACCTATAGTTGCTGAGGTTCTGGTACCAGCATAAAAAATAGTTTTTTCCCACAAAAATTCTTAAGCCCAAAGACCCACCACCCAAAAACAAGAAAGCCACCGTAATGAAGTCCCTTGAGTACTCCAGTTAGGCCACATTCCAAGTTACTGGAGTCCAGAAACTGATTTAGGACTCAGCCGAATTCTATCTTGTCAATGCGACAGGTGTAGTAGTGGGCCAGCACCCACTATGAAGTTCCAAGAAGACCTAAGAGTTTAGGGGACCTGTACCTCAGAACATGATGGTTACAGGCAGGACTGATGGAGCCCATTGAGGTTAATGGCTTCACCAGTAACCAGCAGAAACTGGATTAAGGGTTAGGATCTCAGCCACAATTTTAAACATCAATATCTATGTAACCCTGTGGGCTAGAAAGATGGTTCAAATATTTCTGGAATTGGGACAGCCCCTTTCAATCAGCAAAAAATGTGCAGTCTGCATCCGTGCCCTTCTGGGGCAATGGATGGGTTTACAGGAACCCTACAAATATAGATGCTGCGAACAATCTAGGCTCACAAAGCTCTTTGAAGACAAGTGATATAGCTGAGGGACCCAAATGGCACAGGTCAGTAGCTCTTCTATGTTCTTGTCAGCTTGGCTACAAGGTTCTGGTAGGTCCTGGGTGTCCTCGGTCTGTTGAGATCCTTCGCGCAGAATTTCAAGTCAGCTTGTCACCACATACCTTGGGTTGAGGGGGTGCATTTTTGATGTACCTCAATCATCAGACCAATGCTCTGAGGACTTTAAATGGAGAAGATTGAGCACCTCCACTGGTTTTCAAGATTGCCATGTTCACTAAAGAGAAAATACTGGGGTAACGAGAAAAAACATGAGAACTTTTGTTTCAATTGAGTTTGAGATGGGTGCTGCAATTGGTCTACAACCATCTCTGCATGTTGTCCCTTGTAACATAACACTGCTCCATTATTGCTGCTCATCATCCAGGCATGAGGCTGTAGTCTGTCCTGCCATTTCCTAATTTACACTTGTGGTTTCTATTGTGTAACAGACTGGTAAGAAGAACAATCAACATGATTATTGTTGCTGTTGGATTCCAAGGTCAGTAGAATGTTGTGGTTTGTTCATCAGTTATCCATAAGTAGGGAAATGCATATTTAGATTATTCTTGCTTCAGACGTTTCTTGAATCTAACATGATTTGATTCTGCACCCAGATGAGTATTCAAAACATTCCATCGATCTGAGACTTTTTAATTGGTGTATGTAGGTGGAGTTTGGTTATCTCAGGTTTCTGGTTGATCTGTCGTCAGTTGCCGTCGCAATGGTGACGGAGTATCTCTACCGCCAACATAATGGTCCGTCAGCCCGATAGGTTTGGCTACGGCAGTGACTACTCTATCACCTCCATAGCCAAACCTCTCTGACCGTCTGACGGAGTAAGGGCCTACGGTAAAATGATTATATGTCCGCCCACTGATTTAGGATGGGCAGACATATAGCCATTGTTTTACTGTCCATCACCACCTGACAAACCCGGACAGTGAGGGTAAATAAAATGCAAACAATGCGCCCCCTGCAATGGGAGATGATTCCCATGATGAGGGGAGCATTGCTATTTTTATTTAAAAAAAAAAAAAAAAATCGTGTTTAAGGATTTTCTATTTGAAAAGAAAAAAAGAAAACTATTTGGTTCAGGGCTGCATCATGCTGACGCATCCCTGCACCAAACAGCGAAATGCATTGGCAGGAACTGCCGTCACCGCTGTTCCTGTCAATGCATTATAAATGACCGCTTGCTTGGCAGTCATTTATAAATTTGGCGGGCGGTCCTGGACCATGGGATGGATTCATTTACCCCTGCCCCCTGTTGAAATTATGAATTAGGCTTTAAGTATAGGGTATGGCCAGCTGCCTACATGAAGGAGCATACTGTGGTGACAATATGAATACTGTTAACTATTTTCTATCAAAGTCAATGAGGCCTTTGAGAACAATGTGCGCTTTGCTTCCAAAGGGGACCAAGCAGGCTAACCAAAATCAAGAAATCTAAGGCCAGTGTTTTGTGTCGAACTGGTAAACAAGAGGTGGATATCAGGATAGGGATTAGGCTTGATTATTGTCGGTGTTGGATTCCAACGTCTGTTGACTGTTGTGGCTTGTTCATCAGCTATCCAAAAGTAGGGAAATGCATATCTAGATTATTCAGACGTTTCTTGAATCAAAGATGATTTGATTCTGCACCCAGATGAGTATTCAAAACATTCCATAGATTTGAGGCGTTTTAATTGGTGCATGTAGATGGAGTTTGGTTGTCTGAGGTGTCTGGTTGATCTGTCGTCAGGTGCCGGTTTCTTGAGATATTCAGTGTGGCTTCCTATGGCATTGTGCATGGTGCACAGAAATTTGAATTTAATCCTCGTTTCCAGTGGAGTCAGTGAAGGGTTTGTTCAGGCTTCATGAACTAGAGGGCATTGAGGGCCATTTTAATGTGAGAAAAAGAGCCACTCATGCTCATGAACTCGATTTGATCCCAATGTAGGCATGGCCAATTTTAATCAGTAATGCATCATTTTCCCCATTTTGTTCACCAGGTAGATGCAGTTCTGACTGTCATATCTGGAACTTAAGGTCCCCGAGTACCTTTGCTAGTGGACGCATGTAGGTATTGAACAAAGGGGTTGAGAGGGCAGACGCCTGTGGCACGCCACCAGGGACCTTGCATTTGGTGAATTCATCTGCTCTGGTCCCGATGTTTTCACCACAATTTTGGGAAATAAGTTGATCCACTCTACTGCCATTCATGCATTCTTTTAATTAAGATTCCATGGTCAGCCCTATTATAGGTAGCAATGATGTCCAGGAGTATATGGCATATAGCCTCTTAGGAGGCTATAGTACATGCATGATTAAACCAACCTCTGCGTTGGCCGTGGCCTGGATTACACGGACGAGTCAGGAGCTCGTTGGCTATGTTAGTAATACTAATAAAACTGGAAAGTAACTGAATGGAAGTAACTTCGTCCTCCAGACAATAAAGGATATCTGTAAGATCCTTGGAAAAAATGCCATGTATAATTATGGTTGGGTCAACTCCATCCTATTTAATGCGAACCCCATTAAATCTTACAGGGGTGATATTAGTAATAGAACTTGGCGGGACATTACTGGCTTTGCCCCAAAAGAAGACCGTCAATACAATACAATTATGGTCACTCAGGTCCTGCTCAACAACCCTGTGTGTAGAACACCAATTACTTGCATTGGCTGAAATTAAAATATGATCAATGATGGTTGTGGCTTTCCTTCCTATAAAAGTTGGTATTGGGTCTCCATTTTTATCACAAACACATTTTAATAAATGTAGATCCAGCTTGGTAATCGAAGAATTTAGTATACCCTCATAATCGTTGTGGGGAAAATGTAATCCTCAAAGTAAATGGGGGCTGTACACCAAGTTTCCTGAATACATATTATATCAAGGCCACTTATAAAATCAGACCAGCCCAGTGAGCCCTGTTTGTTCACTAGTCCACCCACATTCCATGATGCAATTTTGTATCCTCCCCCCAAGTCAGGGCAAGAGGTGCTAGGGGATGACAAATTTAGTGATACAACTGTCTGACATATGTTATCCAAATTATTATTCATGGATAAGGCACCAATTAAAATATTATCAGCACAATTGATATCGTTAATATCCAGATCAATATACACTTTCCTGTCCCCCCAAATTAGAACCTTATTCAGTCCTATGTTGCCCTGACTTATGTCAATCGATGTCTTGAAGGTCACTCAATGCTTGGAACTTATTAAATACCGACAGGGGCTGACATGGAGCAAGGTTATTAGATATATTTCCTGTCCCCCTCAATTGGCACTGGGAATTCCAGAGATGCCTGTAAAAGAATCCCAGGGGCTGCAGTCATATATTCAACTCTATCTGTAATGGGGATATTGCATTCACTAGAACTCCCCTTGCCAAACCAGGGTCCCTAAAATTGATTATAATACAATCCCCTTTACAATGTTTCCTCAGGGGGCCAACCCAGCTCACTCTCCTGGTTAACAGGATTTGTAGGGAACCACCTTCTGGGAATTGAAAATTCCTGTGGAGCCAGTGTACCACTCTATTCTTCAGCGAATAATGGGTTTTTGTTTGATCTGGCCGCAAGGGGGGGGGTACATTAACTAAAACTGTCACATATGGGCAGCATTCTGGCGGTAAATTAATAGCAACGTGAGCGCCCATGCTAATGGTGCCACTATCCCTTACTATATTATAAGCTAAAGGCTGTAACTCAGGGCGGGGAATGTCACCTTGTGTCGGGTGGATTTTGTTCACAATAGGTTGCTGCACCATATCCCTCATGTGAGCCGTAGGAGCAGATAAACGTTCACAGCCCCTGCGATGTAATTTGGTCACAGTACCAGCCTCCTGTGACCTGTAACCTCTTGTAACCTGACCTCTTGTAACCTGTGGCCTCTCATAGGGGTGTCTAGTTGCCCCTATGTTAGACCCTGACATGTTAGATGTTATAGTTGCTAGTGATGGTTTGTCAGGGACACCCCCCCTCAAATCCCCCATGGGTGGGTTAGGATAATTGGTTCTGATCTTATTCACTTCAGCAATCAGGAGCTCTAACTTTTCTCTAATGGGTATTAACAAATCCACCATTCTAGATGTTATTCCTGCTATTAATGGTGCACAGTAAGGCTCCGTAGAGGGACTTGACCGAGTCGCTATCTCTATATGCGGCAGAGTTACAGGCGAGTGGGCATGTTTTCTACCGGACGTTGTAGGGGCCTTCCTACACTTTTTTTTCCTCTTAGGTGTGGGAGGGCGGGCAGTAGAGGCACAGTTCTCAGAAGAAAAAAATAGTGGCGGCTCTTGGTTTAATTGAATGATCGGGCCTTCTACAGCACTAAAACAGTGAGACTCCCCTTGCTGCAACTCGAGTACTAACAGCGTGGCAACATCATCCGTAGATGTCCCCCCCCACTCCTAAAAGGAGTCGTCATTCTGCCATATCTATTTCTTTGGAAATAACGTTTACCGCCTGTACTAGAAAAGAATCAATTGTTGTGCGGGCGGTATCCAATACTGGGGGAACATTTGTGGCTTTGCGCTTACCCATGTCAACTTACATGAATCGTAAAAGAAGAGTAAAAATTATGTGGCCCACTTCGACAAAATTATCCACTGGACGTGTAGATAAACTGTTCCATGTAAAGATAACAAACCATTAAAAATCGAGGCTTAACGAACAAGTCAATTATGTGCCTTATATGTTCCACTTTAAAAAACGTAAAAGTTTAAAACTGTACGATTTAAGCATGTAAAATTCCTTTGTGTAATACGTTAAAAAGCGGGCTGGATAGTCAGTTATGGGCCTAGAAGGACCCTTGTTAGGTTCAGTGAGGAGTTACGGCTCCTAGTAAATAAGGCCTCACACCAAAAACTGAGGGCAGTCTTCGCCGCTTATCCAAATGAGACAAAGTCACATATAAACAAAAAAGACAGTACATTCCTCTTACAAGGTCCAGCAAAAATGTTAGAGGGGGGCCTGGCCTCTTCCGGGCAAAGAAGGGCCCAACCTCGGCTCAGGCTTTGGCCAGACGCAGCCCACCCACGTCCTGCGCCGCAGGAGACTGGAGTGGGCTTTATAGCGCCGACACAGGTGATGTAGCGGTTATTTCACTGTAATTTCTCAATGCAAAACATCATTACCACTTGTTTACCGCTTAAAGGGGATGGACCTTTGCCATCATGTGATCACCACCAGGAGACTTTGCATAAACATGAAAAATCAAATGCAAATAATATTTAAGGCAATAATGAGAGTTGTGAGTAGTTTTAAAGGGTTTTATTTTCTAATCAAAAGTCAAAGTTCTCTGACTCTTTATTCATTAGTCAAATATCAATCAGGTTACAGAATTGAAAAATAGGAAAAAATAGAATTAATACAGAACATATTATAGACTGCATACAAGGCACTCCATAAAGGAAGAAAAACCTATTTCTATGTCAGTCAGAAACTCTTAAAGTGTTTTAAGAAAATATAATTCTAGAGTGAGTTTCGCAAGGCTAATCAATAATTAATAATTGGCAAAAATCTCCCATAAAGAGAAATAAATGCATAAGACAAATAAATCTTTTCAAAGCCAGTTAGTCAAAGCATAAAACTTAGAATTTTAGTATCTAAACCTGTCCTGGTCCTCTCAGCTGGTTCTCTCTGGCTTCGCGCTGTTCATCTCTACCTCTCTGTGTCAGGAGCTGCCCATGGCCCCTCCTTTCTCTCTGGCTTCGCAGAACTTTTTTAAAAAAACTGTGTGTTCTGCCTCGCGTCCTGCTAAAAAAAAATAATAAGCTGAGCCTCCACCTCACAGCTAGCAACCAATATTTCTATCAAAAATACACGTGACTTTGTCTTCGTAGCTTGTCCAATAGGAGCTTCAGAACACATCGACACCCCATGGGCTGACTGGACACGTCATTAATCAGGTGAGTTCTTGTAACACATTTGAGTCTTGTGCTAAATGACTTCACATCCTGAAAACAATTACATTTTCTCCAACAAAAAGTATTAATTATGCGGAAACAGAGAATACATATTATAAGAAAAATTTGTGCTTTGCAGTTTTTCACTCCACCTTATGAAGTGAATAAAGCATTGTCTAAACAAACTACATTGAGATAAAAGTATGCAACAAGCGAAGGTCTTTCCATGAAGAGACAGAAACAGGAGGCGTAAATTATAAGAAAGGTCCTTTCATGAAAGCTGGGAGGAAAGAGCACACATTCCTTTCTTATCTCAAGGCCCCTTGTACTTTGAGCCTTCCAAAGCAAACTGAAATCACAAGCTTTTCTACACTGCAAAATGCGTGTTAATTCAGCACAAATATATTCTACTTTGAATACATTTTCTAAATTAAATGTACATTCTATAGTGAGGTTAATTTCAGATCTAAACACAATTAAACAAACATGAATAATAAATTGAGCGTGGTTTTACATGATTCATTAGACTGAAAGCATCTGACCAGGCCTCATTCATGTTTTCACTTGCACCAAAACTCTGCATGCCATTTTTAAAAAAAAGCACTTTGTGTCTGAAACTTAAAACAGAGCAATGCCTAAATCTAGGTGAAATTTGGGCTCCATCAACTCACCCTTTGATAATAAACAAATCATGATACCTCAAATGATTTGTAAATTATCACACTTATTTAATTTCACATGTTACATTTGTTTAAAAAGCACTCATCATTAGTTGAGTCAAATATATGTTTTTCTCTAACTAAAATATTACTACTCATCTTTAGTGTATGTAGACATGGTAATTTCATTAGCACACTTATTTCACACAGGTATATAAGGAAAAAACTCCTACTAAATTAGTATGTTCCTTATCACTTGTTATTACAAAAGCTGAGCATGTAACAATTTTACCTCTATTTCTTAGGCAACACAAGTTTTGTCTGTAATCAGATCATATATTGCCAAGCTCAAACGTTTTAGTGCAGAGTTCTGTAAGTAGCTTCTTGGAACAGTTAGTTTTCTCTAAAATAAGTAACTAAAATAATAAAAGGAAAATCCAACAGAACAGTTCTTTTATCTTTTTCTATTTCTTTTTTTTTTCTTTTCTTCTATTTCTTTCATCATTCAATGATTCTTTTCTCTTCAGCTCTTGACAGTTCTTAGTTATTGTTTCAGCATTTCTTGGCTCTTTGTCACCAGCTTGCCATCAAGGTGGCTCATACAGTTCAAGCCTCGCATTACACAGTTCATTCAATGTGGCATTCTGTACTTTTTCAATGCATTTTGACCACTCAGGTGCTGAAAAACTCTGACAGAGCACCATCAATTCTTTGCACGTTTTCAATCCAAGCCTTTCACTTTTATCTTCACTTGGTTCAGATTCAAACGTTTCAGCTATGGGGGCAAATGATTTTTCAGGGGACCACTGTTGACGTTTTGGATAACCTTTCAGCCAGCTTTTTTCTACCTCCACTTGTAGGCCCACAGCATTAATTTCTTCTTCAGAGGGTGCACATGACTCATTCACCCTTTTGACACCGCTTTCATTTGAGTCAGTTTCCACTTTTTGCTTTTCCAGTGCCACTTTAGTTTGCTCTAGTGCTGCTTCAGACTCTGTGTTTTCCCTTACAGCTTGACTGACCCTCTTCTGTGGGATTTTGACCACTGCTGGCATCTCTTCTTGAAGAGGAGCTGTTTTATCAAGGGGACACGGGACCATACGTGTATGAGAGGCATGCACCCAATTTGGAAGGCCACCACATTTCACAACAGTCTTCGCCAGGATCATTTGGAACAGGCCTTTCCATTTCACAACATCTCTCAGATCAAAGTTTTGGCACCATCCATTGTGCAGATCTTGTGTAGCAATTGCAATCTGGTGAGAAACTACACGCTCCACATCAGTCAGACCTTCACAGCAATGGCTAGTCTTTTTATCTGTGGTTTTCACAAGTGCATTTGCATGTACATATTCAAGCCACTTCAGTGATGCTGAGACACAGTCTTTTGCAAAGTGAGACTCTGTGCTGTCTTTGTGTTGCTTTATTGTACTTGAAACTTCAGGCAGATAGCTACAATCCAATCCTTGTCCAAACTGTGGTTCTGCACACATCATCTTTGAGACCTCATTATGATCTGATTTCAGAGAAACTGGCAATTTATACCTGGGCATCAGTTTTTGCAATAACAAATTTGCTACTATGCCGTTTTCATTTTTCTCAAAATCTGTTGTTCTGCTTGTTGTTCTGCTTCTGAAACATTTTCTTGAGCCTTTATTAATTCTTTCCAAGCGTAAGTCATTAACATCAGCATTAGATAAACAGTATCCTTCTCAGATTCACATGTGAAAACTCCATTGAATGTATAGATTAACAGGACACAATATTGTACAACTGAATTAGCATTTGTCTCTCCCATGACAATAGTGACTCCCATTTGAGCAGCTATACTGCATGTTATGGTAAGGGCAATCAATTTCGAATTTTGGGCTGAGGTAACTACTGAAAGCCATGAAGCTTTGACAACATAATGTATAGGGAACACAGCATGTGCTGCTCTTAATGTGTCATTGTTACTTTTCAAACATGGACCATCTACAAAAGGGACATTGTTGGGATCAATCAGACGTTCATCATTAAAGTCTAACCTTGGCTTCATGCATAGATTCATGACACCTAGACATTTAGGTTCAGTTTGATCACAAACAATTTCATTTGCTGGCTGTAAGCTCAATACATTTGAATTTAGACATTTCTTGGTCACAGTATTTTCGCAAAACAACTCCACAAAGGAAGGAACCATTTCAGTAATTGGAAATTCCATCATTATATTCTCACTCTTTTTATGACTGACATCTACCACAGCTACTAAATTAAGGCAGCTGGGCATTTCTGTGACGTTGGGGTCAAGGGTCATTGGGAAATACGTCACAGACTTTTGAACACATTCATGTTTTTGAACAGGCACTGAGAGAGCGCAGCCCTCCCTCTCACTGCACATTGGTGTATTTTCTTTTAAATAAACTTGCATCCCTAGTGCCGGGGCACGACACTTTTTCTCTTTCAACTCTAGGAATGCTTTTGTGCAATTGTTGTCCAATGGAAGCGGATCAGACACATCTTTGTGTGTCAGCCTCAGTAAAGGCTTAGCCACTAGGGAAAGGTTTAGTAACCACTCTCTACAGCAGCCAACCATTTCCCAAAACATCCTGACTTCTTTCTGAATTTGAGGTGGATTCATCTGGTGAATTGCTTCCACTCTCTCTGGTGACACCTTTCTAGCTCCTTTTCCAATTATGTGTCCCAAATATTCATCCTCTTTTTGACAGTACTCCTGACTATCTTCATGCAATGGCACTGTGACATGAACTTGACAAAAATCAATAACAGTAAGCCATTCTTCAGCACATGAAATGTGAAAAAATATGTTGGCTGGATTCGGTACCATAGGACAACATGGAACAGTTATGCTACTAATCTCCTGCACTTTTCTGTTCCTTTCATTTAATTTCTGTAAACCTGTGATCAGAAAGTTACATAAACTTCCAATCAATTCCATCAAAAATCCTTTACTCAGTTTATCTCCAATTATGGGTGAAATTTCTGCAACTGATGGTGTTCTTGAATACATGTCATCTGATTCTAATTTGAATAAGACATGTTCTGCATGTTTTATTAATCTGACATCTTTCTCTGTGAACTCCCTTACTTCTGTGTTTATTATTTCTTTCAAATCAGAAGATAATTTTTCAACTGTCTTTTCTGAAAACAATGCTACAGCTGTCTTTTGTTGGGCCATTTTAAACTGTACATCCTCATCAGGAATCTGATATTTAACATCATCTGGTGTACAGTAATCTGTGCTGTTCAATTTGCAAAACGAATGTTTTCCTGTCAGGCCTGAGTCACAAACAACAAATTGATAACCTTTCTCAAATGGGCTTATTTTTGCTGCAACCTTCTCCAAAACTGGGTTTGTAATTTCTCTTGTTAAAACTCCTACAACTAAGGGGGTGATTTGGATGGCGGGCGGACTTAAGTCCGCCCGCCACCCTAGCGGTAACAGGACCGCCCGCCTGCCATGCGGCGGTCCCACCACCCCAATCATGATGCGACCGCCACCGCGGTGGTCGCATCTGGGATTTTAACATTGCGGCGGGTGCTGCTGGCTGCAGCACCCGCCGCAATGTTGAAATGCCATGTTGTGTATTGCCATGCACAACGTGGCAGGCACCGCGTGGTGCCTGCCACCTTGTGCATGGCAATGTAGGGGGGTACCAAGTGCAGCCCCTCACCCCGCCACCCCCCGGGGGCCCGCAACGGGCCCCCAAAGCGAATCCCCGCCAGCCTTTCCATGGCGGCATCGCCGCCATGGAAAGGCCAGTTTCCGCACACATCCTAATATGGATGGCGGTGCCTGGTAGGCACCGCCACCATATTATGCCCCAGCTCCGCCCGGCCGGCAATCGGAACGCAACACCCGGCAATCCACCGCAACACCCCCGCCATTATAATATGTCTGGGGGTAAATTGGGTGGCGATGGCGGGCGGATCACCCCCTAAGTCTGGACCTTCCACTGTTTTCACAATGGACTTGGTAATTTCAGAATTGTTAGGGCTAAAACTCTCATTTTCAAATACAGCAACCTGTTGAAATGGGTTGTGATTTTGTTTCTGGAAAGAATTCACATTTGCCCTGGACAACTGATTTAGATTAATTTGAGCATTTTCCATATTTTGTGGGACCATCTGGGCTTGAAAAACTCCTGTCATTGGTAACTGTTTCTGAACTGACATTTGCATTTGCTGAACTGGCACATTTTGCACCTGCATTTCTCCCTGTGTTTGCGCATTTCCATTTGCTGCATCAGATTTAAATTTACATTTCTTCTTCCAATGCTCAAGTCTTTTACAAAGATGGCAAAAGGACACTTTTTCCAACACTGCGACATCCTGAATTTGCACAAACCAAAACACCTCTACCTTTAGCCTGTGTAACACCAGATTTTGCTTGAGCACCTTTAATTTCTGCTTGTGTAACCACACATTGTAACTCACTTCCATTCACTGCAAACAACTGATTCTGAAAACGTTTCTGAGCAAACCCCCTCTGCTTTCTGCTTCATTCCTTGTCCAGCACTATAGTATCCTTCAGAATCCCATCTATCAGCTTTCTTTGCAAACAAACCAATATTTGCTGTACGTGCACACTGATCTGATCAGAGAACATTAATCCAATAACCAACTGAGTCACAAAGAATCTCATGCCACTGACATCAGGACATTCTCTCCCACTGTGTTGCTGAAACTCCAGACACACACTTTCACAAAACTCATGAACCAATTCTTTTAGCTCTTGTGTGGTTCTTTTAATCTGTACCCAATTAACATCTTTTGCTGGCACTCTGCCCTTCAGAAAAGTAATCACTGCTTCATTTTTCTCCTTAACAACAGAAAATGGTGGTGCGTTCATGCAAACATTTTTCATTGTCTCCTCACCTGACCCTTGCACAACAACTTTAGATTCAGACCACAATTTAGTCTGCATGGCAATGTCAAAGAACATTTTTCAAATTAATACACAACTCCTTTGAAATTTCAACAAATCCATCAACTTGTGGGTACCACAGCATAGGCTTGTCTCTCAATTTTGGGAATGTGTTCAGAAATGCTGCAAGTTCACTTTTGTTCCGTGGCACATGAACATGCACTTCTCCCATCATTTCTCTCAATGAGTGTCGTGTAGTTCCTATATTACCTATACAGGATCTGCGCGTTTCGGATTACATAAACTGTGGGTTTGGTGGCAGACTGGTTCCGAGCACCCCCACCGGATATGTTAGCCTGTTTGCGTTAGCTAGCTCACAGTGCCACTAGAATCTCCTCTTATCGGGGAGAGAATAGTTTCTGGCAACCTTAGAACATGACAACCCTGATCCCTAAGGATCGTGGAAACAATATACTACTTTTCTCTCAGTCACTTGTGCTCACTTAGTTTGTCTCAGAGATACACAGAATAAACAGTCTGGGCGTTTCAATAAGGATTTATTGAACAGTTGTTATTCTAGTGTAGAATATATGAGCTGCAACAACCATTAGACAGTAGCAGAGATATATGATTAGCAATACTACAAAAGGAAAGGGATGGTATAGTTCTACCATCTTGCAATAATCATGAATACATACAAGTATATAAAACACATGATAAAAAGTGCGTACTCCTACGATGCCTCCCTAACTAGAGGTACCTAAATGTACCTAGCATCTGTGTAGGTGTTATGCCAAGAATCCCTCTAGGATCTAGTCCACCCCATTACCTGAGAATTAGAGAATAAGGGACCCCGTCCTGCTCTCGAGTTGGACACCCCGCGAGGGATGTTAGACCACTGCTAGCTGGAGCGTCTGCATGCAGGAACCTCAGCGTCTCTGGTCAGTGTGTCAGCCGGGAAGTCACGGTCTCCTCTCCCTCACTAAGCAAGACATGATGTATATATACCCACAGGTCTCCCCAGGGGTCCTACCTTGCTTAGTTACTGTGTCGGCCTAAAGGATGACATTGGGCCTGAACTTTAACACAGATATTATACAGGAGATGTGAGTCCTGCTGTGAGTCCTGCTGTGCTTCCAAGAAGTCTCATGCATAATGTATGAGTATCGAACCAGGGAAAAACCCGCGGCCTGAATGCAGTGTCGTATCTAGGTAAAAGGTCAGTGCCTAAGAACCGTTATATATGTAATGTAGGGAAGAATATAGGTGAAAGGTTGTGTTGTTTACCTGCGCCTATATAAGGTACCTATATGGAATATAACACCCACTCCTCTTCCGACTGGACGACATAAGTAACCTGTAGCGTACTACTAGCCTAACCAGATATATGTATGCTCAAAGTACATAAGACATTTATATTGCTAAAAAAATTTAAAACCTCTAAAAACTTCTAAAACGTTTAAAAAATGTTAAAAGAAAAAACGTTTGCAAACTATTGCTCTAAAAGTGTCCGTAGTTATAGTCTGAACCACTTTAAGCATTAGAAAGCCATTTATGCCCAAATGAATGAAAGGAATGTCAATTTTGCTTCTGAGATCCAAATTGAGCTTGTTTAAAAAGGGCAAATTTTTTCCCAGCACACGACGAGCCAAAATGAGTCAAATGTTTGTGTCCTGGCTGGTAGACGCAACATTTTCGTTGCATGCTTCCGCAGTAGACGGCCCCTGTAGCACCTCGCAAAGCACGTCAATTGAGCACAGATGATGTTCCACGCTGTTGACAGCCGGTGCTGGGGCAGCCTGTGCGCCGTCCAAAGCCTGGGTGTCAGTGGAGGAGCCAGTATCGATACCAACAGGTGCAGTTACAACCTGTGGTGGCTCAAGGAATGCCGCCAACAACATTGGAATATGCTGGGGACACTGCAGAACATGGGCCGTTATCGGGTCCAGTAGAGCATTCACGTCCGGTTGCCCACATGATGGGAGTGTCAAACAAAGGTCTAACACGCATTCTTCTCCGCAAAACAGGCATCGGAGGACAGGTAAGATGCAGTCCATCCAGACTGGTCGAAATGACAGGAACCAAGATGCACTTAGTTCTCTTAGGCGAGGCTTGCCTAGGTATTGTACCATTCGCTCACGGTATTTTCATTCCAGGAGTGCTCTTTCCATCTCTTTGGTGACTGGGACGTCCATTGCGTAGCAGATAGAAGACAATCAGGATACCTGCTATTAGAAACAGGATCAGCGGTACACCTCCAAAGATGCTTCCGAATACGGAGTGTATGAAGTTTGGTATAACCCCAAATACCGTCTGAAAGGTGCTTAGAAGTCCAGAACCTATGGTCTTAAATAGGTGGACAATGCCAGTCGTGTATCAGACATGTTAAAGATACGATTCACCATTTCCACGAAATGGAAAGGGCAGTTTGTATTAATAAGCGCCTGTATCCCAGCCGAAGACCTTGCGATCTCGAGTTCAAAAGTCTCCCGAGCGGAGGTTAAGGGCACAGACTTCTGTAAAAGCATGGCTTTCATTCTGCCTATAGTATCAAACAGTATTAAAGAAACATTCAGTGAAGGCCATAACGGCGCCTCCCTGACTGTATGAGTCGGTGGAAACAATACTTGCATACAAGTAACCCTGGAGCTCACGGTTACCAGATATGCAATGCCCGGGAGCATCCCACAGCAGCCTTGATCGTTCAGCATCAAGTAACTCCCATTCGAAAGTATCCCAAACGACGGACTAATCACAGCAGCTGGAGCACCCCTCAGATGACAGGACAGGTTTGCCACAGAACCATTACAAGCCCCGTGCAGTAGAATGTCCTGGCATATGAGCGATCCACTTAAAGCGCTCTCACAGTTTGTACCACTGAGAAACACTTCTCGATCCCCACTCCGGCATCGAAATCTGTACGGTAATTTCCAAGATTCCTTAATGTATTCCTTACCCATGTGTTCATATTTGCCTGCCTGTTTTTGTTCGAGGCAATATTGAAACTGAAAAGTAGTGACTGGTAGGTTTATGTGGCCATGGATTAGCCATTCTGTGTGCGGTGATTCTGCCACTGTGAACGGTAATCTATCCAGTTTTTCGATACGCAGCATTGTATATTTAGCTCCCCTTTGTGCCATTTCTATCTGTTTATCTGTTAGATTGTATTCAGAAAACAGAGACGTACTGTTTATAAAATGCCAAGTCACATACCCTGCATTCAAAGATTGTAGCGTCCAGCTTAATGACATGATAGAACGTAATTGAGATTGCCCATGTTGTAATATGGCCAAATCTTGTTCCAGTATGTCTATCCCAGAAGATATAATGTTGCCTAAGGAATATATCCTGGAGGTCAATGGGCCCGATTCACAGAACTAACTTAAGACAAAATCCTAAACTTACTACCATTTTGGTATTCACAGAAGGCACTTACTCATTTTGGTATTCACAGAAGGCACTTACTCATTTTGAGTAACTTACTCATTTTGAGTAACTTACTCATTTTGTGTAACTTACTCATTTTGGTATTCACAGAAGGCACTTACTCATTGATGTAAGTGCCTTCTGTGAATACCAAAATGAGTAAGTTGCACAAAATGAGTAAGTTACTCAAAATGAGTAAGTTACTCATTTTGGTATTCACAGAAGGCACTTACTCATTGATGAGTGCCTTCTGTGAATACCAAAATGAGTAAGTTACTCAAAATAGTAAGTTACTCATTTTAGTATTCACAGAAGGCACTTACTCATTGATGAGTAAGTGCCTTCTGTGAATACCAAAATGAGTAAGTTACACAAAATGAGTAAGATACTCAAAATGAGTAAGTTACTCATTTTGGTATTCACAGAAGGCACTTACTCATCAATGAGTAAGTGCCTTCTGTGAATACCAAAATGAGTAAGTTACAAAAATGAGTAAGTTACTCAAAATGAGTAAGTTACTCATTTTGGTATTCACAGAAGGCACTTACTCATCAATGAGTAAGTGCCTTCTGTGAATACCAAAATGAGTAAGTTACACAAAATGAGTAAGTTACTCACACTGAGTAAGTTACTCAAAATGAGTAAGTAAGTGCCTTCTGTGAATACCAAAATGAGTAAGTGCCTTCTGTGAATACCAAAATGGTAGTAAGTTTAGGATTTTGTCTTAAGTTAGTTCTGTGAATCGGGCCCATCGTTGTTAACCCATTGTTAGAGATTTCTCTAAGTTAATACGATCTATTTCCCGTATTCTCTCTGCGGCCTCTTGTTGTGAGATTTTCCAGATTTCATTGTAGGCAGCGTATATGCCAGCATATATGAAACGTTTTTGACGTGGTTTCCTGGGACCTAGTAAAAAATCCCTAAGATCCATATCCTGTGTGAGTAAAGATAAGTGTTGTTTCACTTCTGTGAGTGTTGAGGTTTCTAGCCAGTTAAGGCACAGCTTCCCAACACTGTAGGACGTCACTACCCCTGGATGTTGTCTCTGTAGATAGCGCGGATCTGGCCTATGGATTGTGAACCCTCCGGTTCTACCCATGAATCTTTTCAGACAGCTATTGGTGTCTGTGGGCCAAATCAACCATTTCTTCCAATCGGGATCTGATCTGTTGTATTGTATGATGTCATCTAATGTAATCCCTGTTTGTGATGTTTCGTTACCTTCGGTGTGTGATGGTGTTGGTAGCCAAGGTGTGTTCAAGTCTTTATTCTTGGCTAGTCCAAGGCAAGACGTCTGTTGCACTGTCTCATTCAAAGTAAGCAAAGAAGGTACCCCCTATTTAATTTTGGGTTATAGAGGAGGGGGGAAACTGAAACTATGAAAAAACCTCTAAACTAACCCACTTTGTTTTGCTGCTGGCTGAAAGCTCTTCTTATAGACATGTCCCCAGAAACACATTCCTACAACATAATTAGTTCATACAACTGTATTTTATTGTTTATAAAAAATATATTTTTATTCTTTATCTTTTTTTACCATTTTTCACATATATATTTGTTTTATTATATTAAATAAACATTACTATATTTACAATTTTAATATAGACATTCCCCAAGGTAAATCTGTCTAATGTTGATTCTTACAGATAACCCCATGTCCACGTGTCTGTTGACATTGACCTAATACATATTTGGTCCTGATGAAGGTGGTTTAATACAATGTCCACCGAAACGTGCGTAGACCTTTTCTAGATACAAGGGAATCCTACCAGAGACATTAACAAGAGAAGAACTGGATGGGAAACAATTGCAGAAAGGAATCTAACCTTCAATTGTCTCTGTCAGAAGGATATAGGATCCTACACATGTTTTAGAATTTCTTCACAATGTTCTTGTTGTGTGAATGCTAGTGCGTTTGTAGAGTTTTGAGAGGTGTGAATGCAGGTTTGATGGTTGTTCTGTGGGGTTATGAACAATTTTTCAAATTGTGTCTCAGGACAATGTCTATATTAAAATTGTAAATATAGTAATGTTTATTTAACATAATAAAACAAATATATATGTGAAAAATGGTAAAAAAGATAAAGAATAAAAATATATTTTTTATAAACAATAAAATACAGTTGTATGAACTAATTATGTTGTAGGAATGTGTTTCTGTGGACATGTCGATAAGAAGAGCTTTCAGCCAGCAGCAAAACAAAGTGGGTTAGTTTAGAGGTTTTTTCATAGTTACTGTCTCATTCAAAAACATGATTTGTTGAGGGATAAGGCATGCTCTAAATAGAGCTTCTGCTCCCTGAACTTGCCATTCTCTAGAACCCCAGACAGATTTCAAGTCTGTGGTGTCCTTCCATAAGTCGTAACCTTGTTCAGATAACTGGGCAATAAAGGATGCAGCGTAAATCTGTTTGGTGTTTGTTAACATATTCTTCTGTGCTGATGTTGGTGCAACCTTATTATAGTATGAGGCTGGGTCTGACATATTAAACCCTGAAAAATATGGAAACTTTTGTGCAAATGTTTTTGAACTGCCCTTCGGCGGTGTTGGACAATGTTCCCACTGGTGGTATGTGAACACATTTCTAGGATTAGCAGATTTGTGCAAAAAATGATGACCATAATGTTGATAACAATACATTGATTCATAATCTGCTGAGCTCTCCAATGTTTCACTATTAGAAAATGCAGCAGATTTCTCTAAATCAGACAACATGTTATTCACAGTTTCAAAATCCCAATCATCAGAAAATGTACTTGAGGTAATGATATCACTCAATGATATTTTAAATAAATGTGGAATTTTTAAAAGTTCGGTCGGGCCAAATATATCGAAATCAACCTTGTCCCAAACTATACCATCAGGTATAGGAACTGCTGTAATGTTCACTGATGACAAGTCTCTTTGTTCTCGATGAGATGATTGATGTGGTTTCAAAATTATATTCACCTTTTGGGCTTCAGAGCTTTGTCGAATGTTTTGTCCACTAATAAGCATGTTAAAAACTATTACTAAGCCTAATCAGAAAAGAAAGAAAAGCACCCCAGTAATTAACCATAGTTCTACCCATGGTGATACCAGATAAGTTCTTTTGAAAAAGTTCAAAAAGTCTTTAACTTGCTGCTTGCGTGATTTTTGGGCTGGCGTCGTTTCCGGTTCACTTGGATCCAAAGAAAACGTGACAAAGTTTATGAAGTAGCCAGAAGCAGTTCGATCAATTGTTGGAATTGCCTCAGGATTTGTTGAAATCGTACTTTGCTCTTGTCGAGGCATGTTGACGTAAACATCAGTATTTGGTCTTATAGAAACTTGTGTGTTATTTTGAGTTTGATTTTGAAGTTGAACTTCGGGTTCAAGGGGAACGAGTTCCATAGCATTGTTGCATAGTCCTTCATTCCGTACAGGAGGCTCTTCGAACATGATGAGTCTTTCCGTTTGAACTTCTTGAATTGTAGCGAGAAGAGGGCGTCTGCTTAGTATCGGCCACATAGTGTGGTTTGATTAGGTCGATTGAGACAAATCTTCTCTCCTTTTTTCCGGGGAGAGGCTGCAGAAGTACAGTTGGTGTTCCTTCAATGGCCAGGACCGGTACAGGCTTTCTGTAGGATGGCCCAAATTCCTTCTTGTCCGCTATTTTTTGTCAAGTATCTTTTTATTGATTTTAAAGATATTGAAATACACAGATATGCAAAAATAACATGTAGGGGAAGGAGACCCCAATGTACAATATCAGCCGAACAGTACAGTGTGCTAATAGATCGTACAAAGTTTGTGAACTAGGAATCAGCAATTTCCAACTAGCTTGATCAGTCAACATTCGGCTGTCACCCAACTCCCACCCCCAAACAAATGAGCATAAAAACTTAAACTAGGGTGTCACGGTCAATAAAGAGATAGCACAAACAGTTGTAAAAGGGCATTGTCTAGCCAACGGAGAGCCCCTCTGTCTTAAACTGCCCTTCTAGAACTCGAGGGTGTTAGTGGGAGTTCTAGACATGGAAGAGGTGTAGGGCTCGTAGCCTCGGACCGCATGCAAACAGGGCTAAACCCTCGGATAAATATTCTACCAGGGGGGCCCACAGATAGTCGAATCCCTTGGGGGTGTCCTCTACAGTGTCTGCCATTCTCTCCATCGCCAGTGCCTGCCACAATCTAGCGTGCCATTGTGTGAGGGAAGGGTCCTCTGATTTCTTCCAACCTGCGGCCACTGCCATCTTGGCCGCCCCGAGGCAGAGCCACATTACCGAGCGGTCCCCCTGCTTCTGGCGCTTTAACTTGGTGTCCCGGATCCCCAGGAGTGTGTGTTCAATCGTGCCTGGTAACGGGTAACCCAAGATTTGCTTGATTTGTGCTAGGACCTCCTTCCAAAAGGGCTTGATGTGGGGGCAGTCCCACCAGATATGTCTAAAGTCACCCAACTGCCCGCAACCCCTCCAGCACCTGTCTGAAGCGCTAGGGAAAATGGAGTGTAACCTCTGAGGGTGGAGATACCAATCGAACATAATTTTATAATGGGCCTCCCTTAGAAACATTGATCGGTTAAACTTGGAAATATCCCTATATAGCAAGGTCCATTGTTTCTCCTGTAGTGGAGTGTCCAATAGTGTATCCCAAAACCTTCGGTGTCTCAAGGTGTGCGGGGAGCTCCACTTCTGTAGAAGGGAGTAGAGAAAGGGGATGGTTCCCTTTGAGGAGGCCCCGGACAAGGCAAATTTCTCAATGGGAAGTAACTCCCGGGTAGTGGCCAGCCGTACCTGCGGTTGCAGAGCCCAGTGTTTAAGTTGTAAATAATGGAATTCCTCAGCAGGTGGGAGCTGAAAAGCCTTGGAGCACTCCGGGAAGGATAGTAATTTCCCCCCTTCGAACAAGTGAAAGAGCGCAAGGCAACCCCCCTCTCGCCAGGCATCAAAGGGGCCTTCCTGTAAAGCCGGGGGGAATTCTGGATTAAAGTGTATGGGCGTGAACAGGGAAGGAAAGGTGGTGAGGGGAGTGGTTCTGTTCAAGATGTCCCAGACCCCCAAGGTGGTCGCCGTAGGCGTGCTAGTGTAGGCGTTGCATGGACGATGTTTGTGTTTCCACAGTAGGTCCCAGATCGTTCTTCCTGTTATTTGTCTGTCCATATGGAGCCAGAGTTTATCCGACTCTCGAAGGGACCACTCCGTGATCACCCTCAGTTGGGCCGCCCTGTAGTAACCCAGGAAGTCCGGAAGGGCCAACCCTCCCTCCCCCCTCGGTCGCATCAGCAATCGGTTGGAGAGTCTAGCCCTCTGCCCCTGCCAAATAAACTTGGTGACCATTGTTTTTAATTCGGAGTACAGCGCCCTATCCACCGGGATCGGAAGGCCCTGAAAGAGATACAGTAAACGCGGAAGGATATTCATTTTTATAGCAGTTATCCTTCCTATCCACAAAAGGTAGGCCGTCTGCCATCTGGCGAAGTCAGCTTTAAGTTGGCGCAACAGCGGGGGGAAGTTCGCCCTATAGAGATGCTCCAGCTTGTGGGTGAGTTTTATGCCCAGGTAGGTGATATCTTTGTTGGTACTACGAAAGGGAGTCGTGCCCTCAATAGCCCGCATAGTGTCTTTAGGCACTGTGAGGTTCAGGAGAAAGGATTTCGAGTGGTTCACCTTGAAGCCAGAGGCCCGCTCATATGCAGTAAGTTCTGCCAGTATCACCGGAAGGGAAGATTGCGGTCTCGTGACCGGGAGGAGCACATCATCCGCGAAGAGGGATATCTTGTGCTCGTCCGAGCCAAATGGGACTCCCCCTATGTCCGGGTTGGAACAAATGCGCTCCGCAAAGGGTTCGATGCTGAGCGCAAATAGGAGGGGCGATAGGGGGCACCCCTGACGGGTGCCCCGTGAAAGATGGAAAGATTCCGAAGCCACCCCATTTACCAGGACCTTAGAGCGCGGCGCATGGTAATTCGCTTTGACCATCCCGATAAAGGACTCGGCGAATCCGAACCGGCGGAGAATCACAAAGGACCAGTCCACCCGATCAAAGGCCTTCTCCGCGTCCAGCGCGAGAAGGACTGTGGAAATCGCCTTCCTTTGTGCTTTCTCGATGATGTGGACTACCTTTCTCAGGTTGTCATGGGTTTGTCTCCCCTTAATAAAGCCCGCTTGATCGGCCTGCACAAAGAAAGGCATAATGTTTTCCAGGCGTGTGGCCAGGATTTTTGAATAGAGCTTGGCGTCCAAATTAAGGAGCGCTATCGGCCTGTAAGAGGCGCAATGGGAGGGGTCTTCCCTGGTTTGGGGATGACAGAGATCAGGGCTTCGCCCATCGAGGGGGTCACCTGTTGCGTAGTAGCGATATCATTGAAAAGGGTTACCAGGCGAGGGACAAGATCCGGAGCGAATGTACGATAGAAGTGGGCGTTAAGGCCGTCAGGGCCAGGTGCTTTTTGGAGCTTAAGCGAGTCGATCGCCTTCTGAATCTCTTCAGCGGTGAAGGGGCTACTCAGCTCTTCATTTGTGAGAGCGGGTACCTGGGGCAGGATGAGGTCCTCTAAGTATTGGTCTTGGGCTCGCGAGTCCGGTTGGTCCGCCGTGTACAAAGTGCAATAGAAGTCCCTGAAAGCTTTGGCCTTACCCGTTTCACTCTGGTGGAGGACCCCCTCACTATCCTCTATACGTTTGATGTAGTTCCTCTCCTGCCGTATTCATAGCTGGCGTGCCAATAGTGAACCTACCTTGTTCCCTCCCTCATAATTGCGTGCCTGGAGGCGTAAAAGAGTCTTTTCGGCCCCATTAGTGTAGATCGCTTGGAGTTTCCCTTTAACCTGGGTAACTTTACGGAGGGTTTGTACCAAGGGGGAAGCCTTATGGGCGTCCTCAGCGGAGCGAAGTTCACTCTCGAGGAGGAGGCGTTCTCCTTTGCGCTGCGTCTTAAGCGTGGCCTCTAATTCAATACATTGTCCTCTGATGACCGCCTTGAAGGCGTCCCAATTGTTAGCTAACCAAGTGTGTTCCGGGTCATTGAGGTCAAAGTAGTCTTTAATTGCTTTTCGTAGCTCATCTCAGAGGAGTCTATCTCTGCACAGGTAATTGGGGAAGTACCACCTGGCAAATTTGGCGCGAGGTGCAGGCCAATCTAGGGTCAGTTCTAATGGCGCTTGGTCTGAGAGGCAGATCGGGTGAAACTGGGAACCCAACACCGTAGAGAGGAGGGACTGACTCAGGAAGGCATGATCGATTCTGGAGTATGTCCTATGCGAGTGGGAGAAGGAGGAGTAATCTCGGGTCGCGGGATGAGCATTTCTCCATACATCTACCAGGCCCAGCCCCCGTAAAGTTGCTTGGAGTGGTTTGCTGAAAACCCCCCCTGCTGCCCTATGGATGTGTGTGGTATCCAACGATGGGTCCCATATCAAATTGAAGTCCCCGAGAAGCATAATGTCACCTCTTGCAAATCCCCCCAGGGTAGATAAGAAGGAATTGAGGAAATCATGTTGCCCTGTATTGGGGGCATAGAGCGTCGCAATTGTACACTGTCTGCCCCGTATTTCCCCCCTTACCATCACAAACCTCCCCTCTTTGTCGGTTGTAGTGTCTTGGTGTAGAAAGGGGGTCGAAGTGTGAAAGAGCAGCGCCACCCCATTGTGTTTAGTGCGTGCCGAAGAGTGAAAAATTTGAGGGTAAGCCCTGTGTTTTAGTCGGTGTTCCTCTGTGCGAGGAAGGTGCGTCTCCTGGAGCGCGGCAATTTTAATCTGGTGATCCTGTAAGAATTTCCAGATCCGCTGCCTCTTGTTAGGGGAATTAAGCCCCTTGACATTCCATGTCAGACAGTTAAACCCCGCCATTGGACAGCAATATCGGAGCCGCTAGCCCCCCCCCCTCTCCCCAGCCCCTTGCCTATCGCATTCCCCCCTCTCCCTCCACCCTGCATCAGCAACCCGATATAAAAAAAAAAGCAAGAAGGAAGACCGTGACACCAAAAAACCTAACGTAGAAAAGGAAGAAAAAAGTGAACCATGTCCAACTTAGGTCAAAAACTTGCTCTCGAAGGTCCTCGATCATAGAGGAGAACCTCATAACGAGCAAAAAACTGGGGCGGACCAAATTCCGCCGGCAAGGCCCATTATCAGTTCCTTAGATGTTGATTGAAGTAGAAGCCAGTAACTACCCAGCTCTTTGGTTGTTGCAGTCGGCATCGTGAGCTCAAACTTTTCTCTGCTTCGCGCTGGCGAAAGTGGCAAAACAAATCTCTTTAATCTCTGGAAAGCTAAGGATTCGTCACTGTTGGACTTGGCCCTCTTTGCAGGGTCATCCCTGAACTTTTTGCCTTCCTCCTATATTTTTTCTGACCTGTTGTTGGTGGTTTTATGACTCTGGGCACTTTTTCACTGCTGATCAGTGCTAAAGTGCATATGCTCTCCCTGTAAATTGTTGTAATGGATTAGTGACTCCATGATTGGCTATTTGGTTTACTTGTCAGACCCTAGTACAGTGCACCATGGATGCCCAGGGCCTGTAAATCAAATGCTGCTGGTGGGCTTGCAGCACTGGTTGTGCCACCCACAGAAGCAGCTTGTAAAATATGGCTCAGGCCTGCCATTTCAGAGCCTGTGTGCAGTCTGGGACTGCCATGGCGACTTGGCAAGTGCACACACTTGCCAGGCCCTAAACCTTCCCTTTTCTACATGTTAGTCACCCCTAAGGTAGGCCCAAGGTACACCTATGGGCAGGGTGCATTGTATGTGAAAGGTAGGACATGCCCTGATGTGTGTGGCATGTCCTGATAGTGAATTACAGCCAATTCCGTTTTTCACTATTGCAAGGCTACCTGTTCCCATAGGCCAGAATGGGCAGTTTGATTATAACATCTTATAATCCTAACTGACCCAGGGAACAAGGTAGAAAAACGAGTTTAGTATGCCTGAACTCAGAATGTTAAAATACATCTTTTAGTGTGGGTGATTTTTACATTCTGTGTTTGAAAATACCACTTTTAGAAAGTAGGTATTTTCTTGCCTAACCATCCAGTATGCCTCTGCTAGGTTTGTGTATTCGATGTCTGGTTTGTGTGTGACAGGGGGCTGGAGAGGGCCTTGACTCCAGCAGTCTGATGGGTCAGGGCTGGGCTGAATAGGACCTGCATTGAATAGAGAGTAGGGGGAGGAGATTTCCTTTCACTTGCCTGAGCCTTCATAGAATAGAGAGTAGGGGAGGAGACTTCCTTTCAGCTACCTGGGCCAGGTCTGCTTTCAACAATGCTGTCTCCACCTCCTGCCAGGAAGCTGCACCAGGGAGGACAGAACTGGTTTTGGCTGGGCACAGACACTCTCTGCCTTCAGAGAACAAAGGATTTAGTAGTATAAATATTGGGGCCCAGACCCCAGAACTTTAGATCACTTCAGGGAATCAAGACGAACCTTTGCCAAGGAGAGAAACCAAGAAAGCTGAAGGAGGAGACTGCCCCTGTGCTGTTTGCTGTTTGGGGTTGGCCTGCAGTGGTTACTTATTGCCAAGGAAAGGAGAAAAGGAACTTTGTGTGTACTTTAATCATCTTGAGGAAGATCTCCAAGGGCTTGAATCTGAGCTTGCCTCCTGATCTGAAGTCTCAGGGACACAAAGACTTCACCACCCGCTCCCCCTGAATTTCCTTGCTGGGAATTCTACCTGCAGAGAGGTGCCTGCTGCTGTTTAAGGACCTCTAGAGACTGCGTGTCGCTGGGTGCTGGAAGCGCGACGCAAAAAGGAGGAAGTGTGTCGCCGCCGCAGCAGTTGCCGTCGCATCGCCAAAGAAGCGTGTCGCCGCCGCAGCTGTTCGCCGTCGCATCGCCGAAGAAGCGTGTCGCATCACCGGAGAAGCGTGCCGCCGCCGCAGAGGTTGCAGTCGCATCACCAGAGAAGCGTGTCGCAGGGCCTGTCGCAGCTCAGGAAACCATTGATTTCGCCGCACAGCCGTCGGGCGTGCACGCATCGCATCCAAGTTGTCGCATCGCATCAAAGACGCCACTTTTTCGCATCGCACCGGATCGTCGCATCACATCGAGGCGCCATCTTGTCGCATCGCACCGGATCACAGTAAGAAACAGACGCTTCGCCTCCTCTCCGGTAAGGAACAGACGCATCGCCTCCCCTGCGCTGCAGTAAGGAACAGGTGCGCCGCCTCCCCCGAAGCAAGGAACTGACGCATCGCCTTCCCTGCGACCCTTTTGTTTGTATTGCGTGACACATCCAAGGTACTTTGAGAGTAAAGTGTCGCATTTACCATCTACATTGAACTAAGCTATTTCTACCATCTGAAAGTCATATTTTTGAATACTGTATTGTGGATTTTTATCGTTTGGTCTTGTGTTAAGTCTAGTAAAGATTACTTATTTTTCTAAACTGGTGTAGTGTCCATTTGTAGTGTTTTCACTGTATTACTGTATGTGTTCACAAATGCTTTACACACTGCCTCTGAGATAAGCCTGTCTGCTCGTGCCAAGCTACCAAGGGGGTGAGCAGGGGTTATTTTAGGAGTGTAGCCCCTTACCCTGACTAGAAGCAAGGGTCCCTATTTGGACAAAGGTGCAAACCATTGCCAACTAGAGACCCCCATTTCTAACATTGGTGGTCAGCGGTGAGGATTCGGACTTGCATTTGTGTCTTACATACAGTCATTGGTGTACACTACTAGTGAGTGCAGACCATAACGCAACCACATACTATTTGTTCTGTTTGCTGGTGTCCTCCTGGAAGTATTTTTTGATACTAAGACTCTGGTTAGTGAGCTTGGCTGGGTTGGAGGTGGAGTCCAGCTCAGATGGTGGTAGCAAAATTGAGTTATCTAGTGCTGAGGGAGCAGTACACACACCCAGAGATGTGGCGCCTGACTTGAAGGAGGGGGTTAACATACACCAGGGGGTTCAAGGATATGAGGTAGCTCCAGTGGTGCGCAGTGTCCCTGAGGTGGATTGGGGAACTGGCACAGGGGTTCATAGTCCTAGTGGTGGGCAGGACACTCTACTGACTTTAGATGAGAGGTGCAGGGAGAGAGGTTCCCCCATGGTTGAAGTCCTGGTGTGTGAGTGTGAAGACCGCCGAGAAGAGTGTGGGTTGAGTGACAGAGACAGTCAGATACTGTCTTGCCAATCTCAGGAGAGTGGTGTGGGGTACGTGTGCGAGGCACTGGATGGTGAGGTGAAGGATAGTTTGGTTAACACCTGTGGGGGGCTGTGTGATTCAATTGTGGGAGAGCATATTGTAAGTCCCTGTTTTCCAGAGCTATGCCAACACCTGTTGGAGGGTGAGTTCTCTGACCCCAGGGAGCTCACCCGGGAGGCAGATCTTTTGGTGGATTCCAAAGGGTCTGAAGAGGCATTGGGGGGTGACCCTAAGAGGAGTGGCTCAGGTATCTTCCAGCCCAGAGTGGTGGGAGAGGTTCAGAGTAGCCCAGCTAGGTCCCGTTGTAGTGGGAAGGTTGTAGGGCCTCACGTCCTGTCTCCTAGGAGAAGAAGTGAGACTGGGATGTGTCCCGAAAGTGCCCAACCTCAGTCTCGGGGCCTGGATGGTTCCTTAAGAGAACACCAGGTAGGGGGCCTAACGTGTACTAGTAGTCCATTTGAGGGGGATCTCCTAGTGTCAGGAGAACGTGGAGTGTCTGTAAGCAGACCCCCATCAGTTCTGGTGTCTGGCAGTGCCACTCCTAAGTGGAGGGTGCAGAAGTCCAGATTGAGGGGTGAGAGGGGGAGAGAGTCCCCAGTGGAAGAACCAGTGGGTCAGGGGCCAGCCAGAAGGGCTGAGTCTCCTAGGAGTGACCATGGTGACACCACTTCTGTCCTGGGGGATCTTCACGCACTGTCAGATGGACAGGGGTCAGGAGATCTGCGCCAGGCAGAATGTCACACAACACATGAGTTATGTTACCCTCGGGGGGCATGGGTGCTCCCCAGGAAGTCCTGGTGCGCCGGGCAGGTGCTCAGCCGCAGGTGTTAGTACCAGGGTTGGGAAGCCAGGTTCAGGTGTTGCCTGACCTGGAGGGAAGGACAACTGTAATCAGTGTCCCTACCGGTTTGTCTTCTAGGGGTACCACTCCAGGTGGGAGGGTGCAGAACTCTGGAAGGGGGTGCAGAGGGAGGGATTCCTCGCCTCTGACCCCGGTTCAACCTGAGGGTTTAGACCCTAGGCTGGGATCCCAGTTGCAGGATAGAACCCCTGAGCTGGTGGGCGAATTGTGTAGGACACCTGCCACAGGTGCCATGACAGTTCTGGAAGGGGGTACCGCTCCAGGTGGGAGGGTGCAGAGCCCCCAGGAGGAGGAGGACCGGGTGTGGGGAAGCCCACCCCAGTCTCCTGTCCATCCACCGGGTACAGGCCCGGGGTTGGTGGGTCAGTGTCAGGATGTCATACCTGACCTGACAGGAGGGAGAGTGGACCAAGGGTGCCAGGCGCCTGGGGCTACTGCCCCCCGCTCTCTGATGCCACAGAGGCTGGAGAACCATGAAAGGCCTAGGGCCTGGTTCTCATCACTGACGGCTGTCAGTGGCCACTGTGGCTTGCTGTCCTGGTGGACAGAGTTGCCCCTGGGAGGAGGACAGGGGTCACCCCCTGGGGGTGGACTGGGCCATACCTCTGTGTTGGCCATGTGGGTACTGTCTGTCTGTTGGGACACACCTGTGAGCAAGCTAAGGTTAGGTGCTGCACAGATGGTGTCCACAGGTGAGGAGAAGGGTTCCCCATGGGTTAGCTTAGTGGGCCCTGAGAGTATGGACAGAGGGATCCAAATGGGTTCAGATTGGCGTAGAACTGGAGTATGCCCCTGCAGTTGCGGGCCAGGGTCCATGTTCTATTGCCCAAAGCAGGGAAGCCCATCAAGGTAGTGATTGGTCTACCCTGCGTTTTGGCTGGAAGGGGGTTGTGTTGGACTTGGCCCTCTGTGCAGGGTCATCCCTGAACCTTTTGCCTTCCTCCTATATTTTTTCTGACCTGTTGTTGGTGGTTTTATGACTCTGGGCACTTTTTCACTGCTGATCAGTGCTAAAGTGCATATGCTCTCCCTGTAAATAGTTGTAATGGATTAGTGACTCCATGATTGGCTATTTGATTTACTTGTCAGACCCTAGTACAGTGCACCATGAGTGCCCAGGGCCTGTAAATCAAATGCTGCTGGTGGGCTTGCCGCACTGGTTGTGCCACCCACAGAAGCAGCTTGTAAAATATGGCTCAGGCCTGCCATTCCAGAGCCTGTGTGCAGTCTGGGACTACCATGTCGACTTGGCAAGTGCACACACTTGCCAGGCCCTAAACCTTCCCTTTTCTACATGTTAGTCACCCCTAAGGTAGGCCCAAGGTACACCTATGGGCAGGGTGCATTGTATGTGAAAGGTAGGACATGCCCTGATGTGTGTGGCATGTCCTGATAGTGAATTACAGCCAATTCCGTTTTTCACTATTGCAAGGCTACCTGTTCCCACAGGCCAGAATGGGCAGTTTGATTATAACATCTTATAATCCTAACTGACCCAGGGAACAAGGAAGAAAAACGAGTTTAGTATGCCTGAACTCAGAATGTTAAAATACATCTTTTAGTGTGGGTGATTTTTACATTCTTTGTTTGAAAATACCACTTTTAGAAAGTAGGTATTTTCTTGCCTAACCATCCAGTATGCCTCTGCTAGGTTTGTGTATTCCATGTCTGGTTTGTGTGTGACAGGGGGCTGGAGAGGGCCTTGGCTCCAGCAGTCTGATGGGTCAGGGCTGGGCTGAATAGGACCTGCATTGAATAGAGAATAGGGGGAGGAGATTTCCTTTCACTTGCCTGAGCCTTCATAGAATAGAGAGTAGGGGGAGGAGTCTTCCTTTCAGCTACCTGGGCCAGGTCTGCTTTCAACAATGCTGTCTCCACCTCCTGCCAGGAAGCTGCACCAGGGAGGACAGAACTGGTTTTGACTGGGCACAGACACTCTCTGCCTTCAGAGAACAAAGGATTTAGTAGTATAAATATTGGGGCCCAGACCCCAGAACTTTAGATCACTTCTGGGAATCAAGACGAACCTTTGCCAAGGAGAGAAACCAAGAAAGCTGAAGGAGGAGACTGCCCCTGTGCTGTTTGCTGTTTGGGGTTAGCCTGCAGTGGTTACTTATTGCCAAGGAAAGGAGAAAAGGAACTTTGTGTGTACTTTAATCATCTTGAGGAAGATCTCCAAGGGCTTGAATCTGAGCTTGCCTCCTGATCTGAAGTCTCAGGGACACAAAGACTTCACCACCAGCTCCCCCTGAAGCGTGCTGCCGCCGCAGAGGTTGCCGTCATATCACCGGAGAAGCGTGTCGCAGGGCCTGCCACGGCTCAGGAAGCCATCGATTTCGCCGCACGGCCGTCGGGCGTGCACGCATCGCATCCAAGTTGCCGCATGGCATCAAAGACGCCATTTTGTCGCATCGCACCGGATCGTCGCATCTAGGCGCCATCTTGTCGCATCGCACCGGATCACAGTAAGAAACGGACTCTTCGCCTCCTCTCCGGTAAGGAACAGACGCATCGCCTCCCCTGCGCTGCAGTAAGGAACAGGTGCGCCGCCTCTCCCGAAGCAAGGAGCTGGCGCAGCGCCTTCCCTGCGACCCTTTTGTTTGTATTGCGTGACGCATCCAGGGTTCTTTGAGAGTAAAGGGTCGCATTTACCATCTACATTGAACTAAGCTATTTCTACCATCTGAAAGTCATATTTTTGAATACTGTATTGTGGATTTTTGTCGTTTGGTCTTGTGTTAAGTCTAGTAAAGATTACTTATTTTTCTAAACTGGTGTAGTGTCCATTTGTAGTGTTTTCACTGTATTACTGTATGTGTTCACAAATGCTTTACACACTGCCTCTGAGATAAGCCTGACTGCTTGTGCCAAGCTACCAAGGGGGTGAGCAGGGGTTATTTTAGGAGTGTAGCCCCTTACCCTGAGTAGAAGCAAGGGTCCCTATTTGGACAAAGGTGCAAACCATTGCCAACTAGAGACCCCCATTTCTAACAGTCACCCCACAGAGTTTTTGCTTGGTCGGCGTTGTTGAAGCCAGGAGCCTCCCTCTTGGTTCTTTGGGCCCGTCGTCGCCTCTGCCCTACTCTTGTTCGTCGGGGGGGTTGTGGTTGGCACCTCAATGTCCAGGATAGATGCAGTCTCCTCCAGTCCCACACAGTGATAATTCTTGTTGTCTAGTGTGAATGCCAGCCCAAAGGGGTATGTCCAACGGTACCTCACCTTGCGCTCTCTTAAGGCTGCAGTGAAGGGGCGAAATTGTTGACGGCGGGCTAATGTGGCTTGAGCCACATCTTGGAAGAGCGAGCCCTCCGTGTTCTGAAAGGAAACCTTGTCCAAAGCCCGTGCTTTCTGAAGGACCAGCTCCTTAGTTTTAAAGGAACTGAATTTCGCCAACATGTCTCGGGGCTTTCTGGCATCTCCGGGGCGACGCGTCCCCAGTCTGTGTACTCTCTCCAGTCGAACCTCCGGTTCGGAATCCCCTAGCACCGAGGAGAAGAGCCCCACCATAAAGGCTTCCAAATCCGGACCCTCGCACCCTTCCTCCAGGCCTCTCACTCATATGTTCTCCCGACGGGAGCGGTTCTGAAGATCCTCACAGCGGAGCATCGTAGCCTTCAGCTGTGCGCGAAGGTCTTCGGAGTGGGTCTCCAAGGGTCTCACGCGGTTCTCCAGTTCCTGTTGCTTGGCCACCAGGTCGAGAGCACGGGCCCCAATTGAGTCCACATCCGATTGCAGGGCCACCAGCCGACTTCCCATTTCTCCTTTTTTTTTTTTTTTTTTTACTCTTTTTTTATTAACAATGCTCATGAGACCATACAATACAACACAGTGACTGTATATCACATTGGGAAATAATACAGATGCTATCAGGAAGTTACACATCAGGTAACCACAAGGACCATCCATCGTTTCCATTTTATAACCCCGCCAAGAGTGTACCAGTTCCTCTGTATTTGCGCCAGGGTGCCCATACCTTCTTCCATTTTTTAGTACACCCCCTACTTTTGTATACAGTTTCTTCAGCCCTCTGGCACCAGTCGAGGTCGCGCTGCCAATCCTCCAAGTGCGGGTCGCCTGCACCCCCCACCCCCTGGCAATGTTCCATTTCGCGACACCCGCAGCCAGGGCCAACCAGATTTCCACATATCTCGACCAATCAGTGTCCCCTTTAATCAGCAGTAGAAGCCACTTCGGGTCCATCGGAACCGTCACCCCCACTACCTTAGACATGGTGTCCGTTACCTTTGTCCGGAAGGGAATGATCTCCGGACACTCCCACAGGATATGAAAGAAGGTGCCCTCCTGTTGACAACCCCTTACGCAGGATGCCGACTGGCACCTTCCCCATGCATAAAGGTGAGTGCGAGGGTAGTAGGTACGGTGAAGTATTTTAAGCTGCACTAGCCTGAACCTAGAGCGGATTGCAGTTTCTCTAGGACCCTGTAGCGTGTCTTGCCAGTCTTCCTCATCGAGACTCCCAAGGTCCCTGGCCCAGGCCGCTCTGAGATTCACCAGGGGATCAGGTATGTTATTCATTAATTTACGATAGATTGTTGATGTGGGTTTCTCCGAAATGGGGTCAAGTAATAACCTATCTTCCATCGGGGAGTATTCCAGGATGGATGTGCCACTCGGTATATGGGATCGTAGGGCGTGCAGGAGACGTATGTGCTGATATCTCTGTGAGTGGTGTAGGTCGTACTCCTTCTGGAGGTACTTGAAAGTGCGGGGAGAGTCCCTTTTCCATACATCCCCTAGGTAATCGATGCCAATCTGTTGCCACCCCTTGAACCCTGTCAGAGCCGTCACCTCACGCAGCTGCTCACCCTGCCACAGTGGTGTTCTCCCAGTCAATGTGCCCGCCCAGCCCAGGAGTCGATTTGCCTCCTTCCAACATTGTAGAACTACCTTAGTGTGCTCAGGCCATGCCTTCTGCGGTCTACGGGCATAGAGAAGAGATTCACAATTGCCCCTCGGCATAGCCATTCTATCCACCCTGTAGGCGGGCTCGTCCCTATTTGTATACACCCAGTCGTTAATCACCTGCAGTTGTGAGGCCCAGTAATATAGTTTAACATCTGGGATCGCCAGCCCTCCATCATACACCCCCTATGTAGCTTGTGTAGAGCTATCCTAGGGGACCCCCGTCCCACAGCAAGGTCCGCACCGCCTGTGAGATCCGTTGAAATACGCTTGTAGGGACCAGGTATGGAGTGTTCTGCAGAACGTATAGGAGTCTCGGCAATGTAAGCATCTTGAACAGGGCCGCTCTACCCATGAGAGAGAGCGGAAGGGTACGCCAATGAGCTACGTCGGCATTCAGGCGAGCCAACTGGGGCTCGAGATTTCTCTCAGAAAACTCTTTCCTATCGCGCGTAACGTAGACTCCTAAGTATTTGAATCCCTCGGAGACCACCGGAGCCGAGCACCGAGACGGGATCCGAGGGGGAGAGCCCGACAGAGGAAAGATCACAGATTTCGACCAATTGATGGTGTAGCCAGAGTAGCTGCCGAACAACTCGAATAGGTGTACCACTTGAGCAATCGAGTGGTATTGTCTTGCCAAATATAGGATGATATCGTCGGCGTAGAGGGATATACGCTCTTCCCACTCCTCAGTCGCCGCCAGGCCCCAAATCGAGGGGTCCCTCCTGATCCAGTGGGCCAGAGGTTCCAATGCGAGGGCGAAAAGGAGGGGAGACAGGGGGCATCCCTGCCGAGTCCCCCTCCGCAGGGAAAAGGCCCTAGAGACAGCCCCGTTGACTCGCACCCGAGCCATCGGTTGTTCGTATAGGAGCCGCACCCAACTACAGAAGATCGGTCCGAATCCCAATCTCTGAAGTACCATGAACAAATATGGCCATTCGATGCTGTCGAAGGCCATCGAGGCGTCCAGCGCCATCAACGCCGTCTGAGTATCTCCGACATCCTCGGTCATATATAGCACCCCATATAGGCGCCGAAGGTTATGACGGGTGCTTCTGTGGGGCATGAACCCGGATTGGTCAACGTTTACCAAGTCAGCAACAACCGACAGCAATCGATCCGCTGGGACCTTGGCGAGAACCTTGGCCTCCACATTTAGGAGAGATATCGGCCGGTACGAAGCGCATTGGTCCGCCGGCTTCCCTGCTTTGTGGATCACTATGATCATGGCCTCTCTTTGATCAGGGGGGAGCCTCCCGGACTCGCGTGCCTCATTAAGCATCCCAAGCATGGGGGCTGTTACAATCGTGGCTTGTTTTTTATAGATTTCAATTGGGAGCCCATTAGGACCAGAGGCTTTCCCCGACTGCAGGGAATTTAGAGCATTACCGAGCTCCTCTGCCATAACGTCCGCCTCTAGACGTTCACTCATTGCCTCAGATAGCGTGGGAAGTGCAAAGTCACGAAGGAATTCCGCACAGTCCCTTTCGGTTCTCGTACATACAGGCGAATATACTCGCTCGAAGTGAGCCGCAAAGGTCTCTGCTATGTCCATGCTTGACGAGCAGAGCGAGTCCGCCGTGTCCCTTACTGCAGATACCCATGAGCGCGCCCTATCCCGGCGCTCTAGCCACGCTAGTAGTTTCAGGGCTTTGTCCCCTACGTCATAAATCCGGTGCTGTGTGGCCAGCGCATAGGCACGTGCCTCACCCTCGGCTAGGGCCCTAAGGTCTTTCTGTTTCAGCTTCAGTCTGTGGCAGAATTCCACAGAGGGGGTCAGTGCATTGTCCCTTTCTAGCAGCTCGATTTCTCGCTCTAGGAGCCGGATTTGGAGCGACTCCTCCTTTTTCTGTGCCCCAATTAATGACTGGGCCAAGCCCCTCACCACCGTCTTGTAGGCCTCCCACAGAGTAATTTGGGACTCCACAGACCCCAGGTTCTCTTCAAAGTACAACCTGGACCCCTCTCGAAGTTTGTCCCCGATTGACGGGTCCCGAAGGCGCCAGGGATCTATCCTCGGAAAGGTCACCCTGTTAACTATCGGGCCTCTAAGGGTCGTACTAACGGGGGAGTGATCCGAAATCCCTCGAGCCATATGTTTAGTGTCTCCGAATTCCCCAATTTGATCATTGCGGTTAAAGAAGTGATCGATCCTGGAGAAGGACCCATGCCACGCCGAGTGGAACGTATATTGTCGAAGTGAGGTGTTGTGTGCCCACCACACGTCACCCAGTCCCATAGCCGTGACAAAGTCTGACAGACCCCGTTCCCCCTGTCTGCCCATAGGGGCATTGGACCGATCTAATTCCGGGTACATGACTGCGTTTGTGTCACCACTGATAAGTAGTATTCCCGTGGGGAGGCTTGTCAGGAACGCACTCAACTTTGGAAAACACACGGAGTGTAGGCCCGGGGGTATGTAGCAGGAGCAAAATATCAATGAGCGTCCCTCACATCTACCCGCCACTGCAGTAAAACAGCCCACGTCGTCCGCCCACGTGCCCGAGACAACAAGAGGTAGGGTGTTGCGTACCAGGATTCCCACTCCTCGTGACCCAGAGGTGAACCCCGAGTGAGCAACCATTTTGTAGCCAAAACGATCTAGGGCTTTACACCTATTCCCCTTCAGATGTGATACTTGAATAAGGACTATATCTGGGGAATGCCTCTTTAGGAGTTGCAGTACTAATGTACGTTTGATTTTGTTACCCAGCCCATTGACGTTCCAGGTCCAGACCTGTACCGTAGCAGGATCACCATCATCGCAGAAGCATGCCTACCCTCTCAGAGAGACCATTGTCCCTGACGTGTCCCCCGGAGCAAACCCCAATGAATGGTGAATATGATGGCCTCGAGCAAACTTCCCTTCACCCCACATTTCCCATAACCCCCAGAACGTAACAGTCCAGAAACCCAACTCCCCCCTCCCTGCCGCCCTGCCAGCTGAGTCCCCAACCTCCCACCACGTAAACTCGCAGAGTGCCTGTCGCCCCGATACTACAAGTAAAAACATTTGTGAGGAACCGTGAACTTGCAGTCAGCAGGAAGAAGTATATATCTAATAGCGAAAGGTACACACCCACACTATGGATATCAGGTTAGCACCTCGTGTAACAGCTCACCTACGCACCTCAAGCCCCGGAGCCACATAGTTAACATCGAGTGTCCAGCAGCCGTGCAGTGTGCAAGTCAATAATAAGACCAAGATCACCGGTCCCCGCCACCCAACCGCCCCATCCCATGCCACCCGCCACCCCACAATCAGGGACCCGTAAGAAGGGTTCACACAAGGCCTACCGTCAGGCCCAGCAATGTCCGAACTGTCTCAAAGTCACTCAGCTGTCCGCTGCTCTCTGCCACCAGCGGTCCGTCCCTCCTGGAGTTCAGTGACCTCCTCATCTCGGTTCGTTACCGAGCGTTGCTGTCTGCCCTTCCGACCAACAGTTCGCCAACCTTCCAGCCAGTCGCTGGCCTCTGCCGGCGCATCAAAAAAGTAGGCTTTACCACCATCTAGGATTTTGAGTTTGGCCGGGAAGAGCATCATGTATTTCACTCCCTGGTCTCTAAGGGCCTTCTTCACCCCATCAAAGGAGCGCCGCTGGCGTTGAACTTGAAGCGTGAAGTCTGGAAAGAAGCGGATGGTGGCGTTGTCCAGCTGAAGATCTCCATGGGTACGTGCCGCCTGTAGGATAGCATCCCTATCCCTAAAATTCAGGATGCGGGCGATGATCGTGCGGGGAGGAGCCCCAGGTCTGGGCTTACCCCCAAGGCCCTGTGAGCCCGTTCGACTGAAAAGAGGTTCGATAGGCGTTTGGGCTTCAAGTGGTTCAGTACCAGGTCTTCTACGAACCGGTCCGTTGAGGGCCCCTCCATCCCCTCTGGCACCCCCACTATGCGTATGTTGTTACGTCTAGCTCGACCTTCCTGGTCCTCCAGCCGAGCATATATATCAGCTTGGTTTTTGGTGAGGGCAGCAACTTGTTCCTCCAGCCTCTTGGTCTTAGACTGAAGGCCCCTAATCCCAGTCTCCGCTGTGGAAACCTTCTCGGACATTTTCCTAAAATCCGCTCGTAGGAGGTTTACTTCTTCAGTCACTGAGTCTAATTTAGGCTCCAGGGTACCGTGGAAATCCCTGATGGCCCTCATGATGTCCTTCAGAGAGGGGTCCGGGCTGCTGTCTTCAGGGTTGTCATGCTGGCCGCCACCCATTGCTCCTTCTTCCCGACCCATAGCAACAGTGTACTTGTCTATCTGGTTGGTTTGGCTCGGACCCACTGTCCTGTTGCGGCCCATGGCGGATCGTGGACGATGTTCCAGCAACGCGCTGACAATCGGAAGGGCTTTGTCAGGGCCTGTAGAGACAGTGGAGGCCACCCAGTGGGCACTATCCCAGGACCACCAGGGCGCAGATGGGTCCGTCACTCACTGTAGGCCGCGGCTACCCCCACCGTGTATCGTACTAAGGGTGTCAAGCAGCAGCCCAGGCCAAAGTTTGATATGTCGCGTGATGCCCACCAGGAGGGTCCCCCAACGTACAGCAACGCGCAGTCCAGGAATGGGGTCGGGTGGACTGGTAAATCGCTGTAACTGCACCCAACAGCCTGTGCAAAGCAGCTGAGGCAATTCAGTCCGTGCTCTTCACCCCCCTCCTGTGATGGGGGCGCTCGCACAATTATCCAGGGTCTCTGGCGCAGTAGGGGAGGCCCAGGCGCCCTCGCTACGTCGCCGGTACAGCACGCCAGCAACCACCACCACTGTAAGGCCGATGGGGGAGGGGCTGCTCGCCAGTAAAGTCTCGCTTGTGGCTTCAGTCAGCGTGGGGCCCCAGGTCAGATCTGCCACCGTCTGATGTCTCACCCAGTGCCTGACCCTGTTCCCAGAGGAGGCACCGGATCGCTTGGGTCACCCTCGCGCCGCCGTAGCAAATGGCGGCCGCGATGTAGTCCGCACAGTGTCTGGGCTGCGCGCCCGCTAGCGCAACTCAGGTACCTTCACACAGTAGTCTTGACTCGTGTAGCTTCCCAGGAGGGGTCCGTTCCGACCCTGCTGCACGCTGCGGGCGATCAGGAGAGGACCGGCGAACTCCGATCACGGGTTCACGGCAGGCGCCATTTTCGATTTCCTCCACCCCAGACCTCCACTCGCTGTTTCAGCACCTACGGCCGCGCTACTCAGCCGCCTTTCACTGCCTCGGGTCGCCGCAACACTCCGGTTGCGTTAGGTGTCGTCGGTCGCTTCGATGGTGCACGGATTATGCCGGATGTAGGGGTTTAATCCCAAACTGCTAGCGCAGCTCGATTAGGAAGCCACCATCTTCCGCGGCTGCAAGCCACGCCCCCCCCATTTCTCCTTTGAATGCGTCAAAGGAGGCCCCTATGTTGGCCTTAATGTCGTCCCTGAGCTCCTGCTTAAATTCACGTAGTGAGGACAACAGATCCTCTCTGGTGAGCGCCATATTATCGGGAGCTCGTGTAGGTTCGCAGCTGGTTGCCCCCTTGGTGGCGGGGGAAAAGAAGTTGGAGACCCTTGGAGGCTGTGCTTTTTTGGGTGGCATAGAGACCTTCACCCACCTCTTGCGTGGGCCGCCCTTGCCGTGGGAAAGGCCGCGGGGAACTTGATTCTGCAACGATTCGCCTTTCTCGCTTCGCCGGGCCGACCCATGGAACCCCCCGAATCTGGTAAGAGGAGATCAGCTGCAGAAGGGCTAGATGACCCGGGGGCCAGGGCTCATCGCGGAGGGGGGGCGGGTGTGTAGCGAGTGACCCCCCCACTGCTCGGGTCTCGTCCGATCGGTGCGGGTCCCGTGTGTCCTTGAGATCTTAGGCCCCCCCCTCTACTGTTGGGCTCAATAGGTCGTAGTCAGTTATCCGTGGATTTCAGGCTAAAAGAGTGGAGGATGGCATTGATAAGTGAGGCAGAGATGTTACACAGCATCAAGTGGAGTATTCCTCTGGACACTAAGAGGGCTAGTGTGACTGGGGTCTCAGCCTTTCCCCTTTATGCCGCCATGTAGACTCTCAAACCTGGGCCAGCAGATAGCTCTGGATGGAAGAGAGTCCCCACGTGTCAGAGGGCCCCCACTTGGGGCACAGGAACAGCGGCGCGTTGGGAAGCTCCCCACATCTGGGCCCCCTCATGAGGCTCCGGGCCGGTGCCTGGCCGCCACCATCTTAGGGCCAGGCACTGCTTCTAACACCCTCTGTCAGCGGGCTGTTGTGGAGAGAGGGGGCTCCCCCGCTCCTCACCGGGAATATCGCTTGCCTCTCGATGGGGCCCCAGGCATCTCTGGCCCCTCAGGGGGCCCGATCCGTTCTTCAGGGTTGCTGGAGGGAGGGCGCGTCCACTCGCGCGGGCACCGGCGATGCAGGATATCTTCACGTTATGGAATCAGTCAGCCCCCGGGACCCTAATGCGGCGCCTCATCGGGGAAAGTCACTTGGGGTGCCACTCCCGCCGTCTGGGCCTGTTCACAAAGCACTGCCTTGGTGCCTGGCTGCCGCCATCTTAAGGCCAGGCACCGTAGTCCTCAGCAGGCCATTTGGGTAGGAGAAGGGCCCCCCCCTGCTCCTCACTGGCATCAACGTCCACCGCTGGGTGGATCCCCAAGCACCTCCGGCCTCCCGTGGTCCCCGCTCCATCAGTCAGCAAAGTCGGCGGGAGGTTGCACCCACACGCACGGGCGCCGGTGGTGACTATCACCTGTCCGCCATCTTGTGGGGGTATCCCCTGGGGACCAAACGAGTGAGGCCCGCCACACCGTCCCTCCGTTACTGGAGTGCGAGTTCAGCAGCAGGAACCTCCGCGTCAGAGGGTAGCTTCTCCGCCGAGTTGGGGAACGGCCGCCATTTTCCTCTCCTTCGGGTGCCGGTGAGTGAGATCTCTTTCTCGTCGTACACACCGAGGGGACTGTCCCCCAACTTTTTTCCTGTTGCTCCTCAGGCCCCGGGTGCATGGGGTGAGCCTTCGGGCCGAGTTTGGGGCATTTGGTGCCCCCTAAACTACTGGAATTTTAGGGCCTGGCGCGGAGCCGATCGGATTCACGTCCGGTCGGCCATGATGGTTAGCCACGCCCCCGTCCGCTATTTTTTAGCTGACTAGATCCCCGACTTTTGGGATCCAGACACGTCTTGCCATGACTGATTTGACTTCCCCAGTGGCGTTCTGTTTCAGGTGGACGTTACTTTGCTTTGTCCTGAATTCATTCAGATCCTGTAAAACAGCCAAACGATCATGGATGTCAAAAGGCTTTTCATCCGCCACTGCGCCTTCACAGTCAAGATCAGGTACCTACATTCTTGTCCCAAAAAGGACCTCGGAAGGAGTGACCCCCCCCTAGAGAACTTCTTGGCATGTCGTTAAGTGCCCTCTGGACTCCATAAAGATGTTTTACCCAACTCTCACCCGTGCCTAGTATTCTAGCTGTCAAAGATTGCTTTAAGTCTCGTTTTTTTTTCTCCACAACCGAATTTCCCTCGGGATGGTACGGAGATGAGTACCGTAATGCTACACCCAAACTTTCCATGGCTTCCTTGAAAGCCCTAGAGCTAAACGCGGGCCCTGGTCAGAATGTAATGTGCCAATTGCGTATGTGCCTATGAAGACTCGCAAATCTCTGATGACAGTTCGGGCGTCAGCCAAGCGCCGGGGCCAATCCCATAGGAATCTCGAGCAGGAATCCACTGCAACCATGATATATCTTTTAGCTCCATCTCTTTTCAAGGGGCCGCAGTGGTCTAGGTAGACACACGCTAGTGGTTTGTCAGCTATTAACAACGGTGTCTGCGCAGGACGTGTTACGGTGGAACCTTTCATCTGCTGGCAGATGTCGCATTTCAAGACATAGGGGCCGATTCCGATTCCGGCCGGAAAACGTACCGACCGACTCGGAGGCGGAATTTATTCCGACCGACACGTACCGGTGCAGCCCGCCCGCAAAGTACGATGAGAAGCGAGCAAAACCCGACCGACTCGTACGGAACACAAGCCGAACGACCGAGCCGCGCGGAAAACAGCAATCCGGCCGGAAAAACACGCGATTCGAACCGACCGACACGCACCCGGAACAATCCCGAACGAGACGTACCCGTGAACTCCCACCCGCCAAGTACGATGCAAGGCGTGGAAAACACGACCGAGTCGCACGGAGGACAAGCCGTACAACCGACACGCATACAAAACTGCGAGGCGAAGCAACCCAAAACACCGCAACCGACGCGTACTCAGCATAGAAAACAGCACAAACACAGCGTGAACGAAACGGAGAAGCCCGTACGAGACAACTGCAGGGTCCGACTCGGTCACAAGAACGTCTCCTACATGCACGAAAAGTACAAAGGGAAAATACACAAAAAAAGGCCAAACAAGCAATTACAAAGCCAATAAATACTGGGGGGGCAGGGAACAAAGACACACCCACAACTCCACCCATATAAAGGACACAAATCCCTACCATGATCCTTTGCAAATTCAAATTACCTGCCAGCACTCAACAGACAGCAACCACACACCCACAGCTCATCCATCACACAAGCCACACACCATCAGCACCCCAACAAATAGAAACCTCACATACACCCAGCAAAACACACACTCACACACCTTCACCTGCACACCAACACACACATCACTCACCATCACAACCCATCACCATGCCCCCAAAGAAGAATCATAAGTTCCTAGATAGTGAATTGGAAGTCCTGGTAGATGAGATCCTCAGGGTAGAGCCACAGCTCTTTGGTACACTGGTCCAACAGACTCCCATGTCACAGAAAACAAAGATGTGGGAGAGGATCGTCGACAGGGTGAACACACAATCACCATGTTTGTGCACAAAGACAGACATCCAGAACAGGTGGTATGACGTGCGCAGGAGGGTCAAGGAGCTGCTGAAGAAGGACTACCTCTTGAGCCAACACACCGGCAGTGGCCCTCCTGCCAAGCCAGTATACCTCAGGCCCTGGGAGGAGAAGGTGCGGGCCATCCTACCACCAGTGAGCGTCTATGGACTAGAAAACATCCCAGAGCCTGGTGAGTACACAACAAATGTACACAATATTGTGCGACTACACACACACACATCACTGTCAAGGGGAGAGTCAAACCATGCACTCTTAGCAAATACACAGCAACCCGAACAGAATCATCCCAAAATGTGTATGTCAGTCAGATAAACACAACACATGCCAACTCAAAGTGACATTTAACTGTGTCATCACATGTACAAACACAACTATAACTACAGCTAGGCAGTGGCACAAATATAACTGACAAACACATCCAGACATGTAGCCACCACTACAACACCACCAAACAGTGAAGCCCACTGAAAGAAAGGAAATCTGTGTATGCTGGGCAAGTCAGTGTAGCCAATAGCATCATGTGAGTGGTAGTCACAGATATTGGTCACCCCCACAACTGTCCCATCAACACCACCCTGAACCATGCGCACATCACAGGGAGTGGAAAAGGACTCACAAGATGGCTGACACTGGGTACTGCTGGGGGGAGCACAAGGCCCTGCTGGCAACTGTGCAACAACCAACAGCAGGACACCACTGACTGATATCCTGAAAGACAACTTGCACTCCCTGCAATGGAAGCACGTTCCATGGTGGGATATCTGGCTGGGTGGGAAGGAGGACACACAGCACTGACCATAGTTACAAGCACCTCCCCTCACAAACCCCCTCAACACGAACTCCACATAACCCACCGGGGAGAATGCAATGCCTCACAGCCTAACTGAAGATCCCACAAAGAACCACCACCCTGGGTTATGCTGTGTGAAGCACAGGGACACTCTTGGGACTTGTAGCCAAACAACTGCCAGGACAACACTCCCAGCCATCCTGTCAGCACAGGCACCCCACCCCACAGGGAAGCAGAGTCAAAAGGAAGGAAGGATGGGCATGCTGGGAAGGGGGTGGAGGCAATAGCATGATGGGAGTTGTAGGCACAGATATTGCTCACCCTCACAATTGGCCCATCAACACCACTCTCAACCATGCTCACATCACAGGGAGTGGAAAAGGACTCACAAGATGGCTGACACTGGGTACTGCTGGGGGAGCACAAGGCCCTGCTGGCAACTGTGCAACAACCAACAGCAGGACACCACTGACTGACATCCTGAAAGACAACTTGCACTCCCTGCAATGGAAGCACGTTCCATGGTGGGATATCTGGCTGGGTGGGAAGGAGGACACACAGCACTGACCATAGTCACCAGCAGCTCCACCCACACCTCCCCCCCCTAACACAAACTCCACACAACTCACCTGGGAGAATGCATTGCCTCACACTCCAATCAAATAACCCACAAAGAACCACAACCCTGGGTCATGCTGTGTGAAGCACAGGGACACACATGGGACCTGTAGCAGAACTAACCCCAGGATAACACTGTCAGCCATCTTGTCAGCACAGGCACACAACCCCACAGGGAAGCAGAGTCAAAGGGAAGGAAGCATGGGCATGCTGGGAAGGGGGTGGAGGCTATAGCATGATGGGAGTGGTAGTCACAGCTCAACATCCCTCACCCACATGGCCCAGCAAGCTCACAACCAAGCATGCACACCCCACAGAGAGTGGAAAGCCCCATCAAAGATGTCTGACACTGGTGCTCTGTTGTGGGGAGCACAAGGCCATGCTGGGAACTGCCCACCAACCAACAGCAGGACACCACTGTCAGCCATCTTGCCATTGCTCTCACACTCACACACAGTGAAGTCCACCCAAAAGCAAGTAAGTATGGGCATGCTGGGAAGTGGGGTGGAGGCAATAGCATGATGGGAGTGGTAGTCACAGCTCAACATCCCCCACCCACATGGCCCAGCAAGCTCACAACCAAGCATGCACACCCCACAGAGAGTGGAAAGCCCCATCAAAGATGTCTGACACTGGTGCTCTGTTGTGGGGAGCACAAGGCCATGCTGGGAACTGCCCACCAACCAACAGCAGGACACAACTGTCAGCCATCTTGCCATTGCTCTCACACTCACACACACTGAAGTCCACCCAAAAGCAAGTAAGTATGGGCATGCTGGGAAGTGGGGTGGAGGCAATAGCATGATGGGAGTGGTAGTCACAGATATTGGTCACCCCCACAACTGTCCCATCAACACCACCCTGAACCATGCGCACATCACAGGGAGTGGAAAACAACTGACAAGATGGCTGACACTGGCTACTGCTGTGGGGAGCACAAGGCCCTGCTGGCAACTGTGCAACAACCAACAGCAGGACACCACTGACTGACATCCTGAAAGACAACTTGCACTCCCTGCAATGAAAGCACCTTCCATGGTGGAATATCTGGCTGGGTGGGAAGGAGGGCCGGATGTCAACCAAATACAACCAATGCAGACCATGTACACACCCCAACATTCACATAGAAATGCCCAAATAATGCAGGACAATGTGCTACACCAATATCAACCCCTGACTGTGACAACTTAGGACAATGCAATGTACAGGCCCGCATCCAGAGGCACAGTCACAACTGTCAGGTGTGTCAACCATTGATGCCTGCAGAAACATAACATACATTGTGTGTGTCTCCCAAAAACAGGTGATGATGGGGACACAGCAGCAGACGCTGAGGAGTCCCCGTCCCAGGCTCAAGAGGATACGGAGCTCACTGGTGTGGAACAGCCTCTGCCCTCCTCGGATGAAGAAGACCCACCTGGCACCTCCGGAGCAAGTCATCATGCAGCACCAGCAGGACCACCAGCTGCACCCCCTGCACCCACCCCTCCAACGACTGTCAACATACATACCACCCCTGCCGACATGGACAGACCAAGGAGCACCACCACCACCAGCACAGGGACCCTGGACCAACGTGGGGCCATGGACATCACCACCACCAACAACCCCCAAGGTAGCCCAGGGTCACCTGTGCGTGCCACCTCAGGTACTGCACGTGTCGCCAGGGGTGGTGGGAGGGGTGGGAGACATAGGTCGCTGCTCGCAGAGGGGTCTGGACTGCATGATGACCCACAACTGGCACGCATAGCCGATGCGTACCAGTCCAGCACCGGAGAGTTCAGCCAGGTAGTGGGGCTCCTCAGGGACATTAAACAGCAGCAGGCTGCCCATCATGCCCGCTTGGACTCACACATGTCCCGCGTGGAGTCCAAGTGGGACACACTGCAAGAGATGACGGCGGTGCATAGGGACATATTACAATGCCTCTGCCAGATGAGCAGCAACCAGTCAACACCTCCCTGTGTGCCCACAACATCTGGTGCTGAAACAACTGCAACTGCCACAGGGAGGGCGGATGACTCTGGCGAAGAGTCCCCTGCACCGCAGCAGCCTGCACTTGAGGGTCCCCCCAAAGAAGAGGGGCCGTCCGAGGAGGGGCAAGTGAGAGGCCGATGGCCATGTGCAACCCCCAGGAAGCCAAAACCTGTTCTGGATAATCACCTTTGTGTGCAAACTGTTCACCCTGTTGACTGCAACACAACTCTCCCACATGACATGGGGAGCTCAAGTTGGACCAATGTCTCAGATTACTGTGGACTTTACTCTGGACATTTCTGCTACCAGGACTTCCAAATCATCTAGGAACTTTGGATTACAATCACAATGTACAGCACCCACCATCCTGTGCACTATACTCAGACATGTATGTCAATAAACTCACTAATACACCATACTTGCCTCTGTTGTGATTCCTACGTTGTCTCAGAAGTGGCGATGATGATCTGGGAAATGACACTGTGCATGCTAACTGCTACAGCAAGTACAACACCGGCATGTGAGTCATGGCGACGTCACAAATATGAGGGAGGCACACCACCAGGGCTACACAACACATACACACCATGGCCATCTGACTCATCGCCTACACTGATGTTGCCAGGAAATACGTTGCATTGCACAGACCCAACACCTATTCACAGTCTGTGTTAACTAGCCCACTGGTGCAGTAAGCAAATATCAGTCAGATGTGTGACCACAGACAACGCACATCACAAAGTGAAGCACAGGTTTATTACACATTTGCAACATGTTGTAACCACCACAGATGCAAGGTAATCCCACCTGGCAGCGGGCACACAGTCAACAAGGGTAGAAGGAAGGAAGTCCATGGGTGTGGTGCACATCACCTGTAGGGACACGACAGCTACCACCCTGGAAGTCGAATCATGGTGTTGGGGATCACAGTTGACCAAACGACTCTGAAAGTACCCTGTGAAGGACAGAAATGACACACAGTCAAAAGCACTGAAGAACAGGACAGAACTGCAATACTCATGCCCAATACATGTCACAAGATACCCACCCAGAACCAAGTTAGCATGTCAACACTGTTGGGGAGTACAGACTACCTGTAAGGACACATCGCTACACGCATACAGTCATGTAGCCCATGGACACACTCAAACAGCACCAGAGCACCACCAACACATATCATACAAACTCACATCATTGACATGACATCTCTGGATACTCACATTCAGCTGAAGAAGTTGGTGATGAGCTGTGTGCGGACATCACCATCATCATCATCATCATCACTGGCATCATGGTCCAGGCCAGGATCCTCCACAGGTGGCGGACATTGGTCATCGTCATCCAGGATGAGAGGCAAATCCTTCCGCACTGCCAGGTTGTGTAGCATGCAGCAGACAATGACAATCTTGCACACCTTTGCTGGGGCATATGGGAGGGACCCTCCTGTCTTGTCGAGGTCTCTTCAGGAGACCAAATGTCCGCTCAATCACTCTCCTGGTCCGACCATGTGCCTCATTGTAGCGCATCTGGGCTGGTGTCACAGGGTTCCTGAGGGGCGTCAGCAACCACGGCATGTTGGGGTATCCGGAGTCACCTACATATAGACAATTGCACATTAGCAGAGTTGGAAAAGAGGGTGGAACACTACATAGCAGAACACACACAATGGTACAAAGTCAGTACACACCAACAAGCCAGGCACGCTGGTTCCGCATCTGTGACATCATCCTCGGGATGCGACTACTCCTCATCACGTAGGCATCGTGTGCAGAACCAGGGAAACGGGCACACACATGTGAGATGCTCATATCTGCAAGACAGACCACCAGTGCATTGACCGAGTGGTAGTGTTTGCGGTTCCTGTATGCCTGCTCTTGGGCCTGTGGTGGTACCAAAGCCACATTTGTCCCATCAATGGAGCCAATGACATGCGGCATCCTCCCCAGGGCATAGAAGTCACTCTTCACGCCAGTGAGTCGTTGGAGACTAGGGAAATAGATGTACTGGTTCAGGTATATCAACATAGCCTCCAAAACATCCTGGAGCACACGGCTGAACATGGTCTGTGACATCCCACCAGCAGTCGCCAGAGTGTGTTGAAAGGTACTGGTGGCAAAGAAGTGTAGGGCTGCCATCACCTTCACCTTGGGGGTCAGCGCTGTAGGGTACAGCCGGCCAGGTTGCAAATGTGGTGCCAAGCGCACTGCCAAATCCTCAATCAGCTGCCTGGTGAAGCAGTACCGTCGGATGCTGTCACGTTCCACCATCGTTGCCAGGTCAGGGAATGGTCTAAGGACAGCTGGTGCCCTGCAGTGCATAGGTGAAGAAAGCAAGATTGTCAGTCACCCCACATATGTGGCATTGAACACACTCAACATCACATGATACATCATTATGAGGCACAAGTACATGATGTGTGCAGTTCCGTAAGGATATGTATGGCACATACATGGCCAACATCTAACATCACAGTTCAACAAGTGGCATCAATAAGTCCCAGGTCGTGCCATTGGATATCATGAGGCCGTGTCACAGTCCCCATCTCCTGCTGCCACGTTAGAAACACACCCCACAGTGACATGTGACGACAGATGTGCCCCAGGCATCGCAGCTCAACGACAGGTACATTCCCAGGGACCCTGTATTGCCACATGGACACTGGCATGACATGGTGTATCATGTATACACCACAGCAAACCAACCATGACCCCCACAGGTAGTGGTCCCTGTTGCCTCGGCAGGACAGACATGGACGTCTGTGACACACACACGCACAACATCAAAGTCCATGCACAAACAACGTGGATGTGGAGACTGCCTCCCATTGTGCACATGAAATCAGAGACATTGTAAACACAACATGCACACAGACTGTGGAGTTCCATCACCATTGTGCCAATGGGTCACCCTGGGTTAAACATACCGTCCCACATGGGACTCAGGGGGTATGTGACATGACATACACATACACCACCATGAAATGTGACCATGCCACATGCTCAGATATGAACAGTTGCACATCACAGTGGTCATGTACACGAAACACCAAGGATTCTGTCCCCATGAACACGTGCACAGCCTGGGGCTGGCTGCCCCCAAGTGACACCCACAGAACAACATGTTCACCCCCATACACGGAATAGGTAATGCAGCCTTACATGCCGTAGGATACAGTTTGGACAGGCTGTGGTGTTGTAGGTGTGCCCCTCACTCCCTGGGAAGTATATGTGGCTGGCATATGTACACCTGTGACAGGCATGGTGACATATGCCAGTGACTTGTACAGGGACGCGTTGGACAGCAATGGACCGATCAGTGCGCACACATTGGCCATTGCATTCAATGTGCGCTGGTACGCGTTGTATTCGCAATACGCGTTGGACAGCAATGGACCGATCAGTGCGCACACATTGGCCATTGCATTCAATGTGCGCTGGTACGCGTTGTATTCGCAATACGCGTTGGACAGCAATGGACCGATCAGTGCGCACACATTGGCCATTGCATTCAATGTGCGCTGGTACGCGTTGTATTCGCAATACGCGTTGGACAGCAATGGACCGATCAGTGCGCACACATTGGCCATTGCATCCAATGTGCGTTGGTACGCGTTGTATTCGCAATACGCGTTGGACAGCAATGGACCGATCAGTGCGCACACATTGGCCATTGCATTCAATGTGTGCGGGTACGCGTTGTATCCTAGGTACGCGTTGAACAGCAATGGACCGATCGGTGTGCCCGGCCGGCCCATTGCATTCAATGTGTGCGGGTACGCGTTGTATCCTAGGTACGCGTTGAACAGCAATGGTCCGATCGGTGTGCCCGGCCGGCCCATTGCATTCAATGTGTGCGGGTACGCGTTGTATCCTAGGTACGCGTTGAACAGCAATGGTCCGATCGGTGTGCCCGGCCGGCCCATTGCATTCAATGTGTGTGGGTACGCGTTGTATCCTAGGTACGCGTTGAACAGCAATGGTCCGATCGGTGTGCACGGCCGGCCCATTGCATTCAATGTGTGCGGGTACGCGTTGTATCCTAGGTACGCGTTGAACAGCAATGGTCCGATCGGTGTGCCCGGCTGACCCATTGCATTCAATGTGTGCGGGTACGCGTTGTATCCTAGGTACGCGTTGAACAGCAATGGTCCGATCAGTGTGCCCGGCCGGCCCATTGCATTCAATGTGTGCGGGTACGCGTTGTATCCTAGGTACGCGTTGAACAGCAATGGTCCGATCGGTGTGCCCGGCCGGCCCATTGCATTCAATGTGTGAGGGCACGCGTTGTATCCTAGGTACGCGTTGAACAGCAATGGTCCGATCGGTGTGCCCGGCCGGCCCATTGCATTCAATGTGTGCGGGTACGCGTTGTATCCTAGGTACAGCGTTGAACAGCAATGGTCCGATCGGTGTGCCCGGCCGGCCCATTGCATTCAATGTGTGCGGGTACGCATTGTATCCTAGGTACGCGTTGAACAGCAATGGTCCGATCGGTGTGCCCGGCCGGCCCATTGCATTCAATGTGTGCGGGTACGCGTTGTATCCTAGGTACGCGTTGAACAGCAATGGTCCGATCGGTGCGCACCCATTGGCTATGGCCTGGCCTGGCAACGGACGCGTTTTCAATATTTGAACGAGTCTGATGCTGTAAATTCAGTTGGTCACCCACAACAATGTTGCAATTTCATGGGTGTCATGAAGTTGAACATTTGAAGGATGCTGGGGGCGTGTGTAAGTGGTGCAATTCCATGGATTGGCCAGATTCAGAAGATGCAAACGACTTGGACCTATCACTTTGGACACATGGGACAGTATCTGCCTCTGCAGCACACATATAATGCTGGCTGTTCCCCTGAGAGCTCACTTGCCTGCACTACATGCTCCAGGACGACATCTGCCACTACACTGCTGCTGTATCTGCACCCTCTGGACCCTGCAATGGCACGTACTGTGGAGGGTTCCATGTTAAAATATCGATTACAAAAACATAGTTGAAAAAAATATCGATGTAAAAATATCGATTACAAAAATATCATTCAATGTGCGCTGGTACGCGTTGTATTCGCAATACGCGTTGGACAGCAATGGACCGATCAGTGCGCACACATTGGCCATTGCATTCAATGTGCGCTGGTACGCGTTGTATTCGCAATACGCGTTGGACAGCAATGGACCGATCAGTGCGCACGCATTGGCCATTGCATTCAATGTGCGCTGGTACGCGTTGTATTCGCAATACGCGTTGGACAGCAATGGACCGATCAGTGCGCACACATTGGCCATTGCATCCAATGTGCGTTGGTACGCGTTGTATTCGCAATACGCGTTGGACAGCAATGGACCGATCAGTGCGCACACATTGGCCATTGCATTCAATGTGTGCGGGTACGCGTTGTATCCTAGGTACGCGTTGAACAGCAATGGACCGATCGGTGTGCCCGGCCGGCCCATTGCATTCAATGTGTGCGGGTACGCGTTGTATCCTAGGTACGCGTTGAACAGCAATGGTCCGATCGGTGTGCCCGGCCGGCCCATTGCATTCAATGTGAGCGGGTACGCGTTGTATCCTAGGTACGCGTTGAACAGCAATGGTCCGATCGGTGTGCCCGGCCGGCCCATTGCATTCAATGTGTGCGGGTACGCGTTGTATCCTAGGTACGCGTTGAACAGCAATGGTCCGATCGGTGTGCCCGGCTGACCCATTGCATTCAATGTGTGCGGGCACGCGTTGTATCCTAGGTACGCGTTGAACAGCAATGGTCCGATCAGTGTGCCCGGCCGGCCCATTGCATTCAATGTGTGCGGGTACGCGTTGTATCCTAGGTACGCGTTGAACAGCAATGGTCCGATCGGTGTGCCCGGCCGGCCCATTGCATTCAATGTGTGAGGGTACGCGTTGTATCCTAGGTACGCGTTGAACAGCAATGGTCCGATCGGTGTGCCCGGCCGGCCCATTGCATTCAATGTGTGCGGGTACGCGTTGTATCCTAGGTACGCGTTGAACAGCAATGGTCCGATCGGTGCGCACCCATTGGCTATGGCCTGGCCTGGCAACGGACGCGTTTTCAATATTTGAACGAGTCTGATGCTGTAAATTCAGTTGGTCACCCACAACAATGTTGCAATTTCATGGGTGTCATGAAGTTGAACATTTGAAGGATGCTGGGGGCGTGTGTAAGTGGTGCAATTCCATGGATTGGCCAGATTCAGAAGATGCAAACGACTTGGACCTATCACTTTGGACACATGGGACAGTATCTGCCTCTGCAGCACACATATAATGCTGGCTGTTCCCCTGAGAGCTCACTTGCCTGCACTACATGCTCCAGGACGACATCTGCCACTACACTGCTGCTGTATCTGCACCCTCTGGTCCCTGCAATGGCACGTACTGTGGAGGGTTCCATGTTAAAATATCGATTACAAAAACATAGTTGAAAAAAATATCGATGTAAAAATATCGATTACAAAAATATCGAATTGCTATACTTAAACAGGTAAGTACAATAATATCGACTCAAAAATATAGATGTAAAAAATATAGATGTAAAAAATATCGATTTAAAAAAATAACATAAATTAATTAAAAAATATTAAAATTATTAACAAAATAAATTAAATTTAATATATATTTAAACTAATTATAACAAATAAACTTAATTTATTAAATATAAACACACAAAAATATTTACATATACATATATTTACTTAAATACATTTTCTTAACTATTATCTTTATTTAATTTATAAACTTTTTTAATTATATAAAAATAAAATAAACACATATATAAATAATTTAAAATAAAATATTCTATATTTAATTAACATATTAAACTATTTAAAAAAAATAATACATACATTTAATAACAAAATAAAAACATTAGTAGAAAAAGCGCTGGATAGCGAAGGGGTAAAAATTACTATTCCCACTCCAGTGAATGCAACAGTAGGGAAAGCACTGGATAGCGTAGGGGTAAAAATTACTATTCCCACTCCAATGAGTGCAACAGTAGGGAAAGCGCTGGATAGCGGAGGGGTAAAATTACTATTCCCACTCCAGTGAGTGCAACAGTAGGGAAAGCGCTGGATCCCAAAACAATAAAAAATAAAACCATCAACATTTTTATTAAATTTAATTTCCAATATTAACATAATTAATATATAAATTTAAATATATTAATATTAACAAAGATAATAAAAAAAATTACCCATTATTTAACACTATTAAATCCACAACACACACCTACAATTAATTACACAATTAAATGTAATAATTACTAATTAATTAATGAAAATTAATTTATTATTTATTAATTAATCAATAAAAAATTAATTACTTACCACCTTTCACACCATTTACACATATTAACACCAAAACACACACCTAAAATTAATTACACAATTACAATTAATAATTACTAATTAATTGATGGTAATTAACTTAAAAGTATTTAATAATTAATCAATAAAAAAAAATAATTACTTACCACCCTTCACACAATTTACACATATAAACACCACAACACACACCTAAAATTAATTAACCAATTAACCTAATTACTTATTAATTGACTAATTGAAATTAATTAACAACTAATTATTAAACTATTATTAATTAATCAATTAACACATTAATTATTCAATAAATCTTATAAAATTAAATTACTTCCCACCCTAATCCCCTATAAACCCACAACCCGCTACGGAACTAAAAACGCAGAATTAAACTTAAAATAAATTAATAACTAGTAAAACTCTAAAACATATAATAAAATAACAAACAATTCTCATTAAAAACACTAAAATACATAAAATTATTAATAAATCGATATTTTTGTAAACTATATTTTTGTAAATGATATTTATTACAAAGATATTTATGTAATCGATATTACTTACCTGTCAGTCGATATTCTTGTCAGCTATATTTTTGTTCTCGATATTTCTTCTCCACGATATTTTTGCGGCGATATTTCTGTCCCGCGATATTTTTGCGGCGATATTTCGACTCTGCACCCTGTGGAGAGAGCCCCAGCCTTCAGCACTGAGGAGAACCAGGCCCTGCTGGACAACCTCCTTCCACAGTACAGCAAGCTGTATGGGAAAGCAGGGGAGCAGGTGAGTGTTCTGTCCACTGCCTTTCTAAATGTGCATGTTGTCTGACTAGCAAGGCTAACAGTCTGCACGCCACTGGCTAGCAGGCTCACTGAGTAGTTGTCACCCCCATAGTGTGTAGTTACATGCACTGGACAGGTATAGTGCAGTGACAGTGCATTTAAACAAGGTTTTACTTCCCAGGCAATGATACCATGTAGTAACTGCTGGCATACTGTTCATGGCCATCGTTGCACTGCCTGTGTACATCATGTGCCCCTGTGATTGAGACATGTATATACAACTGTGTAATGCACGGATATGTTGCATGTGTAGTAATGGCATTCTCACTTTGTCATCCTCACAGGTTGATGCCGACCAGAAGCAGCAGATATGGCTGACCATCGTCCGGGCAGTGAGATCCGTGGGGGTCTACAAGCGCCGGATCCGCAACTGCCAGAAGAGGTGGCAGGACCTTCGGGGCTGGACCCGGAGGATCGCACGGGTCCAGCTGAAGCTGTCGCCTCCTCACAGGAGGGGCGGACACCGGACCCTGACCCCCCACATGCTCAGGATCCTGGCGGTGGTCTTCCCTGATCTGGATGGGCAGCTGAAGGCCAGAGAGCAGCAAGGAGGGGGTGAGTCCATGACTGCATTGTGAACTACGTCTGCCATGCTATGTGCCCTCCTCTGGCCTGGTTAAACATCCACAGTACATCAGTCATGTGGTCCAGGACCCATGTCCCTCTATTGTGCACTGCCCACTCCTCATCTGATACCCTGGTGTGGCCCTTACAGTCAGGGAATTGTGTCACTTGGGTACTGTGTCCTTGCAGTTTGCTTGACTCAAGGTGGGGGACAGCATCTGTTTCCCTAACTCTGTGGTGGGCATCATGGGTGGGTCCATTGCTTACACAATGGCTGTGTTCTGACATGTAATCTGCGTGTTACTTTGATATGTGGTCCAATTGCAGAGCTGATCCACCACATGTGCCTGGGGTATCTGGCACACACCCATGCTGCGGGTGGGAACAATGTTTGGGCCCCAGGAGTGTGTATATTATGTGTGTCACACATACTTAGCCAGCTGCCTACTGTCCAGGGCTCATCCCTCATTCATGTGGGGCAGGACAGTCATGGCTACTCCAGGCCATACAATACACTCTGTACTCCCACTCCCGTGTATCAGCTGACACGTTGTGCTCAGTGATTTGTCCCCTCAGGTGTCTGCCTCTGTGTCAGTGTGCTGTGGCTTCGTTGTCAGGTCTGCTGGGGTGTTTCTCGGTTGGGGCTCCGCATGCCACCGGAGATGTGACCATGGGGGACGATACTTGTGTGACACATAGGTGTTTGATCATCTGACCGTGCAGACTGGGGTATGCAAATGTGAAGTTCAGGCAGCTGTTTCCCATTCACAGCAGATTGTGAGGTGCTCAGGTGCAGAGGGTAGTGTTACAGGTCTCCCATATGTCCAATGGGTATGACCTGGACAGATGAGGGTTCAGATGATGTGGTGTGTGGGGGTTGTACATGTGCACTTGTTCAGCTCCAGTACTTGCATTCCCCATGACCTACTATTGTGACACAGTGCAGAGTGTTGTTGTCTGGCTGCCCTGCCCATGTGACTGGAGACAGTGATGTATGACTTAGCAGGCATGCCTGTGCCATGGCATGTGACTTCCTATTAGTGATCCTGCAGGGGAGTGACGTGCTACACGCACACCATTGTGGCAATGGCTATCAGGACATGGGTGCATCATGGTGTCTGTCGCTGGTATGCATGACATGCATTTCCTATTTGACTCTGGGCATCCCTTTCATCCGGACACCTGTACTGACTCAGTGGCAAGAGTTGTGATGTGTGCATGTCCACATGCTTCACCGGGTTCTCTGCACTGTCCATATACTGTGTAGGTGGTGCATGTGTCCACACTGGGGTATTGCCATCCAACAGACAGCAGACAGATGGGTGCAAGGCCAGGTGGGATGTGAGTGCCATGGTTGACCATCAGACTGACAATTGACTTCTCCTGTTCTGTTTGGGCACTTTTAGCAATGTTCAACTAAGGATGCCAGGGCTTGCCCTGTAATGTGCTGTACTTACTGTGGTGTGTGCGTTCGGTGCAGGTGACTGATGTCTGTCTGTTTCCCTATTGATTGCAGAAACATCCACGGCCACAGGAGAGGACAGCTCCACGGACCAGGAGGAGCCGCAGAGCCAGACTGGGTCAGCAGCCGAGGAGTGGTCGGAGGGACCCAGTGGCACGGAGGGTGAGGGGAGCCACACCGAGGAGTCCTCAGCACCATCCACCTCAGCTGAGGACCACAGCAGCTCGGAGGATGACTCCCTTATGGAGGCGGGTGTCAGCAGCCACCACACCCCAGCTAGTGTTGCTGTCCCTGCCACCACCACCACCACCACCGCCCTCCCGTCGGCTCCCATTCCCGAGGTCCGTGGAGGCTCCCATGTTCGGGAGCGTGTCTCCTTCGGGCCAGGCACCGCACCCCCTGCCCATGTATCCCCTGCTGCCCTGAGTGAGGAGTCTGTGTACCTCCTCCGCCAGCTCCATGTAGGACAGACAGCAATGCTGAGTGTCCTCCATGCACACACCACTCTGTTGACTCAGCTGGTGTCGTTCATGGAGGGCATCTCATCGGGCATGTCTGACCTACAGAGGGGCAATAGGTCCATGGACTCCTCCCTGACGGCAGCAGTGTCCCTCCTCCGACAGTCCCTCACCCCTCCTGCCTCTGCCCCATCCACACTCCCCAGCACCTTACCTGTCCCAAGCACACACACACTGGCACAGGCACACACCAGCACAGACACGTGCAGCACACAGACACACACGCCACGAACAAGACGCACACGCACGCACCGTCAGGGGACTGAAACCACACTCACAGGGGATGGGGCACAGGCACACACACACGCATCCACAAGCACTGCGAAGTCCTCAGTTGCCTCTCCCTCCAAAGACCCCTCCCTTGCCTCACCTGCAACCTCAAAGACACAGCGGCTCTTCCTCTGTGACCTTGGCCTCTTCCCCTCCGATCCAGCTGATCCAGCATTCAGGGGGAAGAGGAAGCCCACCCACATGGAGCGGAGTGCCCCTGGCCCTTGGACACCCTCCCCCAGGTGCAGACCGACTGAGGCCCCCACCCGCAAGTCCCCCCGGTCCCGGAAGAGCAAGACCCCGCCGCCGCCCTGCAGCTCAGGCACCAAGTCTCCTTCCGCCATCCCTCAGGCCCCCACTCCACAGGTGCCCCCACCACACCCTGCCCCAGGTTCCCCCACCCACAGATACACCATCCCCAGAAGGTTCAGGCCTTCTCCCCCTGCCACTTGCTCTTCCGGCCCCACACCCCCGCTGCGCTTGTCTGTACCACTGATGTGGTGAGGGTGTCCTCCCCTCTGTCCTGCCCACCTTACCTGATCCCCATTCTCCTCCCCTGGAGGTAGGCACTGCAGTGGAGTCCACTACCACCCTGTCTGACTTGGGCACTGCAGTGGCGAAGCTGTCCACTCCATCTGCAGGGTCCACTGCAGTCGTGCCGGCACCCACAACATCTGAGTTATGCCCCCCAGTTCTGCCGGCACACACCATGTCAGACACCTCCACTGCAGTTGTCAGTGGCTCTCCAGCACCCACCACCCCTTCCCTGCCTCCTCCTGGTGAGCCCTGATCCTGTCCCTGCGGTGCCTGGCCTGCCTCCCTGTATGCCCCTCCTAGGGGATTGTCCCTGGTTTTTGTCAGTGCAGGCATGCGTAGGGTGGCATCTGCCACTGTCACCCACTTTTGACTTTAATGATGGACTGGCCATTGGCCTTTGTTTATTTTCTACCTGACTTCTACTTTTGATGCCACATATGCTGAATAAAGCAACTTTCTGTTCTCTAGTGCTTTTGCTTCTGATGTACATGATGTTGATGATGCTAACCATGCCCTTGCTGCAGTGATGGTGATATTTGGTCTCATGACAATGAAGTGTTACTGTGCAGGAACCCATGTGGTCCAGGGGGACAGTGTCCTATCCTGTGGTGTATCCATGTCATCCTTAGCAGCATCTGAGGGTGTCATGTTTTCAATATTTGGCAATGGGATTCCCTACTTACATTAGCAATGTCACATCTGTGGGTTCCACCCCTGCACATCTGTTGTGTTTGCCATTGTTCAATTAGTCTACTTCCCTGACCGTGTGGCCATCTCCACTGGACATGCAGGTTTGGGCATCAATGGGGAAGGACTCATCTGTGTTGTCAGTGCAACTTGCTATACATGTGTGTTGGATCTGTGCTGATGATTTCGTTGACACTCCCATGACCAGGCTGATGTAACGGGAGCCTTCATTTGGTGCTAATTGTTGACTGTGTGACCAAGTGTTCTGCTGACATGATGGAGCCCTACTGATGCGACATATGGCACAGCTTTCCTCACACAGGAGTGGAGTCCCCTCATGGCAGTGTGTACTCCTGTGACATCGCCTGCGCCCAAGGTGTGTGTTGTATGAGCATGTCTGTGTGTTCACTTCCATGTTGCTGTGCATGCTAGGATCCCTAGTGATGTTCCTGTTTGTGATGCCTGCTGAGTTGAGCTATGTTCCCCCAAAGTCTTCTCCCTGGGTTCTCTGTGATGTGGGTGCATGGCACATTACTGGTCATCAGGGTGTCACCCATAGGTGTGTTTGCTGTCAGGGCTGAGTTTGTGGGCAGACGCAGATGGGTCACAGTCAGGATTCCCCTTGGCACTTGTTGTTTACACCTGTCATGTGATTTCCGGTTTGTGTTAGCTTTCATTGGTTGTGACACGTTGTGTGTGTGACTGCTGGCACTCCTCAGGGTCAGGGCTGCAATGTTGGTAGTTGTCTATGTGTGTTCTTTGTGGGTGACCTTGGCTTCTTCATTGGTGTGTGACTGTGGCTGGGATCCCATTGGTTGGTGTGGTATTGCCGTCATGTCCATGTACAGCGTAGTGTGCAGTGTGTCAGACATTCAGGAGTCTGGTTGAGTGGCCATGTGTGATGTGTTTCTGCCCCTTGGTTCCCACCACCCCCTGGGATTGTCATGGGTGCATGTGCAATGTCACCAGTGCATGTGAGCTTCACTGCTGCACATTGTTGGAGGTCGAGGTGTGTGGTGTTGAGTGTGTGCAGATGAGAGTTGTTGCCCGGCTAGACCCCTGCCTCCATGTTGGCCTTGGCTTATTGGCCGTGCTGATTGATTTGTGCTTGTGTAGGTGTGATGGTAGTTTGTTGCTCAGGACACATGACTGTGGTTCACAGTGTGAACGACATCTAGCTTTGTCATCACAGTGGTATTGTAATGCAGCCCAGGGTCACCACATTGTGGGGGCCCTGGGGGTAGTGCTGTGGTGTCTCTGTGTCTTGCTGTGTCATTTGCTGTTCCTACATGCTTGTGTGACATGTGTGATTTGTGCTCCCTCTCATCTGACAATGCCTGATTGCCCACATAGGGGATTTGGATCCATGAGTTACCTTTGTGTGGCACTGTATGCACGTCTGTGTAATTGGTATTCAGGCCTCCTCATGTGTTGTGTGGTTGCCTGGGGACACTGGTAACCCCCCTCTCCCCTCACCTGTTGTGTTTGATGTGCAGTGTGGGTCTGCCTGTTTGTGTTTGTGCATCTGCACCGCTACATTGGCATATCTTTAGTGTGCCATTGGCTGTATGTTGTTTGGTGTGTTTGCTCTGCTGTCCCTGGGACTCCTAGGTCATCAGTCAGCACTATGATCATTGTTTGTGTGTCCCATTGCTGCCATGGTATGGTATCTGTTCACCTCACATCTACAGTCTCCACAGGGTATCTGAATTTGTGTGCCCATTGGTGCAAATATGTGGGTCTGCATTCAGATGGTCACTTCTGTCATTGTGTCATTGATGAATGTTGACAGTGTCAGCCCCCATGGGTGATGTTTGTCTGCACATGGCCAAAGGTATGTCTTATTTGCACTGCACTGTTTGCCTCCCCAATCTATGTTGCTATGGGACACAAGCACTACTTTGCCACTGATGTGTTTGTTGTTCTGTGACCAGGAATCATCCATGCAGTTTGGCAGTTGCAGCTTTTTCTTTGTCAACACTTACATTTTGGGCACTGTGATGATGGGGGTTTGGACCCCATTGCCACAATGTTCAAAATGTGCTTCAGCTATGGACCCCACACTTACATTTTGGGCACTGTGATGATGGGGGTTTGGACCCCATTTCCACAATGTTCAAAATGTGCTTCAGCTATGGACCCCACACTTACATTTTGGTCACTGTGATGATGGGGGTTTGGACCCCATTGCCACAATGGTCATGGCCTGCTTGCATTGTGGGGGCCACACACATTTATGTGTGGCACATGTGATAGGGGGTCACATTGTAGGTTCAAAGTCATGTTCAGTGTTGTAGGCATTTGACACAGTCTGCACACGCTTGTCATGGTGTTGGGGGGGGATGTCTTTATGTTGCATTCTTTATGTTGGTGTGTGCTTGTGGTGTCATGTATTAGCCATCCTTTGAGTGGGGGTGTTGTTGGTGGTAGGCATCCAGCCCCCCATGGGTGGAGGTGGTAGTAGTGGTAGGCATCTGGCACCCCCTGGGTAAGGGTGGTAGTAGTGGTAGGCATCTGGCACCCCGGGTAGAGGTGGTAGTAGTGACAGGCATCCAGCCCCCTGGGTAGAGGTGGTAGTAGTGACAGGCATCCGGCCCCCCATGAGTAGAGGTGGTACTAGTGGTAGGCATCTGGCACCCCCTGGGTAAGGGTGGTAGTAGTGGTAGGCATCTGGCACCCCCTGGGTAGAGGTGGGAGTAGTGACAGGCATCCAGCCCCCTGGGTAGAGGTGGTAGTAGTGGTAGGCATCCAGCCCCCCATGGGTAGAGGTGGTAGTAGTGGTAGGCATCTGGCACCCCCTGGGTAAGGGTGGTAGTAGTGGTAGGCATCTGGCACCCCTGGGTAGAGGTGGTAGTAGTGACAGGCATCCAGCCCCCTGGGTAGAGGTGGTAGTAGTGACAGGCATCCAGCCCCTGGGTAGAGGTGGTAGTAGTGACAGGCATCCAGCCCCCATGGGTAGAGGTGGTAGTAGTGGTAGGCATCTGGCACCCCCTGGGTAGAGGTGGTAGTAGTGACAGGCATCCAGCCCCCTGGGTAGAGGTGGTAGTAGTGACAGGCATCCAGCCCCCCATGGGTAGAGGTGGTACTAGTGGTAGGCATCTGGCACCCCCTGGGTAAGGGTGGTAGTAGTGGTAGGCATCTGGCACCCCCTGGGTAGAAGTGGTAGTAGTGACAGGCATCCAGCCCCCTGGGTAGAGGTGGTAGTAGTGGTAGGCATCTGGCACCCCCTGGGTAGAGGTGGTAGTAGTGACAGGCATCCAGCCCCCTGGGTAGAGGTGGTAGTAGTGACAGGCATCCAGCCCCCCATGGGTAGAGGTGGTAGTAGTGGTAGGCAATCTGGCACCCCCTGGGTAAGGGTGGTAGTAGTGGTAGGCATCTGGCACCCCCTGGGTAGAGGTGGTAGTAGTGACAGGCATCCAGCCCCCTGGGTAGAGGTGGTGGTAGTGACAGACATCCAGCCCCCCATGGGTAGAGGTGGTACTAGTGGTAGGCATCTGGCACCCCCTGGGTAAGGGTGGTAGTAGTGGTAGGCATCTGGCACCCCCTGGGTAAGGGTGGTAGTAGTGGTAGGCATCTGGCACCCCCTGGGTAGAGGTGGTAGTAGTGGTAGGCATCCAGCCCCCCTGGGTAGAGGTGGTAGTAGTGACAGGCATCCAGCCCCCTGGGTAGAGGTGGTAGTAGTGACAGGCATCCAGCCCCCCATGGGTAGAGGTGGTAGTAGTGGTAGGCATCTGGCACCCCCTGGGTAGAGGTGGTAGTAGTGACAGGCATCCAGCCCCCTGGGTAGAGGTGGTAGTAGTGACAGGCATCCAGCCCCCCATGGGTATAGGTGGTAGTAGTGGTAGGCATCTGGCACCTCCTGGGTAGAGGTGGTAGTAGTGGTAGGCATCTGGCACCCCCTGGGTAGAGGTGGTAGTAGTGGTAGGCATCTGGCACCCCTGGGTAAGGGTGGTAGTAGTGGTAGGCATCTGGCACCCCCTGGGTAGAGGTGGTAGTAGTGGTAGGCATCTGGCACCCCTGGGTAAGGGTGGTAGTAGTGGTAGGCATCTGGCACCCCCTGGGTAGAGGTGGTAGTAGTGGTAGGCATCTGGCACCCCTGGGTAGAGGTGGTAGTAGTGGTAGGCATCTGGCACCCCCTGGGTAAGGGTGGTAGTAGTGGTAGGCATCTGGCACCCCTGGGTAGAGGTGGTAGTAGTGACAGGCATCCAGCCCCTGGGTAGAGGTGGTAGTAGTGGTAGGCATCTGGCACCCCTGGGTAAGGGTGGTAGTAGTGGTAGGCATCCAGCCCCCTGGGTAGAGGTGGTAGTAGTGACAGGCATCCAGCCCCCATGGGTAGAGGTGGTACTAGTGGTAGGCATCTGGCACCCCTGGGTAAGGGTGGTAGTAGTGGTAGGCATCTTGCACCCCTGGGTAGAGGTGGTAGTAGTGGTAGGCATCTGGCACCCCCTGGGTAGAGGTGGTAGTAGTGGTAGGCATCTGGCACCCCTGGGTAGAGGTGGTAGTAGTGGTAGGCATCTGGCACCCCCTGGGTAAGGGTGGTAGTAGTGGTAGGCATCTGGCACCCCTGGGTAGAGGTGGTAGTAGTGGTAGGCATCTGGCACCCCTGGGTAAGGGTGGTAGTAGTGGTAGGCATCTGGCACCCCCTGGGTAGAGGTGGTAGTAGTGGTAGGCATCTGGCACCCCTGGGTAGAGGTGGTAGTAGTGGTAGGCATCTGGCACCCCTGGGTAAGGGTGGTAGTAGTGGTAGGCATCTGGCACCCCCTGGGTAGAGGTGGTAGTAGTGACAGGCATCCAGCCCCTGGGTAGAGGTGGTAGTAGTGGTAGGCATCTGGCACCCCTGGGTAAGGGTGGTAGTAGTGGTAGGCATCCAGCCCCTGGGTAGAGGTGGTAGTAGTGACAGGCATCCAGCCCCCCATGGGTAGAGGTGGTACTAGTGGTAGGCATCTGGCACCCCTGGGTAAGGGTGGTAGTAGTGGTAGGCATCTTGCACCCCTGGGTAGAGGTGGTAGTAGTGGTAGGCATCTGGCACCCCCTGGGTGGAGGTGGTAGTAGTGGTAGGCATCTGGCACCCCTGGGTAAGGGTGGTAGTAGTGGTAGGCATCTGGCACCCCCTGGGTAAGGGTGGTAGTAGTGACAGGCATCCAGCCCCCATGGGTAGAGGTGGTAGTAGTGGTAGGCATCTGGCACCCCCTGGGTAAGGGTGGTAGTAGTGGTAGGCATCCAGCCCCCTGGGTAGAGGTGGTAGTAGTGACAGGCATCCAGCCCCCTGGGTTGAGGTGGTAGTAGTTACAGGCATCCAGCCCCCCATGGGTAAGGGTGGTAGTAGTGACAGGCATCCGGGCCCCTATGTGTATATGTGGCATTGGTGATGGGCATCCCGCCCCTATGGTGCTGTTGTTTCTGGTGTAAGTAATTTCTGCATCCCTCTGTGTGTGTGATATGTCGGGTACGTGTAGATTGTTTTTGTGGTTGGTGTCTGACTTACCTTCTGCGCCGTACGCGTCCGTGCCTGTTCCGGTAGTAGATGTAGAATATTGGTAGGATCGGAACGATGGGATTCATGGTTGGTTCGTCTCGTTCGTCTTTGTCGTTGCTTCGCCTCGTCCTCGTCGCTGGCGTGTTCGTCTCGTAGCCGTGGATCGTGTTGTGGCGCGAATCGGAGCTTATGTGCGCCTCTCCCGGATGCTTTGACGTGCCGTGCGTAGCGACGGGTTCAGCGCGTACGGGAAGCGCATCGTACTTGTCCGGCCGGACGGGGCTGCATTTTGGCTTCCGGGCGACTTGATTCTGCGTTTACGGATCCCGCTCGGTCGGGGAACAGGACCTGGATTGGGTGAGTACGACTGGGTCGGAATCTGTGCTGTTGTGCGCATCGTACTTGTTCGTTCGGATTAATGTGCGGATCGGTCGGGAAACAGGCATTCGCATGGCTTTTTTCCCGACCGAATGGCGTTAGGTGCGCCTCCGACCGAGATCGGAATCGGCCCCATAGTCTTTAGTCTTCTTTGTTAACCCAGGCCACCAATAGCATTGTTTCAATAAAGAAACTGTTGCCGTAACTCCTGCATGTGCAGAACCTATCCCTTCGTGTGACGCTAGGATTAAACCTAACCTATGATCCATGTTTGGAATTACTCTATCCCCCACTCCAGGAATCTGAGCAAATGGAATGTTAATGGCATCAAACTTGTAGGAGTACTTGAGTGGATATTTTTTAGGTACTGCACCGTTTTTCTTGCGTGAAGCAATAACAGCTACCATAATCTCACCGTCTATTCTTGTTTTAGAACGAGTGATTGCAGCTACGGAAGCATTGCGAACAGCCCCCTTCGCGGCTTCATCAGCCAATGAATTCCCTTCAACGTGAACGCCATCACGCTGATGACTCAGTGTATGTATCACGTGAGTCCTTGGTAGCTCCGATTTCAACTTCGCTACCTGTTCCCATAGCATTTTATGCTTAATTGTGCCACCTTTTGCGTCTTTGAACCCGTTTTGAACCCAGTATTGCAAGTATTCATTATATGACTGCACACAGTAAAAGGAATCGCACACAATTAGTGTGGGGAATTCTCGATCCGTATTTCCCAGTGCCAGTATCAGCGCTTTTAACTCTGCCAACTGTGCCGTGCAGTCTCCTAGAGATTGCGTTTTTGTGCAACTCGATAGAACTTTCCATCCCGCATGCGACCTTTAACGATTGCACAAGCTGCGCTATATTGTTGCTTATTCCCTATGGCCGGTTGAGCAGATCCGTCAGTGTAAATAATATATTCATACTGTTCTAGAGGCATTATTTCATTTGGTAGAGGGTATTCTTGTTCGTGTTGCAGGAATGCTTGTGTCTTTAAATTTGGGTCGTACCTGTATTCTACATCTGTTGCAGTGAGAGAATTAGCCCATTGCATTCATCTCGGGTGTAAGGCTTTAGTGTTAGGGACGCTTGCTTTTGTCGCAGCCTCTAAGGCTGGAACCGGAGTCACTACTATTATTCATTTCCCCTGAGCCAGTGCTCTTTCTCTCACTACAGCAGTCTGTACTGCTGTTAGAATTTTTTCTGTAGATGCGAAGCGCATCTCAGCATTTGTGTACAAATGTGATTTGTATGCAATTGGTACTGTTTCACCTTCATTGTATGTCAGATAGGTGTACCCAGATTGACCCGCAATTATGCGGATCACCAGGTTGCGTATGTTTACGCGTGTCTGTAAGTGTTTGGAAGCTATCATGTCAGCTTGTAGGGAACGTAATGTATCTGTATGTTCCTGTGTCCAGTTTCTCACTGAGAAATCAGGTTTTATTAAGTCGTAGAAAGGTTTTACTCTTTCTGCGTAATCCAAAATGTATGTTCTACCAAAATTTAGGAATCCCAGAATTGACTGTAGATTTTTGAATGATTTTGGAGGTTGGAGCAGCGCACATTTTTCTAAAAAATTGGCTGCCAGGCTTTTTCCTTTACTTGAAAGCTCATATCCTAGAAACAGGACACTGAGGTGTGCAATTTTTGATTTCTTAAAGTTAAATTTGCAAAACCCAAAATTATGGTTTTCACTATGTTCAAGTGTTCCTCCAGGTCATCGTCCGTCAGGTAAATATCATCCACATAGGACAATGACTCTTCATTCAATTTTTGAAGTAACTCTGTTACTCTGGCCGAAAACAACCCAGGGCTGTTCTTATACCCTTGGGGGAGTCGACAAAATTGCCGTTGTGACACTAGCGCTGAGAAGGCTGTCCAATATCTGCTTTCAGGCACTATATTTTGGCAAAAGAATCCATTTGAGATATCAAGTGTTGTCTTGTATTTTTTCCGCACAATGTTATTCATTAATGCGGCACTATGTGCATTTTGAACTGCAAATGTCTTAATGCAAGTGTTTAAATGTCTGTAATCTAAAACTAGACGATATGTATTGTCGGGTTTCATGACTGGAAACAAAGGATTGTTAATTTGAGAGGTGCATGTTTCAATCACCCCTTGGTATTCAAGTTGATCTAAGATCTCCCTGACCTGCATTTTAGCTTCTTGCTTTATTGGATACTGCCTCTGTGCAGTTGGAGTATTTTTTAATGGAATTATGTGGTGGGTTGAATCCTCATCCCATCCAACATGGTTCTTGTATAATGCTGGAGCTTGAGCTACCGCCCACTCCCGCGCATATGTATGTTGCAAGTGCCTGGGAATATGATCTGAGAAGGCTAGTAGAATCACAGTTTCTCCTTTAGGGCAATCCATGACGAATGCTGGCGGCCAATCTTGTTCAGCTAATAAAATGTCATAGCCAAACGTTAGGTTCTCCCAAAAGAGACCTCTCACTTTCCTACTCTTGTCCCCCTCCATTTGAAGCGTTATTTCATATACTTTATGTGGGACACTCACTCTAGTATCAGGTGTTTCCACCGTGATATAATCATTCAAGTCCGCTGTCACCAGAAATTCCATCAGGTTCCGGCGAGCTATTGTTATCTCTGCCGCGCTGTCTAGCATCGTCAGAGTCCATTCCCCGTTCAGTAGTCGAGTCCTCAGAATTCTGGGCATGTCCGATCTTTAGACCTGCAACCTTCTTCTTTTTGAACTGTGGCTTTTGCTTTGGTTTTTCTTCTTTTTGGAAGTATAATCTTGAGCGTGCTGCTTGTCTCTGGACTTTGTACGCACTTCTTGTCTTTCTGACCGTCCTTCCCTCTCTGAGTTTTTCGATGAACCCTGAAAGGAACGAGAAGAACGTGTATCAGTATCCTGATACCCGTCAGGTTTCCTAATATTATCCCTATTCCTGAGGTTATACCTCTTTTCGGAGGGCTCTTGTGGTGGAGATCTACCTTGGGATTGAGATCTGTTTCCTTTAAAGTTTTGTTGTTTTTTATTATCCCACTTCTTTTTAGAAGAAGTAGGTGTCTGCTTAGTAGTGTCCTTTTCAGGACTGCCCATCAGTTGTGGTTTTAAAGCTTTCCCACCCAAACTGTCTCTGCCTAATTCTGCATATGCAGTTTCAATTATTTTAGGTAGTTCGTGTTGTTGATCTAAAGGACTGAACTCCCTTAGGCGTTGACGGATAGCCACTGAAGCTACTTCCCCTTTAATATTAGCTAGTATTATGGCTGATACCTGGTCATAGTTACCTAGTAACTTCATCCCTAAGTTTAGGGCAGGTTCTGCTCCGTACTCGTTTTGTATTTGTCTTAATACATCAGGTACTACTGCTAATGAAGGAATACCATGAGTCCTGGTATATATGGCAGCTAAGACTGTACCCCAAGTGGTACAATCCTCTACTTGTGGTTTTATCCCCATGGGCAAGCAGATTGTTAGCATTCTGTGTTTTTCATACGGGGTAGTATTCGGGAATACTGCCTCTAACTGTGTTATTTTCTGAGCTACCCAGAATGGCATTTGTTCACGTTTTGTGGGCATTTTGCCCATTACCGCGTGTCATGTTTGTGGTGTGATTTTAGTTGCTGAACCCTGTGATTGAGTTCCATTTGTTGCAACTATTGCTGGTTGGACTGTAAATGTCCTCATGACGAATTGCGTCATATTTCTGTATATTTTTATTAAATCTTTGTGTTGTATGAGTAAGTCTCCCTGTGGCATTCTTTCAGTGTCAGGATGTGGTGTGTAGGCCGCTAATAATCGGCCATGTTGCCCCTTCTCCTCCGAGCCGGCATAATCTTCCTCTTCCTCTTATATGGGGTAGGGTGCCTTTAAACCAGTATAAATGTTCCTGGTACGTGAGCAGAACTTCAATGTCCTCGAACGGACAATATTCCACTGGTGCATCTCCTTCCGTGTAGGAGTGAAATGTTTTTGTTCTGGCATTTGCTGCTGGGAATGTAACCCACAAATAAAATACCTCTGTTTTGTTTGATTCGTGTGCCTCAATCACGAAAACTACTAAGCCCCCCCTAAGCCCCCCCTAGCAGATAAACCATTTTCTAACAGTTTCAGTTTCAGGGTGACTGTATGTCTGAATTTTTCTGCAATTGGAATTGCATCTGCATCTCCTTCTCCGGCTGAGATGTGTAGAACTACTCTTTCGTTATCTCTGTCCTCAGTCACTTTGTAAAGAACAAGTTTGTTCAAGGGAACTAAGATAAGGTTTTATGCACAATTTAGGAACACTGTGTCCTTCAAGCTTGATTAACCAACAGCTAATAAATAGGATTTTTCGCCTACTCAGCTGTGGCCGTGTTTGTGCCCACTCACTCCAGACGTCTCTGGTTTTTGTGAGTAGGGGTCTCTGAGAATAGCACGACTGAACTACTCAGACTCTACTGTTAAATAAGTAACCAACGTTGGCGGCGCCATGTCGTGTAGTTCCTATATTACCTATACAGGATCTGCGCGTTTCGGATAACATAAACTGTGGGTTTGGTGGCAGACTGGTTCCGAGCACCCCCACCGGATACGTTAGCCTGTTTGCGTTAGCTAGCTCACAGTGCCACTAGAATCTCCTCTTATCGGGGAGAGAATAGTTTCTGGCAGCATTAGAACATGACAACCCTGATCCCTCAGGATCGTGGAAACAATATACTACTTTTCGCTCAGTCACTCGTGCTCACTTAGTTTGTCTCAGAGATACACAGAATAAACAGTCTGGGCGTTTCAATAAGGATTTATTGAACAGTTGTTATTCTTGTTTAGAATATATGAGCTGCAACAACCATTAGACAGTAGCAGAGATATATGATTAGCAATACTACAAAAGTAAAGGTTTGGTATAGTTCTACCATCTTGCAATAATCATGAATACATACAAGTATATAAAACACATGATAAAAAGTGCATACTCCGACAATTCCTCCCTAACTAGATGTACCTAAATGTACCTAGCATCTGTGTAGGTGTTATGCCAAGAATCCCTCTAGGATCTAGTCCACCCCATTACCTGAGAATTAGAGAATATGGGACCCCATCCTGGTCTCGAGTTGGACACCCCGTGAAGGATGTTAGACCACTGCTAGCTGGAGCGTCTGCATGCAGGAACCTCAGCATCTTTGGTCAGTGTGTCAGCCGGGAAGTCACGGTCTCCTCTCCCTCTCTAAGCAAGACATGATGTATATATACCCACAGGTCTCCCCAGGGGTCCTACCTTGCTTAGTTACTGTGTTGGCCTAAAGGATGACGTCGGGCCTGAACTTTAACATAGATATTATACAGGAGATGTTCGTCCTGCTGTGAGTCCTGCTGTGCTTCCAAGAAGCCTCATGCATAATGTATGAGTATCGAACCAGAGACAAACCCGCGGCCTGAATGCAGTGTCGTATCTAGGTAAAAGGTCAGTGCCTAAGAACCGTTATGTATGTAATGTAGGGAAGAATATAGGTGAAAGGTTGTGCTGTTTACCTGCACCTATATAAGGTACCTATATGGAATATAACATGAGTAAGCAAAAGCTTCTCCCTCATCCTGTTTATTATTTTCCTCAACAAGGTCTAGTGGTTTCTTTTTCTTATCCAGTTTCCTTGCTAGGTCTGGTGGTTTCTTTTTCTTCTCATGTTTTCTTGCCCACTCTCCTAATTTCTCAAACCCATTGCATTTGAAAACATATTTCACCATTTCTGCAATGTGTAATTGCATTCCTGAAGAACTCATTGTATTATTTGCTTCATCATCCTGACACTTGTTCATACTTTCATGATTTAAACAGCAGGGACTGTTAATTTCTTCATGTTCAAATTTGAAATTTGAAATACTAAGCTGTCTCTCTTTTTTGTGGTCTGGGTTAATTTGTTCCCCCATGCTCTCTATCTTTTTAATCACTGCTGCTTCCTCAAAGCAGATTTGAAAAATACCATCTCCAAATATATTCGTTTTTTCCTGGGCTGTTGATGTTGTAAAGACCATTTTCCCCCCACCTTTCAATGCTTGGACTGTTTGGGGTAGTTTCTGTTCAATAATCTGTGAATTCTGAGTTTCTGAAATAAACCCTGACATAATTACTCCTTCTGCAGCTCTTTGAATTTTTTGAGTAGAAACCATATTAATTAGGACAGTCACAATTTGTCTAGGCACTGCCTGTGCATCTGCAGCTTGTAGTATTTTTACTGAATCAGTCACAATTGAAGCAGAAACACCTGGAGATATCACTGTCAGTGCTGAATCAACAGGTAGTGGGTCAATCTGAAATATCTGCACAGTTCTCTCAATCTGTATTTCTCTTGGTTCAACAGAAGCAGTAGCCACTGTAGTACCTACTGGTACAATATTATCAGTATTTTTAGTGGGGACCACATAAGGTGGTGGACACTCAGTTAACAATGCATCCAATATTTCATCCCCTGAATCATTATTCATTTGAAGCTTTTTGTCATCTTTAATTCCCTTCTCCTGTATCTGGTGCTTTACCTTTTTATCCTCACTTTCTTTGTCTCTTGCTGTCTTTTCCCACATGCTTAAAGCTTCAAACTGTGCAGCTCTAGATGGTGTCTTTATTTCACATAACACTTCCCTTAATTTGTCAATAATTTGCAATTCAAAAGTACCATCTTTTGGAAACCTCAAAGGACCCTCTTGTTTAATAATCTTGCACCATTGGTGAACCCACATACATGAATTTTGTCCCAAATTGGTAGACATAAAATGCACAGGTGTTCCTTCAGGAGAATCACCAATTAAAATCGAATTTTTCACTTTACCTCCCAACAGTTTCTTAAAACCTTTAAACAATTTCATTTCTGCAATAGTTCAATGCAATTTATTTTCTCCAATCCTGTCACAGTTGACAATTTCAGTCAGTTTAACTCCTACTACTGACCCTCCCTTCACAAAATAATACAGGAATGTATTTCTAGGTTTTCACAACAAATTTTTTTTTGTTAGAAACAACATAAAACAATGCTACCTTGTCTGCTCCACAAAAAAAAAAGATAGTCTTCACTTTTCAAAGAGATTTCCTTTCACTGCAAGCAAGAATAACGACCAGCGCTATCTCACCCCTCAAGCAAGCTCCGGGAGGACTTGGTACTCCTCTAGGGATAAGGCCAAAGTTTCGCAAGAGGACTTTTTGGTGTAAAAGAGGTCTTGGTACTTCCCTGGGATAAGGCCAAAGTTTCACAAGTGGACCCTTCACTATTTCAAACACTCTACTCACATACGAAATAGTCCCTAAATATAACACCTACAGCCCTCCGTAGCTTGGTATTATAACAACAGACAAAGTACTTCTGCAGTGTGATTTCTTTATCCACACTCTTCTTCTGCCTACTTCAGGCTAAATTCCATCCCGTGATCTCAGGTATCTCCGTACCTGTACTTCTGGACAACATAGAACAAGACACTAACTCTGCATGTTAGAAACATATAATCAATAATAAATAATTCTGTCCTATGAAATTACCAATTTAATCAATAAAACCATCAAGTCAAAATGAGCAAAATTTCATCAACAATCAAAACCCTTACTATTTTTTCAACACTACAAAAAAAATACCTTCTAGCAGATTAAAAACATTTCACAACCCTATTGATACTCACACCACTCCAGCAATCGCCTTCTTGCATTACCTTCCAGTACTGCTTTGCCAGTCTTCAAGTTCTGAGCATTGGAATCAGGACTTTTTGAGAATCTGGACATTTGTCTAACTCAGGCAATTATTTTGTAGCGCTATTTAGGCATTAAACTAAACTATGCTCCTTTTGGTGATGATGTTTATCCTTAACTCTACCAAAACTGATGTAGCGGTAATTTTGTGGTAATTTCTCAATGCAAAACATCATTACCTCTTGTTTACCGCTTAAAGGGGATGGACCTTTGCCACCGTGTGATCACCATCAGAAGACTTTGCATAAACATGAAAAATCAAATGCAAATAATATTTAAGGCAATAATGAGAGTTGTGAGTAGTTTTAACGGGTTTTATTTTCTAATCAAAAGTCAAAGTTCTCTGACTCTTTATTCATTAGTCAAATATCAATCAGGTTACAGAATTGAAAAATAGGAAAAAATATAATTAATACAGAACATATTATAGACTGCATACTAGGCACTCCATAAAGGAAGAAAAATCTATTTCTATGTCAGTCAGAAACTCTTAAAGAGTTTTAAGAAAATATAATTCTAGAGTGAGTTTTGCAAGGCTAAACAATAATTAATAATTGGCAAAAATCTCCCATAAAGAGAAATAAATGCATATGACAAATAAATCTTTTCAAAGCCAGTTAGTCAAAGCATAAAACTTAGAATTTTAGTATCTAAACCTGTCCTGTTCCTCTCAGCTTGTTCTCTATGGCTTCGCGCTGTTCATCTCGGCCTCTCTGTGTCAGGAGCTGCCCATGGCCCCCCCTTTCTCTCTGGCTTCTCAGAACTTTAAAAAAAAAACTGTGTGTTCTGCCTCGCGTCCTGCTAAAAAAAAAAATAAGCAGAGCCTCCACCTCTCAGCTAGCAACCAATATTTCTATCAAAAATACACGTGACTTGGTCTTCGTAGCTTGTCCAATAGGAGCTTCAGAACACATCGACACCCCATGGGCTGACTGTACACGTCATCAATCAGGCGAGTTCTTGTAACACATTTGAGTCTTGTGCTAAATGACTTCACATCCTGAAAACAATTACATTTTCTCCAACAAAAAGTATGAATTATGCGGAAACAGAGAATACATATTATAAGAAAAATGTGTGCTTTGCAGTTTTTCACTCCACGTTATGCAGTGAATAAAGCATTGTCTAAACAAACTACATGGAGATAAAAGTATGCAACAAGCGAAGGTCTTTCCATGAAGAGACAGAAACAGGAAACAGGAGGCGTAAATTTTAAGAAAGGTCCTTTCATGAAAGCCGGGAGGAAAGAGCACACATTCCTTTCTTATCTCAAGGCCCCTTGTACTGTGAGCCTTCCAAAGCAAACTGAAGTCACAAGCTTTTCTACACTGCAAAATGTGTGTTAATTCAGCACAAATATATTCTACTTTGAACACATTTTCTAAATTAAATGTACATTCTATAGTGAGGTTAATTTCTAATCTAAACACAATTAAACAATCATGAATAATAAATTGAGCATGGTTTTACATGATTCATTAGACTGAAAGCATCTTACCAGGCCTCATTCATGTTTTCACTGGCACCAAAACTCTGCGTGCTATTTTTAAAAAAAAGCAGTTGGTGTCTGAAACTAAAAACAGAGCAATGCCTAAATCTAGGTGAAATCTGGGCCCCATCACAGGTGAGCTGCTGTAGTGTTGCAGGGACCGCCTCCTGGGGCCCTGTGCAGTCTGGGGAACGGAGTCCTGCCTAGAACAAGGATGATGGAACCAGTGCCGCGGGAGACTGGAGCGCGCTTTATAGTGCTGACACAGGTGAGTTGCTGTAGTATTGCAGGGACCGCCTCCTGGGGCCCTGTGCAGTCCAGGGAATGGAGTCCTGTCCAGAACAAGGATGATGGAACCCACGCCGCGGGAGACTGGAGTGCGCTTTATAGCGCCACACAGGTGAGCTGCTGTAGTGTTGCAGGGACCGCCTCCTGGGGCCCTGTGCAGTGTGGGGCATGGAGTCCTGCCCAGAACAAGGATGATGGAACCTGCACTGGGGGAGACTGGAGCGCGCTTTATAGCGCAGACACAGGTGAGCTGCTGTAGTGTTGCCCAGACAAGGATGATACTCAATTGATGGACATATGTCTTAATCTTTTGTGTGTTCTACAATTGGAGCCTAGTGTCCTGCCAACTCTATTCAGACCTTTAGGGTGTGCATGGCACTGTTTTTTGTTTTCAGGTTATGCTTTGTCAAGCTTGATCCGTATCTTGAGAAACAGTAGTTTGATGCCCTTAAGGTTTTGCCTTCTCACGTTGTTTACCTGAATTGCCACATATATTTTTATTAACCTTCTTTACCTGTCAGGGCTTCCTAGACTCTGGAGGGAATATTCTTGTGAGGGGTATGTTTCATGTTGAAGAAATGGAATGAGATCCCAGTAAGGTACAACCATAGTTGTGGTGTTATAAAGATCTTCACTGTATTGATGTTGCATTGAACACTAAGGGGCTGATTTATATGTTGTTGGTAAGGATACTCTGTCGCAATGGTGATGGAGTATCCTTACCGCCAACATAATGGTCCGCCCACCCGATTTGGATGTGGGCGGACCGTACATTTGGCTACCGCGGTGACTACTCCATCACCGCCATAGCAAAACCTCTCTGACAGCCTGACGGAGTAAGGGCCTTCGGAAAAATGGTTATATGTCCGCCAACTGATTTAGGATGGGCAGACATATAGCCATTGTTTTACTGTCTGTCACCACTAGGCAAACCCTGAAAGTGAGGGAAAATAAAATGCAAACAGTTAACCCCCCCCCACCCCCGCCTTGGAAGATGATTCCCATGGTGAGGGGAGCATTACTTTTTTTATTTTCAAAAAGAAAATCCTATTTAAGGATTTTCCATTTGAAAAGATTAAAAGAAAACTATTTGGTGCAGGGCTGCATCATGCTGACACACCCCTGCACCAAACAGTAAAATGCATTGGCAGAAACCGCCATGACTGCTTTTCCTGTCAATGCATTATAAATGACCTCTTGCTTGGCAGTCATTTATAAATTTGTCAGGCGGTCCCGGAGCCATGGGGATTGAGTAATTTACCCTTGCCCCCTGGCGAAATTATGAATTAGGCTCTAAGTATAGAGTATGGCCAGCTGCCTACATGAAGGAGCATGCTGTAGAGACAATATGAATACTGTTAACTATTTTTCTATCGAAGTCAATGAGGGCTTTGAGAACAATGTGTGCTTTGCTTCCAAAGGGGACCAAGCAGGCTAAGCAAAATCAAGAAATCTAAGGCAGTGTTTTCTGTTGAACTGGTAAACAAGAGGTGGCTATCAAGATAGGGCTTAGGCTTGTGGTAAAAGTCACCCTGGGACTTAAATTGTTGTGCATAAGGAACTTGTTAGGCCAGTTTGTTTTTGGCCTAAGGACTTTACAGGCACCTTGGCAATCCTTTAACATGTTTTTACTGTTGTACACTCATTAACGAGAAACTTCGGAAAGCTTACTGAATGTCAAGAACCCCTTTACAGGTTTTCATTTTCAGGAGATAGTAAAGATGAGCAATAAAGGTCTTCTCTCATGAAGGGTGGCAAAGCGGAAAACACTCATAAACAGGAAACACTAGACTGACACACTGGAATGACAATCACAAATATAAGACATTCATTCACAATTAAAGGTATAGTAGTGGAATATATATGCCTTTGTGTCACCTCACTGTAAGTTCTGTTCAGCCCACGTTTTGGGGATGTCTGGTTCACCCAAGAATGTATGGGCAATCTATTTTTATTAGCAATATCTTAAGTCGATTACATCTGTAGAAAATAAAGAACAAGAGTCTTGGAAAGGGGAGAACTGTTTATTCCATGACAACATCCATGCCCAGCTTCTCCTCAGCATATTATTCAACTGTCATCTCCAACTGTCAAATAGAGGACATTCCAACATAATAAGAAAGGGAAGAAGGGTGAGGAAAGAAGGGATGGAACATATCATTGTAATAGGACAATATAATACGAATAAAAATAGAATAAGTATATCCTTAATATGTATACAAATATATTTGTAACTCCAAAAATGTATCTTAGAATGCAACACATCTCCTTCCCTAGAGGAAAAAATGACAGTGTACCATTACTAAAATACCATCATGCTTAAGGTAAGTATCCAACTTACTTATTCAGCAAGGCTTTCATAAATGTATAGAATAGAATTTGTTCAGTCTACCACATAGCCCTTATGCCATACATGTATCTTAATACACCTGCACAATTTATTTTTCCTGTTCGATGAATTACTATGTATTCTATTTTCAATATTTATGGACATTGGAATATTTGCGCCGACAATTTTGTCCATTCTCACTCCATAGTTGGCCGTTTTCTAATTGAACAACATTATTTCGAACTTTGCATATTCTTTTTGGACAGGAAAATCTCAAACTTCCTACTTGGGAGTGTCTTGGCAATTTGACTCTTACCATATCACCAATGTGTCACTTTGCTTTTCAATTACTTATGTTATTGTTGCATCTAGCTAAGTACTTTTCTTGATGTTCATGTATTTTGTTCATTACACTTTTCCTGTCAAACGATTCAGACTTGTTTTACATAACCTTTGTGGAAACATAACGCTGATTATGATGGCGGGGAGACCGCCACGACAGGCTGTCTGTGGGGGTCTCCCCGCCATCGTAACCATGATTACCGCAAGCCATATTACAATGGTGGGTGAATGTGTAGGGGTCGGAATGATGACCGCCACGGGTCTGACAGTCAGGATGATTCCTGGCAGACTGCCCTTCATCCCCAGAATTGCGGTGTGCCTGTCAGGCACCGCCATGGTGATTACAATATCCCTTTCGGCCGGTCGTTTTGTGGCGGTCAACCTGCTGTGAAACAGCTGGCGGAACAGATTTGGGGGCCCATAGTGGGCCCCCCTTACCCCATGGGGCTGGTACATGGGCCCTGGGGGGCACCTATGGTGCCCCCCTACATATCCCTGTACCGCATGGTGCCTGCCATGTAGTGCAGGGATATGTACGGTGTCCCTTTTTTGCATTGCGGCGGGTGCTGCAGCCAGCAGCACCCGCCACAATGCAAAACATAGGCACTGCAACTGCCGTGGTGGCGGTCGCATCCTAATGCCTACTGCAGTACCGCAGACAGCTTGTCGGCGGTCCCGTCTGCGAAAGGGTGGCCGGCGGACAAAAGTCCGCCCGCCACCCTAATTGGGCCCTAAGTTCCAGGATTCCTTTCCTTTAAGGACAAAAATTAAGAAATTCCAGTGACAGTGTGAGGAGTGACACGGTAGGACCATATAATTTCCTGCAATGCTTTTCTTATACTTGTTCCATTATTCATGTTGAGTTGGAGGCAATCCTTAATCATCCAAGTCAGGTGCTCAACTAGTCCATAGCTCTGGGACAGTATATAGCAGTTTGTACATGTTTTATGAACAAACTACAAAGAAATTCTTTCATTTGTGTTGAAGTGAACTGTACGCCATTATCAGTGATTGTAGTTTGAGATATTCCTTCCACGTAAAACACTTCCTTGACTAAGTTAATTATTATGCCAGTGTTCGTATTTTTTACTACTTTTATCACAACCGACTTGAAGTGATAGTCTATTAACCCCTTCCGTGCTCATGACGGAATGGCGCTCCCCCCATTGGCAGCCCATCTAGCCCCCACAAACAGGGATGGCAGCGGACCTCCCCTCGACAATCCCATGACTTCAGCGCGCACTGCATGTGCCGACGTCATCAGGAAGCCCCGGACGCACTGGATGCCATTTGCAGGGAAAAAACCAGACGCTTTCTTCTGCAGCACTTTTTTCCCATTTGTAAAAAACAAAACAAAATTTAGCTGCATTTTGGCTAATTTCTGGGTCCCCTCCAGGGGAATCCACAAACCCTGGGTACCTTTAGAATCCTCAAGATGTTGGAAGAAAAGGACACAAATTTGGCATGGATACCTTATGTGGACAAAAGTTACAGGAGCCTAAGCGTGAACTACCCCAAATAGCCAAAAAAAGGTTTACCACAGGTGGGGGGGGGCGGATGGGGTACCTGGCAGCGAAGGGGTTAAAGTTAACACAAATCTTCCACCAAAGCGACTACAATTCAATGGTCAAATGGTATCTAAAGCAAATTTGTTCCTGGGAATGGAAGGCGTTTCTACATGAGATATTGACGATTTTCTGACTTTTGTTGTTTTGTCACTGTACGTGTAACTTATCAATTTTCTTATGTGACCTTCAGTCAAAGAGTCCATGCGAGGCCACCGGTAATGGTTCCTTACCTTGTTTTTTGTAAGACTACATTCTAAGTGTCCCTCATGGACCAGTTCACTTAGTTTGTCATTTAACCCCTCAGGCGGTATCAACTCATCTCATCTATACACATTTATATCTATTACATACAACTGCTCACAAACCTCCCAAAAATCCATCCCTTACAGTTTACTCGAGTTCAGAACACTTCTTAGGTCAATCCTGTGTTATTCTTTCCTTTACGGTGGTTAATGTGCTATCATTCATCATTTGCTCCACCCAATCTTCAAGGTCCAATCTTTCCAGAACTCTAGCTAACACTACTTCATCTAGTGCATCTCCTACTGTTCCTTCTTGTGGTACACGTAACCTGAATAAACAATCTGCAGCTACATTTTAACACCTAGAACATAAGAAATGTGATAGTTAAAACCTTCTAGTCCTAGAAACCACCTGGCTGTTCTGCGTGAGGTTCTCTCTACAGCTTTTGCAGTAAATTCCAAAATGAACGTTTTGTCATCAGTTTTCAACACAATGGGTATGTATACCCCATAGAAAGAAATGAAATGTTGTATCGCCCAATAGCACGGATTTGCTTCTCTTTCCATTAGAGAATATCTGTACTCTGCATCAGATAATGCACATGAAGCAAATGCCACATTCTGTTCTTGCCTCCCACAACTTGACTGAGGGTAGCACCAATTCCTTTCTGGCATGCATCAGTAGTAAGTATTGTATGTCTTTTGAATATCAAAACTTCCAAGATAAGATGTGATAATGATCTCTTTTTTAGTGTCAGAAATGCTTTAGTTCTCATTCTTTCTCAATAATTTCCTTAATGGTTCAGTGAGATCTGCAAATGTTTTACAGATTTGGAGCAATACTCGGATAAGCCAAAAACATTTTTAGCTCATTGTTATTTTTAGGTGATGGTGCATTCTGGATAGTTTCTACTAAGTCATGTTTGGGTTTAATTCACTGTTTTGATAGGCATGTCCTAGATAGTTAACAGATGTAATCCCTATTTGACATTTTTCTTTCTTCAAGGTCAGTCCACCATCTCCCAATGTAGTTGAATATGTCCTGAGGATTTCATCATACTCTTGCTCTGAGTCCCCATAAATTAGGAGATGATTTTGATAACACAACACATTAGTCATACCTTTTAAATGTGTTGCATCACTCTTTGAAATACTGCAGCAGCAGATGCTAGTCCAAAAGACATTTTGCACAATCTGTACCCACCAAATGGAGTTACAAATTACGTAAGTGATATACTGTCTGGATGGAGTTCCACCTGAAGATATGCAAAGGAAAGATCTATCACAGAGAAAAACTCTCCTCTCCAATTGCACTTAGCATTTTGTTAATATTAGGCAGAGTAGCAATCTATCTAAATGTTAGCATTAAGGTCTCTATACACAATCGGATGGATGTACCATTAGATTTTGGAGGCTAAGACAATACGAGATACCCATTCTGCACATTCTATGGGTTCAATCACACCTTGTACTGTTAATTTCTCCAATTCTTACATTAACAGTTCCATCATCATACTACTAGCATCCTTTTTTAATATGATCTTAAGTTGAAACTTTTTTCAGTGTCTTAATTTATCAGAAAATATTTAAGAAAAATCTTTATATATCTCATTTTCTCACACACAGATCTTTCTACTAACAACACAGGTTCTTCTTGGTTAGGGTCTAACTTAATACTTAAATCTCTTTGATGTTTTCACCCTAAGAGATTAGAACCTCTTTTAGCAATATCGACGTTTCCTACTGTGGTTTTGTCCTTAAAAGACATCTTTATTGTGACCATTCCTTCAAAACGAATGGGGTCTTTCTTATAATCCATAAGACTTATGGCTGGGTATTGTAAAATATATGCTTCACTAGCAAACTTTGCCTGAAAATTAACACTGTCAATTGTGAATGATGAACAAGATTGTGCATAAACAACAATTTTTATATTGTCTAGAGTGATTTCACATTTAGGCAAGTTAAGATTTTCATCTTTTCCCTTCATTTGGAACTCAAACTTTTTTGGTCATGCTCACTTTTTCCTACTTTATTTACGGTTAAAGTCAGAATTCATGCAAACTCGGGCAAAATGCCCCCTTCTATTACACTTCCTACACAATGCATTTCTGGCAGTGCAGTTCTGCTTATTAGCTAGGTGCCTTGAGCTACCACATCTAAAACATTTGAATTTATTTTCTACAGGATTTTTCTTCTTGTTGCTAATAGAAGATTTTCTTTTTCCCTTGATGGAGTCAACTTTCTTGACCTATTCTTTGACTTCATGAACTTGCTACTCGATTGGTAATTTCAATTCATGTATACAGTCAGCTGTGTGCTCTACACTTTTAGCTATATCTAGGTCTTCCTTATGATCTGGATCCTGGCTAGCAGTTTCTCCTGAATTTTTATGTTATTTGTGCAACGTACTAGTTAATCTCTTATGAGGGAGTCCTCTAATCCTCCAAATTCCCATGTTTTGGCGAACCCTCTCAAAACTGCTATATAGTGTATTACTTTTTCATCTTTACCTTGATTTCTGCTAAAAAGCGTATGTCTCTTTAATACTACATTTACTTTTCCACCAAAATGTTCTTGTAATTTATGTAGTGTAGTTATAAATACACCACTATCTCCTGTAGCACCTTCATTTTCCTCTGGCTCAGGAAAATCCTCATATATCTTCCTGACCTCCAGTCCTAAATTATGCCAAAGTATATGTTGTTTCCTGAGTGGACAGAACTTGTCACACCCAATCACAATTACATAAGATTCAAATTATTTTATCTATTGTTTCCATGGTAATATAGGTTCACCTGAGTCACAAAGAAATGGAGGTGGTTGAGTCATACTACCTGCAGCAGAGGTAACTCTGATTAGTGTAGGATTGCTACAACAGTATGAACGTTCACGTACAATGTATGGTTACATAATAATTGTACTGTAGGTAATAATAGTAATTAAACTGAACAAAATACAGTTTACACTGAGCATCCAATGCAATGATATGGTTGAGCTCGAAATCAACAATTAATTATAAAAGTTTGTCTGAAAAAGAAAACTGCTTACTACATCAATATATAATATATGAAAATCAGTAAAAAAAAAACAAGCAGTCTCCACTTGAAATACTGAGAGTTACCGCCCCTTAGCTGAAGAGCGAATTGTATTTGGAAATGTATCCAAACGAATAAGGACTGCTCAGTTAAACTGTGATAACAACAGTAGAAAACAATGAAGAAAGTCCCGCCTGTAACGTTGAAAGTTACTACTCGCCTCAGGAAATTTCAATTGGTGCACTACCAGATAAATCAATCCCAAATCCAGTCGGAATGCATGCATGCCATACAATAAACCTCAAAAGAATCAAGTCATCCATAGCAAATTCCAGGGAAGTGCTCATGGCAGCAAAACAACAATTAAAGGAGCTTAACCAATCTACGGGAAATCACATACACATCTGGGAAACCTTACGGCCACGTTTTCAAATTCCTACTCATCTGTAGTTCGGCACTCCCTGCCCAACAATCCAAGAGTCCAAGGGAAGACCACGAGCGCGCAAAGGGCGACCCTGAAAAGCCTCAAAAAGCTATAAACAAATCACTAAGGACATTGAAGTTACGGCCGGGGACAAGGATCTATACCAACAGCTCCGCAAGAACAAGGCTGAACTTAGGAAACTTAAATGGGATATAAGAAAATCACAAGAAAACGAACTCTGGGCTAAACTCCATCATGATTCTAAAGGGAATAACAGTGCACGTTTTTGGGCAACGATAAACAAATTCCTACAACCCGCACATGGTGGTCTAACAACACACATAACAGAAAACAACTGGACATCCTTTTTAGAACGTCATTTCAATCAACAGGTTTTTGGATTATACATCAATAAGGATGAACAGCTTGTATCTCAATTTCATACTACGACGACTGACGAGGCCGAGAAAATTGAGATCAACGCCGACATGATCAGGGAACAAATACGCAAAGGGAGGAAGGATGGTGCACCCAGGCCAAATGGGATTCCGACAGCTCTTTTTAAGCAAGACACAGAATACTGGTCAGAATCCCTAGCTCCTATCTTCAGCTTAGCTAGGCAAACTGGGTGTTTGCCCGCATCATGGAAGGGCTCCATCATATCACCAATTTATAAAGCGGGGGATAAAACCCTACCAAAAAACGACCGCTTAATTGCACTACTGGATGTAGAGGCAAAATACTTTGCGGGGAACCTACTTATTGAGTTACAGGAATGGGCAACAGAGCAAAATATAATCTCCCCTAGCCAAACAGGGTTCTGTAGAGAAACTGGAATGACAACCAACCTCTTAGCCATGTCATTACTTATTGATAAAGCAATTTTAACCAAACAAACTCTCCACTTTTGCTTTGTGGATTTTAAGGCGGCGTTCGATAACGTTAACCGAGCTAACCTCTGGAAGAAGCTGGCTCACTGGGGGGTTCCTCCGTCCCTCCTGAACCTACTAATAGAATTACATTCCAACACGTGGATACAGGTCAAGCTCGTCAATGGCTCCCATCTGTCGAGGCGTATACAAACAACTAAAGGCCTTAAGCAGGGGTGCGTTCTCGCACCCTTTCTCTTCAACCTCTACACAGCAGATTTGACAACAGCCCTTACTGCTTGTAATGCGCACGCCCCCCGAATAGGTGGAAAAACCATTTCCAGCATGTCTTATGCGGACGATGTCGTTCTAACCAGCCACACTCAAGTAGGTCTACAACGGCTACTCAACACACTGCATAGGTACGCTGATGAGAACTATCCTGAAGTCAACATCGACAAAACTAAAACTTTGACAATAAACAGAAAAAAACTGTCCCACTCTTGGCTACTAGGAAAAACTGCAATTACCAACTGCGATGTGTATAAGTACCTAGGTGTCATGATCGACAAGGGGGGCCAATTCGCAAATCAGCTCAATGCCATCAAGAGGAAAGGAATGGTGATCGCGACAACGCTAAGACAACTGAAAACAAAACTGACAGGACCAACATTCGCCCCACTTCTCCGTGTTGCGCAAGCAAAAATTCCATCATCAGTTACATATGGCAGCGAGGTTCTGAGAGGCAGGGATGCTTCACTTCTGGATACCACCTTGGCAAAAGCATACAGAGTAATGCTAAACCTCCCGCCTTATACGTCGCCAGCACAGATACCGCTCGAGCTTGGCCTAACGAAGCAACTCCTCGCAAGGCGGGGCTCGTACATCAAGTGCTGGCATAAAATTAAGAACTCTGCCAGGAATACATTGAATCACCAGCTCTGGCAGGAACTGTGCAGCACATCTACCTCGCCGGCTAAAGCCTACTTGGAGGAGTCACTCGCCATAATGGGACTAGCCGATCTATGGGAAATCCCAACAACTCACTTGCACTTCAAGCACATCGTAAATAAGGTTATCAAGAAACGTTCTCTCACAGAAGACAAAGCCGCTTTTGCACACAGGAGCCATGCATGGATGACTCTGTGCAGCTACAAATCATTTGGGTCACAGGCATACTTTGAACTGGGGTACTCTAGGAAGTCTAAAGAAGCCTTTCTAAAACACAGGTTGGGAATCCTGCCAGCCATACCCCATCTTCCACCATGGCTGAGAAAGAACTATGGGAACTCATGCCGGCTATGCGGAGTAGGAAAGGAGGACATTGAACATATAATATGCTCTTGCATCAAGCTAAATGAGGAAAGGGTTGGCCTGCTAAAAATCACTTTAATGAACGAGGCATACGCACCCGGAGACAAGCAGTACTCGCATGCTTCAACCCAATGGACCCACAACTAAATGGGAAGCTTGTTAAGTTCATGCTTCTGGTAGCATCCAAGCAAAAGATGCTCAGTACTGCAACCAGCGTATAATTCCCCAGAGGCTCCCAGCAAAATGAACTTTGGACACTCCGTACCTTTTAAACTATTTATGTGTGTATTAACATATAAAAATATTTTAATAGAGCATCGACCGAAAAGTCAATCTACCAAAATGTTTTTATTAGAATGTATTTTTGTAATGGTTTTAATTAATCAAAAACAATAAAAAAATTACCTTACCTTACCTTACTATGAGTTGAGGAGCATGATGCGTATGTTCGGAAGACTCCTCTATTCCGCGCTGAAGAGACTTGTGTCCATGTCAGTTCTGAAGGAAGGTACAGCAGTACAGATGGTCAGGAAATCCACCTGCACTGGCACTGAGAGGAGCAAACTGGGAGTCCTCTGAAGTGAAACCATGCAGAAGTTTCAATCGTGCTATTTGGCAAATGCTGGTTCTCAGAGTGTGCCGAGTTCTTCTCAAAAGTCACTGATCACTTGACAGAGCACGGACAAGAAGAATTACAGCAATTCTGCAACTGAACAAAATCAGGAACACGGCACCTCAGATGTTCCGAAAATGTGGCGTATTGGGTGTCAGCGCTGGTGTACAGGATCCGGACACACCCCGCCACAGTGCATCAGCAGCAGCAAAAGCTCCATGGTGCTGCGATGATCCTCTCAATTCACAACTGAAGTAAGAACCAGCTTACTCCGTAGAGTAGTTAACAAGGTTATTATTGTAAGTAATACATTGCTTTGAAGTTGTCAATGTTGCCCCCTGCACAACTTTTCTCATCGCTAGTTTTAAGCCAATAAGATCCGTAGAAAATAAGGAACAATAGTCTTGGAAAGGTGGGAACTGTTTATTCCATGAGAAACATCCATGCCCAGATTCTCCTTAGCATATTGTACAACTGTGGTCTCCATCTGTCAAATAGAGAACATTCTAAGAAAGGGAAAAAGGGCAGGGAAAGAAGGGTTGGAATGTACCATTGTAACAGGACAATACAATGTGAATAAAAATAGAATAAATATATCCTTAATATATACACACACAAATATGAGTAACTTGAAAAATCTATCTCAGAATGCAACAAAATATCTTTTGGTGCTGGTACAACTGCATTAAAATGTTACACATCACACGTCTTGGCTGCACAGAAAGGACAAATAGTTCTATGCGGATATTTACATTTTCCATTGGGTAACTGTTCCTATCGAGGATGTATATCTGCCTGTTATCCGAAGGGACTTGCCCACTTCTTGAAAGTGTCGCAGTAGTTCCATAGACATGAACACCATATGTACATGACAGGTTGATCTTTCTCAATGTGATGCAACTTTATGGTCAGTTGGTTCCGCCTCAGGGGAGCCGTGAGGGCATCAGGATAGGGATAAAGGAGAACCCTATTTTCTGATCCATCTTGTTAATTTCAAATGGAATACAACTGGCAGACCATAATATTGTTTAAGATTTGCAGAACAATCGGTGAAATGGCTCTACCCTTGCCTACATCTTTGCCCCCATACAGTTCATCTATTCATGGAGCAACTTGTTGCAGCATAGAGCATCTTGGGGACTGAGTATTTTAGGTATGTGAATAAAGTGATATTTGAGAAACCTTCAAGTTTAACGTATCTGTTGCTCAAACGTCTGTTGGGACATATGGAAAATTGGTGCATCCTTGTGGTAGTAAATGAGTGGTCAAGAACTGATAATACAAACGAAGAGATCTGCCCACCAAGGATTAAATATTGTAGAATGCATTTTTATTCACATCCTGCTCTGTAAAAATGTGCTTCAATATCTGTTTCTATACCTTGCACCAATTAAATGAAAGCAACAGAGGCCACTAGGTTGGTAATTGGCAGCTCCATTCAACATTGCTGTGAAGTTGAGGCTCAGGTGTATGAAAATGTGAGACGATATTCAGTCAAGCATCCTGATATAGATTCCTGAGCCAGATTCCATTTTTAAATAAATAGCTAATGGCTCTATCATCTCGCCCATGCTTTTCAACATCTACATGAAGTCATTACCGGTACTGATCAATCAATTTCACCTCACGTGCTATAACTATGCAGATGACACACAAATACTCCTTCAACTGGAATGCCCCAAAGACATTGGAAACTCGCCAATTTTCAGTTGTCTCAGAGCCGTGGATCAATGGATGACTTGGAGCCATCTCAAATTGAATGCTTCCAAAACGGAAATACTCACGTGTGGCGATTGAAAACATTATGACCCGCTTGCCGCCTGGCGAACTCGGATCACAGCCTAAAGTATCGAAGGAAGTAAGAAACCTCGGAATGACCATGGACTCCAAGCTATCGATGAATGCCCAAGTGGACAAACTAGCAAGATCAAGCTTTGTTACTATAAAAACTCTGCGACTAATCTTCCCCCATTTGGGATTTCCACACAAGGTCCAAGCTACCATCTCCCTTGTTCTGTCCAAACTCGATTACGCCAATAGCCTTTACCACGGATCACCTTTAATGACTATGAAAAGACTACAACAGATTCAGAACTCGGCTGCCAGACTACTCTGGCATATCAAACTGCGAGACCACATCTCCCCTGCCTTGAAAGCCCTGCATTGGTTATCGGTTGCCAGAAGATCCATGTTCAAGCTGCTTTGTATCACCCACAAAGCGATACATGGAATGGGACCGCACTTCATCAGGAATAAAATCACCAAACACATTCAACATAGGAACCTCCGCTTTAGAGTGGCACCTCGCCTCAAAATCCCAAGATACAAGAAAAAACCCATGGGTGGCACATCCTTCTCTGTTCAAGCAGCCAAAATATGGAACTCTTTACCCCCCAACATAAGATCCACCGACAACCACCTTATCTTCAGAAAACTACTCAAGAATTGGCTCTTCCCCACATAAGCACCATACGCAAACAGAAATATACAGCATATCCCTCTGTATGTAAGCATTTATTTGTACTATAGTTATGTACCTATATATGTCTACTGCTTTGTATAAACATGTAGAATAATTATGTTTTTTAAAAATAAAAATAAAAAAAAATTTAAGTACAACACTTAAAAACCAGAGTTTATCGAATGCATCTTTAATCTAGATATACTTACTTCCTTTATGCATCTATATACCTTCCATGTACTTGGATCCATATATTTATTACTTTCCTCCAACAAAAAAACAAAAAAACTTATTCAATGCACTACCCTATTTTTCACTCTATACCTCTATCAATATCTTTTATCTACATATTCTTACTTCCTTTATGCATCTATAAACTTTCCATGTACTTATGGATCTAAATATTTATTACTTTCTTCTAATTCAGCATATCCAATGCACTACCCTATTTCTCACCCTATACCTCTCTCAATATATCTTCTACCTCAACTCTCTGACTCATCTCAAACCTCTTTCTACTACTCCTGCCAATGCTCTACCCTATTTCTCACCCTATACCTCTATCAATATATCCTATACACCCACTCTCTCATTCATCTAAAGCCCCATACCACTACTATGATGCCCAAAATAGCCCTTTCTAGACTCTCCCCTACTCTACCCCTCCTTGCATCATCTGACACCTCTTTTACTATACTGATCCCCCAAAACAAGCCTTTCTAAACTCTTCCCTCTGACTCTTCCCCTCCACATCCATTTTTACTCATCCCAAGCCTCCCACTACTGCTATGGCCTCCAAAAAACAAAAAACAAAGTCTAAATCCTTCACTCCACTATCCTTTTCAATCAAAATAACAGACTAACATGTCCACTTCTCAAATTTCATATTTCACTATACTAATTCACCACTAATCCTTTATGGGTTCCAGAGTAGCGTGCTACTCGCTGGAAAAAACGCTTCAACACCCCATCAGGGGTAACAAGCGCTATATAAATGCAAACCTTTTTCGCTCTTCTATCCCTCCGTTATCCTTCTGAATCCAAATAACTGACTAACCTATTCACCACTCAAATTACTTTCATATTTCACTATACTAATTCACCACTAATCCTTTATCGGTTCCGGAGTAGCGTGCTACTCACCGAAAAAGCGCTTCAACACCCCATCAGGGGTAACAAGCGCTATATTAATGCAAACCCATGTCCCTCTTCTATCCCTCTGCTACCCTTCTCAATCCAAAAAACTGACTAACATATCCACCACTCAAATTACTTTCATATGTCACTATACTAATTCAACTCTAATCCTTTAATGGGTTCCGGAGTAGCGTGCAACTCGCCAAAAAAGCGCTTCAGCACCCCATCGGGGGTAACAAGCGCTATATAAATGCAAACCTTTTTCCCTCTTCTATCCCTCCGCTATCCTTCTCAATCCAAATAACTGACTAATATCCATCACTCAAATTACCTTCATATTTCACTATACTAATTCACCACTAATCCTTATGGGTTCCGGAGTAGCGTGCTACTCGCCAAAAAAGTGCTTCAACACCCTATTAGGGGTAACAAGCCCTATATAAATGCAAACCGGGACGCGCTTACCAAGTTGCTCATACCTGCCGTGAGGGGAACGGCTCTGCAGTTTCTGTTCTCACCGCCGTGAGGGGAATGGCTTCTATCTACTCCACGCCGTGAGGGGAACGGCCTACATTTCCCAGTTGCCCCAGCATCGGCGCTGGGACACAGCATCAGCACAGGCGCCTCCTGCCAGGACAAAAGCGCGGCTGCCCTCCTGCAGCACAGGACGCGCTTACCAAGTTGCTCATACCTGCCGTGAGGGGAACGGCTCTGCAGTTTCTGTTCTCGCCGCCGTGAGGGGAACGGCTTCTATCTACTCCACGCCGTGAGGGGAACGGCCTACATTTCCCAGTTGCCCCAGCATCGGCGCTGGGACACAGCGTCAGCACAGGTGCCTCCCGCCAGGACAAAAGCGCGGCTGCCCTCCCGCAGCGCGGGACGCGCTTACCAAGTTGCTCATACCTGCCGTGAGGGGAACGGCTCTGCAGTTTCTGTTCTCGCCGCCGTGAGGGGAACGGCTTCTATCTACTCCACGCCGTGAGGGGAACGGCCTACATTTCCCAGTTGCCCCAGCATCGGCGCTGGGACACAGCGTCAGCACAGGCGCCTCCCGTCAGGACAAAAGCGCGGCTGCCCTCCCGCAGCGCGGGACGCGCTTACCAAGTTGCTCATACCTGCCGTGAGGGGAACGGCTCAGCAGTTTCTGTTCTCGCCGCCGTGAGGGGAACGGCTTCTATCTACTCCACGCCGTGAGGGGAACGGCCTACATTTCCCAGTTGCCCCAGCATCGGCGCTGGGACACAGCGTCAGCACAGGCGCCTCCCACCAGGACAAAAGCGCGGCTGCCCTCCCGCAGCGCGGGACGTGCTTACCAAGTTGCTCATACCTGCCGTGAGGGGAACGGCTCAGCAGTTTCTGTTCTCGCCGCCGTGAGGGGAACGGCTTCTATCTACTCCACGCCGTGAGGGGAACGGCCTACATTTCCCAGTTGCCCCAGCATCGGCGCTGGGACACAGCGTCAGCACAGGCGCCTCCCGCCAGGACAAAAGCGCAGCTGCCCTCCCGCAGCGCGGGACGCGCGCGGGCGAAGCCCGGGCCAAGGGCTGGCCCGTCTGAGCCCGTCCGTGACCGTCGGAGGCCGGGCCGGGCCACCCCTCTGACATTGCTCACCCTCCTAGTCATCAGTGCGGTGAGTGAAGTAAGCCCAGTTCCTCTGGTGTATATTTTGTATTAATCATGGCTAAAAGGCCTGTTGTATCCAGTCTACGCGGCTCTGCCTCCATTGACAGTATGCTGGAGAGAGTTGTTAACATTGTCAGCACTGAAATAGAGCTGACTGAGAGGCGTATGTCCCTGGGCTCAACTACTTCCCACCCCACCCCCCAAAACATGACTCACTCCGGCCTGCCAAACAGTCCTCTTTCAATGCTAAATCCGTTAGTTCTCTTGCCAGCTGCGGATGGTGAACTGGTTAATGAGCAAACCTGGGGTAACAAAGATACTGGAGCTCATGTGGGGAGTATGGATCTAACGGACCTAATGTCACCAACTCGCGGTAAGGTTATTGCTGCAGCTGTGAATGTTTCTCCAGACCCAGCAATCACGGGGGCAAAGAGGAAAAAGAAAATAACGAAGCCCGCTTGCCCAAAGAGGAAACAACCATTGCGTTCAAAGTCACAGCGTACTGCTTTGAGCGCATGGATGCAAGGGTCAGCAGCCCCAACTGAAACAGTGACTGTCAATGCCTCTGCCAATGCCTCTGATGTTTTAATGTCTATTAGTCTGCCTAGTCAATCAATTCATACTCAAACTGAATCTATACCAGCACCTTTTAATACTTTTAAATTGGGGGACACTGCAATAGATATTATTATGGACACCATGTTTGACCGCGTTAAGGAGCTTGTTGACAAAAATTTTACAACCCTGTGGAAACGTTTAGATCGATTAGAATCACTAATTAGTAAACCTAACTCACATAGTAAGGCATTTAATACGCTGCTAACACAGGGGGTGCCACACATTCCGCAAGCCTTAAATGGCTTAGTCCCCAATACATCACAGCAACCCTCAAATGCCTTACAATCCCCGTTAACTGGTTCTCGTGATGCTTGTGATGTTTGCTGTAAAGTCAATAAATGCACCCTTCCCAAGGTCCTTACTTCTCAGGATGGCGATTTAAATTTGGGCAATAATGCCTTACATCTACCTCGCCAACAAGATGTGCATGCATCTATTAAAGCCCCAGTAAAAGATGCAAATCAAACACATAATTTACAGAGCACAGCTTCCTTACCTAGGATTAACGTCTGCAGGCCTCTTAATGCAAGAAATGATGTTTTAAGTTTACCTCCTGAGGCGTGTCCTTATGTATTGGTCTTAGCTGGGGTGTCACCTTTAATGGAAAACCAACAAGAGTCCTGGGACCAATTGCGTAATAAGTGCACTAACTGGCTCATGAAACATAAAGGTTTTAGGGTGTCTAACATCAACGAGATTTTGATGGTATGCAGGGTTGGCTGGGTTGGACCATCAGAGAAGTTAATAAAGGGAGACTGTATTGTTGTTAATTTCCGACAACCCGCACTTGTAAAATCGATACTATCGCAGAGAGAGCATGACAGTTCTACTGATGTCTGGTCACTGCCCCTTGGCTATTTTTATAAACCCAATGTCATTCATAACACGCAAGCCATTTTCCCGCTCATGTTACAAAATAGATTTTCCTCCCTCTCGGATTTAGATACTTTAGACTGACTGGCCCCGTTATCAGTGCCTATTGAATTGGCCCCCTCCATAGTAGCACCTGCACCATTGTTAAGAGATGCCTCTAGGCAGTCCGACCAACTCTTGCAGATACTAAGTTGGAACATTGCTGGCCTAGCCTCTAAAGTAAATAATGAAGACTGGGCCAGGCTGGTAAACAAATTTGATATTTTATTGCTTCAGGAGACCTGGGCTACAAGTGAGATACATTGTGAGGGCTTCCAATGTTTTAATGTGTGTGCACTGGCTTCTAAATATGGGCGTCCGTCTGGTGGCCTTTCTATTTGGGTCAAAATATCGTCAGGTGGCTCTATTAAGACTATCTCGACAAACAGCCCTAATTACCAAGCTTTGATATATACACGTGGGGCCTCAATTTGTTTTATTAATTTTTATAATAATGACTTTTTAAGTGTACCCAATAAGATTGTTGAAAAACTTTTTAAATTTGTTTCTAATATGCACATTGTAGCGGGAAATCAAAATTTAGCTGGAATTTGCCTGGGGGGCGATTTTAATGTTAAGATCTTCAGGGCATATAATTTGGGTACTGGCTATATACAACATGAAAATTTGAGCAAAAGGGGAACTGAATTAATGGATTATTTGTCAATGCATGATTTATCAAATGCGATGGACATTGCACCCTTAAACTACAGCGATAATCAGACAGTGCCAACATATAGAGGCCGAGGGTGTGCCTCAATAATTGATTATGTATTTATATCTGCCCCACTTGAAGACATTTTAGTTGGTGCAGAGGTTATACCTACTATGTTTGGGGATCACAACCCAATCTCGGTATTGTTTAGGGTTGCCCCCAGACATATTTTTAAGGGAGAACCCGGGGCCTGTAACATATCTTCCTCAACCGATAATTTAAGAATTATCTGGAAAGGAATTGATAATAGCACGCTGTTTAAGAACATGATAATATCTTATCGATCAATTGTCGACGTATGTCTGTCATCCATTGACCCTAATTTTGAGGTGGTTGCAGCCTTTACTCAGTTATGTGCAGGTATTAAACAGATGATCTCTAAACCTGCGTTTAACAATAACCATCATCCTAAGTGGTTCAATAGTGTATGCTCCCGGGCTAATAGAGATCTTTGTGCTGCCTTGTCGGCAACACCTAGGAATGCAATTTTAATCAGATCACTAAGGAACCAATATAATAAAGTGGTTAAGCAAAGGAAAGAGGAGATTTTGAGAGATCAATGGGATAACTTGGCTTGCGCTGCAAGATTCAATAATACAAATGGCTTTTGGGCTGTGGTTAAAAATATGAGAAACACTGGTCAGCACTTAAGTCCCATAAGCTGTGATATAACCAGTGATGCCTGGGTCTCTCATTTCTCTAAAATATATTCTGCAACATCGCTGGACGAGGTTCACATAGATCTTTACGTCGCGTCACGAGTCCAGATATCGCTCTCAGAAGTGGTAGACGCAATTGACCAGAGCTTAGGTAACAAGGCCCCCGGCCCCGATGGGTTTCCCATCGACCTCATTAAATACAAACCAGATTTCTGGGCCCCGATTTTACTTAATGTTTTTAACAATTTAACAAACTCCCAAATTCCTAGCACATGGTCGTCCAGCACCATAGTACCGATTTTTAAAAAGGGGGACAGGGCTAACCCCAGTTGTTATAGACCAATTTCTTTGATCGACAACACTTTAAAGATACTTGGGAGGGTGCTATTTAATAAAATTAGGAGTTGGGCTGAGGATACGCATATTTTAAATAAATGTCAGTTAGGTTTTAGAAGCAAATTAGGAACCGTAGAGCAATGTCTCAATTTAAATTTGATTGTTGACAAATATACAATAGCTCGGCAGTCTCCTATTTACCTAGCTTTCATGGACCTCACCTCAGCCTTCGATTATGTGAATAGATCGCGCCTATGGTCATGTCTCCTAAATTATGGGCTAGACGAGGCCTTAGTACACTTTCTGGCCTTTTTACACAAGGATTTGGGGGCAAGGGTGAGGATTAGTAGGGATGGGGCCGTATCAGAGAATATTGTCATCGGCCGAGGGGTCAGGCAGGGGTGTGTGCTGGCCCCCTGCTTTTTATTTTATATATTAATGAGTTGCATGACGAGCTGTCAAATTTGACTACGGATGTCCCGGTGATTAATGGTAGCAAAATACCTGCTTTATTATACGCGGATGATGCGGTCCTAATGGGCCGCACACCCAATGCACTACGCACTTTAGTTGGGGGCTTTGTTGATTTTATGTCTAAATTGGACTTGTGTACAAATTTAAAAAAATATTTTTTAATGAGTTGTGGTCCAAATAAACATCGGGTTAATGTAATTAGCTCCGGTTCCGAAAAACTGTTTTGCACGCGCACTTTCCCATATCTGGGGCTGGTTTTTGCTGACAATGGTTCCTGGACTGCCCATTTGACACACAGCCGGAACAAACTCTTAAAGGCCTCCAACTTAATTTTATGCCTCCCTCAACCCAGAAGAACTGAGGTAGTGCTATCCTTACTGAAGATATATAGAACTCAATGCAGACCAACTGCAACTTATGGAGCTGAAGTGTGGGGCTACGCGAATTGTAATAATATTCAAATAGAGGAAAATAGATTTTGTCGGAGAGTTCTGGGGTTCCGATTAGCTCCTCTTCCTTTGTTTGTCATCGGGAGCTAAAACTGTCCTATATTGAAGATTATATCAGGGCTCGTCCAACTATTTTTTGGATAAAAGTATGGCAAAACCCGGCAACCACTCTCACTAGAGAAATCATAGCTGATTGTCTTAAATGTGATAAAGGCAGTAGTATACCTTGGCTGGCAGCTGTTGAGGACAGCTTGTCTGCTGTAAATTTGCCACACATTTTTTCAAATCCAAATGATATATCAGGCATTAATAAAAAGATTATACAGGAGACCCTGTATGGGTATTATGCTAGTTTGAGACTTAGGCATGAAACTTCGAAAAGCTCAGTCGCCCGTTATATAACGATGTCGGACGCTGAGGGTCCACCGACAATATTGCCAGCCCGTTATCTTTTAATGGCGACCAACCGTTGGGAAAGAAGTTTGCTTTTTCGCCTTAGGGCTGGTACTTTAAAATATTTATTATGTTTTCCCTTGGGCATCACAGTAACCTTGAGCAAATCTCTTGTCCCTGTGGTAATCGTGGTAATCAATCTATGTTACATTTTCTATTCTTCTGTAACTTTTATCAGTTATATAGTAAACAGTTGCTGATTCCGTTTTTTAAGGTAGCAGCTATCAGCAACTATAAGGTGGCATATAGAGAAATTGTTGAGCTCAAGGACGAAAATTTAATTTTCCGCGTTAGCACTTTCTTGCGTCTGGCTGTCCGCTCACGTGCTTCCATGAGTTTGGTATAATTGGCTTGGATTGCCCATTTTTAATCTTTCACTTATATGCAGGTTGCATAATTTTATTGTGTGTATTTCAATGTTACATAATTTTTGATAAACTGCTCGCACTTTATAATATTATGCTGCTAGATTTAATGAATTTGTTCGATTTTAACGTTGGTTTAATGTGACAAACTGTTCGCATTTTACATTATTATGCTGCTATATTTAATGAACTTTTTATCTTCATCTCAATATGTGCTATTATCTTAGTCTGATGTTATTTATCAAATCAGTGGATATTGGTTGCCTGTATCAGATGATTCCAGGAACAATTATACTATTGCCCCTAACAAATTATAAGTGTAAGACAAACCCCCTGAGCATTGCGTACGTATATGTTTTGTGTATTTACTGTTTTTAGCCTCGTGTTGGCTGTCTTAAATTTTTATTCATGTATGTATTGTCTGTTTGTTTTTAAAATTTTGCTGGTATTTTTATTTTGTTCTTTTATGGATATTTTCTTATCCGAATAAAGATGAATTGAATTGAATTGAAAATGCAAACCTTTTTCCGTCTTCTATCCCTCCGCTATCCTTCTCAATCCAAATAACTGACTAATAGCCACCACTCAAATTAGTTTCATATTTCACTATACTAATTCACCACTAATCCTTTATGGGTTCCAGAGTAGTGTGCTACTCGCCAAAAAAAACGCTTCAACACCCCATCAGGGGTAACAAGCGCTATATAAATGCAAACCTTTTTCCCTCTTCTATCCCTCCGCTATCCTTCTGAATCCAAATAACTGACTAACCTATCCACCACTCAAATTACTTTCATATTTCACTATACTAATTCAACAGTAATCCTTTATGGGTTCCGGAGTAGCGTGCTACTGGCCGAAGAAGTAATAGGAGACATGAGTGTGGCTAGGATGCCCTGAAAATCTGCATCTCAGAGTCGCCTGGTACACGTATTAAAATGAAGTGATGGTATGTGCCCAAAAGGGGACGCATATTATGAACAAAGATTCTGGATGGATTTTTCCACTATGTTTCTGCTTTATTTTTCACTCATAATCAGCTAAATTAACCCCTTGGGTGCTGAGGACGGCTTGTATCCATCCTCAGCCACGGTGAGCGTGTGCTGAGGACAGCTCCAACCCGCTCTGGCACCCACCCGTATTGGGAGCGCTGGCTTTACTAAGAAGAATGTTGTGGCCCCCTGGCCCATCATCAGGCTGGGCATCTGGGGACTGGTGAACTACCTAATCACCAGCTTGGTTCAAGCATTTGCACACGGGCAGAGCTCGCACCGGGAGCTGCACGCTATAATTATGGCCTTTGAGCATTATTGGAAAGTTAAAGTGACGAAGAGGGTCTGCACTCCCTCATTTTCTTGTCAGTTTGAATCTTTTCTGCCCGTTGACAGTCTGCACCGCATGATTGAACTACATAAGGACTAAACAGTATTAAATGACGCGCGTTTTTCACACAATAACTTGATTTTTCCTTCAGCCAATTGACGGTTCAATATTGAGTTAATTATAATACCGTAGATTCCTTTCATGTTTCAATTTTAGGTTGTATCGTTTTGGCAATTATTGTATGTCGAGCATATTGAGTAGCAAGAACTTTCTATTTTATGGCACTATTTGAAATGGATTAGCAAATTTACAACAGTACCGATTTTAAAATCAACAACAGTTGACGGGTGCATTTGTTGTATTTTTAACATGCCGCTTTAATGATTGTGTGGAAGGATGTTCATTTTATTTTTTCGACGCATGGGTTTTATTTGAGGCGCTTGGGATGCAAGAGTATTTTGTTTCTTTTCTTTTCAGTTCACGGGCTAGTTTTCGAGTCACCTGGTAACAATTCAAGGGCTAGTTTAAAGGGCTGGGTGTTTGTGAACATAGCCGCTGAAGAGGCTCCACTTTGATGGTCTTTTCACATGTGCCTGGAGCATGGTTACACTTTTAATCTGAGGTAAATGGGGTGTCTTGTATGAATGTTAAGATTACATTTGCACGCTTGTGGGTTATTTGCGATTTTTCACGTGTGGGTGAGATTAATCTACTTTGGTTATGTATTGTTTTCAAACCACAGACGTTCAAGCATTGTGTTGATTGAGGGATAGTGTATTGTAATCTATAGTTGCATAATATGCTTTGCATTTAACAGGGCATTATGGTGTTATAGAGTGATGTATGTACATATGCTGAAGACCGGATTTACCGTTAATTCTGATGGTACCTTCTATTAAATTTCTTTATTCCACTTACCCCTGACTAGGGAATACTTCCCGAAATGCATTGGGTACAGTTGATTATGAATGTAATTTAAATTGCCACATGTGGAGGAATCTCATTTCTAGCAGCTTTTACTGTACATGTTGAACAATGGCATCAAGTTGTGAATAAAATCCATCAGTGAAAAGCAACGTCTCATGCTGTTTAAAATTGATTAAATTATGGATTAAATGTGATTAAAAATGGACGAAATGTGTTTACCAAGAAGAATGTTGGGGCCCACGGGCCCATCAATAGGACTGGTGAACTACCTGATCAAAGAGATAGAGGGGGGAGGGGAAGGAGTTTTTCCTTTCTCCTGGTGTCTCTTTGCAGTGCATTCCTGCTGTGCGATCACGGATGGGGCCGCGATCGCACAGCAGGAATGCAGAAACTAGCACCAGGGATTTGTTTTTTTGTATATTTGGTGTAGGGACGCGGACCCTTGGACAGGGGTTGCTCCCCAATGATTTTTGCATTGTTTTGGCTACTTTCTGCCTTATTTTTAGGCCCATCTGCTCCCAAGGGGGGAGGGGGGAGGGGAGTAAAAGCCACTAGACACCAGAGATTCAACTCATTTATATATTGGGGAGCGGCAACTTGGGCAAGGGTCACTCCACTTATGGGGGCAATTTTTTGCCCATTTTCTGCCCCCCCCCCCAACTCCAGGGGCAGATCAGCCTTATTTTTAGGCCTGAGTGAGAAAGCTACTAGACACCAGGGATTTTCTTTATTTATATGTCGGGGAGCAGCCCCTTCGGCAAGGGTCGCTCCTCATTATGAGGGAAATATTTTAGCTGTTTTCTGCCCCCCCCCCCAGGGGACAGTCTAGCCATAATTTTAGGCCCATCTGCTTCCGGAGGGGGGCGGGTAGAAAACCTCTAGACACCAAGGACTATCTTATAGCTACGTCGGGCAGCAGCCCCTTGCACAAGGGTCACTCCCCATTATTGGGGCAATATTTATGCAGCTTTCTGCCCGCTTTGGGGCAGATCAGCCATATTTTTAGGCCCATCTGCAAGAAAACTACTAGACACCAAGGAAAGTTTCTGTGTGCGTGTGAACTGGAGTTCGGCTGACGATCTGCGTATACTGGAGTTTGGCTGGCTATGTGTGTACCGGCATTTGGCTGGTGGTGGGTGTGTGGACTGGCGTTTGGCTGATGGCGTGTTTTAACTGGGATTTAGCTGGCGGTGTGTGTGGACTGCGGCTTGGCTGGCAGTGTGTGTGGACTGGAGCTTGGCTGGTGGTATGCGCGGACTGGCGTTTTACTGGCGGTGTGTGTGGACACATGCTTGGCTAGTGGTGTGTGGACTAGTGTGTGGACTAGCATTTGGCTGGTGGTGTGTGTAAACTGATGCTTGGCTGGTGGTGTGCATGGACTAGTGCTTGGCTGACAGTCTGTGTGGACTGGCGGTGTGTTGGGGGTATGTGTATTGACTTGCTTGAGGTGTGTTTGTCAGTTGTCTGATGTTTGGGTGCTTGGTGGTGTGATTGGTGTATTAGTCCTGGTGGCATATGAGAGTGATTGGTCCTTGAATGGCGCTGTTTGTAAATGTAAGTGTTGGATTGTGTTGGGCCCACAGCTGGCAGTGTGAATGATTTTCTGTGTGTAACGCATGAAAGGCGTGTGAATGGACTGTAAAGCGGTTGGTGCCTTGACGTGGCTCTACAGCTCACAAGCTGTAAGTCAGTGGTTCTCTGATCTGGTGTTGAAAGAACAATGACTTTTGCGGATTTTATTTCGTAAAGTCATTGGTGAATAAAGTTTTTTAATGAACCATTTACTTACCCTTGTGCCAAATTCAACCAGTATGCCTGGGAATGACTATTGGATCTGTGTGCAATAATGTTTTGGTGTTTTTTTCCTTTTTACTGTCAGTGCATACACTCTCTGTGGTGTACACCTTCTGCCCTTGCATCCTTTTGGCAACTGATCACTAAGGAAATAACATGTGGTATGTTTTATGTGGATCCCACAAGGTTTACTTACCCAGAAGCCCTTGTAAATTTGATTAACTGGCAAAAACGTATTTTTCTTCACATTTTTGTGTGGAGCAGTTGTGGGATGACTGGGCCAGCTCAAATTTCCTACCACCCATCATTCTCCCAGGTCTCCGGATAAAAATGCTACCTTACTTGTGAGGGTGGGCTAAGGGCCAGTGACAGGGTTGGGCCCAAAACGTACCGTGGAGACATCAAAATGATCTATCACAAAACGACCTGGTTTTGCAAGGGGGGCACCTGAGTTTTTAGTCCCAGGCTCAGTGGCCATCTAGGGAAACCTACCAAACCCAGACATTTCTGAAAACCAGACACCTGGGGGAGTCCAGGGAGGTGTGGCTGGAAATATCTGGGGTTGGTAGGTTTCCCCAGATGGCCGCCGAGCCAGGACCAAAAATGCAGGTCATAGAGGCCTTCACACCCAAGTTGTCCAGAAAGAAGTCAGATTCCAGACTACTGGTTTCTGTCCCTTTTTTGACTGGAATTGGACAACTACACAGAAGCGGAGTTCAGCTGAGGTCTGCTGACAGAGAACTTAGGCTGCAAGTTAAGTGACTGATAACTCAGAGGCATGCTGTGCTCAGGTATGCAGTGAGTCAATTGCAACATTCTCCCAGAAGGCAAAGTTAGTTTACGTTATGATCTCAAAGCAGTGCTAAAGTAGGAAACAAAGTTCTGAGAAACTTGGTTGAAGTGTTTATTGTGTTTACATTCTTAGCAACCTTGATAAAAGCAATATGTTTCATATGTCTTTGTGGTCACATTGTATGTACTTAGTAGCAGGTTACGGTAATACATGGTTTTAAACATGCATTCTGTCATTGTTAGTGCAGATGCCTGAGTGTGACATTCTAAACACGAAAGGTGGGTGTTTATAACCACGACTGCATCCCTGGAAAAGGGACAGCTTTGTTTACCAAAAAGCACTTCTCCCCTGTGAAACAGGGTAGAGTGCAGGTCTGCAGTAAACCAGATTTGCCTTCCTCATGTAGCACATTGAACTAAGCCCTTGCGTTATAGGGGTAGGGGACCTAAACCTGTAGACTTAGGGTAAAACTCTAATATGGTCCAATGTCGGCTTTGGGTTTATTTTTTGGGGAGACCCCAAGCAGTCTTGAATGCGCACAATCAAGAGAACTACTATTGCAAATATTCAGAGACGTCCTTTGTAATCATGGTTTTAATCTCCTCTAGATAAATTAGGAAAGCCCTGTTCCGTCTGCAGGTTAGTGAAGCTTGTCTCTTAAAGGGTAAAATGCCATCTGTGCTTTTCAAGTTTTGGATCTTATTTGTTGAATCTGTCCTACTCAAATGGTGGCTCCTGCAGTTGTGATAGGACTTAATTACAGAGCGGCAGCTACACAGCACCTCCAAGCAAATGGAGTCCCCAGTGCAGGAGGGGCAGTCACCTTTGTAATAGCCGCACATGATTATATGCATGTGAAACATTTAGCACTTGATGCAAACACAGCACATTTTCATGCATACTGACCTACTGCTGTACCTAATCAATATAGAGCTTACCAATACCTGGAAATCCCTTTTACTTACCTGTAACATCAAAATTGGTTTGCAGGTGCACTACCCCATGCACATAGACATGTAAGACTGGGACCTCTGAGTAATGATGAGGCTACCTGGTCAGTTTTGGCAGGATATACACCATCTCCGAATCCAGATACACTAACTTTAGCAGATGTAGTAGCACTATTGAATAATATAGTCAGATGTATAGACAACTTTTATAATATGTATTAAGGACTTTAAATACTAAGCAGGTTCCAGTAGGCCCTATAGCACAAGGACAAATTGACTTTCTGGCAATAAGTTCATAGACAATAAATGCTATCATGGGAAAGGTGCCCACTAAGCGTGATGAAATAGATTTTAGGATTGATCGTAAGACTAAACAAGTTGGAAGCAGTATGCCCTCACACAATACCCCAAAATTAACATACAATTCTACCCTTAGGAATGGTGCCACCCATAGAGGAGTGCAGCACCCGGGAAACCATTCTTGCGTGCCTCTAAACTACCACACATGGTACACCCTCATTGGCGCAGGTACAAAATGAACATGGAGCTGCACCAACCCTGGATTTGAGGAAGAAATGAATTGGTAATTTTGCTACAGCATCCTCCATTATATTAAGTGATATTCATGGGGAAGCATCAACACTGGCCATACACCAAAGATTGGCAACTGTTCTGACACAGGATCAGGAACGTGAGCTACCAAGAATCATAGCTGATACCTACATCTGTGTGGACCGTGACACCTTAGGGACATGGATGATAAAACCCCATATTAAAATCAAAGGCGAAACTGAGGGTACCATTAAAGAGAACCCCACACCTGAAGCTAGAAAGAAGCAGAAGGGGAGGGAGAGAAAGAAAAATGGACTGGATCTCTGGCAAGGCAGGAGTACAGCAGGGGTGGTTACAATTTGAGGGACTGTGACAGGTTAAAAAGCTGGAACTGTATCAGTATTCTGATAGGCATTCCTGTCAGGACTCTGATAATAAGAGGACAGAGAGTTGGAGTCCAAGTGATTACAGATGCAGAGACAACTATATAAAACAGAAAGGAGAATTAGGACAAAGCTTCTGCAGAGAATGTAATGGGCACAGAAGCTTCTAGACAGCGCAGCAGAAGTTACAATAGTGCATCAGACTCTAAAAGAGTTTCTGGTGGTGAATCCAACTGAAGAATACATAGAAACAGACATATAAACCCTCCAGATAGGGTTTACAGTGTATAAATGCCAATAGAAGGAGATATTCATGTACAATAAAAGCATTTTCTGGTCACATTTATTTGATGCCTATAACATCTTGTCAGAGGAGGACTGCCCTCTAGTCCTTATTAGGGAAGCACCCCGGGGAGAGGAGGTACTTTGAATATTCTTTTCCTCCATAGTACATGCGGACATCAGGGAATATAGGCCAGAGAGTGACCTGTAAAACTCATTCTAGCTCTAAATAGAATCCAAATGGGAAGGGATAAAAAGCATTCCCTCCTTCCATTCCCTTATTGAGTGAGCCTCAAATCCAGGCTCAATATCCAATAAAACTAGAAGTTAAGTGTGACTTAAAAACATTTCTAATATAATTACAATACCAAGGCATGATAGAGCCTTGCAGCTCACCAATGTACACCCACCTTTTACCTGCCTTGAAATCTGTTTAAACATTTGAAATAGTTTTGGACTATAGCAATTTAAATGCACACATGCATACATATATTGTGTAAAATGGGCACAGTACAGGTCTCATTACAAATCTAGCCTATTTATTGCTAATGGGGTTTTCATGCAAAATATAGTACCTGAATGAGGGTATCAAACAGCCTTTACAAGTTTTGGAGATCAATATTTGTTTCGCGGACTCCCCATGGGGTATAGGAATAGTCCATGTCTATTCGCAGCCCGCATTATAGAGATCTTGCAACAAGATCCTGAAGCCCTATTTTACATCACAGACGATGACTTAAACGCACACTTAACTCAAGTGGACTGGACAGTGACCATATTGGCCTCACACAGTTACAAAATAAACATAAAATAATCTAAAATAGCTTACCTGAATGTAATCTTCCTGGGCTTCCAGTGAGGGTTGAGGACTAGCTCCAGATTTGCCTTAGAAATGTGCAACTTTGCAACCACCAAATACACTCAGAAAGTTGGGCGAGCTTACATGCCACATTATGCTGAGCGTGTTAAACAATCATACAACTTAATAACTCCCACGATCTCTCCAAAACATTGGACAGAAGAACACACAATAATTCTGCGTGCTCTCCAGGCAGACATGCTAGAATCAAAATATTTACAAATTTGGAAACACAAGACCATCCCAGCTTTGAGAACTGTACCTAGCACCTCAGACTAAACTTATGTAATCTACAGTGAGGGGCAGATAGTTCCCATAGCATATAAGTCACATTTATACACAAATATAGAATCATGTTTATATCCACAGAGAATATTCTTGCATCTGTATAAACTGACATTTTAAAAGAGCGTCCTTTGGCACAGGAAAAACTAATTATTGTTGCTTCTCCTGTACCTGACCTTGAGGCATCCACCAAAGTCAGCATTCCAAATCTTCAAGCACCTCACCCCATGTGGAGTCCATGGGCATCATCTTTAAATGCAGTGGATGTGCAGTTTCAATATTATCCTACACTAAGGATTCAATCATTTCTCTATTATGAGCAAGAATTGACTATGGCTCCAGAAACATTACATATTGAGAGCTATAGGAGCTTGAGCTGTATAGACGGGTCTGCTCAAGCAGCTGTTGGAACAAAACAGAAATACTCAGCAGCCTTCGCATCAGTGCAGGGAATAATTAAAGATGCTCTTGAAATCATTGAAGAAGGAAATCACTTGTGTCAACAATCCAGAGTCTCAAGAATATTGTATCGAGACCCTCAACCACACTTTCACAGTGCGCTGTATATGGTTTTTCTCCGCTCGTGTGGTAAGGTGGAGAGTGTCATCATTGGGTCGTAATCACCTGAGGGTTCGGTTCTCCAAGTGATTAACCAACCTCCACTAGGAGGGAGACTGTCTGGGTGGTCGCAGTCGTGAGAAGTGACTGGTGATTACAAATATCTCCTTTTCCTGTAAGTAACGTTTATTGATCAGTAGAGGAATATGATAAAAAAAAATAGTGGTACTTAAGTGGATTAATTTTTGGTTGACAGCTCTTCATGGGGGTCAACATGTTTCGGCCAGAGAATTGCTCATACCTGTTACCCAGGGAGATGATTTTCCTAAATAATACTATTCTGCAAACTACCTATTTAGGTTTTGGCAGTACAAAAGATATTAGAAATTCTTCCATTCACAAAGTAGCACGATTCACAGATTGGGAACTGAAAATGAATGTGTCTGAAGACGCGATAAATGGCATGATCAAAAATGGTACATATATTTTGTCTGTGTTCCATACAGAAGGTTTGACCTAATGGCCTGTAGACACAAATGAATGCATGAATCGTTTCCTGTCCAATACTTCTGGTTTCAAAGCTAACCGGCCTGATCTGTGATATGAAAGCGGCAACATACCTGGAATCATTACTACTTACACTATAGGTGAATTATGTCATCATTGGTTACAACACTGCAGTCTGCAATCTGTAAAGCTGCAGTTGTCATTAATAAGTGAATGCATGGATATTCCGGATTTTATTTTGAGACCACTTGCTCCTAAAGCAAAACGCATGATATATGCCGTATATAATGAGCTGTGGAAAGTTTCACAGCCAGAAGCAGCTGAGAGAATTAGAAAATTGATGAAGACAATTTAGAAAAGACTTAGCAAGTAGTAGACAATAGTATAAATATATTGTCAAGACGTGTGTACTCACTGAATAAAAGTGTCCTCTACACTTGACCCGATACAAGATGACTTAAGCATGTTGAAACATGGCCAGGCTCAATTAGGAGCTATAATCATATTAAATTACAAACACTGCATGCTGGGCATTTCCCTGGCAGTTTCTGATTATTTCAGAAATCTTTGAGACATTCAATTTAACTCTTGCACAGAGAACGATGGCAAAGAAAGAGTTCACATACACTTCATTAAAAATTGAACAATTAGATCAAATAATATTCTCAGTAGCTTACACACCAACTATTACGTGGTTCTTGCACACAATAATCTCACTTCCTATTACAACATTTCCTTTCCTTGGCTGCCAAAGTATCTGTACTGGGGATGGTATGAAAGAATTCATGATCAATTTCTACATCTAGATGGAGACTCCCACTTGAGTACAAGTGTCTGAATGAAGGCAAAGATGTTTTTGTAAGTGTACACAGCTGTTAAAAATCCATTGGACATTCGCTGCTCTGTGATTAGATATCGCTTCATGGCCTCTCAAATGAATTGATGGCAAGATTAGTATATTTTCTTTCAGGGAAACCCACATTGAGTATTCAAACTGACACACATTGTTGAAAAATTGGTCATATCTTCTTGTAGCAAATCCTACATGTGGGATGAGCGAAGGAGTAGCATGTTTGTTGACAGTTTTATAAGTGAGACAACGCTGTGGAGTAACCTCCTATCTCCGACCTAGTCATATCATTGAAGGTGCCTCTTTGCCCAGAATACAAATCCAAAGCATACATTTTGTCAAGATTGGCAAGCTTGTTGCAGTCCTCCTCCAAAAAGACGTGTTTTTAATGTCAGCAGCAGAGACTTTTGATTTACAAACTGCTTGCACCTCTTCAGAGATACAGATATTGTTTAGGACACAATTTCCAACACAATTTGCTGACCTGGTGCTTGTTTCAAGATCATCGATTATGGATTAGGAACTGGATTTAAAACTGTGTTGGGAATAAGACCCTCATTTTTAGGTCTCGCTCTGAAAGCCAGCGCTTCAGCGCTGGCTCTGAACGAGACATTTTGTAGTGTGGTTGCAGAAATGCAACCACTCTTTTTGGCTGGCATCGAGTGTGCAGTTACGCGCACAAGGACGAGCGGAGGTGCCATATGGCTTTCCTCTCTCGTCATGGTGCGCGCACATCGCACACCATTTGCCAGCCTGCTTCGCAATCTCTCCTCCCTTCTCCCCCTCCCTTTCGGCTTTGATGAAGCTCCTCTGCTGCTGGCATTCCCCCTCCCTTCTCGCCCAGCCCTTCTTGTCTAACTTTCTCTCTCTCGCCTGCCTCTGCTGCTGGCATTCCCCCTCCTTCTCGCCCAGCCCTTCTTGTGTTCAATGTAAAGTGCCCGGCTTCTCCTTCAAATTAGGTGTGTGCAGTATCAAATGCCCGAAATGAATAAAGCATAACCGGATACGCACTGTGAACGAACGTGGGCATTTCAGGATGAGATGAAAGCACACATCTGACATGGGACTTAACAGTGGTTTGTTGGAAACAGTTCCAGCCTCTGACTGCCTAAAAGTATGTCACTTGCTGCAAAAAAAAAAACTACAATAAATGCTTGTTTATTGCTCATTCTCCTGCCAAACTCTCTGCGAATTAACCTCTCTCTCTACCTCTCCCTCTCTACCTCTCCCTCTCTACCTCACTGCCACTCTATCTCTGCCTCTACCCCTCTATCTCTCTACCTCTCTCTACACCTCTCTACCTCTCTCTCTCTACCTCTCCCTCTCTCCACCTCTCTCCCTCTCTCTCTCTACCTCTCTCTCTCTCTACCTCTCTCTCTCTCTCTACCTCTCTACCTCTCTCTCTCTCTCTCTACCTCTCTCTCTACCTCTCTCTCTCTACCTCTCTCTGCTCTACCTCACTACCTCTATACCATCTCCTTCTACCTCTCTAACTCTCTACCTATCTCTCTACCTCTCTCTCTCTACCGCTCTCTCTCTACCTCTCTCTCTACCTCCTCTCTACCTCTCTCTCTCTACCTCACTGCCACTCTACCTCTGCCTCTACCTCTACCCCTCTATCTCTCTACCTTTCTCTCTCTCTCTCTCTCTCTCTCTCTACCTCTCCCTCTTTCCACCTCTCTAACTCTCTCTCTCTCTACCTCTCTCTCTACCTCTCTCTCTACCTCTCTCTCTACCTCTCTCTCTCCACCTCTCTACCTCTCTCTCTATACCTCTCTCTACCTCTCTCTCTCTACCTCTCCCTCTCTCCACCTCCCTCTCTCCACCTCTCTCTATAGCTCTCTCTCTACCTCTCTCTCTCTCTCTCTCTACCTCTCTGCCTCTCTCTCTACCTCACTACCACTCTACGATCTCCTTCTACCTCTCTAACTCTCTACCTCTCTCTCTACCTCTCTCTCTCTCCCTCTACCTCTCTCCCTCTCCCTCTACCCCTCTCCCTCTCTCTCTCTACCTCTCTACCTCTCTCTCTCTCTACCTCTCTCCCTCTCTCTCTCTCTACCTCTCTCCACCTCTCTACCTCTCTCTCTCTCTCTACCTCTCTCTCTGTACCTCTCTCTCTGTACCTCTCTCTCTGTACCTCTCTCTCTACCTCCCTCTCTGCCTCTCTCTCTACCTCACTACCACTCTACCATCTCCTTCTACCTCTCTCCCTCTCTCTCTCTACCTCTCTCCCTCTCTCTCTCTACCTCTCTCTCTCTACCTCTCTCTCTCTACCTCTCTCTCTCTCTCTCTCTCTACCTCTCTCTCTCTCTACCTCTCTCTCTACCTCTCTCTCTCTCCACCTCCCTAACTCTCTCTCTCTACCTCTCTCTCTCAACCTCTCTCTACCTCTCTACCTCTCTCTCTCTATCTCACTACCACTCTACCATCTCCTTCTACCTCTCTAACTCTCTACCTATCTCTCTCTACCTATCTCTCTCTACCTCTCTCTCTACCTCTCTCTCTACCCCTCTCTCTCTACCCCTCTCTCTACCCCTCTCTCTCTACCCCTCCCTCTCTACCGCTCTCTCTACCTCTCTCTACCTCTCTGCCTCTCTCTCTACCTCACTACCACTCTACCATCTCCTTCTACCTCTCTAACTCTCTACCTATCTCTCTCTACCTCTCCCGCTACCTCTCCCGCTACCTCTCCCTCTACCTCTCCCTCTCTCTCTACCTCTCTACCTCTCTCTCTCTCTCTACCTCTCTCTCTCTCTCTCTCTCTCTCTCTACTCTCTCTCTCTCTCTCTCTCTCTCTCTACCTCTCTATCTCTCTACCTCTCTCCCGCTCTACCTCTCTCTCTCTCTCTCTCTCTCTCTCTCTCCCTCTCTACCTCTCTCTACCTCTCCCTCTACCACTCTCTATACCTCTCTACCTCTCTCTCTCTCTACCTCTCTCTCTCTCTACGTCTCTCTACCTCTCTCCCTCTACCTCTCTCTCTCTACCTCTCTCTCTACCTCTCTCTCTCTCTACCTCGCTCTCTCTCTACCTCTCTCTCTCTACCTCTCTCTCTCTACCACTCTACCTATCTCTCTCTACCTCTCTCTACCTCTCCCTCTCTCTCTCTACCTCTCCCTCTCTACCTCACTGCCACTCTACCTCTGCCTCTACTCCTGTATCTCTCTACCTCTCTCTCTCTAACTGTCTCTCTCTACCTCTCTCTCTACCTCTCTCTCTCTACCTCTCTCTCTACCTCTCTCTCTCTCCACCTCTCTACCTCTCTCTCTCTACCTCTCTCCCTCTCTACCTCTCTCTCTCTCTACCTCTCTACCTCACTACCTCTCTCTCTTTCTACCTCTCTCTACCACTCTCTACCTCTCTACATCTCTTTCTCTACCTCTACCTCTCTACATCTCTTTCTCTACCTCTCTCTCTACCTCTCTCTCTCTACCTCTCTCTCTACCTCTCTACCTCTCTCTCTACCTCTCTCTCTACCTCTCTACCTCTCTCTCTCTACCTCTCTCTACCTCTGTCCACCTCTCTACCTCTCTACCTCTGTCCACCTCACTACCTCTCTCTACCTCTGTCCACCTCTCTACCTCTCTCTACCTCTGTCCACCTCTCTACCTCTCTCTACCTCTGTCCACCTCTCTACCCCTCTCTACCTCTGTCCACCTCTCTACCTCTCTCTACATCTGTCTAGCTCTCTCTCTACCTCTATACACCTCTCTACCTCTCTCTACCTCGCTACCTCTCTCTATACTTCTCTACCTCTCTCTCTACCTCTCTCTCTACCTCTCTACCTCTCCCTCTACCTCTCTCTATACCTCTCTACCTCTCTCTCTCTACCTCTCCCTCTACCTCTCGCCCTCTCTCTATCTCTACCTCTCTCTCTCTCTACCTCTCTCTCTCTCTCCACCTCTCCCCCTCTCTCTCTCTACCTCTCTGTCTCTACCTCTCTCCCTCTCTACCTCTGTCTCTCTACCTCTCTACCTCACTACCTCTCTCTCTCTCTACCTCTCTCTACCACTCTCTACCTCTACCTCTCTACATCTCTTTCTCTACCTCTACCTCTCTACATCTCTTTCTCTACCTCTCTCTCTACCTCTCTACCTCTCTCTCTCTACCTCTCTCTCTACCTCTCTCTCTCTACCTCTCTCTCTACCTCTCTACCTCTCTCTCTCTACCTCTCTCTACCTCTGTCCACCTCTCTACCTCTCTACCTCTGTCCACCTCTCTACCTCTGTCCACCTCTCTACCTCTCTCTACCTCTGTCCACCTCACTACCTCTCTCTACCTCTGTCCACCTCTCTACCTCTCTCTACCTCTGTCCACCTCTCTACCTCTCTCTACCTCTGTCCACCTCTCTACCCCTCTCTACCTCTGTCCACCTCTCTACCTCTCTCTACATCTGTCTAGCTCTCTCTCTACCTCTATACACCTCTCTACCTCTCTCTACCTCGCTACCTCTCTCTATACTTCTCTACCTCTCTCTCTACCTCTCTCTCTACCTCTCTACCTCTCTCTCTCTCTACCTCTCTACCTCTCCCTCTACCTCTCGCCCTCTCTCTATCTCTACCTCTCTCTCTCTCTCTCTCTACCTCTCTCTCTCTCTACCTCGCTCTCTCTCTACCTCGCTCTCTCTCTACCTCGCTCTCTCTCTACCTCTCTCTCTCTACCTCTCTACCTCTCTCTCTCTACCACTCTACCTATCTCTCTCTACCACTCTACCTATCTCTCTCTACCTCGCTCTGTACCTCTCCCTCTCTACCTCACTGCCACTCTACCTCTGACTCTACCCCTGTATCTCTCTACCTCTCTACCTCTCTCTCTAACTCTCTCTCTACCTCTCTCTCTACCTCTCCACCTCTCTCCCTCTCTCTCTCTACCTCTCTACCTTTCTCTCTCTACCTCTACCTCTCTACCTCTCTACCTCTCTACCTCACTACCTCTCTCTACCTCTCTCTACCTCACTACCTCTCTCTACCTCTCTCTCTTTCTACCTCTCTTTCTACCTCTCTCTACCTCTACCTCTCTTTCTCTACCTCTACCTCTCTCTACCTCTCTCTCTACCTCTCTCTCTACCTCTCTCTCTCTACCTCTCTCTCTACCTCTCTACCTCTCTCTCTACCTCTCTCTCTACCTCTCTCTCTACCTACCTCTCTACCTACCTCTCTACCTCTGTCCACCTCTCTACCTCTGTCCACCTCTCTACCTCTGTCCACCTCTCTACCTACCTCTCTACCTCTGTCCACCTCTCTACCTCTCTCTAACTCTGTCCACCTCTCTACCTCTGTCCACCTCTCTACATCTGTCTAGCTCTCTCTCTACCTCTATACACCTCTCTACCTCTCTCTACCTCGCTACCTCTCTCTATACTTCTCTACCTCTCTCTCTACCTCTCTCTACCTCTCTCAAATATAGCTACAACGTCTACGTATAATACGGTACGCTAAGTGGCAGCCGCAGCCTAAAATCACTTCTTGTCCTTAAAAAAACAATCATTACCATATCCAATATATCTCCCTTTATGACCTTATAAGTATTTACTTCTGCAGCACAATATCCTTTCGTCAACAACATCAAATGTTGCACAGCTAAACACTTATAAGGTCCCAAAGGCGAGACCTATTGGCTATGCCAATGCTTGTTTTATTCGTTGTTCTCCAGTATTTTTGGAGGGTTTCCGATAATGCTTATCATTAGCTGTGGTACTGTCATCCTCTTATTTGTCGTTGACAATGGACACGTTTTATTGTGTTTTTCCCTGCCAACACCGCTTTAGCATCAGAGACACTGGCTGGGGTGTGACTCTGTCCCCCAGCTCTTTCAGGGGCAAGTAGTGGCCAAACCTCACCGTGGCACGCTTGAAAAGCACAGGACACTTCCTGCAGTGCGGGACACGTTTTCTGGCGTTTTTGTTTTGCCCGCACTGCCCACATGGGATCAGAGGCCCTGCCTAGGGTGGGACTATGTCCCTCAGCTCTCTAAAGGGCAAGGAGGGGCCAAAACTCACAGCGGTGCGCTTGAAAAGGGCAGCACACTTCCTGCAGCACAGGACACGTTTTCAGGTGGTTTTCCCTGCCTGCACCTCCCACATTGCATCGGAGGCCCTGGCTGGGGTGGGACTATGTCCCCCAGCTCTCTCAGGGTAAAGGAGGGGCCAAAACTCACTGCAGCGCGCTTGAAAAGCACAGGACACTTCCTGTAGCGTGGGACACGCCCGGCACGTGCCTGGGCCAAGTGCGTGCCTATCTGCACTTGTCCACCATAGGACGAGGCTAGGCTGGGCCACCCCTCTTGGTTCCACCATTTTTCCCAATTACCTTCATTCGTATTGTTGTCCTAAAGGTAAGGTCTGATGGGGTAAAGAAAGTCTGCAATGCTGTTCTCCAAGGAACAGAAAAGAATTGATCCAACAGAGAATGGTTAAAATTGGAAAATCATTGCACCCAGAATCAAACAGAGATTTATATAATATATATTAGGTCACACTCAGTTAATACAACAATTTAGATGGTTGCTCAAATGCACGTGAAGTGAAACAAGTGCTCAAGGGAATGCTCGTGAACAGATGGGGGTAGAGAGTATAAGTGCAAATAATTACAATATTTTCAAAGAAATGATAAAAGAACCTGTCTAACAATTTATAATGTACTAACTAATATGATCCACAGTTGCAAGACACCATAAATGCATATTTCATCATCTGCATGTGGGCAAATTCTAAAAGTTGAGATTGAGGGAAAAGTCGACGTTTCGACCCCCAGAGTAGCGGAAGGGCCAGTAGTGTTCTGTCTGTACCTAACACCCTTCCCATTTTCCTCTGCCCAACGGAGCCCGGCTTATGGACCCTGGAAGACCCTATCACATTAGCCCCGCTTATTCTATGGCGCTCAATGTGGACCAAACAAGAAACTTTACTTAATCAAGAAATAATAAATGATTGTCTGTCTCTTGACCACGAACATATAACATTCCGTGGCTGAGATACATTCGAGAGAAACTTGCCTTGTTAGGGAGAGCTGAATGTTTTGGCAAGCCGCAGAACATCACTATTGTCCCCAAACATCAGTTAAAACAGGATTATTTAGTCTTATGCAAAAGGCGAAGGGAAGGCTTGGTGGCAGAAAAGAAGAGGGTGTCCGGTTATCAGGGCCGTCGCTGGGCATGGGCAGTGTGGGCAGCTGCCCAGGGCCTCGCGCTCAGCTAAAAAACAGGGGGCCCGCTTCACTGTGAAAGGCCACACTTTCACAATTAGCCCACCTGCTCCTCCAGGCCCCCCTGCCCCACACAATCGCATTACAAATGCGAGATGTCTTGATCTTGCTGGACAGGGCGTGGTGGCATTCCTGGGGGGTGCCGGGGTGGGAGGAAGGGACAAACAGAATGGGACCGGCACAGTCGGAGGCAGGGCAGCGCCATTTAGGCGCCCTTTCTGCGTTTTGCTTCTAGGCGACAGAAGGCCCCTCTCTTTGTTTCCAAGACCACCTGGACACAGGTAAGTAGAGGTGGGTGAGCGGTGGAGGGAACAGCCAGATTAAATGGCTTTTATTAACCTTTGCATCACCAATAGCAAAGAATTTTTTGATGTGAATGTGCATTTGAAGTGTATGCAGAACTGCCAGTGGTAGGGCAGTGTTTTGCTAAAGGCCCCATTACTGCTTCGAGGCACAGGGGAGGGGGCCCTCCTTCCCTGGGCCTCGAAGCACTGGAGCAAGCTGCAAAGTCCAGGTGTGGGGGCCCCCCTTCCCTGGGCCTTGTAGCCATTACTCCCTCTTTCCTCTTCTTTCGTTTATTTGTTCCTCCGTGAAATGGGTCCAAAAAAGAAAAATACTTTTGCTGGAAATGTCTTTTTTAGACATTTTCCTATTCCAGAGTGCAGCCTCGGGACGTAGAGAAATAAAAGGTTAAAAATGTGAAAAATAACAAAATACAGCAAGACAGAGTGGGTCGCAAAGTGGCCAGATTGATTTTATTCGCACCCAAAACACATTAGCGCCACTTTAACAGAGTTTGCCAGTGAAGCACTACTTTTGTTTTGTCGTCTTTCTTTGAACAACATTGTTTTCCCCGGGTGGGGAAGTGCACCATTCCTCGATGTACTGCAATACCTGGTTGATGGGTGAATTGGAAAATAAAAGGCGCAACGCGCCTCTGTGTTCACTGATGTGGTCTTTAAACCATACTGCTTACGTTTTGTAAGGATATAAGTAATGGACATTGAAACGGGTTCCTTCTGGACCCTGTAGTCATGTCATTAACTTTTCAGACAAAAGCACTCACTGATTTCTGAATAATAAGTGCAAAAGCGTTAAAGTAACCATGTTGTTCCATCTAACATTTGACATGCCTTTCTTAATCTGACATTCCCTTAAGTGTTTGCTTTTTTTTCCGTGATGTTTTATTTTTTATTTTTTAGGCAGCATATTACTCTTGTCTAGTGCGTAATTTGAACTGAGCACATCCAGGTGTTTATAGCAGGGCACAATTGGGTTGTAGTTGAAGGCAGTGCAAGTTTCTCTCAGTAGGATGTGGCACTATTGCCAGAGCTGATGAATTTGTGACTGGGGAACCAGGTGCAGCCTTCATGACCAGTCCACCAGACTGCTCTCTTGAGGGAGCACATTCCTGTGCTAGACATTAGAAGGCCCTGCACGACTTTAGAAGCCCTGGTGTCTTAGCACCAGCAGGTGGACCCTAGCAGTGGCAAGTGTGGATTAACCTTGAAGGCCTGTCCACCACAATCCATACTGAAGTTCACCTCCAGTCTTGCGGGCAGGCCTACGAAGCAGCAAACCTTAGAGCAACAGTCACTCTGTCACTGAGGTCACAGGAACCTTGAGCAGGGAGGCTCTAGGGCGGTGCCCCCAGTGAGATCGCACCGAGCGCTGACTTCGGGTGGGGGCGTCATGTTTGCAAGTGTATTGTGTTTTTAAAAGCAATTGCTGTCTCCTTCCTGGCCTCCAGCAATTTCCCGCAACAATAGATTAATGTTCTTCCTAGAGAGAGAGAGAGAGTTTTGTCAGGTGGAAGTTTTGACCCGTGAAAAGGTAGCGCAGAGGGTTAATGTGCCTGCTGCAAAGGACAAGTACCACGCAGATCACAAAGTACACATATTGTAATTTGGTCAGTGGGTTACTGATTTTGTCAGTGAGATCCTTTTGTTGCTTGCAGTTTATAAGTCAAAATCCTAACATGGAACAGTGAGCTATTAACTGTCATCTTAGAGCTGCATGCAAACTGCAAGGTATAAATTAGAGCATTATGGTTTTTCCCCAGTCTTTGATTATCCTAATGTTGTAAAAAGGGTTCTTTTAGATAGAAATCAATTCTGGTTATTAAAGAGAACCCCAAACCACGGTATTACGTTCTAAATTCAGAGTTTGTGTTTCTCCAGAGCAATCACTATTAAACTATACAGCCTACTAGCATGATGGTCATGTGACTCTGTAACACGGTGGGGGCAACGAGGATCGACTATCAGAACGGTATAGACTGGTGGACTGCAACGCCACTCTCTCCCCCTTTTGTTTCCCCTCGGCAGGACGAGTGGACTACACCAACCATCCCCCTGTTGAGCGATACGGAGGACCCAAGGGACGGCTCCTTTAACTGGGGATTCCCTGATGACGAGACTCCACCCCCGGATGACGTCACCGCGGTCAGCCCAATAAGGAGCGGAGATTCCCGGAACTGGGTGTGCGTCGACACCAGAGGAGAAGAAGGAGACCCGAGAGAGAAAGTCGTGAGCTACGGAAAAGGAGAACCGGAGGAGCTGAGACGGAGTCGTGTGGCGGAACCATCAGGAGCCCAGGGTGTGCCAGGAGGCCAATGACACCACGCTTCGCCGAGCCACACTCCAGGAGGGGCGTGGCTATCACAGGTACGGGAACGATTCACAGGGTGGATGGGGAGGAGGGATAGTTCTACCTCCTAACAAGCCAGGATCTCTCTATCGTTCCCGCTTGCACCCTACCCTGAACACCTTCACTTTCCTTTAGTAGCGTGTCACGGTTTTGCGGTGTCCCTTCACTTCCCGTACCCTATACTATGTTATTGGCGGAAGCCCTGATACCCGTTCTCCTTTTGTTTTCCCCCTCGCCATCATCACGGAGAGTACAACCCGCCGACGACCTGGGCCTCGGGAGAAGGAGCGGATTAGCCTGGGAAGAACACGTAGCCCTGGCCGCAAGACGGATCCCGCCCCATATTCCCCGAAAGACTGACGTCCAGGCAAAAACGTGTATTAGGAAAAATAAAGCCCTCTTTAAGCAGACCTAGCCTCCGACCCTTTCCTGCGACCCCGCAACAACTGGTGTCAGAAGTGGGATCAACACCTCAGTCCGTCAGTAAACCTGTGATGGACGCGGTCATCCAGCACCTGATAAAAGGACAGGAGAAACTGGAATGGGCAATAGAGCGGCAAATGTCGTCGGCCCAGGCCGACAGAGATGTGTTCAAAAATACCATCTCTGCGCAGATGGACGGCTTGCAAAAGATGGTACAGGAGCCAGGGGAGACGGCGTTGAGGGAGCGTCGTAGTACAATGCATGGACCCTCTGGCGTATCCCTGCAAAAATATGTGGCCGGGGAGGACCCGGACGCATTCCTATTGAACTTTGAACGTGCCGCCAGAGCCTGCGGCTGGCCCGAAGAAAAATTGCCCTTTTTTCTGGCCCCGCTATTGACTGGGGAGGCACAATCAGCCTACCAGGTGGCCAATGCCACAGGTGATACTCCCTATCAAGAGATCAAGGACGTTATTCTGGACCACCTCGGCCTGGATGCCGAGGCCTACCGTGTGTGATTCAGGAAAGAAAGGGGTATCCCCGGGGAAAACCCTAAAACATTGTTTTTTCGCCTGAAGATGGCCGCCGATAAGTGGTTGAGACCAGCTACCAGCACCAAAGAAGACATTAGGAATCGTATCTACTTGGAGCAGTTTCTTGAGGCCCTCCCATATGGCACACAGAGGTGGCTAAAACAACACTCACACCTCACCCCGGAACAGGCCATAGAGATGGCCACGACTTACTCACGTGCTCAACCACGTAATCTAGTACGGGACCATGAGAAACCCGCATGGTCCATCCCCATAAAGAGTGAAAAAAAGCAAAAACCCATGATAGACTTTCCGAAGAATCGGCCTACCAGAACCGAGACACCAACATTACGAGGGCCACAATGTTTCGAGTGTGGCGACTGGGGCCACATCGCTCGGCTATGTCCCAAGCGGAAACCCGTTGATGAGCCCATGGAAGTGGGCTACATCCCTAAGTCTGTGTTATACACTGCGGAGATGGGGACCTCCTTTTATGTAAGTGTACAGATGAATGGGAAGGTGGTAAAGGCTTTACTAGACTCGGGCTGCAGACAGTCCATGGTACATAAACACCTTGTTCGGCCCTCACAGTACGTTCCTGACACCTTAGTACAGATAAGGTGCGTCCACGGAGATGTTAAGCCCTACCCTCTTGCCTCTGTCACCATCACCCCCATGCCCGGCACTCCCTGCACTGTAAGAGTGGGGGTCTTAGAAAGCCTGCCCGAGGAGCTCATTCTGGGAACAGACAACCCAGACTTTCTGTTTCTATTTCAAAACTCCATGAAAAAAAGGGAAACTAGAAGCGTAGGAAACCCCGGTCCAGAACGACCCGCCCTCACTACCCTAGAACCATGGTTACTAGACAGGAGTTTTAGGTTCGCTCAGGCCAACGACGCTACCCTGTTCAACGCGTGGGAAGCAGCCCACATTAATCAAGATAACCCGGCACCTTCTTATCCCCACTTCCTGATCAAAGACGGTTTATTATACCGAAAAGGAAACCCAGACGACCCAGCACAACTCCTGGTTTCCAATGTCCTTCCGGGAACAAATACTCTCCTTTTCTCATTCCCACCTTACCGCAGGACATACGGGTATGGAAAAAGCAACCCAAAACGTGTTACGTCACTTCTTTTGGCCAGAAGTGTATAAAGATATAAAGATCCATTGTCAAGAATGTGAAGTGTGCCAGAAGAAGAACCTACAACGACCGCCCGCAGTCCCCCTTCAACCTTTGCCAGTGGTTGGAGAACCGTTTGAGAGGGTGGGAATGGACCTGATCGGCCCGCTACCCAAGACCCAGAGAGGAAACCAGTACGCTCTGGTGGTCGTGGATTATGCTACCAGATTCCCGGAGGCATTTCCCCTCAGAGCACCCACCACCAAGAACATTGCGGACAGGCTCTTGGAACTCTTTTCGAGGGTGGGATTCCCAAAAGAAATACTGACGGACCAAGGAACGCCTTTTGTCTCGCGTCTAATGAAGGAGGTGTGCCGTTCCCTGGATCTTCACCATCTACGTACCTTCGTTTACCACCCCCAGACCGACGGACTCGTCGAGAGGTATAACCGGACCCTGAAGACCACCCTAAAGAAGATGCTGTTGGTGGAAGGGAGGAGTGGGACCGTCTTCTTCCACTGGCACTATATGTGGTACGAGCCCAAGTCCAGAGCAGCCTGGGTTGCTCGTCGTTCAAGTTGTTGTATGGACGGCAGCCCAGGTCTCTATTAGAAATGACCAAAGACGCATGGGAAAAGGAGGGAGAAGATGAGAAAAAAAGCTTGCTGGAATATACGCAACAATTAAGATCCAAGATCGGAAAACTGAGGGATCTCGCCTACTCCAACCTCGAAAAGAGTAGAGAAAAACAAAGGGCCTCTTACGACAAAGGAAAGAGGTGGAGAAGACTGGCAATTGGAGACTGGGTACTCGTCCTACTACTTTCTTCGACAAAGAAATTTCAGTCGGAATGGTTGGGCCCGTATAGAGTGGTAGGGGTTATAGGAAACACAACGTACCAAGTCCAAGTCATGTCAAACCGGAAACAGAGTTATCACATAAATCTGTTAAAGAAATGGCTGGGACCCCTTCCTAAAGCAGCCCACCTGACATTTCCAACGTCCTCAACAGGTGACACAACCATTAACCAACTCGTAGTGAATGAAGACCTCACTGAGGAGGAAAAGACTGACTTGTTCCAAACGTTGACCCCGTTCTCAGCCCTTTTTTCTGATATCCCTGGGAAAACTACACTGGCCGAACATCGAATAGAGACACAAGAGGGGAAGACCATAAAACAGAGACCCTACAGAATCCCAGCCGCAAAGAGAGCCGCAGTCAAGAAAGAAGTGCAAGAGAGGCTACGGTTAGGAGTTATACGTCCATCAAAAAGTGACTGGTCATCACCGATAGTGATGGTACCCAAGCCGGATGGGTCAACGCGAGTTTGTATGGACTTCCGAGCCTTGAATTCTATCTCTACGTTCGATGCCTACCCGATACCAAGGGTTGACGCACTCATCGAAAAATTGGGAGACTCCAAATACATCACTACATTCGACCTGACAAAAGGCTATTGGCAGGTGCCCTTGCGGGAGGAGGACAGAAGGAAGACTGCGTTCGCAACATCTGAAGGCCTCTATGAATTCAACGTCCTCCCCTTCGGCCTCCACGGAGCACCTGCCACGTTCCAACGGCTTATGAACATGGTGCTCCAGGATTATTCCTCCTTTTGTTCGGCTTACCTGGACGACATTGTGGTCTTCAGCGCATCATGGAAGGAACACTTGAAACACCTACAGATCATCCTCCGGGCCCTAGAACGGGCAGGACTCCATATAAATTCACGAAAATCCCGAGTGGCTTATCAAAAAGTAAAGTATCTGGGGTACGTTCTAGGTCATGGGATGATAGCCCCCCAGGCAGAAAAGGTACGGGCCATAGCGGAAACTCCCTTTCCTACCACCAAAAGGGATCTGCGGGCCTTCTTAGGACTGTTGGGACACTACAGACGCTTTATTCCCCAGTTTTCAGAGGTGGCCTCCCCATTGACGGACATCCTTCGTAAAGATAGCACGCCTAAACTGTTACTACACCCCACCAGAGAAATGCAAGAGGCCTTTCCGAGTCTAAAAAACACCATTACGACTGGGCCTACTGTCCTCTCCGGACTTTGACAAACCCTTTATATTACACACAGATGCATCCAACTGTGGGTTGGGGGCAGTGTTGTCCCAGATAGCAGATGACGGGGTTGAGCATCCCATCTTATACATTAGTCGGAACTGTTCCCAAGAGAGACTAGATACCCCACCATAGAAAAGGAGTGTTTGGCAGTGAAGTGGGCCGTAGACAAGTTAAGGTACTACTTGGAGGGCCGACCATTCACTCTGTACACTGATCATGCTCCCCTGCAGTGGATGTGCTGAAACAAGTCCCAAAATCCTAGAGTTCTCCGATGGTTTTTATCATTACAACCCTTTTCCTTTGAGATCCGTCATCGAAAGGGGAAAGACAACGGGAGTGCTGATTTTTTGTCCCAAGTGTTCCCTCTCCCCGATCGGGAGAATCCAAGGGGGGGGTGTAACACGGTGGGGGCAACGACGATCGACTATGAGAACGGTATAGACTGGTGGACTGCAACGCCACTCTCTCCCCCTCTTGTTTCCCCTCGGCAGGACGAGTGGACTACACCAACCATCCCCCTGTTGAGCGATACAGAGGACCCAAGGGACGGCTCCTTTAACTGGGGATTCCCTGATGACGAGACTCCACCCCCGGATGACGTCACCGTGGTCAGCCCAATAAGGAGCGGAGATTCCCGGAACTGGGTGTGCGTCAACACCGGAGGAGAAGAAGGAGACCAGAGAGAGAAAGTCATGAGCTACGGAAAAGGAGAACCGGAAGAGCTGAGATGGAGTTGTGTGGCGGAACCATCAGGAGCCCAGGGTGTGCCAGGAGGCCAACGACACCACGCTTCGCCGAGCCACGCTCCAGGAGGGGCGTGGCTATCACAGGTACGGGAACGATTCACAGGGTGGATGGGGAGGAGGGATAGTTCTACCTCCTAACAAGCCAGGATCTCTCTATCGTTCCCGCTTGCACCCTACCCTGAACACCTTCACTTTCCTTTAGTAGCGTGTCACGATTTTGCGGTGTCCCTTCACTTCCTGTACCCTATACTACGTTATTGGCGGAAGCCCTGATACCCGTTCTCCTTTTGTTTTCCCCCTCGCCATCATCACGGAAAGTACAACCCGCCGACGACCTGGGCCTCGGGAGAAGGAGCGGATTAGCCTGGGAAGAACACGGAGCCCTGGCCGCAAGACGGATCCCGCCCCATATTCCCCCGAAAGACTGACGTCCAGGCAAAAACGTGTATTAGGAAAAATAAAGTCCTCTTTAAGCAGACCTAGCCTCCGACCCTTTCCTGCGACCCCGCAACAGACTCCTACACATTGTAGTCCTTTGTCTTATGTAACATTTCCTATACAGTGATTTACACACGTATGATTGATTGTCTCTGTGTAATGTGTGTGATATAAAGTGCTCTGGCACCCTACACTGGTATCAGTGGCGCTGTAAATCAAATTTAATGCATTGAGCGAGAATGTGGTTATGGAGACTTGAGGGGCACTGTTAAAGGGTGGTAGTGAGGGAATCCGTGGCAGAGGGAGTCATTGGAGGGCACCAACAAACATTGTCGCACAGGACTCCACCAGCGCTAAAGCTGGCCACTACCACTTCCTACAGGTCACCAAATCAAAAACGTTGATTTGAAAACCCCTTGAATCTGCAGCATTCGTTCAAGTCAATGTATGATTTAGTAGTGGTCTCCTCGGTTGTTCCAAGTCTTTTTTTATTTATGTACAATCTTTATTTGTTTGCAATGGTGTCTTGTATTTTTGTATTATATGTGTTGTGTTTTTGCACTTAACATAATTCTGGCGAGTAAACAGCCCACACACAAAAAGATTGTCCTACGAGTCTTAGCATGTGTGTGTGGGATACTGGTGAGAGGATTTAAGTTAAAACAAATTACTAAGCATTACTGTCATCCTAAGGTGGCATGATAATGGCACGGAAAGATAACAGAGCCTTTTGAAATTTGAGATTATATCCATGGTGTGAGGGGTGTTCTCTTTTTTAATTTTATATTTTGAATTATCCTGCCCCTCATTACCTAAACAGGATCTCTCCCCTTTATAAGACAGAGCTGGAATTTTTATCATGCACTCATCTGGAAACAGTCAGTTAACATGGAGTAAAAAATATACATCTTTGTGAGACCTGCACCTAGCTTTTCCATCCAATGTGACAAATGTAATGAATGAATTTGTACAGCGCACTGCTACCCTGAGGCATCCTGGCGCTGAACGCATACCGCTGTGGAACCCTTCCTGGCTTTTCCCTGTGAAATGTCCACTCCTGGGCACCCCCAAGGTGAAGCCAGGCATCCCAGCGCTGGTGGGGCCGTTGTGGAGATTAAGCAAGCTATTGCCCAGAGTTGCAGAGTGGGACCCATGATTAGAATAGGCACCGAGGCGAGAATTATCAGGTCCGAGGAAGTTGAGCCCAAGACCTGCCGAGGCGGGAATTGAAACCTGGTCCCGGGCCAGATCTCTGCATCAGGGTCTGCCGCTCTAACCATTGAGCCACACTGCTCCACTTAATCCATTTAATACAGTTTTAAAATATATGAACTTATTTCATTTGTATATTTATCTTTTTGTCCATGTTACTGATATCCACATTAGGTCTCTTCAGTGATGCCAAATAGGATCAATAGTCCTGCTATGTCACTTTCTGTGATGTCACTTCTTTTGATATTACATGCAAATTAGAGGGGCCTCACATCTTCCCTTTCGCCCGGGGCGCCAGAAGTTCTAGGACCGGCCCTGCCGGTTATCTCCCACTAGTAACTACGGACTCAATGGAGCCTTATCTTTTGTTTCCACTTCAACACTCCCAAATGTTTTAGCTGGTGAGGTTTAGGTTTCACATAGCCCACTTTTTAGTTTCTTATCCCAGCACTGTTGACTCTGATTCCGCCCTTGAACCGTGCCCTTGTGACTCGTGTCCAGCTCAGTCCATGCTGCACTTTTACCTTTTCTGTAAGTTGCATGATGCTCCCAGGAAAAATGTTTTAATCCCACAGCTAAGATTTATAAATAACAGGAGGTGCAGACCTGCCTTGTTTTATCTACAGCTTTTACAAACTGATTATAGTTGTTTGATGATTTATTAATGTATTTCTGCAGCTGTGAGAATGAGGAGTCTAGTGGGGAAATAGTACTTTATTGCGATGTGCGCTGGTGATTCTGTGCCCCTTGATTACACCAAATGTTTACATCTGTATAAGACATTCTGGGATGGAATGGATCGATGATGACTGTGGTGAACACAAGCTCTCTACTCATTGTTTCAGCTATTTTTTCACAATGCACTTTTGTAACCTGACTATGGAGCTGGGTTAGTTGGGGTCAAGGAAATGTTATACTTACTTGAATTGAGGTAGCATTTTATATTCAATTTACTGAAGCTAGTGTTTCTCTCACGATTGAGATATTATATGGATATGTCATTTTAATAGGATCAAATATTGTGATGTATTGTAATGATGATTTTATATTGAGCATTATTTTGTGTAGGGTGACCAACCGTCCGTAAATTTCACGGACCGTCCGTTATTTTGCTGTCCTGTCCATTGTCCATCATCATTCCTTTTACGGACGCTTTTTGTCCATAATTTTGGGATTGCTGCCGGCTGTGCTGTTTCCCTGCGACAATCGCAGCCAGCTCGCACTTATCTTTTGAACTGCAGAGGCTGTGGCAGCCCCTCCCCGACCGCGCACAGGCTGTGGACTGACTGTGGCTGATTATCACATAAAGAATGACAATGGGCCATGGGCGTATTGAAGCACCTGCTAAGTTGGGGTGTCACTGGGTCATATAAAATTGTTTCATAGACCTTCCTAACGTTGATCTGTGGCTCGCAGGTCATTCCCTGGCATAAGGTGCAGGGACTGGAATTCAGTGATATGCACCTGGTAATACTGCCACACCCAGCATAATATGTTAAATGCTAGGATTGTACATGTGGTTTTATGTTAAGATATGTTTATGCAGTTTTTCATAATCAAAGTTCCTTTTCCCAGGCTCCCTTCCTTTTTGCTGTTGGATGTTTTTCTCTGTACACTGTTGCCAATATGTAACTTTCACATATATGTAACAGAGATGAGAATCTTCTTTCTACCAGAACCAGTTGATTAGAACAGCCCGCAGTATAGATACAGTGCCAACGTTTACATGGCAGGGATCAGCAAAATAAAAAGGACACACTTTTTATTGAAACAAGATGTGTGTTTATACACCTTTGTGGTCTACTAAGCACCATTCTCGATGCTGAATATGGAATTGGTGTAGGGGTGTGGAAGGCCCTGTCTCTCTCACTTTAGCCCCAAATATGCCCCTTAGATGTGCAGGGTTGTGCATGCATTTTGGGACCAGGGCCAGAAGCTACCAGTTTTGATCTGCAGAGATATTATTTGGACGTTGGTAGAGGTGGGTGAGCCACTGAAAGCTCTAGCCATGCTCTAGCCTGAAGCCTGGCTATGGCTCAGCTCGAGGTCCTGTTGGAACATCGAGCCCATAACAAGTCGAGCTTTCATGTAGCTTCTTTCTACCTGCCTGCCTCTCTCCCTCCCTCAACCCAGGATATAGCATTACTGTCTGAGCTGCCGACTGTGGAACAAGGGAACCAGGTTGACATCTCGAGTGGGCTCAACATCCTGTGATTCTGGGCACATCACTTAATTTTCCGTTGCCTATAAACAATGCAGGTGACCTTGGGTAGGTAACTGATGCACATGTAACTGGTGATCATGTAAAGTGCTCAGCCTTCGGGTCGAGTTCGCGCTGTATTTAAAAATTGCAGAAAATTATCTAAAAGGTAAAAATAAAGCCTAACTATAAGAAAAGACAAATAGAAACCCATGTTCTGGCTGATTTCTACAAAGTCAAACCAGAAAACCAGGATAAATTACGGCTTCTTCACTTAAATTGCATGATCTTGATCAGATACTTAATTTTTCCAAAACTCTTTTTTTCTTCATTTTCGTGTATGAAAGTACGTACAAATATGTGAATTCAGACTACCAGTTGTACAAAACTGCCACTCTTAATAAGTACTTCTCAGTGCAGTGCGGTAGCGTGCCTTCTTAATATTAAAGCTTCACATCTTAAAGAAATACACTTTTTTGAATTTTGATGAGACTTTACCATATTTTAGGTGATGTTTGGTGTATGATTTACATAGCAAATATTTTCAGTGCTCTGCTCTTGCACGGTCTCTAAGATCTGAGCTAGACTCTTAGCTTGGCTCTGGCTCTCCCTGTTAATTTGTGGACTTGCCCACCTCTAGACATTGGCCAGGACATGCTAGTTTCATGTGCAGCATGGTCATGGCCCAAGTGCGAATCATATCGTGCAGAAGACACGTGAGATTAGCATGTGCTGGACGCCAATACATCAAAGCATTGAAGAGAGGATAGTGTTACTGAAGGCTAATGCCAGCACTTACATAAAGGAGAGAGCAATATTTTGAGGTAGTGATTAATCAAATCAGAGACTGACATTAATAAGTCCATAGCAGAAAATGTCCTTTTTACATTCTCGAAAGTCATTTTCTCATCTAACGAAAAGCCCTGCTATGCAATAATGATAGCTGATTGGGCACTATACTGTTGCAAATTGACAATAATCAGAAGTACATCACCTAGCAAAATTTTCTTAAAATGACTCTTCCCCAACCCCATCATCTATTCTCCGGTTATGTGTAAATCTATATGAAGGAAGTGTCCCTGTGCTGTGAGTTACTTTGCGCCTAGATACGCGAACATTCACAGAGTATGCATAAAAAAACTAACAAGTATTAGGCTCAGCGCCTCAAAGGGATTTAGCCTGATTCTGCACTAGAGACATCACATGACTCGGACTGTGCTTTAAGTGCGGAAGATGAGGGGTGAAGCTACCTTCTCAGCAGGTCTCTGATTACAAAACGTGTTTTACAAGCATCTGTGAGATCTGAGACACCCCTGCAGCTTCAACTTGAATCCCACCTCCTATGCGGATGACACCCAATTAGTAGTGGCAGCCGTTGACAAAGATTCCTCAGGTCCAGTAACACTGCATGACTGCATGAGAGCAATCAGTTTATGGAGGAGTAAGCATTTTTTAAAACTCAATTCGGGTAAAACCGAAGTAATCTTGTTTGGAAATCCCCTCCCTGCATGGTCTCCAGCTTGGTAGCTTGGTGGCTTGACAATCTTGGCCCTCCACCTCTACCTGTGATCAAAGCCAAAAACTTGGGCTTTATTATTGATGATAAGCTCAAATGTGGAGCACAAGTATCCAAGGTGGTTTTGTCTTCCTTTGATACCCTAAGGATGATTAGGAGAATTCTTCCCTACGTTCCTGCAAGACCAGGAAAAACGTGAATACAGCATTAGTCCTCTCAAAAGTGGACTATTGCAATTGACTGTATATGAACCTACAAGAAAATTTGATTAGAAAGCTCCAACTGGTCCAAAATGCAGCAGCCAGAATGATTTTGAACATCCCAAAATTTCACTTGATCGCCCTTGGAATCCTAGAGGTGCACTGGCTCCCGGTTCTTAAGCAGGTTAAATTCAAGGCCCTCTGTGTGGCTCACAAAGCCCCCTATCATGCAGGACCTGTGTGTAGGAGAGTAGGATCTGCTTCACATGGGTACCCCCACTTTTTGCTGATGCTTCACTGTTTTTCGACTTTAGTCTGGCTGGGGCCCTGCTAATCAGAACCCCAGCCTAGCTGCTTCCTCTCTAAAATGGTTTCCATGTGCCTTAGGCACATCTCTTATTGGAATCTGGAGTGCCCTTATAAGTCCCTAGTATATAGTATACTATGTACCCAGGGCATAGGTACCTCAGAGGCCTGCCAGGGGCTGAAGCATGTATTATGCCACCCCTGGAAGGCCAGCCAAAATGACACCACAGGCCTGCTACTGCAGCCTGAGTAAGGTGGAGCATGCACCCCTTACAGTGGTATAGGCTACCTATATCACTACCATTGCACACACATATAAACCTATAAGTCACTCCTATGGCAGGCCTTGACAATCCTGAAGGCAGAGTGCTTGGTTTTTATGTGAGAGGGTGCCCCTGCATGAGCAGAGCCCCTCTGCAGCATTCGGAGTACCTCCTCTGATGCTGTTTGCAGTGCAGCCTGACCATATACTCAAGTGCATTATATCCTCGCGGTAGAATGCTAACTTTGGACTGGCTGCACCAAAACATGTCGAGTTTGGTGTCAAACATCTTGGAATACTACCCCCGCCGCCAGTTCTGGCGGCGGGGGTAGCATTCCACCCTTCTAGAGGGAGAGACATGTACCCACCGGCATACCCGGTAACTTCTTTCCCTAGCCCTGGCATCACAAAATGGATGCCGCTGCCACAGACACGAGTCTGGCCTCCTGCTGCTGACCAAAACTCCGACAGGGGAGGCCTGGACAATAGGTTTCCTGTCCCAGGGAGGTGTAACCACCTCCCCAGACAGGATAGTGTGTATTGGGGCTGGGCGGGAGCACTCTCTGGTGCTTTGAAGTCCTGCACTGGGGGCACATTTGGTGTCCCTGTTCATACCCCAGTTCAAACCGGCTCAGGGGCTTCCAGCCCCTGCTCTGGCGCGAAACTGGACAAAGGGAAAGGGGTGTAGCCACCCCTCTGTCCTGACCCTCCCATAGGTGGGTCCCCAGAGTATGTCCAACCCCTAACTTGGTATAAGTATGGGACCCCAGTCCTTAGGACTTTAGATTTACCTGGACGAAACTCTGACACAGAATCCTGGACCTTCGACGCTCTACTTTAAGATTAGAGGACTGAAGAATCTCCCTTGGGGTCAAGGAGTGACTCCCCTGCTTGGCAGGCACCAAAGAAGCAATTGTCTGGTCTGCATCGCTGAAGCTCCCGCCGGACGCCGAAGTCTTTGCATCACCAGAGGTGGATTTCCAGACTTCCCCGAGGCTGCCCTGAGTCCCCAGCAAAGCTGAGGCCCGTAGCTGTCGTGAACAACGTGGAACTGTGACCCCTGGACACCGAGTACTTTTGCAAGTGCATCCTCTTCTGGGTCTCCCACGAAGTTGTGCTTTGGGCTCCGAGTAGCCCCAGCCTTCAACACCGACTGCACCGAAGATCACTGGCCTCCATTCCACGAGTGTCCTGTGAGCCAGCTCCAAGTGTGTCCACTCGAGGCTCCTTCGCGGTCGCTAGTCTGTTGGCTAGTGGGCCCTCCCGAAGGCAACTCTTCTTTTTCTTGGGCTTCCCTGGTTGCTCCAGGCGTGCCCTGACTTACCCTCGCTGGGTGAGTCCCTCAGACCTTGCTGGTCTGCACCACCGTCCTTCTTCTATTTCCACGAGACTTGCCGTTGCCAAGGCTTGTTGGGTCCAATCCGGTCGCCGACACCCCTGCAATCGACAGACGTCATGGGACAGCTCGAATCCAGCTCCTGGTCATCGTCGACGCCTCCTGGACCTCGTGGCTGAAGAGTCAAGACGACCATCAACCTACCTGAAGCACTCGACATCGGTGGGCATCTGCTCATCGCCTTCCTGGTCACTGGCTAGTGACCCAGACTCTGTCCCCTCTGCTTTCAGGTTCTTCAGATCTCCGATCCACCTTTGGATCCACCCGAACACTTTCGACTTGGCCGCCAGCAGCACTTTGCAGCAGATCGCCATTGAAAACGACGACGAAACCCGACCCCGAAAGACACCTATGCACCCGGCTCCCCTGGGTGAGGTAACTCGAGTACTCCGGTGCTCCCGTGGGTATTGACACTAGAACAGCCTAGTTCTAAAAGGGTTTGCTCCAAGTCCTCCTCTAAGTGTCCCTTTTCTTTAAAACTCCAACCGCGACATTCCCCATAGAAGTCAACGGCGGCTCGCAGCTGTGTTCTCACACTGCACGCGTCCCCCGTGGGTCCCCTGTGTCACTACCTTGGGTGGTTCCTTGAGGGCCAAGCACTTCTACAGGCTCTAGGCCCTGTGTCTAGCTCAGTCGTGCTTCTTATACCACTTTATTGGTATATGGTTTGGTACGCCCCTAGGGCCCAAACGTGTATTTGTGCTATTACTGTTGATAACTAACTTATAACTTATGTATTTCGAACTCTAGCCTCATAAAGAGACTAGAGGGGTGTGTTTAGCAATAAATACATATATTTTGAATATATACCTGGTGTGGTCCTCTTTCATTTGGTCACTCAAGAGATTATAGACTGGTAAAACAGGCTGCTTTACATTCCTTCAAGACTTAGCCTGAAGGCTGCTCTCCATAGCTACCACTAGGATAGCTTTCAATAAAGGTTGTCTTTAACCTATCTCCAATAAGGGGTTGTTTGGACTGGTGCAAGGTGCCCACTATAATTAGTGGACAGCATATACCAGGCCAACTTCTCACATCGGTGTGCAGCGTGTGGGATTCCAGCTTGCTATTGTTTTACCAGATAATCTCAATTGAATTGATCAACTGAAAACCACTAAGGGTACCTTAGGTACATATAAAAACAAGCTTAGTATACAGTAAGTTCTACTGAACTTAGAGTTGTATGTTAAGGGATAGCACACCCTTTCTACAACTCAAGAGAGTTTAGTAGGCCACACTAGAGTAGGTAGTGCATACACCACACCTCACTAGTAATGTCTTCAAAGCCAGGACCCAGTGAGTCCTTGCCAGAAGCCAGTGGGCTTCTTCCCTCCAAGTATGATAAACTCCCATTCTTGGAATTGAGAGCATTATGCACTACTAGGAAGCTGAAGACAGGCAAAAGTGCCAGCACCCAACACCTCAGGGAGTGCTTCTGTCAGATGATCTCAGCAGACCCCTAGGGTCTAATGGGGTAGGCAGAGAGGGTGGGGCAGAAGATGAGGAAGGGGTCAGGGGTGAAGAAACCCAGCCCCCCCCCCCTCTGAAACTGGCCAGGAAGGTGACAATGACCTTGCCCTGGAAAACACAGCTATTCCTGTGGATGAAGGGGAGGATCAGGATGACCTCACCTTTGTCCCCCAGGAAGAGTTGAGAGTGTGCCAAGAAGGGCTAGATCTCCTTCTCAGGAGTCTAACCACTCTGACACCTCAATAGGGACCTCTGTCTCTTCTCATAGGAGAGAATCCTCTCATGAGAGGAGAAAGAGACTGATTCAGTATGAGCAAGCCCAGCTTGAGCTCAGAAAACAGCAGTTGGCTATAGACAGGGAGTCCCTAGATCTCTACAAAGAGAGAAAAAGATGGGACTAGAGTCCCATGGTGGCAGCAATTTCCCCAGAGATAGGGAAAGGTCTTATGACCATAGGAACCTGAGCAAGATTGTCCCTCCCTACCAGAGTGGGGATGACATCCACAAATGGATAACTGCACTGGAGAGGGCCTGTAAAGTACAGAGGGTCCCTCAGGAGCAGTGGGCAGCAATCTTGTGGCTCTCCTTTGCAGACAAAGGTAGAGATAAGCTCCTCACTGTTAGAGAGGAGGATGCTGATAATTACACAGTCTTAAAGAGTGCTCTGATTGATGGGTTTGGCCTAACCACTGAACAATACAGGTTAAAGTTCAGAGATACCCAAAAGCACAGACTCAAGACTGGGTGGACTTTGTTGATTGTACTGCCAAGGCTCTGGAAGGTTGGTTATTGGGCAGTAAGGTATGTGACTTCACAGGATTGTACAATCTTATCATGAGGGAGCAGATTCTTAATAACTGTCAAAATCAGCTGTTGCATCAGCACCTGGTGGACTCTGATCTGACCTCTCCCCAAGAATTGGGAAAGAAGGCAGACAAATGGGTCAGAACCAGGGTGAGGCAGAAGGTACAGAACCAAGGTGGTGACCCTAAGAAGCAAGATTCTAAAAACTCTGATAAGGGTGGGGAGAAGGGTAAAGACCAGAAGTCTTCACAAGGCCCCCAAAAATCTTCTTCAGGTGGGGATTCACAGTCTAACAAAGGAAAAGGCCAAAAGAAACCATGGTGCAAGGTCTGTAAGCAAAAGACCCACTGGACCAGTGATTGCACCAAGTCCAAAGACTCTACTCCAGCCCCCACCAATGCCCCTAAGGCACCTGTTCCCCCTAGTGCAGTTACAGTTGGTGGTGGGAATACACAGGCCAAGGGTTTAGTAGGGTTGACCCTGGGTAAAGAGATGAGCTCTGACCTAGTCAGAGAACTCACTCAGGCTGTCCTAGTCTGTGATGGAGGCATGGATGTGACCTCCTCTGTGAGTCCCAGTAATCTGGGCAAGTACAGACAACAGCCAATGATAAATGGAAAAGAGGCTTTGGCATTTAGGGACACAGGGGCAAGTGTCACCATGGTGACACAAGACCTTGTGGATCCTGGGCAGATTATACTTGGTGAAATGTACCAAGTGACCAATGCTAGCAATGTCAGAACAGACCATACTCTGGCAGTTGTTAACTTCTCCTGGGGAGGGGTAACTGGCCTTAAGAAGGTTGTGGTAAGTGCAGACCTACCAGTTGAATGCTTGCTTGGCAATGATCTGGAAACTTCAGCTTGGGCAGAAGTGGAGCTCAGGACCCATGCAGAAATGCTGGGCATCCCTGCAGATGTGTTTGCTGTGACCAGGTCACAGAGCAAAATGTCTAGCACTGAACAGGCCTTGGATCCTGGAAAAAAGGACCAAGTGCCCTCCAAGAGGAGGAGTAGTAGGGTAAAGGCAGTGCCTTCCTCCTTGGCTCAGAAGGAAGATCAGTCTCTTGAGGGGGATGATCTCAGTCCTGAGGAAGGAACTGTCCCAGAGGAGCTTGAACCTGACCAGGTTGAGTTCTTGGGGACAGGGGGCCCTTCCAGGGCAGATCTGAGCCAGGAGCAGCAGAGCTGCCCCTCTCTTGAACCCCTCAGACAGCAAGCTGCTGCTGCTGAGGCTGCTGGGAAAGCTAGTGGTCCCCATACAGTGTATTGGGATGATGGACTCTTGTACTCAGAGTGTAGAGACCCCAAGCCTGGTGCCACCAGGAGGTTGGTTATACCTCTGAAGTTCAGGGGCTTCCTATTGACCCTAGCCCATGACATTCCCTTAGCAGGTCACCTGGGCCAGAACAAGACTTGGGACAGAATTGTCCCTCACTTTCACTGGCCCCACATGTCTGAAGACACCAAGGAGTTTTGTCGCTCCTGTGTAACCTGCCAGGCCAGTGGCAAGGCAGGTGGCACTACAAAGGCCCCCCTGATACCACTACCTGTGGTGGGGGTTCCCTTTGAAAGGGTGGGGATTGACATTGTTGGTCCCATGGATCCCCAAACAGCATCTGGGCACAGGTTTATCCTGGTGATAGTGGATCATGCCACCAGGTACCCAGAGGCTATTCCCCTTAGGACCACTACAGCACCTGTGGTGGCAAGGGCCCTCCTGGGAATTTTCTCAAGAGTGGGCTTCCCTAAGGAGGTCACACAGGGGTGCAAACTTTATGTCTGGATACTTGAAAGCAATGTGGAAGGAGTGTGGAGTGACTTACAAGTTCACCACACCTTATCACCCACAATGCAATGGTTTAGTTGAGAGATTCAACAAAACCTTGAAGGGCATGATTAAAGGGCTCCCAGAAAATCTTAGGCGAAGATGGGACATACTCTTGCCCTGCCTTTTATTTGCATACAGGGAGGTGCCTCAAAAGGGGGTTGGCTACAGCCCTTTTGAACTTTTGTTTGGTCACCCTGTCAGGGGTCCATTGTGCTTGGTAAAGGAAGGATGGGAGTTACCTCTCAAGCCCCCAAAGCAAGACATAGTGGACTATGTACTTGGTCTCCGCTCCAGGATGGCTGAGTACATGAAAAAGGCAACTAAAAACCTTGAGGCTAGCCAGGAACTGCAAAAAGCCTGGCATGACCAAAGGCTGTGCTGACTGTTTACCAGCCAGGACAGAAGGTGTGGGTGCTGGAGCCAGTGGCCCCAGCAGCTCTCCAAGACAAATGGAGTGGACCCCATACCATTGTTGAACAGAAGGGTGAGGTTACCTATTTAGTAGACCTAGGAACACCCAGGAGTCCCCACAGGGTTCTCCATGTCAACAGGTTAAAACCATATGAGGACAGGGCAGACATGGGCTTGCTCATGGCTACTGATGAGGGGCAGGAGGAAGAGAGTGACCCACTCCCTGACCTGCTCTCACAGAACCCTGATGATGGGTCAGTGGATGGTGTAGCCTTGGCAGGCAGCCTCACTGCCCAGCAGCAAACTGATTGCAGACAGGTGCTCAATCAGTTCAGGCACATATTCTCTCTGACACCCAGTCAGACCACCTGGTGCACTCATGAAGTGGACACTGGGGACAGTCTGCCTATTAAAAATAAGATTTATAGGCAACCTGACCATGTCAGGAACTGTATCAGGACAGAAGTCCAGAAGATGTTGGATTTGGGAGTTATTGAACCCTCAGATAGCCCTTGGGCTAGTCCAGTGGTCCTTGTGCCAAAACCTCACACCAGTGGTGGGAAAAGAGAGATGAGGTTTTGTGTGGACTACAGGGGTCTCAATGCAGTCACTAGGACTGATGCCCATCCAATACCCAGGGCAGATGAGCTAATAGACACTTTGGCCTCAGCCAAGTATCTTAGCATATTTGACCTAACAGCTGGCTACTGGCAGATCAGGCTAGCTGATGATGCAAAGCCAAAAACAGCATTTTCAACCCCTAGTGGGCATTATCAATTTGTGGTAATGCCCTTTGGTTTGAAGAATGCACCTGCCACTTTTCAGAGGTTGGTGAATACAGTCCTTACAGGTCTGGAAGCCTATAGTGCAGCATATCTAGATGATATTGCTGTCTTTAGCTCCACCTGGGAGGATCACCTGGTCCACCTCAGAAATGTTTTGCAGGCCCTGCAGAAAGCAGGCCTCCCTATCAAGGCTACAAAGTGCCAGATAGGGCAGAGTCAGGTTGTGTACCTGGGCCACCTTGTGGGTGGAGGCCAGGTTCAACCATTGCAGAGCAAAATCCAGGCCATCATGGACTGGACTGCTCCAACTACCCAGACTCAGGTGAGAGCCTTTTTAGGCCTGACTGGGTACTATAGGAGATTTGTCAAGGGGTATGGATCAATAGTGACACCCCTGAATGACTTAACTTCCAAGAAAATGCCCAAAAAGGTTCAGTGGACAGTTAGCTGTCAGAAGGCATTTGATGACCTGAAGCAGGCCATGTGCACTGCTCCCATTCTACAGAGTCATGATTACTCCAAGAAGTTCATTGTCCAAACAGATGCATCTGAATTGGGGGTAGGGGCTGTACTGTCACAATTGAATGATGAAGGTCAGGATCAGCCAGTAGCTTTTATTAGCAGAAGGCTGACCCCTAGAGAGAAACGTTGGTCAGCCATAGAGAGGGAGGTCTTTGCTGTGGTTTGGGCTCTGAAGAAGTTGAGGCCATACTTGTTTGGTACTCACTTCCTTGTTCAAACAGACCACAAGCCCCTCCTATGGCTAAAACAAATGAAGGGTGAGAACCCCAAACTGGGGATGGACTTTACAGTGGAACATAGACCTGGGAGTAACCATGCCAATGCAGATGGACTCTCTAGGTACTTCCACTTAGAACATGAAGACTCAACTGGTCAAGGTTAGTTTAATGTCCCTACGTTTGGGGGGGGTTGTGTAGGAGAGTAGGATCTGCTTCACATGGGTACCCCCACTTTTTGCTGATGCTTCACTGTTTTTCAACTTTAGTCTGGCTGGGGCCCTGCTAATCAGAACCCCAGCCTAGCTGCTTCCTCTCTAAAATGGTTTCCATGTGCCTTAGGCACATCTCTGATTGGAATCTGGAGTGCCCTTATAAGTCCTTAGTATATGGTATACTATGTACCCAGGGCATAGGTACCTCAGAGGCCTGCCAGGGGCTGAAGCATGTATTATGCCACCCCTGGAAGGCCAGCCAAAATGACACCACAGGCCTGCTACTGCAGCCTGAGTAAGGTGGTGCATGCACCCCTTACAGTGGTATAGGCTACCTATATCACTACCATTGTACATACATATAAACCTATAAGTCACTCCTATGGCAGGCCTTGACAATCCTGAAGGCAGAGTGCTTGGTTTTAATGTTAGAGGGTGCCCCTGCATGAGCAGAGCCCCTCTGCAGCATTCGGAGTACCTCCTCTGATGCTGTTTGCAGTGCAGCCTGACCATATACTCTTAAGTGCATTATATCCTCGCGGTAGAATGCTAACTTTGGACTGGCTGCACCAAAACATGTCGAGTTTGGTGTCAAACATCTTGGAATACTACCCCCCCCCGCCAGTTCTGGCAGCGGGGGTAGCATTCCACCCTTCTAGAGGGAGAGACATGTACCCACCGGCATACCCGGTAACTTCTTTCCAGAGCCCTGGCATCACAAAATGGATGCTGCTGCCACAGACACGAGTCTGGCCTCCTGCTGCTGACCGAAACTCCGGCAGGGGAGGCCTGGACAATAGGTTTCCTGTCCCAGACAGGATAGTGTGTATTGGGGCTGGGCGGGAGCACTCTCTGGTGCTTTGAAGTCCTGCACTGGGGGCACATTTGGTGTCCCTGTGCATACCCCAGTTCAAACCGGCTCAGGGGCTTCCAGCCCCTGCTCTGGCGCGAAGCTGGACAAAGGGAAAGGGGTGTAGCCACCCCTCTGCCCTGACCCTCCCATAGGTGGGTCCCCAGAGTATGTCCAACCCCCTAACTTGGTATAAGTATGGGACCCCAGTCCTTAGGACTTCAGATTTACCTGGACGAAACTCTGACACAGAATCCTGGACCTTCGACGCTCTACTTTAAGATTAGAGGACTGAAGAATCTCCCTTGGGGTCAAGGAGTGACTCCCCTGCTTGGCAGGCACCAAAGAAGCAATTGTCCGGTCTGCATCGCTGAAGCTCCTGCCGGACGCCGAAGTCTTTGCATCACCAGAGGTGGATTTCCAGACTTCCCCGAGGCTGCCCTGAGTCCCCAGCAAAGCTGAGGCCCGTAGCTGTCGTGGGTAACGTGGAACCGTGACCCCTGGGCACCGAGTACTTTTGCAAGTGCATCCTCTTCTGGGTCTCCCACGAAGTTGTGCTTTGGGCTCCGAGTAGCCCCAGCCTCCAACACCGACTGCACCGAAGATCACTGGCCTCCACTCCACGAGTGTCCTGTGAGCCAGCTCCAAGTGCGTCCACTCGAGGCTCCTTCGCGGTCGCTAGTCCATTGGCTAGTGGGCCCTCCCGAAGGCAACTCTTCTTTTTCTTGGGCTTCCCTGGTTGCTCCAGGTGTGCCCTGACTTACCCTTGCTGGGTGAGTCCCTCAGACCTTGCTGGTCTGCACCACCGTCCTTCTTCTATTTCCATGAGACTTGCCGTTGCCAAGGCTTGTTGGGTCCAATCCGGTCGCCGACACGCCTGCAATCGACAGACGTCGTGGGACAGCTCGAATCCAGCTCCTGGTTGTCGTCGACGCCTCCTGGACCTCGTGGCTGAAGAGTCAAGACAATCGTCAACCTACCTGAAGCACTCGACATCGGTGGGCATCTGCTCATCGCCTTCCTGGTCACTGGCTAGTGACCCAGACTCTGTCCCCTCTGCTTTCAGGTTCTTCAGATCTCCGATCCACCTTTGGATCAACCCGAACACTTTCGACTTGGCCGCCAGCAGCACTTTGCAGCAGATCGCCATTGAAAACGACGACGAAACCCGACCCCGAAAGACACCTATGCACCCGGCTCCCCTGGGTGAGGTAACTCGAGTACTCCGGTGCTCCCGTGGGTATTGACACTAGAACAGCCTAGTTCTAAAAGGGTTTGCTCCAAGTTCTCCTCTAAGTGTCCCTTTTCTTTAAAACTCCAACCGCGACATTCCCCATAGAAGTCAACGGCGGCTCGCGGCTGTGTTCTCACACTGCACGCGTCCCCCGTGGGTCCCCTGTGTCACTACCTTGGGTGGTTCCTTGAGGGCCAAGCACTTCTACAGGCTCTAGGCCCTGTGTCTAGCTCAGTCGTGGTCCTTATACCACTTTATTGGTATATGGTTTGGTACGCCCCTAGGGCCCAAACGTGTATTTGTGCTATTACTGTTGATAACTAACTTATAACTTATGTATTTCGAACTCTAGCCTCATAAAGAGACTAGAGGGGTGTGTTTAGCAATAAATACATATATTTTGAATATATACCTGGTGTGGTCCTCTTTCATTTGGTCACTCAAGAGATTATAGACTGGTAAAACAGGCTGCTTTACATTCCTTCAAGACTTAGCCTGAAGGCTGCTCTCCATAGCTACCACTAGGATAGCTTTCAATAAAGGTTGTCTTTAACCTATCTCCAATAAGGGGTTGTTTGGACTGGTGCAAGGTGCCCACTATAATTAGTGGACAGCATATACCAGGCCAACTTCTCACACTGAATTCTTACGGGACCACTTTAGGTGGTACATCCCCAATAGACCCCTGCGTTTGGCTATGGCTAGAACAATCACCACCGCCAGATTCAAGAAAATGAACTGGGGAGGAAGAAATGTTGTCATCAGTACGGCCAGGCTCTGGAACAGTTTCCCTCCATATCTTAGAGCCATTTCACCCATGCTCACATTTAGGAAGGAGCTTAAAACGTGGCTCTTTAGCAACTAATTGGTCCTAACTCAGCATGCTCGGTTTCAGCAAGCGCCAAGACACCCAAGGGTATATGCGCGCTATATAAATTTTTCCAACATAACATAACATATGAGATGCTAGTAACAAAGTCCATCCTAGAAGATCTTCCCGACCACTTCTCTCAACAAGCATGCCTGCTCAGGACCATGAACTGTAAACAAAATATCAGACTGGACAACCCAGTGCAGTAACCATTTAAATAGATTATGATCATTTGAAATACCACAAAAAGACCTGCACAGTTGCTCAAAGCTGCACGCACAATGAAAATACGTGAAGTGCACGATTGTCTCAATCTAATATAAACTTTTTTTGACTTGTGCTTATGTTCGTTGTCTATTTACTTACTTATATAGCATTGTGCAACATCCTCTGATGTGTCTGTAAAACGTACCTTTTTGTCCCGAATTTTTGTCCTGAGTTTTGACCTTCTGTCCTGGATTTTTGTCCTGAATTTTGACCATTTGTCCTGAATTTTTACACTCACTATCCTGAATTTCCACTCATGCCAGTTGGTCACCCTAGTTTTGTGGTAGGTTTTTAACTAAATAAACATTATTCTGACTATGGATGCCATGTCAGAAAGCGAAATGGAGGCGATGTACCCACATTAACAGCTGTGATGAGATACACTGGCAGTCTGCTTTGACGCTGAATACCTTGCTGAAATCAGTGAAGTATGGCTGTTGTCATTTAGAAAAGTGTGCCTTCATGGAGTAAGACCAATGTTTTGGGACATAAACGGTTCCTTTGAAATATGTCTGGAACTGCATCTGGAACAAACACCTATGGATTTCATAGACGAAGAACGTCTTGTGCGACCGTTGAGGTCACATGAGTGGTTTGGCCATGCAATCACGATGCCCATCCTACAAAATTCTCATTATTGTGGACCACCATCACTTTCGGAGCCATTTCTAGACTATTGTCTTGAACAAGACTTATCATTTCTGGCAGCACCGTCGCCATCACTGGTGTGTCCTCTATCCATGGAGGGAGGAGAAGAGCCATGCACCGGTTCTTCCAACTAACAACTTGTTGCGTGCTGAATCGCTGATCGAATATGGCACAAAGACTCCGCAGGCACGTCATGCAGACGTTCACAGGCAATCTGAACATTGTTGCATAGCTTGTGAATCCCCAGCACACAACAACCCTCATGTAACAACTTCAGATGATGAGGAACTTTAACAAGGCTAGTGCTACGGGTTTGCAATGACTGAAGATAAAGAAACTGTTTCTTGGTGTCCTGACATCTATACTATTTTTTTTCTTCCTTCAGCTTTTATTTTTGTCATATTTTTAGTTATGTTTAAACCGCTTTATTTTTTCCAATTGGCTCATTAAATACCATGCCTAGTTGGCTTAAATTGACAAAATGTATTTTTTATTAAGACCAAATGTGACAAATTTTATTGCAAGGCTTTTAACTATGATGAAATGTATCCATTCTGCAAACACTATGCATAGTTTTATTATGCTTTATGACAAGATTTTTAATGAATTTAATGATCTTATGTTTTATAATCATTTTTATACAAAATGTAACTTTTGTCAAATTGCTTGATAAAATATTTTTTAACACCTGTTACATGTATGGGCATCACCACTGTCGCACAAGGCGGAGATGATATAGATTCCTGAGCCAGACTCCATTTTTAAATGCACTTAGCATTAGCTTGACTGAGTTATTTTGCATTGTCAGCCTTAAACAAGCTGTCTGCACACTTTACCACACATAAGCACATTCATTTTGCACAACAACATCGTCTTATTTGATTTTCAGTAAAATAGGAGACATGAGTCCGACCAAGATGCCCTGAATATGTATATCTCAGGAGCGCCTGGAACATACGTTAAGATAGACAGATGGTATGTTCACAAGAGGTAACGCATATGATGAACACAGGTTCCAGCTGGGTTTTCCACCGCGTTTCTACTTTGTTTTTCACTCATAAGCAGCTAGATTAAGCAGTGGTCAGTTTGTTATATAAACACTGAGATTTGACCATTAAAGTTAGAAAGGCCTTCACATTTGAGCTGTTCAAAAGAAGTCAGATTCCAGACTACTGACTAATGGTTGTTGTCCCTTTTTTGACCGAAATTGGACACCCACACAGAAGCAGAGTTCACATAACAGATAGCTTGTTTCAAGATACTAAGCATTCTTCAGCAAGGAAAGTCATTTATTGTATCTACATTTTCTAGGGACATCATTTTTGCATATAACAGATGCATACATACCCGGAATTTGAATCTATGTATATATACGTGATTGTCATTCATTTTGTTACTTGGGTAGCCAATCACACTAAGGGCCATGGATCTAATATCCACAACTGAATTCAGAAGACCATAAAAACAGGTACAAACTTGACCTGTACTACATAGGTCACATAAAGGCAAGCGTGATGGACCCCAATCAAGACTTTTCCCTGATTGGATTCCATTATGACTATGACAATGATATATAACAAATATATAAAGGTCAGCCTTGAAAAAGCCCTATGCACAACATGCCACAGAGGGTGAAACATGTTAGCATACTTCTAAAACCCCAGACATCTCTTCACTCTGCAAGAAGATTCAGTTCTGTGAACAAAGCTACATAGAATTGTAATTGCATTTATATAGTGCTTACTATCAATGATGAGGCATTGAAGCGCTTTATGCTGGGCAGCACACTGCTCCAGAATCCAAGGTTAGTGATTAATTCAGTGTTATTGGTTATTGATATTTATTGGGATTAGTCTTGTGTGTTCAGAAGCCCATTCCATGCATTTATTCCAGTTTCCTTGTGGTAGATTACATTAGCAGGAATTTGTTGGGGTTATTAGTGGTGTAGTGAAATATAAGTTCATGCAGATGGTCAGGGGGGTTAGTAGATGAGCTTGAGGTTTTAAAGGATTGTTATGTTGCAGAGGTATGATCTTGAAAGTAGGAGAGGTTGTGATCTTTGACACAGGCTGTGGGCAGTTTTTAGGAAGTAATCATAGAGATCAAGGCAAACATGTATGTGACTAAGAGCAGGTTGTGCTCAGGGGGTGCAGGCATGTAGAGGATGGAAAGTAAGGAGAGGGCCATTTGAAAGAAAAAGGAGAGGCAACTGCCAAAAGTTAAGTCAGTTTTCATGCCAGAATTTGAAATATAGATGCTTTTTGAGATGGCAAGCATTTTGAGGATGCAAGGCTGTAGAAAGAAACAGCATAATTTGTAACTGACAACAGTGATATATTAGGCACATTTGATTGTACAATAGAATCAGAAGCCAGTCTGTCCACTACTAGGCTACATATAGACGACAGCTCTTGTAAGGCCAGGAAAACATAAAGTAATGGCTGGACATATATACTAGGAAATATCATCGGCTTAGGGCAGTGCTTGAGGATGCAGTAACCTCACAAAAATAGCGGTGTGAGACAATTTATGGGTAAAGGAGATTCTGCAAATGCTAGAGGGGATGTCTGATGATGTTTATCCTCAACTGTGGCTCACAGTATTAATTATAAGTAGGGTTCCCAGTTTTATGGTAGTTTTTCTCTACATTTCCATCTGTATTTATCCGTATTTATTTTCTGCTCATTTATTCATATTTATTTTGTGCTTCGTTTAAAAAAATGAAGCTGTAGTGGGTACAATTTCATATTTATTTAACCGATAAATGTTAATCTTTCAAAACTCAATGGCACAAAGACACAGGATCCATCTTGTTGAAAGGAGTGGCTCACTACCTATTCTCTTCCACAATCTGCCTCGGGCTTGTAGAGTTTTGGAAGCGCTCAGAAAATTCCATAGAGCTTAGAGGCCTGAACTTATGTTTATTGACTGGATTTGGGCTCAGCAGAGGGCTGCAGCCTGTACTGGTTGGGTCTAAATAAACAATGTTCCACTGACCACCTAACAATAGTGTATTGGACCTTCACTCACTAGACCTCACTATTTATCATTAATATAAACATTCCTGGGAGGACTCCCTCAGGTCTCACCTCATGGTGTGAGACTTACAGTTTTGGAAGGCAGCCTCTCTCCTGGCCAGCCTCATTGGCCCAAAAGTCTTCCATAGATTATCTCGCCTGGAAAAAAAAAAATTCTCATTAAACCACCTTATGCCTGCTGGTGGTGGCCTCAGGATTGTTATGCCAGCCCTCATGCCTGGGGTATACAAGTCCATTCCCCAACCATGGCCTTCTGGATACATATATCAAACAGTATTCACTGCCCCTTATACAACATAACAAAGGAGAAGCACTCTGTATAACATAGTCTAAGAGAAAGAATGTTTATATCACCATAACAAAGTATAATAAAAAAATCCCCCCACCCAAAAAAATTATAATTCAAAAAAAGCTTTAATAATTTAAGAGTCCCAATGATTCAGGTAAATCCAATTTGTATATAGAAACCAATAAGCTGATTCGGTTCATATGGTCAAAAAAAGTCCAATCCAGAATACACAGAAATCCAATTCCTTGAACAAGGTACCACAGACAAATATATCGATAACTTAAAAGTTCATTTTTTGTTTTTGTCTTGAAAAGCACATAATGGACATCGACACAGCCAACGCGTTTCGTCCCATACATATTGGGACTTCTTCAAGGGCAAGGAAAATTACTGTAATATATTCCCATTTGTGGTCTCTATGACTTCTTTCACCATAAAGTCTCAAAAAGAATCCCTATAATTGCAAGCGGTAATCTCGTGTTCGACGTGCGCGTATTCACCGTCCCAGCCGTCTTCTGATCCCAGTTATCTCTTCACTGTCTTCACAGCCAAAGTTCTAGTGTGACATCATCAGGAGAGCGCTGGTCATCTGGTGCCACCAGAGCAGAGGAATCACTTCTAAGCCTGGCCACCTGTCCCTTCCCCTAGAATACCAAGAGCCTGAATTTCAGAGGACCCACCCTGGGGACAAGCTTCCTGTAACTCATGCTCATTCTGGGCTCAGGGACACCTTAGTATCTGAATCCAGACCCTGACAGGATCCCCCTCAAATGGAACCCAATCCCAAGAAGAGTGCTAATGGGGTGGTACCTGGAATATCCCACTGTCAGTCAAGCACCGATTCCAATGAACCATCAATGGAGACTGCTTCACGCCTACCTCCACCGACCAACAAGAAACCATCTCCTGCTCAGATTGTGACCCTGGCCCACAGGCTTGGGCATCACGGAGGGTTTACAGGTAGAAGAAGAAGACTGTGTAATTATATTCAGGAAGCCTGATGCCTCAGTTGGTTTGCAACCAGTAAAACATGCGGCGATTCCGTTCTGCAGAGCACAGCCCAGAAGCCACTGCTGTCCCTTACATGCATTGCAGAGGGTGCTTTCTCTCACACTACAAAGGAAGAGGTAGTGGGTGTAAACCACGGGGAGGTACAGGCTATGTCTTCATCCAGTAAGCCTTGCACCTGGGTCTGCATTAAAAATGCCTACAACAGTCCAAAAAATGAAAAGGAATCTTTTCATGATCGAGATAAAAAATTAAATGGGAGAAAAGTTTAACGATTGAGTGACATTTTCAGATATAAGACAACAGAAGCACTCCTGTAAGATACACTAAACCGCCTGAGGTAAGACACGTACACCTCTGAACTCCAATCTGTGTATTTCTTTCACAAGAATAGTGACGAAAGCTCCAACAGCACTAGTTGTAAAGTGCTTGTGCTCGCCCTTCCGAACATGGTAAAATTGGTATAAAATTGATTGAAACCTTTCATTTACATAAAAGTCCCTAGAATATAGGGCTAAATTAAAAGCTACTATTTGGCTGCAGCACTCATTGTGCCCCCACTAAAGTAGCACTGTAAAACATGTCCCTGGCCTGCCACTGCAGCCCGTAGCGCAGTTTTAAGCTGCCATTTCAAACTTTGCAAAATACAACTTTTTCCAGGCCTACATATTCTTTTTTAATACTAATAAGTCATGCCTGAGGTAGGCCCTAAATGCAAAAAGTACAATTGATGGATAGAATGCAGAACAATATCATACATTCCCCCCAGTACAGAGATCTGGGCCTAAATCCATTGTTTTTTTGCTCCCCATGCCATTCCAGTTCAAACCCAGCCATATGCAAATCAGTCTTGACCCTGCTCCCTATGGGAACAGTCCAGCCCGAACTGCCAGGCCAGGTTTCACCCCTCATCAGCCTGGCTAACTTGACTCCAGTGGCATGGAGAGCACGGGACCCACGTCTGGGCGTACCCGTCCCACTTGGGGTGACAAATGCAGGTAGGCCCTAAAGGCTCATAGGGCAGGGTGCATGGAATTTAAAAAGCAGTACATGTATGCTTAAGTTTTACATGTCCTGGTAGTGAAAAACTCCTAAAGTCGTTTTTCACTGTAGCATGGCTATCCCTCCCAAAAACTGATACTGGGTTACCGTATTACACCTGATAAGAGATACTTTCAGTTGAGAAACAAATAGAGAAATGCTTCTTTCACCCATTTGAGTTGTAAATTATACTACTCTTTAATGGAAAACTCTGATTTTATATTATTATTTTGAAAATTACACTTTTAGAAAGTTGGCATTTTCCTGTTTAACTAAATGTGCCTTTCTGCCAGTGTTCAAGGTCACCCTGATTGCAAGAGCTCTCCTGTGGTGTGATGTGTATTCCTTCCAGAAATAGAGACAAAAGGGCCTTGGCTGTAGGGCAGGGTGCAGGGTGTTCCTCAACTGGGGGAGAGGGGGGGTTGTACTCAGCCCTTTCTGAGCTTCAAAATGGTAGCCCGAGGGCTGTGCTCACCTGTTTCTAACTTCTAAGGGCTGTCTGCTCTGCCACTGGCAATTGCAGCTCACACTTAGGTCTGCCTGCCTTTGTCCTCCTAGACAGAGTGGAGCCAAACCCAGTAAATGGGGAAGGTTAGACAAAGGTAACATCCCCACCAACAGGCTGGCACTTGGTTTAGGAATGGCATCTTCAGAACCTCACATCAGAACACTCCTGAGCCTGTGAAAGATTCAGAAGAAGGACTGCCCTGCTGTCTGAAGAAGGAAGCCTGCACCTGCTTGCCTTGAACCTGTAAGGTGTGGGTCCAGCCACTCACCTGAAAACCAGGATCGTCTGCAGGGGCGATGACTAGTCCTCAACCCGCCCTGAACACCTCTCAGCGCTACTGAGAATTACAGGAGCCCTGGCAGGTGTTCAAAGAGGGAAGGGGAAGTGGACGAGAAACAAAGAGAAAAGGAGAGACTGCTACATTCCGCCACCTGGGCCAGCCAGGATCCGAGTTCTGAGCATGCAGACGTAACACTTGCGTAACCTGGGAACAAAAGAATGGTTACCAACTAAACATACCAAAAAATCCCTACCCCACAGAATTATACTATGTTAATGCAAAACAGTTATCAAAGTCAAAAAGTATTAGCCAGTAAAACCATGGGTTAAAGAGTTGTTAATAAACGAACATGCTGTACAGTCTAAGCACAAATCACAAAGAGCACTTAGCTTCTCCTCATGCTGTCCTTCACTCGATGGAGCCGGCTCGAAAAAACAGGAAGGAAATCCCTCGATGAAGATGGTGACGCAATTCTGAAGGTGAGGCCCACAAAGGAATCTCTGCGCTGCTGCCGAGAAACAGGAAAAAAAGCCAAGCGACAGGCGCGTGATGGGCGTGGCTAATTATAGCCAATCCCTGGGCATTGTCTGTGCGTTGTAGCAACATGCTTGGCAACGTTGCTAATCATGTGCTCAGCCGGCTGAGGAGTCCGTTCCGAACGTGAAACATTGGAAACGGGACACATTGCCGGTGCACGTTTTGTTTTATGTGCATAGAAGAAAGTGTTAGTGCAGGGTGGCCATAATAATGGCAGAAACGGCATGATTATAATAAAATGGAAACAATGGGAACATGAGTCTTGATGCCAAGTTCCCAACAAGCATTGGCAAATCAGTGTCATGGTTACAACAAGCATTGGTAAAACTCAGTGCACAACAAGCATTTGATAACGTTCCAAGAACCAAAAGATGAGTATTCTAGTACACATTGAGAAAACACAGGTCTGTCCTTAACCTGATATTGCTATGTGATTTAATCGGTTACCATAAGGATGTTGACAAATGATACAAGGGACTTTATGTTCCGTATGCTGAGTTTTCCTGACAGTCCTCCCTTTCAAAAGTCCTGGCACTGGTCGTGGTTTTGAGGGATTTTGCTGGTGGAATTGACGTATCAATCGAGGGGCATGGATAGAAGTGGCAGGTTCCCAAGAGTTTTCCTCAGCACCATATCCTTTCCATGCTAACAAATAATGTAAAATCCCTCGTATACTTTTCGAATCGAGGACCTTGGCTACTTCAAACTCCCATTCTCCTTGTATTTTGATAGGTGGTGGTGATGGACCTATCCGAGTGGTGGGGGAATAAGGTCGTATAAGGGAAACATGAAAGACTGGGTGGACCTGATAATCCTCAGGGAGAGCTAATTCAACGGTCAACGGGTTAAGTATTTTAGTAATTGGGAAAGGACCTAGGTATCTTGGGTGTAATTTACGAGGCCCAGCAATGTGGAAATTTTTAGTTGAAAGCCATACTTGATCCCCAATGGAATATTGAGGGGCAGGTACTCTATGCTTATCAGCTTGTTTTTTAACTTGTTGTTGATAAACTGTTAGATGTTGTTTGGCTTGTGACTGGATATGTAGTAACTTTTTATGATGATCATGCAAGGCCGGTACCTGCCTTGTGTTTGATGTTTGTTTTATCGGGAGCATTCTAGGATGGTAGCCAAATAACCAATATAAAGGTGACACTCTGGTAGCCGAGTGAACAGTATTATTATACACAAATTCTGCTATAGGTAGTGCCTTCTCCCATTCTGTAGTCAAGGTGGTAATGAAGCATCTTAATGTCTGTTCTAGGGTTTGGTTCAGACACTCCGTCTGCCCATCCGTCTGAGGATGATAGGCAGAAGACAGACAGACATCCACGTTCATGGATGAGCAAAAACTTCGCCAAAACTTGGAAACAAATTGCGGACCCCGATCGGATACGATGGCTGTCGGTAATCCATGTATTTTAACCACATGTTGCACAAATAATTCGGTCAGTTCTTTTGCCGAAGGCGTGTGTTTTAAAGGGAAAAATGTGCCATTTTGGTTAAATAATCTACTAACACCCAGATCATGGAATAACCATTTGATTTGGGTAAGCCAGTGACAAAACCCATACTTAACGTGTGCCACAGTGCGGGTGGTATGGGCATGGGTTGTAACAATCCCGCAGGTGCAACATGAGAGGTTTTGGATTGTATGCAAGTTGGACAGGTTTTGACGTAGTTTGTAACATCAGACATGAGTATGGGCCACCAAAGCTCTCTTTGACACAATTCCAAAGTCTTTTTAGAACCATGATGTCCAGCTAAAGCGGCATCATGATTCCAGTACAATATGGTGTCACGTAATTCTTGTGTAGGGATGTATAAACAATTTTCATTGTACAATAAGTCCCCTTTTTTGATAGTTTGAGGAGGTGAGGGCTCTTTAATTTGTGCTTGTTGAACCCGAGTTAAGAAATCTTCGGGAGCGCAAAGAGCAATAATTTTATGCTCGGGAATGATGGAATTGGGTGGATCTTTGGTTTTGTCAGGGATGGGATAATTTAGTCGTGACAGAGTGTCAGCCTTTTGTTGTTCTTTTCCGGGTCTATACGTAATCACAAAGTCAAATTCATTGAAGAATAACAGCCAACGAAGTTGACGTGGTGATAAGGCTTTGACATTCTGATAAAACTGCAAATTGCGGTGATCTGAATAGATTGTAATCGTATGGCGAGCTCCTAACAAGTGATGTCGCCATTCCTGGAATGCGAGTTTGATGGTTAATAACTCGCGTTCGGGCCACTGTGTAGTTCTGTTCTGCAGGCAAGAGTTTTTTAGAAAAATAGGCTACGGGGTGTAAATGGCCTGAATCGGGATCTCTTTGGGATAAAATTCCCTCAACTGCAATTTGGGATGCGTCTGCCTCGACATAGAAGGGCTGAGACGGATCTGGATGATGTAAAATTGGCGCTTCTGTGAAAGCCTTTTTGAGTTTCTGGAATGCTTTCTCTGCTGCTAGGGACCTGTTAGACCTGGCATCATTCGGCATTTAGAGTATGGGGAAGGGTGACTCTTTGATCTGAGCAGGGCCATGCCTGGCAAGGTGAAGGATGGCTCCACCTCCCACTGGGCGTCTGATAGCAGACCCCCAGATTCTCAAAGGGCAGGATGTCGCCTCGTAAACCAAGTGCTCCCCGACCCCACCGAACTGGTTCTGGCTGAATGCAGTGATTTGTGACTGCAGAGAACAAAGACTTTTTAGGTATAAAACGCTGCGCTGAAACCTTGTTCAAGGGTGTTCCTTCTGGATGTCAAGACGAAACTCTGTCCGAGTGGACAGAGGAAAGGACTTTGAAACTTTCACCAAGCTTGCTGAAGAAACTACCCGAGGGCCTGAATTGAGAGCGCCTCCTGCTGAAGTCTCAGGGACATTAGACTTCACCCCGTCATCCGTCTGAATTCCTGTGCTAGGGATTCTACTTGCAGGTGAGGCCTCCGTCGAGTAATCCGGAACCTCTAGTTCTACTGTGAGGAACGCGGACTGGTAACCCTTGTGAACTCTGTGTGTGGGCCGCTGCAGCTAAGAGAGAGCTGCCGCCGCTGAGCGCCCGCCTTAATTTGAATCTTCAGAACCTTCGCTGAAACTGTGTGGGCCGCCGCAGCTAAGAGAGAGCTGCCGCCGCTGAGCGCCCGCCTTAATTTGAATCTTCAGAACCTTCACTGAAACTGTGTGGGCCGCCGCAGCTAAGAGAGAGCTGCCGCCGCTGAGTGCCCGCACTTGTGTCAACTGTGCATCATCGTGATTTGTCCTGTTGGCCGCCGCAGCTAAGAGAGAGCTGTTGCCGCTGAGTGCCCGCACTTGTGTCAACTGTGCATCATCGTGATTTGTCCTGTGGGCCGCCGCAGCTAAGAGAGAGCTGTTGCCGCTGAGTGCCCGCACTTGTGTCAGCTGTGCATCATCGTGATTTGTCCTGTGAGCCGCCGCAGCTAAGAGAGAGCTGCTGCCGCTGAGTGCTCGCACCTTTGCTAACTTTGCATCATCGTGATTTGTCCTGTGAGCCGCCGCAGCTAAGAGAGAGCTGCTGCCGCTGAGTGCTCGCACCTTTGCCAACTTTGCACCATCGTGATTTGTCCTGTGAGCCGCCTCAGCTAAGAGAAAGCTGCTGCCGCGGAGTGCTCGCACCTTTGCCAACTTTGCACCATTGTGATTTGTCCTGTGGGCCGCCGCAGCTAAGAGAGGGCTGCTGCCGCTGAGTGCTCGCACCTTTGCCAACTTTGCATCATTGGGATTTGTCCTGTGGGCCGCCGAAGCTAAGAGAGAGCTGCTGCCGCTGAGTGCCCGCATCTTTGCCAACTTTGCATCATCGTGAATCGTCCCGTGGGCCGCCGCAGTTAGGAGAGAGCTGCTGCCGCTGTGAGCCCACCACGGAGCTGCACGACGAAAGTCATCGCCACCACCAGCCCAGGCGGCCGCAGCCGCGTGCTGCTGCCGCTGGGAGCCTGCCTGTCCCCGAGTGCCCGAATCATTGTGAGTGCACGTTGCGGACCACTGCAGTTGAGAACTGTGGTCGCTGGGAGTCTGCCCGTCACCGTCTCCGCTTCTTCGCGAAGCTACGTGCTGTGTCCCCGTCCAACGGCAGGTATCTGGTGCGCAATGGGTCGCGTAGACCCAGGCCTTGAACTCAGTCAGTGCCACGTTCTGGTGAATACGATTGCCTTTTTAAGTCCCTACTGATTTACGTGCATTGTGATTAGTTAAAACGCTTTTGAGAGTCTCGTACTAAACCTTAGATAAAGATACAATTTTTCTATACCTAGTTGAGTTGTGTCCTTTTGTGGTGTCGTTACTGCCTTATTGTGGTCATAAATGCTTCACACACTGCCTCTGAGATAGGTCTAACTGCTCGTGCTACGTTACCACAGGGTTGAGCAGGGGTTATCAAAGGGGGTAGCCCACTTGCCCTGACTTAGGAAGAAGGGTCCCTATTTGGACAGTGGCGCCAGCCATTGCCAACTAGAGACCCCCATTTCTAACATTGGTGGTCAGCGGTGAGGATCAGGACTTGCATTTATGATCCACGTACAATAACTGGTAGACACCACTAGTGAGTACAGACCAAAGCGCAGACACGCGCAAATTGTTTTTCCCTCTTCGAATTTTTTTTGGGTTGGTTGTTTTAGTATTGAATTGTTGATCGCAGCCATGAGTACTGCTAATATGGGAAGGCCAACATCCAATGCTTCGGAGGATCTCGCCTTTGAGGAGGAAAGATTAGATACCTATACTGCCAAACAGCTGAAATCATTTTGTAAGCAATTCGCAGTCCCCGTGATAGGTCTCTCTAGGAAGGAGGAGTACCACAAGGCGCTGAAGGCCTGGTGGGAAGCGAGAGAGTCCGCTGGGGATGAGGAAGAGAATGCTGGAGGGCAGCAGGATGATGCAGTAGAGGGGGGGAGATAGAACACCCTCCAATCCAGGTACTAGTGTATCCCAAAGGAGCCTGACCCCAGAAGAGCTGGAGGACAGGGAGAGAGATAGGAGGCATAGTTTGGAGATGGCTAAATTGGAAGGTCAGAAGGACCTTGAGAGTAAGAAGTTAGACATTGAGAAGAATCGATTGTCAATTGAACTTGAGAAAATGAGAATGGAGCATGAGAGAATGTTGAGGGAGATAGAGATCAGGGCGAGGAGTGTCCCGGTCTCCCCCTCTGGTGGCAGCATACCTTTAGTAACTCCTGAGAGTAGAGTTTATATTCCTAAGGATGTCATTAAGGATTTTCACAAGAGTGAGGATATTGGGCAATGGTTTGCCGCATATGAGATAGCAATGGTGTCCCACCGGGTCCTTGAGCAGGATTGGGGAGCGGGATTGTGGGGATGCTTTGTGAGTGATGGTAGGGATACCCTGTTGGACCTGCCTGAGGAGAGCAGGATGGTGTATGCCCATATGAAAGGAGCTTTGATGACCCGTTATGGTCTGACCCCAGAAATGTACAGGCAGAGGTTTAGGACCTGTAAGAAGTTAGAGGGTACCATGTGGGTTGAATATGTGTCTTTTTTCTGCAGAGCAACGGATCGCTGGGTAAAGGGTAGCAAAGTGGAAACTTTCGAGCAATTGTATGATTTGTTTGCATGGGAGCATTTTTCTAGTAACTGTTTTCCAGAGCTACGCCAGCACCTGATTGATAGCAAGCTGACTAACCCTAGGAAGCTTGCTGAGGAGGCGGACCGCTGGGTGAACACCCGGGTCCGCAAAGGTTTTGTGGGAGACTTCGCCAGAGGTGGGCAGGGTCACCAGCAGAGAAGTGGGGGGGGACAAGGGTAAGCCAAGGGAGTTCCAGAGAGGGCCCCAAAGTAATTCCCAAGGGAACCAAGCAGTGGTGTCCCAGCCTCCCCCTAAGAAGAAGCCAGTGTCCCCAACAGGTAGGCCTGTTCAGAGGGGGCCACTCACTTGTTTCAAGTGTGGTCAGGTGGGCCACCGGTATTATGATCCCCAGTGTCCCCAGAGGGACCCCAATGCATCCCCTCGTGCACCACCCCGTGCACCATCCCGCCAGATTGCCAGTGTAGCCCTGGGGGGGAGGAGGTAGAGGTCCAAGGTGGGTGGGATCCCGTAGAGTTAACCCTTGTCTCGCTAGGAGACTTTGAGAAGATCCCTAACCCCACACTGCCGAATAACACTCAGAAGTACCGGCAGTGGGTGACCATCAATGGCCATAGGGTGGAGGCTCTCAGGGACACCGGAGCTAGTGTGACTGCTGTCAGCTCCCGGTTGGTGTCCAAAGAGCAGGTTGTCCCCCATGCATTCCGCCCGTAGTGTCAGCAGACAACTCAGAGAGCCAGTGTGAAGTGGCTCAGGTTCCCTTCGAGTGGTGGGGGTCTCAGGAACTCTTCAAGTGGCTGTGAGGCCCGCCATGCCTGTAGACTGTCTGTTGGGCAATGATCTAGAGAACTACCCGTGGGCTACGGTGGAGAGAAAGTCTCATTTGGAAATGTTGGGTCTGCCTCAGTGGGCGTGTGTGACCACTCGGTCCATGACAGCTCAGAAGGATGTTCAGGAGGGTCTGGAGCCTGAAAGTATGGCCCAGGCCCCTGCCTCAAAGAGAAAGGGTAGGGGGCACGGGAAACCGGCCCCCGCGGTTCCCACGGTCCCGGAGGGAGCAGACCTTGAGGGGGATGCCCTGCAACCTACAGGGGAACAAGTGGCCGAACTGGGGGACCTACCAGAGCAGACCCATTGGCAGCAGGAAGGGGGGCCCTCCAGGGAGGAATTTTGCGAGCAACAGAGAACCTGCCCTTCTCTTGAGGGGGTGCGGCGGCAGGCCGCCGCCCAGGCAGCAGGTGACCAGACAGGGTCACATTGGATCTATTGGGAAAACGACCTCCTTTACAGCGAGCCTAAGGTTGCTGAGCCTGGGTCAGCCCGAGTGCTGGTGGTACCCCAGCGCTTCAGGACCTTCCTACTGGGGTTGGCTCATGATGTGCCACTGGCCGGACATCTGGGGCAGACCAAGACCTTTGAGAGGCTGGTCACCCACTTCTATTGGCCCCAGATGCGCCGGAGCTCAGATGCTCACTGCAGGATGTGCGAGACTTGCCAGGCAAGTGGGAAGAGTGGGGGGAAGATTAAGGCCCCACTACAGCCCTTTCCCGTTGTGAGCACCCCATTCGAGAGAGTGGGCTTTGATATTGTGGGGCCTCTGGATCCCAAGACAGCCATGGGCAACAGGTTCATCCTGGTCTTGGTGGACCATGCCACCCGGTACCCTGAGGCCATCCCGCTCAGGACAGTGACGGCCCCCGTGGTGGGACGAGCACTGATGGGGATTTTCTCCCGTGTGGGATTCCCCAGAGAGGTGGTGTCCGATAGGGGAACTAACTTCATCTCCAAGTACATGAAGTCTCTGTGGGAGGAGTGTGGGGTAACATATAAGTTCACCACTCCTTACCACCCCCAGGGTAATGGGCTGGTTGAGAGATTCAACCGGACCCTCAAGGGCATGATTATGGGCCTAGGTGAGCCCATGAGGCGTAAGTGGGATGTCCTCTTGCCATGACTGTTGTTTGCTCACCGTGAGGTGCCACAGAAGTCCTTAGGGTTCAGTCCCTTTGAGCTGCTCTATGGTCACCCGGTAAGAGGGCCTCTGAGTCTGGTCAAAGAAGGCTGGGAGCAATCTCCCAGGAAACCTCCCCAGGATGTGTTTAGTTACATGCTGGCCTTCAGGAACCAGACTCGGCGTTTCAGGAAACTTGCTGAGGCAAACCTGGAAGCCAGTCAGGAAGAGATGAAACGCTGGCACGATCAGAATGCCACTCTGATCGAGTTTCAGCCTGGACAAAAGGTTGGGTCATGGCCCCGGTGGAGCCCTGTGCGCTCCAGGATAGGTGGACCGGCCCCTGTGAGGTGGTGGAGCGCAAGAGTCCTGTTACCTACGTGGTGGACTTGCAGTCTCCCAGGAACCCCTTGCGGGTCCTGCATGTTAACCGCCTGAAGCCCCACTTTGAGAGGTCTGAAGTGGGCATGCTTCTGGCCACAGATGCTGGGATGGAGGAGGAGAGCGAGCCCCTTCCTGACCTCCTGTGTGCAGGGGAGCGAGATGGGTCAGTGGATGGTGTGGTCCTCTCCACCACACTGACCCCTGAGCAGCAGGGTGATTGTCGCCAACTGTTGGGGCAATTCAGTGATCTGTTCTCCCTGGTACCTAGTGTCACTGATTGGTGTGTCCATGACGTGGACACCGGGGACAGTCCTCCCATTAAGCACAAGGCTTACCGAGTGACTGACCGGGTAAGGGCCTACATTAAGGATGAGGTTACCAAAATGTTTGCCCTTGGGGTGATTGAATCCTCTAGCAGCCCTTGGTCCAGCCCAGTGGTCCTGGTACCAAAAGCTGCAGCGCCTGGTACCACCCCAGAACTTCGGTTCTGCGTGGACTATCGGGGCCTCAATTCAGTCACGAAGACTGACGCGCACCCCATCCCCAGAGCTGATGAGCTCATAGATCGGTTAGGGGCTGCAAAATACCTCAGCACATTTGATTTGACGTCTGGGTATTGGCAGATCGCCTTGACCGAGGGAGCAAAGGAGAGGTAAGCCTTCTCCACACCCGATGGTCACTACCAGTTCCGGGTGATGCCCTTTGGAATGAAGAATGCCCCAGCCACCTTTCAGAGGCTGGTCAACAGGGTGTTGGTTGGGCTGGAAGACTTCAGTGCCGCCTACCTGGATGACATTGCGGTGTTTAGCTCCTCTTGGGAGGACCACCTGCGCCACCTCTGGGAGGTATTGATGGCACTGCGGAAGGCAGGCCCCACAATCAAAGCCAGTAAGTGCCAGATTGGGCAGGGTTCTGTAGTGTATTTGGGGCAGCAGGTGGGGAGCGGCCAGGTGGCGCCCCTTCAGCCCAAAATTGAAACTATCCTGGCGTGGGAACCCCCAAGACTCAGACGCAGGTGAGAGCCTTCTTAGGACTCACGGGGTACTACAGGAGGTTTGTCAAGGGATATGGCAACATTGTTGCACCCTTGAATGAGCTGACTTCTAAGAAGCAGCAAAAGAAGGTAAACTGGACTGACACCTGTCAGAACGCGTTTGACGCCCTGAAGATTACCATGTGCACCGCACCCGTGCTTCAGGCGCCCGACTTTTCAAAGAAATTTGTTGTCCGAACAGACGCCTCAGAGCATGGTATAGGGGCTGTTCTGTCACAGATCAATGAGGGACTAGACCAACCGGTAGCCTTCCTGAGCAGGAGGTTACTTCCCCGGGAACAGAGGTGGAGTGCAATTGCGCGTGAGGCATTTGCTGTGGTCTGGGCGCTGAAGAAGCTGAGACCATATCTGTTTGGGACTCACTTCCAGGTTCAGACAGACCACAGGCCCCTTAGATGGTTGATGCATATGAGGGGTGAGAATCCCAAGTTGTTGAGGTGGTCCATTTCCCTACAGGGTATGGATTTCACGGTGGAACACCGCCCTGGTACAGAACACGCCAATGCTGACGGTCTGTCCAGGTTTTTCCGCCTTAGTGATGAGAACTCCCAAGGGAATGCTTAGTTCTCCCCACATTTCAGCTGGAGGGGACGCGTGTTAGACCTGGCATCATTGGCGCGGGTCTCCCTTCCTCTTTTTCCTTCTTACCTTTTATGTTGGCTGGATTTAGATGCTCTGGGCGCTGTGCCACTGCCAATCAGTGACACAGCGCGAATGCTCCCTGTGTAAAGATAACTGTATGAATTGGGATAACCATAATTGGCTCGTTTGGTTTACCTGTCAGCCCCTAGTATCAGTGCACTGTGTGTGCCCAGGGCTGGTAGACCAAATACTACTGGTGGGCCTGCAGCGCTGATTTGCGCTACCCACCGAAGCAGCTTTTAAAGTATGCCTGTGTAGCATGTTCTAATCGCGAGTTACCCTCCATTTCACTGTTTACTGTTGTGAGGGTATCCGTTCTCATAGGCCAGAATGGGCAGGCTGAGTATTACATGCCCTAATCCTACCTGCCCCCAGGAACCTGATAGGAACGTCGAATTTGATATGTTTAAGCTCAGAACATTGAGATACATCTTTTAGTAAGGATTATTAGCGTAGCCCGTGTTCGAAAATGCCTCTACTAGAAACAAGGTATTTTCTGGCCTAAGCTTTCCTGTAGGCTTTGCTAGCGTGTGTATTGGCCGTCTGGTTTTGGAGCAGCAGGGCTAGCTGGGTCAGACCTGGCTGGAGAGAGAGATCGGCATTTAGAGTATGGGGAGGGGTGACTCTTTGATCTGAGCAGGGCCGTGCCTGGCAAGGTGAATGATGGCTCCACCTCCCACTGGGCGTCTGATAGCAGATCCCCAGATTCTCAAAGGGCAGGATGTCGCCTCGTAAACCAAGTGCTCCCCGACCCCACCGAACTGGCTCTGGCTGGATGCAGTGATTTGTGACTGCAGAGAACAAAGACTTTTTAGGTATAAAACGCTGCGCTGAAACCTTGTTCAAGGGTGTTCCTTCTGGATCTCAAGACGAAACTCTGTCCGAGTGGACAGAGGAAAGGACTTTGAAACTTTCACCAAGCTTGCTGAAGAAACTACCCGAGGGCCTGAATTGAGAGCGCCTCCTGCTGAAGTCTCAGGGACATTAGACTTCACCCCGTCAGCCGTCTGAATTCCTGTGCTAGGGATTCTACTTGCAGGTGAGGCCTCCGTTGAGTAATCCAGAACCTCTAGTTCTACTGTGAGGAACGCGGACTGGTAACCCTTGTGAACTCTGTGTGTGGGCCGCCGCAGCTAAGAGAGAGCTGCAGCCGCTGAGCGCCCGCCTTAATTTGAATCTTCAGAACCTTCGCTGAAACTGTGTGGGCCACCGCAGCTAAGAGAGAGCTGCCGCCGCTGAGCGCCCGCCTTAATTTGAATCTTCAGAACCTTCGCTGAAACTGTGTGGGCCGCCGCAGCTAAGAGAGAGCTGCCGCCGCTGAGCGCCCGCCTTAATTTGAATCTTCAGAACCTTCACTGAAACTGTGTGGGCCGCCGCAGCTAAGAGAGCTGCCGCCGCTGAGCGCCCGCCTTAATTTGAATCTTCAGAACCTTCGCTGAAACTGTGTGGGCCGCCGCAGCTAAGAGAGAGCTGCCGCCGCTGAGTGCCCGCACTTGTGTCAGCTGTGCATCATCGTGATTTGTCCTGTGGGCCGCCGCAGCTAAGAGAGAGCTGTTGCTGCTGAGTGCCCGCACTTGTGTCAACTGTGCATCATCGTGATTTGTCCTGTGGGCCGCCGCAGCTAAGAGAGAGCTGTTGCCGCTGAGTGCCCGCACTGGTGTCAGCTGTGCATCATTGTGATTTGTCCTGTGAGCCGCCGCAGCTAAGAGAGAGCTGCTGCCGCTGAGTGCTCGCACCTTTGCTAACTTTGCATCATCGTGATTTGTCCTGTGAGCCGCTGCAGCTAGGAGAGAGCTGCTGCCGCTGAGTGCTCGCACCTTTGCCAACTTTGCACCATCGTGATTTGTCCTGTGAGCCGCCGCAGCTGTGAGAGAGCTGCTGCCGCTGAGTGCTCGCACCTTTGCCAACTTTGCACCATTGTGATTTGTCCTGTGGGCCGCCGCAGCTAAGAGAGAGCTGCTGCCGCTGAGTGCTCGCACCTTTGCCAACTTTGCATCATTGGGATTTGTCCTGTGGGCCGCCGCAGCTAAGAGAGAGCTGCTGCCACTGAGTGCCCGCATCTTTGCCAACTTTGCATCATCGTGAATCGTCCCGTGGGCCGCCGCAGCTAGGAGAGAGCTGCTGCCGCTGTGAGCCCACCACGGAGCTGCACGACGCGAGTCATCGCCACCACCAGCCCGGGCCGCTGCAGTCGCGTGCTGCTGCCGCTGGGAGCCCGCCTGTCCCCAAGTGCCCGGATCATTGTGAGTGCACGTTGCGGACCACTGCAGTCGAGAACTGTGGTCGCTGGGAGTCCGCCTGTCACCGTCTCTGCTTCTTCGAGAAGCTACGTGCTGTGTTCCCGTCCAACGGCAGGTATCTGGTGCGCAACGGGTCGCGTAGACCCAGGCCTTGAACTCAGTCAGTGCCACGTTCTGGTGAATACGTATTGCCTTTTTAAGTCCCTACTGATTTACGTGCATTGTGACTGGTTAAAACGCTTTTGAGAGTCTCGTACTAAACCTTAGATAAAGATACTATTTTTCTATACCTACTTGAGTTGTGTCCTTTTGTGGTGTCGTTACTGCCTTATTGTGCATGGTCATAAATGCTTCACACACTGCCTCTGAGATAGGCCTAACTGCTCGTGCTACGTTACCACAGGGTTGAGCAGGGGTTATCAAAGGGGGTAGCCCACTTGCCCTGACTTAGGAAGAAGGGTCCCTATTTGGACAGTGGCGCCAGCCATTGCCAACTAGAGACCCCCATTTCTAACAGGACCAATGAAATTTAACTCCCTTTTTTAGTAAGGACGTAATGGGCGAAATAGCAGAAGAAAACTGGGGAATAAAACGCTGATAGAAATTAGCGAAACCCAAAAATAGTTGGATCTCTTTTATGGATTCTGGGGTTTCCCAGTTCAAAATGGCCTGAACCTTAGAATGATCCATAGCGATTCCAGGAGGAGAAATCACGTAGCCCAAGAATTTGATGCAAGTGGCATGAAAGACGCACTTGTCTAACTTGGCAAACAGATGATGTTCCTGCATACGCTGTAAAACAACCCGGACATGCCCTATATGTTCTTCGGTTGAGCATGAGAAAATGAGAATATCGTCAATGTATACTAATACAAAGACGTCCAAAAAGTCCTGCAGCACTTCGTTGATAAAAAATGTAAATGCTGCAGGAGCATTACACAAACCGAAGGGCATTACTTTGTATTCGAAAAGACCGAACTTCGTCCTGAAGGCGGTTTTCCACTCATTCCCGTCTTTTACTCTAATCAGATGATACGCGCCCCGAAGATCCAATTTAGTAAAGATGGTTGAATTACGCACCTGATCTAATAAAACTGGTATCAGGGGAAGGGGATATCTAGTTTTGATCGTCACTTTATTTATTGCGCGGTAATCTATACAGGCGTGAAGCTCAGGTTCTTTTTTGGGGCGAAGAAGTGTGGAGAACTAACAGGAGAGGTAGAATGTCTTATTAAGCCCTTTAATAATAAGTCATCCAAATATTCACGCAAGTAGCAGGTCTCAGGTTCTGATAAAGCATATACACGACTGCATGGTAAAGTGGCTCCAGGGAGTAAATCAATACAGCAGTCGTAAGACCGATGAGGTGGTAGTTGGGTAGCCTGTTTTTCTGAAAAAACATCATGAAAGTCCTTGTACATATGTGGTAGGGTGATTAACTCCCGATTATCAACCTCTGATTCGGAAACCTCTATCACAGAGGCACAGTGTAATGGTGTCACGGGCTGTTGTTTGTCAGGATAGCATTTTTGCCTACAATGCATAGAGTCTAACGCGACTGTACATTTAACCCAGTCAATTTTCAGGTTATGTAGTTGGAGCCATGGAATACCCAGTATGGCTCCAAACACAGGAGTATCAATAAGATCAAATTGGATCTGTTTGGCGTGACTGTCCGCACAGATCAAAGTCAAAGGAACAGTCTGATAATAAATCAAGCCAGAAGACAATTCTGACCCATCAACTGCTCGTACGGGTTCAGGGATATCTTTCTTGATGGTAGGAATATGCAAGGTTTTGGCTAACCCTATATCTACAAAATTTCAAGCTGCTCCTGATTCTAGTAGAATAGGGATCACATTTCTGATCTGACTAGTAACTAACAAAGTTACGATTAGAGTTGGGTGACGTGGCGTAGGTGCCGTGGTGTTTGCCAAGTAATGACCTGAGGTCCGGTTGTAAATTCTGCTCGCTAAGGGGACCTCAGACCTTATCGGGCTAGAGAGTTTTCCAACTCATTAGTTTCGATAACTGGGGATAAGGACTCAGTTAAAGCTACTGCTTTTCTGGTGTTTTTTGATGAACAATCTCGGGCAAAATGTCTAGAGCGTCCACAGTATAAACATAAGTTTAAGCGACGTCTCCGGTCCTTCTCATCCTTGGACAAAGGTCCCCTAACACTGCCGATTTGCATTGGTTCAGCAGGATCAGAGGAGGAACCGGAAGATTCTTTTTTGCTCATGCTGATTAACTACAACTACCCGGGTTACCTCTCCACGGGTTTTCTCAACCTTTTGCTCACCAAGACGATGATCCAATCAGACCACCAAATCAATGAAGTCAGCACAATCAGAGGGAAGGTCAACAATTTGAGCAAGTACATCCTTCAGGTCATCTCGGAGACCCCGATAAAAAAGTAATGTTCTTTTTTCATCGGGCCACTCTGTCTCCGCGATCAACCTATTAAAAGAGGTGATGTAGGATAACAGGTCCTTATTTCCCTGATGCAAGTTCAAAAATTCATTGTCACTTGCTTGTATGAACTGGTGTCTAGCAAAGAGCCTTTGCATAGTCTCTTTAAACAAATGAAAATTATGCAATATTGGATCATCCCGTTCGACAAACGGGATTGACCATGTGGCTGCTACACCCCCAAGATAGGATAAGATGAATGCCACTTTTGCAGCATCATCAGGCAATGCTGCGGGCCGACAAAGGAAGTGTAATTGACACTGGTTCATAAAAATACTGTATTTAGCTTGATCTCCCAAAAAACGCTGTGGAGGGGCTAAAGGAACAGGTGTAGGGGTGGTAACTGTAACATTTACAGGTTGAACCCCGGATGCTTCTGTAGTTGCTGGGGAGAAAGTAAAACGTTGTGGTTGAATCACCGGTTTAGGTCTAACATTGGTATCATTCCAGGGATTATCTCGTGGTTTGTAATGTTGCAATTCACAATGTAAGGTATGGTTCTCTTGTTTCAAGGCTGTGATTTCTTGTTGTTGTCCTAACACTACTTTGGTCAATTCCTGTAAGGGAGTGACGTCTTCTGTGGGAGACTCCATCGCCCAGGCAGACGTTAAATTTTACGGCTTGGCTTTATGTAAGGTGTGAGTCCAGCCACTCACCTGAAAACCAGGATCGTCTGCAAGGGCGATGACTAGTCCTCAACCCGCCCTGAACACCTCTCAGCGCTACTGAGAATTACAGGAGCCCTGGCAGGTGTCCAAAGAGGGAAGGGGAAGGGGACGAGAAACAAAGACAAAAGGAGAGACTGCTACGTTCCGCCACCTGGGCCAGCCAGGATCCGAGTTCTGAACATGAAGACGTAACACTCGCGTAACCTGGGAACAAAAGAATGGTTACCAACTAAACATACTAAAGAACCCCTCCTCCACAGATATATATACATATATATATTAAGTATGCTTTCACCAATTACCTCTCTGCATGTAATAGTGATTCTTAGAAAGGATGATTTCCAGAAAGGTAGTTTTATGTGAGAGAGAAAAACTGGTTCTACAAAATATAACACAAGTAATACCTATTAGACCTTCATGCCCAAAACGTAATTTGCACTTAGTACACTCTTAATAATGTGCATTCTCACCTTCTTATCTTCTATGTCAAAATAATGCAAATCTGTCATCAAATGCCTGAACTAGTTAGCGGTTAGCCTTCAATCACCAAATGTCACCAGAATCCAGGAATCAGCGAATTATACTTTGTTAATGCAAAACAGTTATCAAATGCCTGAACTGGTTAGCGGTTAGCCATAACTCACCAAATGTCACCAGGATCCAGGGGGAAGAGAACAAAGTTAGTGTCAAAGTCAAGAAGTATTAGCCAGTAAAACCATGGGTTAAAGAGTTGTTAATAAACGAACATACTGTACAGTTTAAGCACAAATCACAAAGCGCACTTAGCTTCACCGCGTGCTGTCCTTCACTCGTTGGAGCCGGCTCGAAGAAACAGGAAGGAAATCCCTCAACGAAGATGGTGACGCAATTCTGAAGGCGAGGCCCACAAAGGAATCTCTGCGCTGCTGCCGAGAAACAGGAAAAAAAGCCAAGCGACGGGCGCGTTATGGGCGTTGTCTGTGCATTGTAGCAACGTGCTTGGCAACGTTGCTAATCACATGCTCAGCCAGCTGAGGAGTCCGTTCCCAACGTTGTCCTGGAAACGTGAAACATTGCCGGTGCACATTTTCTTTTACGTGCATAGAAGAAAGAGTTAGTGCAGGGTGCCATAATAATGGCAGAAACAGCATGATTATAATAAAATGGAAACAATGGGAACATGAGTCTTGATGCTAAGTTCCCAACAAGCATTGGCAAATCAGTGTCAAGGTTACAAAAAGCATTGGTAAAACTCAGTGCACAACAAGCATTTGATAACGTTCAAAGAACCAAAACATGAGTATTCTAGTACACATTGAGAAAACACAGGTCTGTCCTTAACCTGATATTGCTGTGTGATTAATATGGTTACCATAAGGATGTTGACAAATGATACAAGGGACTTTATGTTCCGTATGCTGAGTTTTCCTGACAGAACCCATGGCTCCCAGAAGTGACTCCAAGGGTCAGTTGGCATACCTTCTGTTTGAGCTACAGGGACACAACAAGCTTCCAGAGGCCATGCCTTCACCTGCTCAGCTTACCAGCGCCACCTGGACCTGTCTAATACCTGCTTGTGGCCTCTGCTGGAGTGAGTCCTGATTACCAAGAGGTGTCCATCAGGTCCTGGACCCTTAACTGGCATCAAATTGTACTCCTCCTGCTTCAAATCAACACAATCTGCACTGCAGGTGAAACTCCAGAAGTTCTGGGCTCCTAGCCACTGGACTATTTGCGGCCAATAATAACTGTCTGTGCCACCCGCCAACCCAAAACTCCAGCAATGACCTCCTCTTCGTGTCAGCTACAACAGTCTGCGAGACCCACCTACATGAAGCTCCAGAGATGACCTGCTCTTCGCGCCAACAACAACCACCCACAATGCCCACCCACGCAAAGCTCCAGCAACGATCTGCTCCTCATGCCAACAATGACCTCCTCACAGCCCCAGCCAACGTGAAGCTCCAGCTGCGGCTCCTCACTCAGACTAAGAGAAGGTATACTCTCCACCGGGACAAACCTCGTCCCTGTATTCAACCCACGCTCCATTGCCGTCGACCTGAACTTCTGACTGTGATCCGATCCAGCACAACCATATAACAGCGAGTGGCGCTTTTTGCTTCTTGGTGGTATTTTTACCTCAAACTTCTAAAATTTATAACGTTGGTTATTCATATTAGATTTTTGTAGTATTAGTGTAATTTTGTTTATTAACCTTCACTCTATTTTTCTAAATTGGTTTTGGATTTTAATTGTGTTGTGTTTTCACTTTATTACTGTTTGAGTGCTGCATAAATATATTACACATTACCTCTAGGATGTCTGCCTGCTTTTGTGCCTGGCTAACCGAAGGTTAAGCACAGGTTCATTTATTGACTTTTGTGGTTCACCCTGACAGGGATTGTGTTTATTACTTGAATGGGGCTCTCCCACGCCTAAACTAATAACCTAATTTCTTATTATTGTGTATTGACTTCTGTTACTCCTTGTATTAAGGACTTCTGAAGAAATCTATTCAGAGTATTCACCAGGTCCAGAATGTTGGTGCCTGGTCTTTAGTAGATCTGCCTCCCTACAGCCACATTACGGCCCGCCTTAAAAATCTTCCCTGCCTTTCTGTCCAGCAACGGTTACATTTAAAGCCCTCTGGTTCTGCACAGGACTTTCTACAAGAAAGGATCACTTTTCATTCAATCCAGACTGATTCGTTATTCTCTCATTCCATTATTGCGGTCTGCTGAAGCAAGGTTACTAGCTGTTCCTCGTATTCTCTAGCTTAGGTGGTAGAGCTTATTTGTCTCTAATGCCACACCTATGGAATGCCATGCCTGATACTCTATAGGCTGGGGAAATTAGAATAAAAAATGTAAAATTATGAAAATTTGGCTGGTCTGCTAAACTCTGCGTGTATTTTGATTAGTTGTGGGATGGCCAATTTGAGTAGCTGTTTTACGTTTAACCCCTTCTACACGGCTGGAATTCCCCCGCTGTGCGGGAGAATTCCACGCGTGCGCGGAACGGACGGCCCCCGGCCGTCCTCCGCACACGCCCACCGTGACGTCGGACGGCCGGGGGCCGTCCGATGCATGGAAGAGGTTAATAACTTTCTTCTATTCATTTATTCACTCATTGAAATAATTTAGGGAGTTTTCGTTTTATATTCCTTCATAAAATGATGCTTTTTAAAGCACCTTGGACAAGTAATATTGGTCAAAACTAAAACGTTTTAATGGCAAGATAAAAGAGCAAAATGGTGTTCTTAAGGCAAATGGAGTCAGTATCTTCCATCTGACATGAGCATGAGTTGAGGATATCTTTACAAGACACTTGAGGGATACCGTCATACACTTCTTCCAGGCAGGTTATGGAATATAATTGGCAGATGGTGAAATTTGCAGCATACTAGCCCATTAACAGTCAAGAAGGGTTTGAAACCAGATTCAGAGACACTTGAATTTGTAAGCCATATGTGTGTAAGGGGTCCACGGCGACCATCCTTGCCAGTGTTGGCACCAGGCGGCAGTCCCTTGTATCCATGCTGGTACAACATGCTGACCAAGCGGCCATTTTTCACTGCACATCCCTCAGTTCTCAACACTATAAATCTGTAACATAGCCTAAGAAAACACACTTTTGCAATTTCCACACAATGCAGGTTTTAAACCCGCTTTACCGCTTTTCATCTGATATCTAATCGCTAGCGCTAACACACCCTTGGGTAATTGCACGCTATATAAAACTAATTTACATTACATTACAGATTCAGTAATGCACGTATGTTTAATGTTCTAACGTGCCAGTAAAACCATTCGGAGGTCTCACAATTCCTTGGCGAAAAAAAACATTGCAAATTTGTACACGTACATATGGACAGAAAGGCAAGTAAACGCACACATACAGAGGTATTCATATACAGGCATGCCACAGGCACACACAACCTCCCTTTTTAACAAAGGTATATACTGGAGAACAGAAGTAGAGAGATGCACATCACACGTATACCTCAGACACAGAGCAGGTACAGCACATGCATACCTCAGACACAGCAAGTACAGCACATGCATACATCAGACACAGGACGCACAGCACATGCATACCTCAGGCACAGCACATGCACACCTCAGACACAGAGCAAGTACCGCACATGCATACCGCAGATACAGCAAGTACAGCGCATGCATACCTCAGACACAGCACAGGCACAGCGCATGTACAGCAAGTACAGCACATGCATACCTCAGACACAGCAAGTACAGCACATGCATACATCAGACACAGGACGCACAGCACATGCATACCTCAGGCACAGCACATGCACACCTCAGACACAGAGCAAGTACCGCACATGCATACCGCAGATACAGCAAGTACAGCGCATGCATACCTCAGACACAGCACAGGCACAGCGCATGTACAGCAAGTACAGCGCATGCATACCTCAGACGCAGCAGGCCGCATGTATACCTCAGACACAGCAGGCACAGCACATGCACACCTCATACACAGCTGGCACAGCACACGCATACCTCAGACAGAGCAGGTACAGCACATGCATACCTTAGAAACAGCAAGTACAATACATACAAACCACATACATACCTCAGACAAAGCAGGTACAGCACATGAGTACCTCAGGCACAGCACATGCATACCTCAGACACAGAGCAGGTACAGCACATGAATACCTCAGACGCAGGAATTACAGCACATACATATCTCAGACACAGCAGGCACAGCACATGTACAGCAAGTACAGCGCATGCATACCTCATACACAGCAGGCACAGCACATGCGTACCTCAGGCACAGCACATGCATACCTCAGACAGAGCAGGCACAGCACATGCGTACTTCAGGCACAGCACATGCATACCTCAGACACAGCACATGCACATGTGTTGCCGGAGAATGAAAGAGACGACACGTCTTCTGTTGGCAATATAGCATAGAGTTTGTCAAACATGCGCAGGAGGTCAGCCAGCTCCGTGGAACTGGAAACTGAACTCAAATTTACAACGCAACAGCCAGTTTCCTTTATAGTGTAAAAACCACAATATGCCATACATTTCATTAGCATATCAAAGCAAGCGCTTGCTCAAGCACATCGCTAGCTCTTATAATTACAGCAAGAAGTAATAGTTTCTACAAAAACATTTAACCACACGTTTACGGAATGAAACTCAAATGCACATATTAATGATACATTGTTCACGCACCCACCCTACTGGGGTCCTTGACTGTCTCGTCCTTTGAAGTCTAGCAATGCTTTTCCTCCCTACGCGTCTACTGTTCTACTCTCATGACCATAGGCTCCTGCACTGATCCCTGTGTTATTTGTGCTATAGCAGGTCGTGTCATCAGCCACGCCTACCCTTCTGGAAATCTAGAAGTCCAGTTTTAGAGAAACCCCTATGTTTCACTGTTCTGTATCCTCATCATCCCTATTAATGTTTGCACCTCTGTAGGTAGACAAAGGTCTGTGTATGTTGCATTATTTACGTTTGTTGTGTAACACTTTTGGTTCTGTACCTGGAACTTTCTTAAGTTACATAAAACAGGAGCTTGCCAACGTGAGCCTCCCCCGACTGTCCTCGTGGGTTGAGACCGTTATGCAAATAAGCTCATTATAGCCTCGTGACAACCGCTTCCAATAGTATAATGCATCATCCTTAAACACGTACCTTTGATGAGTCTTTAAAAGAACAACAATAAGTCAAGCTGGTGCTTGTCTTTCCTTTGTTTCTGCAGATGAATCTTTCCTTCTGGTCATTCCCTGGAGCTTCACTCTTTCGCTTGCCGTCAGCCCCATCTACTGGCCGTCGGGAGAACAACTTCTCCAGGAGTCTCTTCGCCGTGCTGCAGCCTGTAATTTTCTTCAAAGACATTTGATTCAACAACTCCTTATCGGAGCAACATTTACCAAAGACGCTTACCTGATTTGCTACATGGGCGAATCCTTTGCTCGTTTCCAGCTGATATTTAACCCTACGAAGAACAGAAGAACATTGCGACCTGGCTTCTTCAGATTCTAGGAAGAAGAAAAGAAATATGATGTAAGGTTAGTGCATTTCTTAGGAAACTGCCAACCTTGAAAGGATTTATTGTTAGTTTGAAAAGAGAGGCTGTGCGTCACAGTATAGGACAACACAGGAGCTGGACCCTTATGATTAATCTCGTTATTGTTATTTTCTTAAAAACTAAAATTGCTGTTTGTGCTTATACATACAGTAGTGATAATTATCACAACTGATGATTTTGGACTTCACCACAGAAGAAGAAAATTAAAGGACAAATCCACGAGAAGAAGAGTTGATAGTGAGTTACACAATTAGTGCAAGTATTGTCTAGGCTTAGGTATATATGTAAATACATCATAAATGTTTGGTAGAGAATACTAAGAATGTGTATTTGGGAAATAGGGCTTATCATAGATAAAAAAGAAAACTTTTAAAAGGTTATTATTTGGTTTTGACAAATCCTTTTTACCAGATCATAATTATATTGTGTTCCTTTTCTTTACTTATAGTTGGTGGTCCCATCCTCAAGAAACGTTTAATAAGAAACGGCACATAGAGCACATGCAGTCATCAGGTCACCTTGAGGAGGCAGAGACGCACATTACTCTCTCTTCTCTCATTCCATTCCCCATCCCGCCTTGGGGCAGTGGTTGACACAAGGTCTCATTCTTGGTCAGAGTTAGAGGTGTGCAGGGGTCCAGCATCGTCTCTGCGAACTCAAGCTCCAGGTGAGTGGCATTACATCTGCAAAGCTTAGCCACCTGCTTATCTTGTTCCTTTGTATCTTCGTTTTATCTATATATTTTCTCAGGGACGTGTTCTTGCAATGCGTGCCTGTTACTTTCCATTTCTGCTGTGTTTACTAATTATATTTCTCTATTCTACTAAAACTCATGTCTGCTTCCCTCCCAGGCCCCCACTCCATTCTTGCTCTCTATTCTGCTATTGTAAATAACTTGGGCCTGTGTGTTTCTTTTACCATGTACTTTTCTATACATCTTTCTGCTGATGCATTTCCCCAGGTAGGCATTCTCCATTTTCTACATTCACTATAACGTGTGACTGTGAACCACTTGCAATAATGATACTGAGAGTATTATTTCGTACACAGATGCCCTCTGAGTTGTGAGGGTGCTCTTGCCTCTTTGTAAGATAGCAAATATTGCATGCTCTACATACAGTGTTCAAGGTGATCCCATCACTATGGTGATGCATTTCTGGACCGCAAATGCTGTTGTAGCCAGCACTTGCTCACATGGGAAGTGACCTTTCATGACGGGATCTAGCAGTCCACTGTAGTAGGCAATTGATTTGTGTCCCATGGATGTCTTTTGAGTCACTACTGCCGTCATTGTCATTCCATTCCAATAACAGAAAAGGTAGAATATTTTTCTGTAGTCTTGTGTACCTAACACTGGTGCATTTGTGATTGTTTTCTTTAGCTCCCGAAATGCTGTCTCTTTCATCAATCTAGTTTAGTTTATTTTGTTTCCATTGGTATGGGAGTGGTCAGAAGTGGTGCAGTCAAGGTGGCATAATCAAGGAACTTCATATATATGCGGGTTGCACTCCGTCTCTTGCATATATAACCTCCTATTTTGACTCCATGTTCAACGTTGCGTGCTCACTGGTGACGTGCCTAGCCCAAACAGCACGTGTTTAACTAAACAACATCTTGTTGGGGCGACATTTCGCCCCAAAACCAATGGCACAGCCAGTTGTGCCTCTGCTTTTTTTCTTTTTCACATTATTTCCCATTGTACTCATTTTACTCCTTTAATCCTCCGCTGCTCAAATCCGCATGCAAGGTAATGCTATTTCCCGGATTTCTCATGTTCAAGATGGGCCATCCGAACCTCTCTTCAAGAACACGTACAAGCGCAAAGTTCATCAAAGCAGTTTATTAAAACCCAATGCATTTCGGGCAACTAAGGCCCTTCGTCAGGGGTAACTGAAAATAATAATAAAGCATACATTATTGTTCCATTCATCCATGTATATGCGAATTCTCATGCAAATATACTTATAATATGAGTTGCACCTCACTTCTCAATAGATAACACTCGTAAAATTAAATAATGTTGTTGCAACGTTCCAATAAATGAACCCTTTAATACCTCTGACAAAACTCGGTCCCTTCACTTTACATTTTTATATGTGACTCAATTTCTCTCGGTCGCTGGCTCCCATGTAATGACCACTTTAACTTCACCCTCCCTTCACACCCTTCACTTTCTACAAACCAATTCAATATCTCCTCCTTCTTAATGACCTTCGTACTTGTACCTTAATACCCTTCCCTTCACCCTGCTCAACCCTACACTCCACCCCACTGCCTTCCATCTTTCCACTGGCCGCTATCTGCCCCCCTTCCATCCCAACTTTCCACACATTCCTGCCATCCACCTTCATCTTAAATTTTCGTCACCCAAATATACACCCGTAATCTCCCCTTCCTTATTGTACACTACACGTCCCGCTTTCTTCTGTCTCCCCCTCACGTACCTGCCAACAAACAACCGTCCTCCTCTATCATTCACCGAAGGAGTTTCCTTTCCCTTTCAACCGCCCGAAATTTAATTCCGGCATTCGACCCTCCTATCCAGTGACCTCCCACCTTTTCCACAACATAATAGTCACCTGTGCCGCTCTTAATCACCCGAGCCTGCCTTCAGTTCTTAAACACTGCAACTCCCATAATGCACCCTATTTTACTTCATATAACGTACCTTGCTTTTACATCTACTACACAAATTTATGAAACTGTCGATGCAACTTTAACCACTTCAAAATCCACTAACATCATTGCAAACATGTAGAATGTCCAATATTAGTTGCTACTATGTCAGTGTTTATCTGACTCCAATGAACCTGCTTGGTGAACGAAGATGTTCCGCCTTGCATGAGGATGGTGACGTAATTTCCAAAAGTTCCTGTTTAGATGCTCTGTGTGTTATGGGTGCCAACCCGATAGGGCAAAACCGTAATAAACATCATATATATGCGGGTTGCACTCCGTCTCTTGCATATATAACCTACTATTTTGACTCCATGTTCAACGTTGCGTGCTCACTGGTGACGTGCCTAGCCCAAACAGCACGTGTTTAACTAAACAACATCTTGTTGGGGCGACATTTCGCCCCAAAACCAATGGCACAGCCAGTTGTGCCTCTGCTTTTTTTCTTTTTCACATTATTTCCCATTGTACTCATTTTACTCCTTTAATCCTCCGCTGCTCAAATCCGCATGCAAGGTAATGCTATTTCCCGGATTTCTCATGTTCAAGATGGGCCATCCGAACCTCTCTTCAAGAACACGTACAAGCGCAAAGTCCCTCAAAGCAGTTTATTAAAACCCAATGCATTTCGGGCCAGTAAGGCCCTTCGTCAGGGGTAACTGAAAATAATAATAAAGCATACATTATTGTTCCATTCATCCATGTATATGCGAATTCTCATGCAAATATATTTATAATATTAGTTGCACCTCACTTCTCAATAGATAACACTCGTAAAATTCAATAATGTTGTTGCAACGTTCCAATAAATGAACCCTTTAATACCTCTGACAAAACTCGGTCCCTTCACTTTACATTTTTATATGTGACTCAATTTCTCTCGGTCGCTGGCTCCCATGTAGTGACCACTTTAACTTCACCCTCCCTTCACACCCTTCACTTTCTACAAACCAATTCAATATCTCCTCCTTCGTACTTGTACCTTAATACCCTTCCCTTCACCCTGCTCAACCCTACACTCCACCCCACTGCCTTCCATCTTTCCACTGGCCGCTATCTGCCCCCCTTCCATCCCATTTGATTTGAGCAGCGGAGGATTAAAGGAGTAAAATGAGTACAATGGGAAATAATGTGAAAAAGAAAAAAAGCAGAGGCACAACTGGCTGTGCCATTGGTTTTGGGGCGAAATGTCGCCCCAACAAGATGTTGTATAATCAAGGAACTGTCAAATTTGTTTTGTGGTGGTGGGCTTGGGCTTGTTTCTAATGCTCTCTGATCTGTCAGGTGTCACCCTCCCCTGTCTTTGGATATTATCTTCCCCAAATAGTGAACTTATGTCTGCGCATATTATAATTTGTATTTGTCCACTTTGTATCCTTTTTACGCAAGCATGCAAAGGAGACCAATAGTATCTCCTCTGCATATATTTTCAGTGAAGCTACACACCAAAATGTCATCCACATACTTTAAAAGGGTGCTTTTGCAACTTACATTTGCTCAATCCTTTTTCACTGTCCTATTGAAGATACTCGGGGACTCACAATAGCCTTCAGGGAGCCTTCTATAGCAATACTGAGTTTGTCTGTACGTAAACCCAGTTAAATACTGACTAACTGGATGCGATGAAATGCTGAAAAATGCATTTTTCAAATCAATCACTGAAAAGGTGGCATTAGTAGGGATGTTTGTAAGTATGGCTGACTGGTCTTGTACCACTGGAAATTCTGGTATTACTATATCATTCAGGGGGCAGAAATCTTGCACCATCCTACAAGTTCCCCCCTTAGCCTTCTTTATCGGAAAAATCGAGGTGTTACAGGGTGATGTTCTCTCATTTATTACTCCCTGCTCAAGTAACGCCTGTATTGTGGGAAAGATGCCTTCTTCTGCTTCCTTGGATAAGGGATACTGATGTACCTCGGGCAGTATCGTCCCGGTTTTCAGTGTTATTTTCACAGGCTCAGCTCCTTGAAGCAGTTCAACATCATGTGGCCCTTTTGTCCACAGACTTTCTGGTACCATTGCCAAATGCTTTTCTCCTATTGTACTGCCTTGTGCATGTTTTGGTACTATCCTGTATTGCAACTGTACTCTAATGGGGAATATCCATTTGAAATACCACTGTCTCAATTGATGGGCGATCATCAAACATTTCTTCATCTGATATGTCTCTAAATTTGACCCCTGGATCCATAAATATCACTGATGCCCACGTTGTCTGTCTCCTGTCAAATGCTATCAACAATGCCTAACTTGACCTTATTTCAAGGGCTACTATTTTGAACCCCATGTCAGGTTCTTCTATGGGATTCTCTGAACAATAGGTCTTTTGGTATCTGCACTGTCTTCCCCAGTAGCGCTGGTGTATCTGCTATCAAAACACAGGTGCCCCGCAAAAAGACCTCTGTATCCACAGGAATTGCTCTGACCTATTGTCCCAAAGTCCTCATGAGCTATGAGTGACCACATCCTACCTGGTGTGATACCAGGTGTGTGACATACCATTGTCTCAAAGTCCAAAAAATAGATGGTCATATTCAACTTACTCATCAGGCCTCTTCCGAGAAGGTTGACCAGTGCCTCAGGGGAATATAACAATGGTCATCCAATTTGCCTGTCTCCTACAGTCATGCTTACTGATTCAGTGAAAGGAACCCCCTTGACAGCCCCAGAAAACCCTTGGGGGTCCATTGACTTGTGAGAAATTGGTGGTTCTCCTTCCCTTATACATGATTTGGTAGCCCCAGTGTCAATGAGAAAGCCATAGGGGCAACCTTCTATGCCTACCATCGCAGTGGGTTCCTCATCTGACCTGTGGGTTACCGATAGTATTGGACACATTCTCTGTGGGCTCTCTCATTGAGTATAACCATGGGTCGGTGTCCCTCCGGACATTTGGGATTCTGCATACAAGTATTGCCCACTTGTACTGTTGCTCCTCCCATCTGGACCTGTGTAGTATTTCTGACAACCTGGGGTACATTCTGTGATATTTGCTCATGTTGTGCCGTCCACTGAACCTGAGGGACGGACCTGTGAGGGTCCCTGTGTTACTTGTTGTTGGGGAGCCCATTGCATTTGTTGCTTCCTCATCTGCCTCTGCGGGGTGATCCATCCCTGCGCTTGCTCATTGTTCTTTTTTGTTCTACATTCCCCTGCAAAATGACCCATATTGGCCCTATAATAACACTTTCGTCCCACCCTATATTCTCTTTGTCTTCTTCCCTGCGCTGGCCCCTGGCCTCCTGAAAAACCTCCTTGTCTCTTTCCCATGTTACTTACTGGCTGCTCTCCTGGTGCCTGTGCTTGCACTGGCGCTGCGACAGCCATTTGTGGTGCTGCCACGAGTGCCCTTTCTGTACTTCGTTTTTCAAGTTTCTGTTGCACCAACTTAGCTGTGGCCCTTTCTGCCTTTTCTGTCCTCTCCTTATCCTTCTCTTGTTTTCGTTTGAAAGAATGTATTATATGGGCTTGTATTTCTGGCCACGGTTTAGCCTCTATTCCTACTACTCCGTCTAGGCTTGCTTGTATGTCTGTGGGCAGGCCACGTTTCAATACATTGTAAAATAACATCACATTCCCTCCCATGTTTTCCCAGTTACATCCTTCTTCCTATACCATTGTTCCTTCATTCTGGTGGTGAATTCTGCAATGTCTTCAGTCGGTTTTTTGCTCTCTGCCATAAGGACTCCAATGTCTGGCCTGTTTGGGTTTGTCCACCTGAGCGCATCCCAGACATATTGACGAATATTATTGAAGGATGACCCGTCAAACTGTCTATTTATCAATGTTATTTGAGGGAACCCTGCTCTGGTAAAAACAATATTTACTTCATCTCCTGCCAGAGAACTTAGTAAGCTTTTAACATCGCTCAAGTTGAGGCTCACTCCAGCAATGTGTTTTTCAAAGCATCTTATCCATTAGGAGGCATTCCATGGGTTTCCCATGCAGCCACCCATGGATTTTGGCAAAATCCCAGATTTGCTAAGGTCAGTAAACCTAGAATTGTGCCTCCCAGATCCAGGCATAACAAGGAGAAATATTTTTTTTTCTCCTCATTACTTCCTTTTTCTATGTGTGATGCATTCCGCATTACACATTGAAAAAGGAAACTACCTTTAAGGATTGTTTTTCTGCAGGAAGGTACTCCTTCCTGCAGAAAAACAATCCTGCTTGTAACGCACGCCCCCTTGGAACATGGCGCAAGGGTGCCTGCACTGTCGCTAGGCAGCACACAGTGGGCCAGCACAAGGAGGAAGCAGAAGTGTTCCATATCTTAGTAGATATGGTGCATTTCTGCAATCTCCCTTTCATGCAACGAAGCAAAGTAACTTTGCTTGCTGCCCTGCTTTGCAAGAAACCTTAGTAAACTACCCCCAAGTGTCAAGCCACAGACTGTGCCTCCCCTCTCTGGGTGCGCACCGGTTGGCTGTTTTGGCAGGCTTACTTTGCCTCTGCTTGCTCGCTGCGGGAGAGGCAGGGCCTTGCCTAAATGTTCCATTATATTTACGGGCCCCAGTGCCCAGCCTGGATGTTGGAACTCGAAATTACACTGAAACAACAAAAGGTGATGGGTGGAATACTTGCAAAAGTCTCACCTCAAACAAGTCACTTGTCCTCTCCTCAGGTCACACAGATCACTGTATTTTTTACCACTGTGCCACTCCAGGCAGGACGAAATCATACGCAAATCAGTTTTGGTCTTGCTCTAATAGGAACATTCCAGCCCGGAACAGGACTATAAGCAACCCCAAAACAGTTACAGCCTTGTTGAAACACATCAGTGAAGTGCAGTTTACATCCTACGACACAGTGAGGACTGGACCCGCATCTAGACATGTGTCACACTTAGAGCGTCATATTTAAACAAAAAAAAGGTGATGAGTGGAATGCTTGCAAAAACCTCCATCGAATGAATCCCAGTCCATTGTTTGTGTGCCCACAGCGCCACTCCATACTGGAGAAGCCATATACAAAGGAGTCACAGGCTTGCTGCAAATCTACAAGTGTGAGAACAGAGCTTTGTCAGGACATCAAAGCCTGGATCCAGCACTCCATCTAATGCTCATCCAAAATTGACAAAACCTTCCTCAGGGCTCTGTCTCTAGCAGCCATGCTGGATAATTCAATATATTTCCAACCACAATGCCACAAAACCATCCTGACGAGAAAACCTTCCAACTGCCCATCATGCCTTATGAATGCCTTAGAAAAAGCAAAAATATTTAGAGTGAATGTAAGTGCTAACACTTTATGTTGTGACTTGCATCGTCTCTAGCTAACTTTCGTTCCCCAAATTGAAGGTGTTGCTGCACTTGTCTCAGCACTTCCGGCAGCAGCACAGATTCTGTGGGGTGAGCAGGGTCAAATAACTGCCCTCCCTCTCATGTGGTGACACAGGTGGACAGGCCTCTTGGAGAAATATGAATCTGACTAACATTGGTCCAAAAGGCTTTTGTGCAGACAGAAAGGGCCACACACATTTGTGGTCATGAAAGCAGTGTATGAGTGCCACAAATAAACATGAAGGCACTTAAAACATGAATTCAGTAATTATCTCGGTTGAATAGCTATTCTGTATATTTCATGAAGAGAAAATATGTGTTTATTTTTAGAAGCAGACCCAGCCACCATTTCCTTGAAGATGCAGGAGATTAGTGCTGATGTGATTAATTCATGTGCCATGTTTTTCGCTTTCTTCAAATGCTGCTTTGGAAAGATCATGAAATTAATGCTTTCCTGTGAACTGAAACCATTAGTTATGTTTAAAGAAGATAACATTCTCACCTCTGTTCAAACACAGTAGCAAGATAACCAGCTTGCTTAGGAAAAGGAAGTGTGTATTATTATGAAAAATAAACCTTTTTTATTTTTTTATTTATTTTTATTGACATTTAAATCATAAAAACATACAAATGCTTTTTAGGATCAATTAGCATGGCAGTTGTTCTGTTCCCCTCCCTCCGACCTCCACTTATGCCCTATCAGCAAACCACTTCCACATATTGTGCCAAGTGAGAACAGTGACAACCATGCTCGTATTCCATATTACATGCCAATCATTAACCATCAACTCCTAATTATCCCCTCCCACCCTCCCCTTCCTGTGCAGAGGTTTGTGAATTGTGTCTTATGTATGCCCACCCTAAATAATCAGGGAGGTTTCCTGTGGGTTCCTCCTGAGAGACATCTCAAACTATTTGGTCAGGGTACCCACCTTTTGTTCCTGATCTTGGGTACCTGTTTCTCCTGGAGCTGGGGGGCTCTGTAAGCCCGCCGACATCATTGTCCAGGCTCGAAGGTCGTCCTCTAATTTGTCGTCCTTACAGACACGTTTCATGCAAGCTGCCTCTGCAGCCGCCTATTCGCCCATATATCCATCAACCAAGTCTCTACTAGTGAGGTGCATCACCATGCTATCGCAATCCATTGTTTTGCCAAGACCAATCCCAACTAAAAAAAAATTCTATTCAGCTTCTTTTTTGTGTGTGTTGGGAGCAGTCCTAGCAGCACTGGTCATATCTCTCGAGGTACTACCCACCCTGTGGCCTCCCTCAATCAAGTCAGCACCATCTCCCAGTATGTCGTTAGCTGTTGGCATGTCCACACCATGTGTTTAAAGTCCGCTCCACACCGAAGACACTCGCCCGAATGATCCGGGTAAATTCGACACTTAGTCCGCGGGGTAAGATATGTCTGATGTATAAAATTATATTGGATAAGTTTAGAATGTGCATTAGTGTTTACGGCTTTGACTCCTTCATGAATTTTCTTCCAGAACAGGGTGGTCAGAGGCACCCAAAGTATAGTTTCCCATTTTGCTTGGATGGGAAGGGGCTCCCACGGGTTGTCTTCCTGGAGTGCACGGTACAGGTGTGAGATCAAGCGTCGGCCCTGCGCCATAGTTAGCATAGCGTGCAGGACATTGGTAGGGGTGGGTTCCATAGGAAATGATGGCCAGAGTTTGCGTGCCACTCTTGAAATTTTCCTATATTGCAAGAATTGGCCCTTCCCCAAAGCAAAGGCAACTTCCGCCTGCGCCCTCGTGAGAAATTGCCCGTTGTCGTAAAGGTCCCCCATCTGGTGACATCTCCCCTCCTGCCATCTCCACACCGACATATAGTCTGCTATCTGTCTAAATGGTTTCACCACCCATAACGGCATATCTGGGGCATAAGGTGCCCACCTCACTACCTTGCATACCGCCCTCTACCATATCCTGGTGACACGTTGCAAAATCTGGGGGACATCCGCAGGAACCCCGGACCTGAGCATCAAGAGTTCTGGTAGGACGCCATCTCCATACGTACCCTGCAGGAGTTGAATTTCCCAGTTCTCAGCATCATTCAGCCAGTGGACTGCGTGCTGTAGTTGGGATGCCATATAATAAAGCTCCAAGCAGGGCATCTCCAGACCTCCTCTACCCCATGCCATCTGCAATGTTTGCAGACATATCCATTTCCGTTTGGATACCCACAAAAGGTCCACCATCAATGCCTGGAAGTATTGAGCGGGGATTTCAAAGAGGGAATTTTGCATTGTATAGAGACACCTTGGAAGGATAATCATCTTTGCAATTGCATTCTTTTCCATTAGGGATAAAGGCAGGTCCCTCCAGAATCATATAGAGCCTTGTACACCCCCCAGGACTTTTCCTATATTAAGGTTCAAGTACAAGGACACCATGTATGCTAGTTTGATTCCTAGATACCTTGTCCCTTCAGTCGCCCAGGGTACTCCTACCTAAGGCAACTCCTCCCTCGCCCCATCACCAGTTTTCCCATTGGGATCAATTTAGATTTCCTCAGGTTTATATGGAGACCTGAGAAGGTACCAAAGTCTTGCAGGATATCAAGAATGACTTTTATCGACTGCCTCGGTTTTCGGGCATTCACCGCTGTATCATCCACATACAGGGATACCATGAGGTTCATCTCCCCGAGATGCAGCCCCCACAGAGCCAATAAGCTCCTCAGAGTGGCAGCCAGAGGCTCCATGGTGGCTGCAAAGATGAGGGGGGACAAGAGGCACCCCTGACGTGAGCCCCAATTCAACCGAAACGACCCGGATATCAGTCCCCCCAACCACACCCAGGCAACTGGGGTAGTATACAGCAACTGCACCCACCTGAGAAAATCCGGGCCTGTTCCGAACCTCTGTAAGACTGACCACATATAGGACCAGTCGATTGAGTCGAAAGCTTGCTCTATATCAAGGACTGCCATTACATAGTCATCCTCCAGGAGGCATGGGGCATGCCAGACATGTGCCAGGTGTCGCAAACTGTGAGTGGTACTCCGTTTCGGTATAAACCTGGCCTGGTCAGCATGGATCATGTAGGGCATGTGTGGAAGAAAACGCGCCGCCAAGACCCTGATGAGTATTTTCATATCAAGATTCAAAAGAGAGATCGGTCTGTACGAACTGGGCAACTCGGGGTTTCTATCTGGTTTCGGGATCATGACAACCAGCGCCTCCCTCATGGAACCTGGAGGAGTCCGAGTCCTCCAAGGTTCCAATAAGGGGTCCACCAATTGTATTGCAAACCTCTGACAAAATTCAGTCGGAAGACCATCGGTCCCAGGGCTTTTTTTGGTTTTAGGCGCTTAATAGCCGCCAACACCTCTTCTCTAGAGATAGGTGCTCCAAGAGCTTCCTCCATCTCTGGACTCAGATGTGGCAAGTCGAGAGTAGCTAAAAAATCCTGCACCGTTTCTGGTGGCGAGGATTTCTGCCTCTCGTATGTCTTAGCTAAATTCTTTGCCAGGACTTCAAGAATTGACTGCTGCGTGTATAGCAATTCCTCGTTATCTCCCTTGAGTTTCAATATGGGCGTAGTGGGTGATTCTTTTCTTACAAGCCGGGCCAGAAGGGCTCCCGTCTTGTCCCCCTCCATGTGCCGAAGTTGGCGATGGGCCTTATAAGTGAATTTTTCTAGCCTACCCCAGGTCACCAGTAGGGCCTGTCGGGCTGCCCCCCATGCCCCCATGACCTCTGGACTCGTGTGAAGTCTGGCCTCCAATCTACTCAACTCCTGCTCCTGATTTTTTTTATCGCATTCTAGTTGTTTTCGCACTCGTAGGTTGTCTTAATACAGACTCCCCGAAGGACGACCTTCATGGCCTCACTTTCCACTGCCCAGCTCGAGGCTGACCCCCAATTTTCTTCAAAATAACATGTCAGTGTTTAAAGTAACCACTGCCACAAAGGGTGGTCCAATTGTGCTTCCGCACGCAATCGCCAGGAGGTATTGCTGGTGATGGAGCAGAGAAAATAAAAAATGTTAACCCCTAACAAATTTTATAAATAATTAATAAAAATGTTCGTTTAAATGTATTAATCAACAATGTACGTGAGGGAAGGGTAACACGCAAGTATATATGCTGAATAATCTATTAACGAATGTCTGTGTGTCTAATTATAACATAAAATAATTGCGTACTAAATAAATAATAAATGCATGATTTGTGCTTCATAGAATATAAACGTGACGTTGCAAAAACAATAGTGATGGTAAGTAAGGAACAGCTTAAATGTTGCTTTCTGCTAGGTAATAACTAATTGGGGTACGTAGATGACGGGAGGGAAACAAAAAGGCTATGTTTCTCTATTTTAATTATGTTTTGTTTATTTCTAAATAGTGCTTCTAAGTCTAATCGAGTGGCGATATAAAATGGCTGCCGGTTATTAGAGTACGCATGCGCTGAGAAAACGCGTGACAAGGGAGAAAAAGTTGGAGAAAGACTAACCACGTGATGGTGCTGAGAGGCTAGGATGCAAGAATGGTCAAGGCTGATGTGACCTAATTGAACTGATAGTGTGCCGTGGTGATCAGCAGAGAATCGTGGGAAACCGTTTTAAGAGAAAGGACAATTCCTGCAGAGTTCTCGAATGTATCGAAAGAAGTTACAAATGTACTGATCGAAGCGGATGGAAACATGTCTTGAACTGTGAGAAAGGAAATGAACATATACATTCCAAAAGAACAAGCTGGATCCGGGAGAACTTGATTAAGAATGAATAGATGAAATGAGTGGACCAATGAAAGAAAAGCGCGTTATTAATGTTGCAACAATTTAGTTAGCAAAGTTAGAATTAGGGTATAAGAAGGCCTACTCTTAGTGGGAGGGGTAGTTGGTGTTGGAGTTGGTGGCTTCCAGTGCTTGGTGTTCCAGATCGATCCATTTTACTGAGCGGGAGATGCTGAAAGACTGTTAGATGAGACGGGTTGCGGTAGCTGATGCTGACGAGCTGAAGTTTCTGTTGCTGTCTTATTTTTCCAGTTGAGTATGAGAATCAGGTTATTTTTAAATCTTAAACTTAGGTTAGAAATCATTAGGCTAAATTAGGAAGATAGGCAGGTAATTAGGGTTTTGCTTCATGACAAAAATTTCCTTTCTGCAATAAAAATTGATTTTGCTTAATAAATATTTGAATTAATAATGAATGAATAATTGAATAAAAAGTCAAAATTCTTTTCCATGACTTTAAAATTATATAAAATTTAAGATTCTTAAATCAAACGACTCAGTGGTTATTTTACTAAATGATTGTGAAACTGGTAATTGGTTATTGTGATTTAGCTGGTCTTAATCACTATGATCTGATTTCTTACTAGATGATCCATCGACAAAACAATGAGCAGGAATATCTTAAGAAATAACTAAGAAAGTGATAGGTTAAGGTAATAAGGTATCCCGGCTCCTTCCAGCGGTACATCATGATGTTTTTCATTTAGTTTTCCTTTTCTCCTAGGAGTATAGAATTTCGTAAAGGTGTAGAGGAAAATCCAGGTGTGTGTGTGTGTGATAGGCGATGTTATGGGCCCCATCGTCATGTGGACGTGAGAAAATATAAGTCGCCCCTGGATGACCGATAAGTGACCTAGGAGGAAAATAGTTTTTATTGTATCCGCTGCATCAGATTTCTTGGTAGCAGAGTTATGGTTTCTATAGATTAGTTTGGTGATTATTGATTATTGATTATTTTTGATGACTAATACTATATGTTGAGTCGCGTTATGTTATATGTGAGTTTTCACGCTTCTGGGATGTAGGAAGTGGAACACGTGTGGCAAGAGAAGTCACATGGAATTTGGTACATGGTCTGAATTCAATTTTTGGAAATAACACAGGTTGTGTTATGTTAGGGATTTCTGTACGAAAGGTGTGTAACTGAGATAGCAAATCACGTTTTCTTGTGAAACTCTGGCCTTAATTCTCAGGAGCATAGTCTCCACATGTGTCTTATCCCCAGAGAAACGGGTTTACTGTTTGCTTGAAAGAAGGGTAAGGTAGAGGGAAGTGCTACTTTATCGGCGAAAGTTAATAATTCTGTGGTAGGGTAGAGGTAAGCGCTGCCTACTGGAAATACAGGATTCTTGTGTAAAAGGACAAAGCTGTCACTTTGGTTTAGCGAATCAGACTATGGAATTGTTTTAATTGTTGTAACTAACGAAGAAACATTGAAAAGAAAAATTGCCGATAATTTTTGTAAAGGAGGGGTAAAAGAGCAGGAGTGACATCGACAGTGCCGCGCTAGGATTGGATAGTGCGCTAGTCACGTGAACACAGAGACAGGAGTGACGTAGAAAAGTGCCGCGCTAGGATTGGTTGGTCCGCGGACGAAGGGAATCGTTCTGATTGGTGTGTTGGTGTGAGTCGCGCTGTGATTGGTTGAAGTTCCGTACACGGAACAGTGCTGGTTTGAAGAGAAAAACCAATCGAAAACATGCCGTATTATGAGTATGAAAGGGAAAGAACGTCATGGACGACAAAAATTAAGAATTTCTTTAAGAAAGACAAAAAGGTTGTGACTAGAGAGGGACAAGTAATTCCTCCGCCGAAATCAGCAGCTTCACATATGATGCTGAAATATGGATATCATACATGCATATGGTTAGAAAATTGGGCAAAGTATACGAAAAATTATGGTGCATTAGCTTTCCCTGAGAATGGTTCATTTAGTGTAGCAATTTTGCGAAATTTGAGAGAAAAGATGACAAATTTAGAACCTAGACCTAGACCGACACAGTTTGAAACGTTGACGGAATGGGAAGATGAAATGTATGAGCGAGAGAGAGAGATTCAGAGGTTTAAGGGATCATGAGTTTATGCCTGGAAGAATGTGGGGAATAAATCATGAGGATAGAATAAAACGATGGAGATGTGCTAACATGACAGGAGGTTTGTTTCCGGCTTTTACAGTTGAGGAAGAGACTAAGAGAAAACGTACTGAGAAAAAGAAACATATGGAGAGGGAAAAATATATGCATGAGAGTGAAACGGATGATGAATTGCTGGAAGATATTCTAAATAGAAATCCCCCTCCGTATCAGCAGAGTTCTACAGTGGTGACACCAAATGCGCCGCAAATAGAGACTGTGCGAAATAAAAGTCCGGTAAAAAGAATTGAAATAAATAGGTCACAAGATCAAATAAGAACTTCACAAAATGAAGGAGTAGAAAGTGACAATGCAAATGAATTAGCAAGAACAACAAAGGAACTGACTGAGAAAATTAGGGAATTAACGAAAAACATGGAAGCTGTGACTGTACCTGTAACAATAGGTCCAGTAATACCAGTTTTTGAGAATCAGAAAATTGATGAACGGTCTTTAGTGATTCCTATGAGTTCACAATTTCAGAGAGAAAAGAAAGGATGGAACCAAGTGCAAGTACAAGTAATTTGGCTAGTACCTACAGACCAAGCCCACCTACAAATTTGACTGTGAATGAGTGTAATGGTAGAAAAATGCATATGGTAACAGAATCTGCAACAGAGACCCCTGAAAAGAGTGGTAATTGGATAGAACTAAATAATACACCCATAGGTCCGACTCCTGATGCGTTAAATGAATGGATGAAGGCATTTAAAATAAAAGAACCAGAAGAAAAACCATTAGATGTAATTAGGTTAAAGATAGACATGGAAGAATTAATTTTAGGGACGATTGGTACAGAAAAGCTAAAAAATTACCAGGATGATGAAATCATGTTTCTGTGCAAAAGTATTACATGGAGAGCTAAAAATTTACATGACAAACTAGAAGAGATAGCAAGTGAAATTGGAGTAGATTTTGCGAAAGTGAAAACATTGCAGAAACCGTACAGAGTAGACTTTTGTGAGAAAGATATTGAAAACTTGAACACAGCAGGAAGGCTGACACAGATAAAAGAGTTAATTGTTTTATTGAGAAAATGGGGTGATGTGGATAGGTGGAAAGTTAGATGGACAAAAAAGAATGAGAAAACTGCAGACAAAGCTTCTTTGGCTTTTATGATAACTGAAAAAGAACCTGTAGCAAGAGAATACCCTATGAGAGAAACTCCAGGTGGTAGTTATGTGCATGTTCCCTGGGCTAGACAGGATATACTGTCATTTACAAATGAGTTCCCAAAGTTGAGAGAGAAACCAGTTGAATGGTACCGACAAGTGGAGAGGTTTGTGAAGGTTTCAAATGTGTTGTGGATAGATTTAGATGGATTGTTTGACATAGTGGTGCCAACTGATTTGTGGTCTGAGTGTAAAATTACAGTTGACTGGCCAACTACAGAATATCCAAGAGATCCTAAGACAGGAGCTCCAGGTCCTGAGGTGATGAGGAAGTACGATAAGGTGATTACCTTTTTGAAAAATAAGATTCCTCCTAAAGAAACAGATTGGGTAAAAATCGATAGAACTACACAGGAAAGTAAGGAGTCTGTACATGCCTATTATGAGAGGTTGTTGTTGGTTTTCAAGCAGTATAGTGGATATGAGGAGTTGAGTGAAAAAGATATGAGTCATTTCGTATATAGATTTGTGTTTGGACTGAAACCAGAGATTAGTGAAATGATTAAACAACATATGATTAACTGGTAAAATGGCACGGTAGATGAGGTACTGAGGTATGCTAAGTATTGTAGTGATGATATTGAGAGTAGACAGCGTAAATTGAAAGAGAAGGCAATGTGGGCACAGGTGAAAGTGGCAGAGAAGCAAGAAGCTCAATTGGACAATAATAGTGGGAATGAAACAGGACAGAATAAATCCCGACCTAACATAGGTAAAGGGAAAGGTCAAATGAGTCTAGAGGAGGCAAAGAAAAAATGGCCCTGTCATAATTGCGGAAAATTAGGGCATTGGAGAAACGAGTGTAAGTTCCCACCTAAACCTAATCCGGAAAATCAATCATTAACTCCACAGGTGCAGAATGAGGTAGTTGTTCAACAAGGTCAGGTGCCACAACCACCACTTCCCAACACTGTTAACCAGCAAAGATACAGTACAGAAACAGGATTCTACGGAGGAGAGCAGGTAACACAGTTGCCGCGAGCAGCTAACATTTCTCAGTATTGGTTGCGACAGAGTGAGGATGAGTCGGATGAAAGTTTCTGACGGTGCCTAGGAGAGGGAAAAGAGTGCGTACTTGGCGCAACTCTAGAGGTAGATCAGTCTGGTCCCTTTGTGGATGGAGAAGTGAATGGTGCAAATGTAACATTCCTTGTCGATACTGGAGCTACCCGTTCTACTGTTAGATCAGTGGAAATTCCAAACCTTCCTCTCTCAGGTGAATACATCCAAGTAGTTGGAGTAGCGAATCAGCAGATTAAAACACCACTTACTGAATTAGTGGAAGTAAAAATTGGTTCTTTTAGCAAAATGCATAGATTCGTAGTGTGCGATTGTAGTCCCGTAAATCTCTTAGGTCGTGACCTTTTGTGCAAAATGAATTGCACAATTTATTGTACGCCAGATGGAATTGGATTTCAGACCCCAGATGAAGATGTATTGTATAAAGTAACATTGATGAATCAGGAACCTGAAATCAATGGTTTGTTTCCTGCATTTGATGCAGAAAAACTTCCAAAAGAACTGAAAAATGCAGTGAAAGAAAATGTGTGGGATTTTACAGGAGAAGATATTGGATTGATGAAAGAAGTAGATCCCGTAAAAGTAACAGTAAAAGAAGGAACAACTTACCCAAATACGCCACAGTATAAATTGACTCCAGAAATAATTGAAGGAATAACTCCTGTAATAAATAAAATGATCGAACAGGGAATTCTAAAAGAAATAATGAGCAGTCCATGTAATTCACCTATTATGGGACTGAAAAAGCCAAACGGAACATATAGAATAGTACAGGATTTGAGAAAGGCCAACAAAATAGTTGTGCCTTGTTGTCCAATAGTGCCAAACCCTGCAGTAATTCTATACCAAATTCCACATGAAGCTGAGTGGTACACAGTGATAGATTTGTGTCACGCATTTTTCTCTATTCCTTTACATCCAGATAGCCAGCCATTATTTGCGTTCCGGTTCGGAGAGCGTATTTTGGCATGGTGCCGAATTCCTCAGGGATATACAGAAAGCCCCTCAATCTTTAATCAGATTTTAAAGAAGTCCCTGGAAGATTTGAAAATGCCAGAAAAGTCAGTGATGGTGCAGTATATCGATGACCTGTTGGTGGCATCGAAAACAAAAGAAGCATGTGTAAGCGATACAATTGCTTTACTGAACCATCTAGAGAAAAGAGGACATAAAGTGTCCCCTTCGAAATTGCAGTTTTGTCAAAAAGAAGTCCAATATTTAGGGCATAAAATTGAGAAAGGAGTGCGAAAAATAGCGACAGAAAGAATAAAAATGATTCAAGGAATGAGAGCACCAATGACGCAAAGAGAGGTAAGAATGTTTCTGGGAATGGTTGGATATTGCCGACAATGGATAAGTGGTTTTTCCTTGATTGCTAAACCATTACAAAAACTGACCAAGAAGGATGTAAAAGACCCTTTTGAATTGAATGACGAAGAAATGAAATCTTTCAAAGAGTTGAAAAAGAAATTGTGTGAGGCCCCTGCTTTAGGAATGCCTGACTATGAAAAGGATTTTGAATTGTACTGCAGTGAAAGAGATGGATGTGCATTTTCAGTACTGGTACAAAAACATGGAACAATGAAGAGACCAATTGCTTATTTTTCAGCTGTTTTAGATCCTATAGCAAAAGCGTTGCCCGGATGTCTGAAAGCTGTTGCTGCTACTTGTGTAAGTCTGGAACAAAGTGAAGGTATCGTGATGGGGTATCCACTGAGAGTATATGTTCCCCATTCAGTAGAGATTCTTTTGACAAGAACAAAAACACAGTACATGATACATAGTCGGCTGACTAAGTACGAAAAAGTAATATTGAGTGCAGAAAATGTGACCATAGATAGATGTATGAATGTGAATCCTTCGACATCATTGCCAGATGAAGAGAGTATAATTGAACAACATGAAGTAGATCATGATTGTCTGAATGTGCTGGAATATTGCACAAAACCAAGAGCTGACATAAAGGATGAGCCTTTAAAAGAATCATATTATGTCATGTTTGTGGATGGCTCATGCTTGAGAACGAAAGAAGGAGTTCTAAGCGTAGCTTACGCAGTGTGCACAGTGGCAACTGTGATGGAAGCGTCTTGTCTGAAAGGAATAAGGTCTGCCCAAGTTGCAGAACTGATTGCTTTGATTCAAGCATGTAAGTTGGGAAGAAATGTACGAGTTACGATTGTAACCGATAGCCAGTACGGTTTCGGTATAGTGCACGATTTTGGTCAGATTTGGTCACAAAGAGGTTTCTTGACGTCTGCAGGAACACCTATCAGAAATGGAGATTTTGTGAAGAAACTGCTTGAGGCGATACAGCTGCCTAGGCAGATAGCTGTAGTGAAATGCAAAGCACATAAGAAAAATGAAGATTACATAGCTGTTGGTAATAATTACGCGGACGAGATAGCCAAATATTGTGCAGAGAACATGGTATCCCTAAATAAGAATCGCGAAAGGGAGCATATCTCTTCTCCTTTGCTTTTTACTAACACTGTCGAGACATGGGATGAGGTGAGACAGTTACAGGAAGTTGCAAATGATGAGGAAAAAGATTACTGGATAAAAGCAGGATGTAGAAGACAAGAAAACAATGGTGTGTGGGTTTACAGAGATGAAAGACCAGTTATGCCTGATAGCATGATTGCAGACATGGCACGGATGTACCATGGACAAGCTCATATTGGGAGAGATGCAATGATCAGACTTTTTAGACAAACATGGTATAACCCAAAATTCAGAGCCATAGCTGAAAGTATTTGTCAAAGATGTCTTATTTGTCAGCAGTTTAATCCAGGAAGAAAGACAATAGTGAGTCTAGGAACAATAGGACGAGAAGGAGGTCCGTTCACTAGAATGCAATTAGACTTCATCGAAATGCCCCCTTGTAACAGACTAAAATATGTTCTAGTGGTCGTCTGTTTGTTTTCTCGTTGGGTGGAGGCATACCCCACTAGAAGGAATGATGGAATAACGGTAGCAAAACTTATGCTGCGAGAGTTCATTCCAAGGTATGGTTTTCCAGTCACGGTTGAGACAGATAGAGGAACACATTTTCAAAATGAGTTGATTCAATTAATTTGTGAAGCATTAAGTATTAAACAAAAACTGCATTGTGCATACAGACCAGAGGCTTCTGGGGTAGTAGAGCAAATTAATGGAACAATTAAGAACAGGTTAGGAAAAATGTGTCAAGCTACAGGACTCAAATGGCCTGATGCACTGCCCCTTGTCCTGATGACCATCAGAAGCATTCCTGAAAAGAAAACTGGACTTAGTCCCAAAAAGGGATCATGGGACGAGCAATGAGACAAGCACAAGTACCTGTCAACAAGTTATTGACTATAACTGATGATCTAGTACTGGATTATTGCAAAGGACTGGCTGATGTGGTGCGTTCTGTGTTTCATCAGGTTGGACCGGATGCGACCACTCTTGAAAGAAAACCAGCCCACGACTTGAATCCAGGAGACTGGGTCCGCATAAAAATCCACAGGAGAAGAAACTGTCTAGTTCCTCGCTGGGACGAGCCACGACAGGTAATCCTAGTGACAACAACTGCAGTCAAGTGTGCAGGAGTGAAAAACTGGGTCCATGCCAGCCACACAATCAGAGTTCAAGAACCTGCAGATCGACATGTGAGTCGACGTCTGGAAGTGTGGGATAAGAGTTCAGCGACTGAGACAGAAAGAATAAGAGAAAGGGTGCCAGAACTTGAAGATCGACCTGAAAGTCGACATCTGGAAACCCCAACTGCAAGCACCTCTAAAGAGGAAGAGGAAGAAGAAGAAGACGAAGGAAAAATTACAGAAATTCCAGAACTTGAAGATCGACCTGTAAGTCGACATCTGGAAATATCTGACACAAGTTCAGGATCTGATGATTCAGTTGAAAACTGTGAAGAATTTCGAAGGAGAACTTGGGGATTTAAACCAATTAGAGAAGAGAATGAACAAGAAAATGATCTAAATGAGCAACCAAGTACAAGTTATGGTGGAAATCCTTCAAAAGTAATATTAATAGACAAAGTAGGGAAAGAGACAAATAAAAAGTTAGAAAATCGAGAAGAACCCGAGGAGCAATAGGGACAGATAGTGAAACAAAAGAACAGGGAAAATTAGAAGCAGAGAGTGAGATAAATACCAATTCGGAAGAACATCGAGGAGGGACAGTAATAAGGGAACACAAGAAGGAGAAGACAGATCCACCAGTAAAAGAAGATGAGATCATAAGTTTCAAAATAAGAGGCAATTGTGAAAAAATTGAAACAGAATCTGAAGAAAGCGGAGAAGAAGAGAAAACAAGAACTGAATCAAGAAAAAGAAACTGGAAATCAGAAAGAGGAGAAAAAGAAGGTGAAGCCAAAAGGCCAAGAAAAGGAGACAATTGGCCCAGCAACTATATAAGAAAATTGAGATACAGAATAATCAGAACAGGAGAAAAAAGTGCTGAACAGGTGAATGAAATAACAAGTCAAGAGGAACAAGAAAAGCCAAGTGGAAAACGATTGCAAAAGTCTAAAAGAACAAAGAAAGTGAATTCGAAATACAAGTCACCTGAGTGGTTGTACATCGCTCTAACTGATTACAAAGAAGAAGGAAACACTCACGAGAACCCGAGACTAAGAAACCGAATGGGTAAAGGTGAGATGCAACAAACCTGAAGTGAAGACTTAAAGTGCTTCTGCCGGATGTGACAATTTTACTGGATATGACAAATCACCGGATGTGACAACGAAAGAATTCTGAAAAGAATTAAAAGAAAGTACCAAGCAAAGACTTTTGAAAGCAGAGTGGCATCTAAGTCATTTCTGAGGTGTAGTGACACAATTTTCTGAGATTTAACAAAAGATAAAAGCAAAATGGAGAATACTAGAGATAGAAGAGATAAATGTGAGTTTGTAAAAAGATGGTGTAAAATGTGCTGCTTTTGTACAGGATTATTAATGACAGTATGGATAGTTTTAGCAATCACAATTCCTATTTGTATAGCTGTAATAGAAGCAAAGAATGATACTAAACCAGAAAAAGAAACTAATATTAAAGAACCAGTTATTTTAAGAAGTAGTGCAGAATTACATAAGGATAAGTCAGTAACAGACTTTTCTAAAAATGTTTTTACAAAATTGTTGTACGAATATGTAGAGACAATGGATGTGAGAGATTGTTATGTTTGTATGCAGTTGCCTGCATCAGTGTCAGAAGGTGTGACTTATCATCACCTACCTCTAACTTATGGAATAACATGTAGTGTCATAGCAAGTTTATTTTATAAAACAGGTAGATTAGAGTTTTATTACACTGATATAGATAAGATTTTTGCAAATGTTCCTGTAGTTCCAGAACTTAACAAAGTAAAACAAGCAAAGGTTTTAGGAGAATTCTTTTTAGAGCATAGAATTTTAACATTAGAAGAAATAGCTAAAAACAACCTTACCTGTGAGTTAAAGAAAGAAGAAAAGGTATTTTTAGAAATGGTTGAAGAAAGGAGAATGAAATTTCAAAGAGAAGCAATAAAAGAGAAAGGAACACATCTATGGACGTTTGAGGAAGAAAATCATGAAGGGAAAAAGATAAATGCAGCAATGACATTAGATTGGCCGCAAACAGGAAAGTTGAGTATTAGGAGAAATAAGACAGTCTATGACAATTATTTTGTAGGTTCCAGTATCTGCCATGACAATTATCAAATTTTGGGAGGTTGGGGATTCAGAGGTGGAAAAGATCCAATATTTCCAGGTATCTATTATATTTGTGGGAATAGAGCTTATTACAGGTTACCGGACCATTGGTATGGAACTTGTTATGTAGGCCTGGTCTTTCCAAAAATCTTTCATATGGACAGAGAAGAAAAAGGAACATACAAGATGATTAATAGCTTTACACGTAGAAAGAGGGAGAGTTTTTCAGAAATTGTAGGTGATATTTTTGGAGCATTAATACCAGCAGTGGGAATATCTTTGAATGCATTTAAAATTCGGAAGTTATCCACAGTAGTAGATCGTTTGTCTACAGATACTGCGGGAGGGTTCTTGATGGTAAATACCGAAATGGTTGCCATGAGAGCTATGGTGATGCAAAATCGGCTTGCCCTTGATATTCTTTTGGCAAAAGAGGGTGGAGTTTGTGGAATGCTGAAAGTCCAACATTGTTGCACTTACATTCCTGATAAAAGTGAAAATATACAAAAGTATATTACAAATATTACAAATTTGCACAAAGAACTAGTTCCACTGGAGGTTGAAAGTGTCCTGGGAAAACTTGGTAGAGGGTTTTCTTCAGTAGCAAATTGGTTAACAAGAATGAGTAGACTAATGATAGGGAAAGTTATAATAATAGCAACTGTAGCAATATTGTTAGCCATGGTGTTGAAAATTGTAATAACGTGTATAAAAAGAAAAGTAAGACAAAATAAGATAAAAAGAAATAACAGAATAATGAAAGAGAGAGAGAGAGAAATGGGTGAAATTGAGTTAGAGAAAATTAAAGAAAGCATGTATAAAGAGACAAGAAGACAAGATGAAATGGAAACAGATGTATAACTAACAAAAAGCAAAAGGATGAAAGACATATGCTGCCTGAAAAAGAAGTATAACTTGGGTTTTATGTGGTGATTTAAAAATCACCAAAGGGGGAGTTGATGGAGCAGAGAAAATAAAAACTTTTAACCCCTAACAAATTTTATAAATAATTAATAAAAATGTTCGTTTAAATGTATTAATCAACAATGTACGTGAGGGAAGGGTAACACGCAAGTATATATGCTGAATAATCTATTAACGAATGTCTGTGTGTCTAATTATAACATAAAATAATTGCGTACTAAATAAATAATAAATGCATGATTTGTGCTTCATAGAATATAAACGTGACGTTGCAAAAACAATAGTGATGGTAAGTAAGGAACAGCTTAAATGTTGCTTTCTGCTAGGTAATAACTAATTGGGGTACGTAGATGACGGGAGGGAAACGAAAAGGCTATGTTTCTCTATTTTAATTATGTTTTGTTTATTTCTAAATAGTGCTTCTAAGTCTAATCGAGTGGCGATATAAAATGGCTGCCGGTTATTAGAGTACGCATGCGCTGAGAAAACGCGTGACAAGGGAGAAAAAGTTGGAGAAAGACTAACCACGTGATGGTGCTGAGAGGCTAGGATGCAAGAATGGTCAAGGCTGATGTGACCTAATTGAACTGATAGTGTGCCGTGGTGATCAGCAGAGAATCGTGGGAAACCGTTTTAAGAGAAAGGACAATGCCTGCAGAGTTCTCGAATGTATCGAAAGAAGTTACAAATGTACTGATCGAAGCGGATGGAAACATGTCTTGAACTGTGAGAAAGGAAATGAACATATACATTCCAAAAGAACAAGCTGGATCCGGGAGAACTTGATTAAGAATGAATAGATTAAATGAGTGGACCAATGAAAGAAAAGCGCGTTATTAATGTTGCAACAATTTAGTTAGCAAAGTTAGAATTAGGGTATAAGAAGGCCTACTCTTAGTGGGAGGGGTAGTTGGTGTTGGAGTTGGTGGCTTCCAGTGCTTGGTGTTCCAGATCGATCCATTTTACTGAGCGGGAGATGCTGAAAGACTGTTAGATGAGACGGGTTGTGGTAGCTGATGCTGACGAGCTGAAGTTTCTGTTGCTGTCTTATTTTTCCAGTTGAGTATGAGAATCAGGTTATTTTTAAATCTTAAACTTAGGTTAGAAATCATTAGGCTAAATTAGGAAGATAGGCAGGTAATTAGGGTTTTGCTTCATGACAAAAATTTCCTTTCTGAAATAAAAATTGATTTTGCTTAATAAATATTTGAATTAATAATGAATGAATAATTGAATAAAAAGTCAAAATTCTTTTCCATGCCTTTAAAATTATATAAAATTTAAGATTCTTAAATCAAACGACTCAGTGGTTATTTTACTAAATGATTGTGAAACTGGTAATTGGTTATTGTGATTTAGCTGGTCTTAATCACTATGAACTGATTTCTTACTAGATGATCCATCGACAAAACAATGAGCAGGAATATCTTAAGAAATAACTAAGAAAGTGATAGGTTAAGGCATGGGTACTCACAAACTTTCTCTCGGGGGCCAAATTTACAGTGTGGTTTGTGGCCGAGGGCCGCACCGGTAGGGGTGGGGTCAGTGGGGGGGGGGCGGGGCTAGAGCAAAAAAAAACATGTGACCATGAGGTTGAACACAGGCCCCTGCAGCGGACGCCTTTGACCACTGAGCCACCAGACCCGGCATACACACATCTCTCTCTCTCTCTCTCTCTCTCTCTAGCTCTCCCTCCCTCGATCTCTCCCTCCCTCTCTCTATCTCTCTGTCTCCCTCCCTCTCTCTATCTCTCTCTCCCTCTCTCTCCCTCCCTCTCTCTCTGTCTCCCTCCCTCCCTCTGTCTCCCTCCCTCTGTCTCCCTCTGTCTGTCTCCCTCTGTCTGTCGCCCTCCTCCCTCTGTCTCCATCTATCTGTCTCCCTCCCTCTGTCTCCCTCTCCGTCTCTGTGTCTCTGTCTGTCTCTGCCCCATCTGTCTCTGCCTCTCTCTGTCCCTGCCTCTATCTCTGTCTCTATCTCTGTCTCTCTCTCTCTGTCTCGCTCTCTCTCTGTCTGTCTCTGCCTCTATCTGTCTCTGTCTGTCCCTGTCTGTCTCTATCTCTGTCTGTCTCTGCCTCTATCTGTCTCTGCCTCTATCTGTCTCTGCCTCTATCTGTCTCTGCCTCTATCTGTCCCTGCCTCTATCTCTGTCTCACTCTCTCTGCCTCTCTCTGTCTGTCTCTACCTCTATCTGTCTCTATCTGTCTCTGCCTCTGTCAGTCTTTCCCTGTCTCTGCCTCTATCTAGCTCTCTCTGCCCCTATCTCTATCTGTCTCTGCCTCGATCTGTCTCTGTCTCTATATGTCTCTATCTGTCTCTATCTCTATCTGTCAGTCTGTCCCTGTCTATCTCTATCTATCTGTCTCTGTCTCTATCTCTATCTGTCAGTCTGTCCCTGTCTCTGTCTATCTCTGTCTCTATCTGTCTCTGTCTGTTACTGTCTCTATCTGTCTCTGTGCCTCTGTAAACATCACATCACAGGCTCTTAACGCACACCTCACCCGGCTCTCACTCCCTGCTGCCCTCCGTCACCTCACCCGGCTCTCACTCCCTGCTGCCCTCCGTCACCTCACCCGGCTCTCACACCCTGCTGTCCTCTGTCACCCTGTAATTTCACAGCTTGGATCAAAGCGCATATAATTAATTGTCCTAAAACACAATACATATGTTTGTGCTCGCTTTCAAATTCTACACACCATTATCTTCATGTTCCAATTGGCGATTGCTATGTCTGTGATCGTGTTACTTGTTGTTGTTGATGGGCTGTAACTGGAAAACAAACTTTTCTCTCTCTCTCTCATTCTGTTTCTCTTTCTCTCTTCTGCTGTCTCTTTTCTCTTCATCTGTGTCCCTCTTTCTCTTTACCTTATTTTCCTGCCTGTGACTGCGTTTCTCCATTTATTGTCTCTTTTCTAGTTTTTTGCTCTATCCTTCCCATCATTTTTAACAGGACACACTGACATAGCTTGCATGACTCTTTTTAACGGAAAATCCCAGTAAAATGCAGGGCCACGTGCAGCATCACCTAGTTGGCTTTGGCAATGATATGATTATTCCATGTTACTTTCTGACACACTTAATACCAAGTTAGCAATTTACCCCTTCATTATACAGCAGCCCCCGATTTCCTTTGCAGTTTGCCATCCACTTTCACCCCCTGTCACCTCACCCCGCGTGTGTGTCAGCCCGGGCTGAGACAGCTTCCCGGGCGCACACACAGCCGCACCCGAGTACTTCACAGGTCTTTAAAAGACCATTTACTGCTAATGAGGCTTTGTTGTATTTCACCTCTTCTTAGCGCCCTTGCATCTCCACTCTGACTATTGCTGGAATCGCCCGGCCCCCATAGAGCAGAGTCTCTCGGAGTCCGCGCTGCTGCAACCGGCGGTGTTTGCTGACACTATTTAAAAAAAAAAAAAAAACACAGGTACTATGTCTACAAGGTCCGCGGGCCGCCAAGGAAGGCTTGCCGGGCCGCTGGCGGCCCGCGGGCCGTACTATGAGTACCCGTGGGTTAAGGTAATAAGGTATCCCGGCTCCTTCCAGCGGTACATCATGATGTTTTTCATTTAGTTTTCCTTTTCTCCTAGGAGTATAGAATTTCGTAAAGGTGTAGAGGATAATCCAGGTGTGTGTGTGTGTGATAGGCGATGTTATGGGCCCCATCGTCATGTGGCTGTGAGAAAATATAAGTCGCCCCTGGATGACCGATAAGTGACCTAGGAGGAAAATATTTTTTATTGTATCCGCTGCATCACTGGGCGCGCCGGTGTCCCTCAAAAACTTAGTAAGACTAGGGAATGATCCGAGATATATCTAGACAGGTACGTTATCCCATCCACCTCTCAGGTAAGAAGAGATGAGAGAAAAAAAATAGTCCAGTTGGCTAAGTTCCCATTGCCACGGAATGACATGAGAATGTTCTTTTGCCTGGGTTACAATCCCTCCATATATCCCTCAATTGCAACACCTCTCTAAGATCTGTCAAAGTTTCCATCATTCGGGGCTTTGTATTTGCACGCGGGGGTTCCTCATCCAGGGTTCCATTCACTACGCAGTTCATGTCGCCTGCCACAATGGCTGCCATGCCCAGGTAGGGCGCTACCACTGCCATCAACTCAGGGAAGAATGAGGAGCAGTCATTATTGGAGGCGTATATATTGAGAATACATAGTTCCCTTCTGTCTAGTGTACCATGTAGGACCACATACCTCCCCTCCTGGTCTGTTATGTGGTGTAGGTGTTTGAAGGGGATCCCTAATGCCGCCCAGATTAACGCCCCACGTGCAAAGCCTGAATAGAAGGTGGCATAAAGCTGCCCTCTCCACCTCTTCTTAATACAGGGCAATGAATCGCCCCATATATGGGTCTCCTGTAGACAAGCAATGGCCACCCTATAACGTTTCATATAGGCCAACACACGTCTGCGTTTATCAAACTGGGCCAATCCCCTGAAATTCCATCTGATTATTTTTGTGATGGGGGAGCCGTGGTTCCAAACGCTATCCAAGTACCCAGGACCCTTCCCTACCTAGTCCCGATCCCTTCACCCTCCCCCAGGAACCCCATAGCAGTTGTCTTTGTACCATGCGACACGGGAGTAACCGAATTAAATCAAGCCTTATCAAAATGAATACATTTGAAACAATCCCAACATCCCCCTCTCCTTGGGCAGATCCCCCAACCCCAACATCTCCCAAATGCAGAGATCTAAGAATCGTGGTGGCTGTCCCATTCCCCTCCTCAACCCAAAAGTTAATAGAACAAACATGCACAGTTCCATGTTAACCTTGTAGAATAAGCCAAATGCTATGCTCGTGGATGGCCAACCAGTGGGGTGTGAGGTCAAGGCCTCTAGCCCCATACACCGTGCCCATCCTCTGAGGGAGAATTTCCTGCCAACAAACATAGCGTGTATAGAAGTTAAGTCCCAGATTAGCACATACAGTATATTATCTCAACCTCGGGGGAACATCATTTATCCGATAATACATTCGCCTAATTACATTCTTATCTACCCTCATTTATCGGATGCGTCCTTACAGTGTCTCTTCAGCTTTCCTCTCGGACTCGGCCCGGGCTTCCTCTACCTTGTTTGGGCCTCCGCCACATCTGATGTTTCTTTCTCTGATCCTGGCCAGAAAGATTTGTCGACTGGGTTGTCCCAGTCGTAGACACCAGGCATGCGTCCGGTTGTTCCTGAGAGTCCAGCCAGTCACTGACTTCTGCCGCTGAGTAGAAAAACAAAGCCTTTCCATTATATTCAATTGGCAGTTTGGCCCGGAAGAGGTGACTGTATTTATAGTTGAGGTCTCTAAGCCTTCGCTTGACTGCCAGAAACGATTTCTGTTGGTCTTGGACATGTTGCGTGTAGTCCGGGAATATCGCGATGGGATGCCCCTCGAAGTTCAGCGGACCCCTGGTACGAGTAGCCTGCAGGATAGCGTCACAGTCCCTATCGTTGAAGAGTCGGGCAATCATGGCCCTTGGGGGAGCCCCCGCCTCAGAGGAGGAGCCAGGGCCCTGTGCGCCCTTTCCACGTTAGTAAAGTTGGACAACCTATTAGGGGCCAGCTATTTCACGATCCAGTCCTCTAGGAACAGCTCTGGTGCGGAGTCCTCTGCCTTCCCTGGAAAGCCTACGAAGCGTAGGTTGTTCCGGTGCGACCTTCCTTCAGAATCCTCTGCTTGATCGTCAAGTTGTCCTACTTTTTTTTTTAGCGCCAACACTGTATCGCGAAGTGTTCTGACCTCCGTCTGGAGCGTGTCCACATTGTTTTCCGTGATAGTCACCCTATCAGAGACCCGCGCAGATCGGTACACAGGAGATCGACCTCAATAGCCACGGAGTCTGTCCTATGCGCCATATCGTCTCTCATTGTCTGCGTCTCCGCCAGTATGTCCTGCAATGTAGGGGCAGCTGCTCCGATCTCTGTCGCTTCCATATTCTTATCCCCTGGCATGTTCTCTTGAAACCCAGGATCATGGGGTAGCGGCTGCCGTTAATTTAAATTTTTTTTGTTTGCGCCGTCCATCCTCCTTTGTCATTCACCATCTTGTATCTGCCCCTGGAGAGCTACCCAAGACACCACCACACTCAAGGAGGTACTACTGTCCCAAACAAATTTCTGGCCCTTGCCTCGGCCCGCTGCCACTGCTCAACGTGCGTCTGGTAAGGTTTCTTCATGTTCGCAGGCCCCCCCCCCCGGGGCGATGTTCTCAGGGCGTATTTATAATCGGAGGGTCAACACTTATCAAGAAACTTGAGGACTCTCCCCATTCATCCCGTTTGGCAGAGGGACTGCCAGATGGCCCCGTCTTACCGGTCCTCGCCCAGACGCCCGGGCTCAATCTGTCGACCGCAGGACAGAAGCCGCGTCTTTCCTCATGTACCTCCCCATTTGGGCAATGTTGAGGCCTCCCGCTTGGACTCCTCCCGGGGGGTTGATGCGATCTCCCCCTTGCACAGCCTTCCGTGTCTCTTCCTGCGCCCCAACAGCAATCGTCACGCTTCCGTGACGTACCGCCAGGCCAGATCCTTCTCGTTTCTGGGTCCGCCACCCAGGATTTTGGCAACTCCACAAGGACGGCCGTCCCTCCAATGTGGCAAGGTCCGTTTCCTCGTGGGTGGACTCCAGGTAGGCGCTCTCGGCTCCTCGAGTTAGAGACTTCTTCGGAAAGCGTTGATAGGTTCAGCAGCGGGACTCACCGGCAGCCCTCCGTTGTGCTGGCCTCACAGCAGACACTGGATTATCAGCTACCGCCAAACATCCGGCATCTCCGAGAGTTTTTGGCTGACCTTCCCGCGGCTCTCAAAATGTCGCAGATGCCTGACCAGGCCTCAACTGCTCCGGTGCCCGCCGCGCCGCCCGGGCTTTCGTCTACTATTTTCTTTTATCGATGACAAGTCCCTGTCAATTCCCGAGTGTCCACCCCTCATTCCGGGTTATTGCCACTCCTGGAAACCTCAGGATAATGCCGGATGCCTCGTTTGTCGGTGGAGTGCCGGCAGACACGTCTACACGGCAATGATGCTAGGCCACGCCCCCTCATGAAAAATAAACCTTTATTTTAAAAGGTGACAGATTTATGTACTGCATGGAACAAAGTGAATTGATCATATTTAAAAAGTAATACAACCTTATATATATATATGAATTTCTTTTCGGAAAGGGACATTTGACAAACAGATGTTTTCATGTGGTTTTCTGCAGTGTGCTTTTCCTCCTCCTCTCAATGTCTATGAACTCATTATATAATACATTTCAGATTATTTCCAGAACCTCTTTGTACACTCTTCAGTAATTCAATTAGTCTGGACCACTATTTAAGGTTATTCTAATACCAAGACTGCCATTTCAGTGAACTACATAAACCATAAACTTATTGGCAGGAGCAGAGAGCTTTCTTTAATTTTGAATACATCTACTCCTCGTTCTGCTTTTAAAAAGCCTGTCTCAAATGTATTTCATATTATGGATCATTCTTTCTCTGAAGTGACAAAACCTAACAATAGTGTTGTTGAAATGTCTGTGCAATCTTCTTTGAGTTCCAGCCAAAGCAAGAAAGACCTGACTGTCAGCTGTGCTACAACAAACAAGCAACCAAAAAAAAAGCACCTTCTCCTGATAACCTATTCTTGGACATTTCATTAAAGGAGATTAGAGCGATTTTCCTTTTTATTAAGAAGACTAATAATGTGCTACAAAGGCTAGATAACAAATGGTCCTTTGCAGAAAGGATCTTCTCAGAAATAGAGCAAAGAATCAGCAATGTGAAAGAGGAAATTCCAAAAATGGTAAAAACAGAGAAGGAAATATCTTCAATTAAAATTCAAGTTAAAGATTTAAAAGCCCGAAAGTGCAGGAATATCCTAAGAGTTTATGGTGTTCCGGAATCCTTGGGAGGGGACTTATATAAATTTCCGACATCCTTTTTTCCTCAGGTATTGGGCAATCCTGAGTGTCCAAAACTCATGGAGTGGGGAGGAATGTTATCAACAGTAAGAGCATCTTAAGCCCAGATGCATCATCATTTATTTTTTGGAATGCACTGATCTTTTAAAAGTGGTTCAAGCTGCAAGAGAGAAAATCAACTTGAGTTGGAATAGCCAGAATATATTTATTTCTCACGATGTTGCAAGAGCTACACTTACGAGACGTAAAGAATTTCTGCATTTAAGACCTGCTTTAAGAAAGTTTAATGCTAGGTATGGCCTTGTTCACCCGTGTTTTACGAAGTCACACTTAAGAATAAAACTATTACTTATTCTGACCCTGCTGAACTTAAAGAATATATCTATAGTCAGAAAAATGGTGAAATGGATTATTATAATGAATAGTTATAAGCCCAGGAGCATCATCATTTCTTTTTGGAATGCACTGATATTTTAAAAGTGGTTCAAGCTGCACAAGAGAAAATCAACTTGAGTTGGAATGGCCAGAATATATTTATTTCTCACAATGTTGCAAGAGCTACAGTTACGAGATGTAAAGAATTTCTGGATTTAAGATCTGCTTTAAGAAAGTTTAATGCTAGATATGGCCTAGTTCACCCTTGTTTTTCAAAGGCACACATAAGAATAAAACTATTACTTATTCTGACCCCGCTGAACTTAAAGAATATCTCTATAGTCAGAAAGATGGTGAAATGGATTATTATAATGAATAGTTATTTAATATGTTTCAGATTATTTCCAGAACCTCTTTGCACACTCTTCAGTAATTCAATTAGTCTGTGCCACTATTTACAGTTATACTAGTAATAAGGCAGTGAACAACATAAGCCATAAACTTATACGCAGGAGCAGCGAGCTTTTTTTTAATATTGGATAAAACTACTCCTCGTTCTGCTTTTAAAAAGCCTGTCTCAAATGTATCTCATACTATGGATCCTTCTTTCTCTAAAGTGACGAAACCTGACAATAGTGTTGTTGAAATGTCTGCGCAATCTTCTTTGAGTTCCAGCCAAAGCAAGAAAGACCTGACTGTCAGCTGTACTACAACAAACAAGCAACCAAAAAAGACTCACCTTCTCCTGATAACATATCTTTGGACATTTTATTAAAGGAGATTAGAGTAATTTGCCCTTTTATTAGGAAGACTAATAATGTGCTACAAAGGCTAGATAACAAATGGTCCTTAACAGAAAGGATATTCTCAGAAATGAGCAAAGAATTAGCAATGTGGAAGTTGAAATTCCAAAAATGGTCAAAATGGAGAAGGAAATATCTTCAATTAAACTTCAAGCTAAAGATTTAAAAACCTGAAAGTGCAGGAATAACCTAAGTATTTATGGAGTTCCAGAATCCTTGGGAGGTGACTTATATACATTTCCAACATTCTTTTTTCACAGGTATTGGGCAATCCTGAGTGGCGGAAACTCATAGAGTGGGGAGGAATGTTATCAACAGTAAGAGAATCTATAAGCCCAGATGCATCATCGTTTATTTTTTGGAATGAACTGATCTTTTAAAAGTGGTTCAAGCTGCAAGAGAGAAAATGAACTTGAGTTGGAATGGCCAGAATATATTTTTTCTCAAGATGTTGCAAAAGATACAGTTACAAGCCGTAAAGAATTTCTGGATTTAAGACCTGCTTTAAGAAAATTTCATGCTAGATAGGGCCTTGTTCACCCTTGTATTTCAAAGTCACACATAAGAATAAAACTGTTACTTATTATGACCCTGCTGAACTGAAAGAATATATCTTTAGTCAGAAAGATTGTGAAATGGATAATTATAATGAATAGTTTCGATGCTCTTCTGTTTATATATTCATGTGTCTATGTTGTAATAATGGAATATGTGTCTTCTTCCTCATATGTTAACTGTTATTTTTCACATATGTAATGTTTATGACCTTTTTTCAATTTTTCAGTTTCTTTATAGGTTTGCATCACCCTTGTGGCTCCATGTTTTGCATGCTGTTATGTTCCCTAATGAAGCTCCTTGTATGTAGCAGTGGGACCTGAGCTGTTTCTGTCTTCATGAGGTATTCAACATGCCCTATGGTAATTCCCTACATTCTGAAGGAAACCTTTATTGTCTGTATCTTTGGATATTTGACTTCCTTTTGTTGTATGTGTTTTTTCTTTGTTCTCTCCTTCCTAACCTATATTTGATGTTCTTTGGTGTCTGTCACTTTACAATTCTATTATTTATTTGAAGAAATGTAGTGATGTTCTCCTTTTTAGGTCTCACCTAGGCAGTGTTTGTGCTGTCTCTTCGAGACATGCTGTATTCAGGTATGGACTTGAAGCTCCGCCCACTTTCCATCCATTTTTTTAATTGGCTCATGTCACTGTCCTTTGTAAATGGTGGCTTTCCATTGGTCAATATTCTTAGTAGTCCCTCCTTAGTACCGCCTTTTCTCTTCTTGTAACTCCCATGAGGACACCCCCTGTTACATGTGTTGTTACTCGATACTTTGTTAATTCAGCCTCAGAGCACAATTTTGTAAAATGTCTTTCTCCTGCCTGCTGGCAGGACACGCTCTCCCGCAAAGCTTTTTTTTTTTTGATCTCATGTAACCAGCACGGCACGCCTCAGCTGATATAATGGCAGCCGCATCTTTCTTTTGCTATTTGCGGCGCCGAACGTGGCTGCATGTTTTTTTCCTATTTACCAACTTTCGTTATAGTGGCAGCACTCGCGCTTTAGCTTTTAACATCTTAAGCTAAAGCGCGGGTGTAAAAGTAAACATGTAGAAACAAAATGCCCATTTTTTTTCTATTTCTTTACTTTTGGAGCAAACGAGGCACCCACGCTTTAGCTTAAGATGTTTAATGCTAAAGCATGGGTGCCGTCATTGTAACAAAAATAAACAAATAGGAAAACAAATGGTGGCCAAGCGCTTTTTTTCCTATTTGTTTACTTTTGTTACAATGACGGCACCCGCGCTTTAGCTTTAAACTTCTTAAGCTAAAGCGTGGGTGCCGCGATTGCTTCAAAAGTAAAGAAATAGAAAAAAAAATGTTTTTTTCTATTTGTTTTCATTTTGAATCAATCGCGGCACCCAAGCTTTAGCTTAAGATGTGTAAAGCCTAGGCGCAAGTGCCGCGATCCATTTGCAATGCAATAGCTCTCGCATTTCTGAAAGTTTGTGATATTGGTGTTGCATTAATATTAGCAACGCCAACAGCTTAAACTTCAGTAATGTGAGACCTATTGCATTGCAAATGCTTATTTGTATAATGGTATGAGATGGTACCTATATTTTCATTGCATGTCAAGATCTACCTATCCTTGTTAAATGTCAAAGAGTATTAACTCATCTTTCCAGATTATCTGTAGATTGTCATGCACTCACGTGGTGCCAACCGCTGAGATGATAATGGAGCCCATGTTGGACCTCTTATCCCTCCCGAGGACAGCAAATGCTTAGGAACCGAAACCTTAAAACACACACTGTCCTCCAGGGGGTGGGGGTTGGGATAAAATAAGAAAAGGGAGACTTACGGTATTGGATTCAGCTCTGCGGCTGTGCGACACTGCGTAACAGGATCAGTCACTTCTGAGACCTTCTACTTTTACGAGGTAGATGTGCACTGGACTAGAGCAATGTACTGGAAATAATAAGATGAGCCAGGTACCATCTGTACACTAAGAGGTCTCTAAATAGAGTGACCATACATTGACTTCACTGACATTCACCTCAACAGCACAACATGAGAGCAGAATAACTAAAATCACAGATTGGAGTTTTGGACACTTCCAAGGATTAAACTCAGAACACAGATTTTGGTACGGTGTTCATACATATATCAAAGACTCTGAAGTGCTTTCTCTAGGCACTACTGTTCATCAGAGAAACATGGAGCTCAAGTCTTTAGTCCATGTGCAAAACCAGTTCTAGTGCCAAGCTTGTAGGAAGGGTCGGGAGTATAAACACACAAGAAGCGCTGGAGTACATCACAGAGAGGGCATGGAGGAAACGTCTATAGTCTTTGAAGATGTGGATACTCTGTCCTGCTTACTACTACAGGAGGTTTAGTGTACACTAACTTGATATCAAGTACTTAGACTAGTTCTTTCACTTGACTGAAGTTCAAAGAAGATCTCATGGCTTTGGCACAGGGAGTCGCCGGGGGTCAGGAGTAGCTGTCCAGAAGGGAACGAGGAGGATGACGTCAAGGGAGCTGGTGCCACGGGAACCATTTGTTTAGATGGACTTGAAAGACTGAAGCGCTTCTCGATTCCGGCAGGATTCTTCAGGTGAGTGGGAAGGGTGAAGCTTGTTCCGCAGGGAGCAAGGCCAAGGCACGATTCAGGTTTGGGTGGGGTTTATATACACGCGCGAAGGCTTAATGGATGTAGCTAGATCATGTGTGGCATGTGGGACACATGGCCATCTTGAAGGTTCTCGAACTTTGGAGAAAACACATATTAGTACACTCTCTTTGACCTTACAGAATGGGCAGGAATCAGTCATGAGGATGCTGGAGAAACATCAGTCATGAGGATGTTGGGAGAACATCAGTCATGATATCTTAGCGTGCCATAAAGTGCTATATGGGTAAAGCAACACAAGCCCTGCACGCTAGGCCCACTACAAAGAGGGCGTATGAGGAGGTCATGACATAGATATTGTGTTATTACAAGAGAGTCATTTAAATGATGTTGAAGCCAAAAAGCTGCAAATAAATTAGGTGGGTAATGTTGTTTTCTCTGCAGCTTTGGGTAAAAGGAATAGGGTAGCTATATTATTTCACAGATTTCTTCATATTGTTGTGATTTCTCAAGAACATGATTTGGAAGAAAGCTGGTGTTTTGCTCGTGTTACAGTTAATGGTGTGCCTCTATCACTATTTAATCTATATGGTTTTAATTGTGGAAATTTAATACTTTAGTCCTCCGTACATGAGATACTGACACACTGTAATGATGATAATTTAATTGTAGCAGGTGATTGCAATTCGCCCTTTGGTTCCTTTTTAAATTAGGAAATTGGATACTACATTTATTCCTAATAAAATACATATATTGTTCAACAAAATTATTACACAGAGAGCACTTTCAGGCTCATGGAGAGTTTGCAATTCCGATAAATTAGAGTTTACAGTAGGGTGATTCTGAATAACTTGACTGGATGACTCAGTGCCAGGGATAACAATCTCCGCTTTACCTGTGAATACAGCAAGGACTCTCTACCATTCCCATGACCTGTTACTATAACACAAGGAGGGACATATTTTCTCTGAGCTATATCAAAAATGTATGTCTCGGAACTCTCTAATGTCGTACAACAGTTTCCATCCTCATGCCCTGTGAAATAATTTCCCAGTGGGCCAGTTCCTAAGAATAAGGAAGAACTGTACAGATGTTGACAAGTTCAAAAAGCATGCAGCAGAATTTAGCAACTGTTTGATACTGAGGCCCTAATTACAAGTCTGGCGTTCCTAGAATCGCCAGACTTGTGATGGCGTGCCGGCTCAGCCACCGCCGCACCGGCGATCTGACCGCCACATTACGAGTTGGGCAGCCTGACCACCCTGCCGCCACCAGGGAACCGTTGTTCGCTAGTAGTGATGCAGTGGTCTTGAGGCCACAATATGCTTGGCGGGACCGTCGGGGTACCGCCAAGAATATTACGAGTTTCCTCTCCGACACGGTTTTCATGGCGATTCCACCACCATGAAAACCATTGCAGGGAGGAAACAAAGGGGGCCTACAGGGCCCCCTGGTGTCTCACGCCATGTGGATGTATGCAGGGGGGTATAACTTGTTCCCCCCTGTATTCTTGCACCCCAGTTCCTGCCTTTTTTAGTCCATGCCGTGCAGGAACTGTTTTTGGCCTTCCCATTGCAATGCCCATTTTCTGAGGCACCGCCGTGGGAATGCCAAAAAACAGCCCACCAGGCAAGAGGAAACTCCTACTCTGTGGTCGGCCCAACCATGGCTTTGGAGCACTGGGAGTGTGGAGATGGCATACCGCCCACCCCACCAAAAGTCATAATCGGGCCCTAAGACAGTACCCAAAAACACTAATTGAAAGAGCAGCTAAGAGGGCAAGACACAATCACAGGGATGCATTCTTAGAGGTACTTCCTAAACGAAGCTCTGACAGACTGATTTGCATAAGCATCTTCAACCACCTAACTGATACCTTGAAACAAGCTGTCAACAAGAACTTGTACATCCTAAAAACAGGTGATAGTCACCTTGATAAACCTATGTTCGCCCTCAAATGGAGCAGGAACATTTAAGCTATAGTGGTTCACACTAGACTGCAAGTGACTAAGAGGGACAATCAGGAGACCCTGTGGTCACTACCCCGTGTCAAGGGACACTTCCCCTGCGGATTTTGCTCAGACTGCCATCTGAGACAACCACTAGCTCAGATTGACTTGGGACTTAGAACCCTTTGGGTACTGACTAGTCACATGAACTGTAATACCAGTGGGGCGACTTATCTGATTACCTGTCCCTGCAAACTTCAGTATGTGGGCATAACAACTCGCAAGATAAAGACAAGGGTGGTGGAACATCGCAGCTCGGTGAGTTGCAAGAAGACCAGCATCAAACTTATCAGACACTATTTGATGTCACAAAACACTTACGAAGATATCAAATGAACTATTATTGATAAACCCTACTATACCACACATATGGGTAGCCTGGATGATCTACTGTTCCAGAGGGAACAACATTAGATTTTAATTTTTATATAAGAGTCATCTATGTGGATTAAATGACGATAGCCTGTGAACTGCACTACACTGACCTTGATTAGTTGACTCAAGTTTCATATAAGGTTCACACAAATACAAACATGACTATGATGTCTAAGTGGGGCACCAGATGAAGGACATCTGTGCATAAACACTTCCTGCCCTCTACGATGGCCATCCTGGTGAATGGGCATCTGATGGGACTCCATCTCCCAGAATACCTCTGAATCTAGCCTGGTCATGGCTACTGGAATTTAACTAGCTAGATACACACTTATGCGTGTATGACGCCACCTCTGTGTGGGCATGTGAACAGTAAACCTATACAATTGATTCATGCATTTTTTAATAGAATGGACACTGGGATTACAACTCTCATGGTCCCCGGTGCCAGCAATCCACCTGCCCTCTAACGGCTTCAAGATCCACTATTAGTCTTTTACTTGGTCAGTGAGATGTTATGATATGTCATTGACCTAGGTACACCTTTTCATGCAACACACAGCCACTTCATGTTCCTTTTTCAACACTATTGATTGCTCAATATATGCGTGGTCCAAAATCAGGCACTAGGACTGCAAATCCCCTGATCCTAGATGCCCCCTATGCACGATAGGCTGCACAGGTCATTACCCACGCTCTGTGCATTGATGCTCGTCCCTTTAAATGAGACACACCCGCCGAGGCCCACTCCTTTCGCTGGGCACACTGATTGAGGACATGGAGACTTGTACCAGATATATCTTTTCTGCATAGATATTTCTTTCCCCTACAGGCCTCGCTACACAGCCTTAATGTTGATGTGTAAGGCCTGTCTTAAACGTCTGCTTTACCCAAAATGTGTATAATGATATGAATAACATAGGAAGCATTGCTCAAATTGAGTGGCTTGCAGTGATGATTTACTATCACTGCACGTAACACTTAACTTTGTTAACCTTTGGCGAGTGTTTTTTCTGACTTTCTTAACTTCTGTTGAATGCTTTCCATGACATGTGTAGAATGTTATGAGTTACAATAGAAACAATGCACAACTAGGAACATTGCACAGACTGAGCGGCCTGTGGTGGTGATTTATTATCACTGCCCTTAAGAATACATGTTTGTCTAATGCAACCCTAAATCACTGCTGATAACTGACTTTATTGTGTATTATGATATACAGCTTCGCGATCTAGGCAGCCTACGTAGGCTTGAGAGTGAGATGAAATCCCACTCTAAGGGTAAGATTGCGTTCTCTCCTGGCTCTGCCACTATCACTAGTATTTACACTGGTGATGGTCACACAAACTCACTCAGGTTTACTCACATTAGTTCTGCAGTGGACTTTTTGTTACTGTTGGTATGTGTCTGAATACTTTATTAATATTGTCCTTTGTTTCCCTATAATGCAGTACGACAGTGGACCCTCATAACAAGGAGATTGTGCGCCACCTTCTGTATCAGCTGGCTTACCACCAGTAGGCCAACATTAGATTTTATATCTATGTTTTCTATCACAGAGTGACTGTACTAACTGGTCCTGACGAATGCCCCTGAACCCCGAGTTGGGTCACCGTAAGGGCAGAAACATGTTGACCATTTAAGGGGAGCATTATTTCCAAAGTCCCCTTCACGTTTCTATTATTTCTATCCACTGTGGACACCAGAATAAATCTGACATGTAGCCTACCAGAAGACAGTTTTAACTCACCACAATTGTATGTACAGAACTTTGCCTCTCGTCCATACCTGGCTCTAATTCAAAATATAACACCTCAGCTCCTCTCCTTTGGAGAGTTGTGGCCCACACCAGGTACCATTTGGTCCTGGTGTGAGGAGGGAACCCAATGATGAAGTATGCCATCTTCTGATGGGTGAAGGTTCTTGTTCTAAAAAAAAAAATGTTCACTTGTAAAGGTACTCTTTCTGCGACTAAGGGGACTTTAGTGTGATTTCTATTGATAGGGAGCAGTACGCTTCTGGTTGGATTATTTACTCCCAATAGAACCCCTGTGTGTTTTGATGCTTTTAAGATTCCATCATTAGATTTTATCAGATATGCATCCATGACGAATAGGTCAGGAGAAAGCAAGACAAATGAAATTATAAGAAACATTAAGAATTTGGAACATTTATACTACTACTCTACATCTAAAGATTCCCTAGAAACCCTGATTAAAGCCAAGATAGACTTTAATAAGCGCACTATAAGAATGGTACATTATTGGCTAAATATCTCAAAATTAAAAAGGAGAGATCTATTATTGACTCAATTATTTATGAAAATATTGATAGTATTAAGACTAGTATTAAGACAACTCTAGGGGACATTGCGGATATTTTCCTTAATTTTTACTTCAACTTTTATACTCCTGATTCCTCTCCTTCTTTAAATTCAATTTATAAATATCTTTCTAAAATATTAAGAGATAAATACCCTCATTTAGATCTCTCTCTTTTGGAGGGATAATTTAACATTAGATGAAGTACTGAATGCAATAAAATTATGTAAAAAATGGAAAGCCCCTCTGCCGGATGGTTTTTCCTTAGACTTGTGTTCTAATTTTTATGACTTATTGGCCCCTAAATTATTGCTCCTTTATGAGCATTTTTATTCTACTAATAATCCTCAAGACACGTCTTTGCAAGCTATTATATGACTGATTTCTAAATCTGGAAAATATACTTCCTATTGTAAAAACTACCATCCAATTTCATTAAATAATAATGACTGTAAAATATTTGCTAAATTATTAGCTAATCAACTAGAAAGTTTTGTTCCTGGTCTCATTAAACCAGAACAGGTGGGGTTGTTAAGGGTAGGACTGTCTCAGACATTAATAGAGTTTTCTTAAATATTATCAGCAAAGTAAATCTGCTGAAGTCTCCTTTTGCAGAATTGTCTTTGGATGCTGAAAAAGCTTTTGACTGCCTCCACTGGTATTTTATGATAAAGGCCTTAAATTAGCATGGTTTAGGACCTACATTTTTTAATATGGTTTCTTTATTATATACAACTCCTTGTGCATCTATTTTTGTCAATATTATTATTTAATCTTTTTTCTTTGTTAAAACAGTCACTTGGCAAGGTAGTCCTTGGTCTTCTTTCCTTTATATTTTATCTCCTGAATCTTTTCTACCTAGAATCTGACAAAATTAAAATAATGAAGGGTTTCGATCTGGCTCTATGGAAGTTAAATACTCTGTTTATGTGGACAATGTCCTGCTTTACATGAATAATCCTGAGCATTCTTAAATAGTTTTTTTATGAGGAAGTTGAAATATGTTCTTATGTTTCTGATTATAAGCTTAATTCAAACTAATCATAGGTTCTCCCTTCAAACAAATTTTGCTTCAAAGACATGTTTGAAAACTATGATTTAATTTGGTGTAAGGAAAAAATGTAATATTTAGGAGTCTGGTTCTCCAGGTCAGTTAGTCAGACTTTAAAATATAATTAACAAATAGTTTATGGAAAAAATTGAGTCTTTTGTTAACAAATGGACCCCTTTATACCTCTCTTGGTGGTGTATATAGGATTCTATTAAAATGATGATTTCACTAATAATGTTATAGTCTCTATCAATGTTACCTTTTAATTAACTAAAGTCTTTCTTTAAGTAGATTGATATTTTGTTATCTAAATTATTTTAGCAAAATAAAAAACCTAGAATTTCTCTGTATAAATTAAAATAAACCAAAGAAAGAGGAAGGGTTAAAATCCCTAATTTGTCGTGTTATCATGATGTTTTTACCCTTAAACAACTTTGGTTTTGGTTACAGAAACCGTATTTGTATGATTCTCTGATTTGGTTGGAGTTTAGAAGGATCCTTCATTACCCCTTATTCTGATTTTATTTCTAATTTACTAAACAAAACATTTCTTTAATGTTATCTATTTTCAGAAATACGTGTCAGTTATAGCAAACATTTGTTGCTAATGCCAAACAGGTGATAATAATACACTTAATGCTTCACCTATTTGGTGCAATAAAAATATTACAATTAATAACAAAACTATATTTTAGAAAAGTTGGACGGACAAAGGTATTTTTTGGTTTAATACGCTTTTTGATAATGTTGATTGGCTCCTTTTTTTCTCACTTACTAGCCAAGTATAGAATGCCAAAATTTTGATTGAAACATATCTGATTTAAAGAAGCTATTTTGATTTTTTATAAAGGGTACATATGGCAACATTTTTTAACTCTTTGCAGAGTGTTATTAATGTATGTAATTTTAATTTGACCCCTAGAGCTCCAGCAATATATTTTTTACTAATTGATGCTACAGGTGTTGATGTTAAATTTCAAACAGAGGCTGAATGGGAGATAGACCTTAACAAATCATTTTCTCCTTTAATTCATAAAAAGGACAAATATTATGTCAACCTTATCTGCTAGCAATATCACCCAAACTCTGTAATTTCCTTATAGTCAAGCCTTTTTACACCAGTTCATATTAATAAATGTAATACCCTAATGCCCTATTCTTGTTGGTCATGTTCATGCTAAGTACTTTTAAATATATGGTGTTTGAATGTAATTTAGTTCAGCTGTTTTGGAAACTTGTCTGGGAAAGGATTAATATTATATTCCAAACTAATACTCCCCTATCTATCAGAATATGTTTCTTGGTAGTGTAGCTGACAATGTTCAATCTCTCCCATTGAAAGGTAAATTATTAGATATATTCATTGCAATTGCATTAAAGCAAATCTCACTTAATTGGAAATATTGTACAAAACTTTCCTACAAGGCATGGTAGAATGACATATGTTATGCTCAGAAAATTAACCCTATTAATTATTCTTCCATCCAGTTGTTCAAAAAATAGCAAATAGTGGTTACCTTTGACTGAATATTTAGCAAAAACATCTTTATCTTATGATTGTTTACAAATGCAAATGACAAAACTGCTAAACCTCCTTGAAGATGTTGCTAATTTCTGTAGACTCTATTCAGAATTAAGAAAGATGTAATATTCGGTGGTTTTGTCTTCTGTTTCGTTCCTTTTGTATTGTTCATATTGAAAAGTGAATGTGTTTGTTGCAGTTTCATTTTCTCCCATGATACCATTTTCTCCCTAATTGTTACAGGCGAGTGCTCATTGTCATCCCAGCTGGGCATGTTTGCTCCCCCATGTTGGTGTAAATGTTGTTGGGGGAACCGGGAAGCCCGCATATGTTTTATTGGGCGGTGGTATGAACAAACATGATCAAAATGTAAATGACTTCCTCCATTATGAAGTGTTGTTACTGTATGCGATATGTTGATTTGTTGACTAAGCAAAAATGCAATAAACATAGTTAAAAAAAGAATTTGATATTTTATTTCATTACTTTGCTAATCTTATTTTATTATGACACTACATTAGACCTGTATTTTTCAGTGACATCCATTCTCTATTTTCTTAACCTTTTCTTTTATGCCCTCTTTCTTGGTTGTCCTTACATGCGCATATTATAGACCTGAATTTTATGGTATTTATTAATAGATTTTCATGTTATTGGGATTTTTGGTCTTCTATTGGATCGCCATAGTTATAAGGATGCCGAGACGGGTAAGTAATACTCCAATTAAGTATTTATTCTTTTTTTTTTTAAGTTTGAGTTTATTAAAGAAAACAAGAAAAAGAACAGCAATACATGAATAGAACAAATCCTATTTAACATAAAAATATGCAGTAAAATAAGAATATATAAGGATAGGTTATTCAAGCTGTATACAAAAAGAAATATACACAAAATAGATAATAAAAGGAAGGGGGAAAAGGGAGGGAAACAATATGCCATTACTATATAACAATTAAGAGTAATAATACAACAATGTAAGCATAACAATAACTGAATAGGAATAACGTATTATAATATAGGGGTGTTAAGAAACTTTTAAACGTCTAGGGGTGAAGTGGCATCGGGAGAACTCAAGGTGGTTTCCTTACATCGTCTGAAATGTTGGTGGTTTTAACACTAGAGGAGGCAGACAAAGATAAATAAGTTAATGGAAGCCATAATAAATCTCTTTTAATTGCTAGGGAAATAGGGGAAACATAATTGGTATCGAGTCGGTGATGGAAACAAACAGCGTTCCACCAGGATCTAAATGTAACTTTGTCTGCCTGCTTCCAATTAGAGGTTATTAAATGAAGGGCAATAGCTAGCAGTAAATCTAAACGTTTAAAACTCAGTGAGGAGTGAGGCCATTGGGGTGATAATGTGCCCAAAAATAAATTTGTGAAAGAAAAAGGGATCTGAACTTTGAAAATTATCTGAATTTGAGACCAAACCAGTTGCCAGAACTGATAGATCTGGGGACATTCAAACAGCATGTGTTTTAAATCAGCATACGGACAAGGGCAAGACCAACAAGTAGAGGATATATCTGATGAAAACGATGCTAAGGCCATTGGAGAAAATAATACTAAGTGGTAAATAAAATAAAGGGTTTGTGTGGTATTTGCAGCACGAGCAGTTTTATGAAGTTTAAAGCATATTTTGTCCCATAAAGTGATAGGCCAAACCTGTGAGAAATCCTTCTCCCAAACCAATTCAGTCTTAGATTTGTGTCTATCCGGGGTAGATAGTAGCAATTTATACATATTAGAAGCAGGGGGGAAGTGTCGAGTATTGAAGATAGATTTTTATAATGTACGGGAAAGTTTGTGTCTGTTGGTAAAGTTGAAAGATATTAATTTAGGGAAGAACATAAAAGATCATATTGCGATCTAGAGTATGGTGGTAAAGAGAATTTATTTTGGAGATCAGAAAAAGAGAGGGGTTGATCGTTATGAAGTAGCTGAGATATCCAATGTAAACCCTTAGAATGCCAAGTTTTCCAGTAGATAGAACGATTATGAATTTGTAATGATTTATTATGCCAAATAGGTTGTTGATGATAGGAGCTCATTGAAGGATAGGATGATGCTAAAAGAGGGACCAAAAGTTTACGGGAGTGGGAAATGACAGGGGAACGCAAGGATGAAATATTGGTGGTGAAGGCGAGGATCTCTTGAAAGTTGAAAGGAGTAATAAAAAATGTCTCTATTTTTATCCATAATGGAGGCTATAGAGGAAGGTTCATAGAGATCCAACGAGAGGCTTGTTTTAGGGAGAAAGCGGAATGATAAGGTTTAAAATCTAATACCTCCATGAAGTCTATCTTTTTTAAGAGGACAAAGCTGTACGAGAAAGCTTATTTTTCCATAGAAATGTTGTCAAAGTAGAATCAATTTTCTTAAAATAGTATCCAGGAATGTGTATAGGGATCATGGAAATAATATATAAAAAAAGAGGAGAAAGCATCATTTAAATGGGACGCGCTGGAATCGCTGATCTGACCTGAGGACTACACTGGCCATAATTCCTTGCTCCCAGGAGGGGTGGAGCATTGCTGCTACCAAGCGCTCAAAGCGCCCATCACTACCGCGGCGCGGGACGCGCTGGAATCGCTGATCTGACCTGAGGACTACACTGGCCATAATTCCTTGCTCCCAGGAGGGGTGGAGCATTGCTGCTACCAAGCGCTCAAAAGCGCCCATCACTACCGCGGCGCGGGACGCGCTGGAATCGCTGATCTGACCTGAGGACTACACTGGCCATAATTCCTTGCTCCCAGGAGGGGTGGAGCATTGCTGCTACCAAGCGCTCAAAAGCGCCCATCACTACCGCGGCGCGGGACGCGCTGGAATCGCTGATCTGACCTGAGGACTACACTGGCCATAATTCCTTGCTCCCAGGAGGGGTGGAGCATTGCTGCTACCAAGCGCTCAAAAGCGCCCATCACTACCGCGGCGCGGGACGCGCTGGAATCGCTGATCTGACCTGAGGACTACACTGGCCATAATTCCTTGCTCCCAGGAGGGGTGGAGCATTGCTGCTACCAAGCGCTCAAAAGCGCCCATCACTACCGCGGCGCGGGACGCGCTGGAATCGCTGATCTGACCTGAGGACTACACTGGCCATAATTCCTTGCTCCCAGGAGGGGTGAAGCATTGCTGCTACCAAGCGCTCAAAAGCGCCCATCACTACCGCGGCGCGGGACGCGCGCGGGCGAAGCCCGGGCCAAGGGCGGGCCCGTCCTTGCCCGTCATCGACAGGAAGAGGCAGGGCAGGGCTATCCCTCTTCTAAGTGACACGCAAGAGTCTTATAGTCACGAACACAAGGTATTGCCTCCTCGGATTTTGGTTCTATGTTTGCTTTGGGACTATATTATTGGGTTTTATAAACGTTCAAGACTTGTTGCTGCTTTAGTCGCCTTTAACTTGCAACCCTTATTCGGTTTGACATATTTATGGGTGATAATCGGGTAATTGGTATTGCTTCGTACTGTGGCTACTAAAGTAAATTGTTTTCTTACGTAAGGTATGGGCAAACGGAAAACCATGGAGTGCGCAGAAGTGGGGGGGATTGGGAGTCGTGGGCTAGGCAAGGGAAAAAAGGCCAAGAAATCCCGTAAACATGCCGCAAGCAATTGTGTACTCGATAGAATTGACACATTAATTAATGAGTGCGAGAACATACTGGTGTCAGATCCTGTGCTTCTGCCTTGAAACAATATTACAAACCCCCCAGACCCACAATCCCCTGCCCGCCCGCTCACGGTTGCCCCCATGTTCCACAAACACGTCAGCAAACGTATTACTAATCTAAGCGCTAATAAGGGTTGTGATGTTGCTGGGGTCCAGGAGAAGGCTGTTCCTGATTTTGACGTACCTGTTTGTAAGCAAGCGACTCCAGAGATGCATACCATCCCATGTTCAAACAGATTTGCCCCACTTGCATCTTTTTCTGACGCAATAGGCGAGCAAGCAGTATCACTAAGTATATCGCAAGGAGGCAGCAATATTGAACAGCTATCTCCTGACACACTTGGGCCTATTGCTTTACTTAGGGCTGAGATTATAGCTTTAAAATGTTTGATTAACGAGCTTACACACCTGGTTAAAAGTCTACTTCCTTCTGTTCAATCTGCATCTCAGGAGCAGGCACCTGTACAAATTCTCACCCAGGTTGGCCCACCAAGCACTGCAGGGGACGACTTGGGGCAAAGTGCATCTATAGTCTTAGAAAACCCAGCAGGTCACAAGCTCTCTGGCCCAACATTGGCAAGAACTATAATTCCTGAACATAAGATAACTAACAAATCTTCCATCGTTCCATCTGTGCCTAATAAGGGCCAAATAGCCCTGGCGGGACCCTGCAAATTGAGAAACATCGCGAGGCCTGTGGAGGTCCCACCACAATCCCGACAACGGAGAGATGCATATCCATTACCATCCCTGCAGGGCCCCAATATCTATATGATAAATGTACCTAAGCTTGGCCCACTTAATGATATGGAAAGTGTGGACTCTCTGACTAATAAGGTCATTCATTGGATACGCTATACAAGAGGTTGTCGCTCTGTGATCCGTGAAGACATCGCCTCGGGCACGTAGACTTACTATTCCTGCCCAATGTTATGATTGTATTGAGCTTACCTTGTCAAACACGATTCTGGCTGAAAACCTTTTGGCTCTGGAATTTAGAACTAGCGCCCCAGCTAGTTCTGCCATACAGTTTAGGCGAGCTCTAGCACACCCAAGGGAAGGGTTGCAGTCCAGATTAGAGGGGGCTCCACGCTCGAAAGAGTAGATTGACTGCATGATGAGCCTAGTTTCTCATCACGGCATGAAACAACGGTCAGCCAACCCCCGGAATTGCACGTGCCCTTTGTTTTCACCCCTTGTAAAAGCTTATTTGGGGAAACTGGGGTGGGGTGGTCCATTCTCCTCAGGGCTCACAAGAGATTATCCCCGATATGCCTCCCGATCTTCAAACAACATCAGACCTTTTAGTTTCTTCATGCTCTTCAATTCCAAATTGTACACATGAGGGGGTCTTGGCCTCACAGCAACAACAGCTAAAAATCTTATCATGGAATGTGGCAGGCTTATTAAATAAGTTATTGCTGCCACATTGGAACCATTTTGTAGTAAGCTTTGATGTATGCTTATTTCAGGAGACGTGGAGCCTGGTCCCACTCTACAAATCAGGCTATGCTTGTTACTGCATCCCGGCCATTACAAAGGGGAGAGGGCGCCCGTCAGGAGGGTTGATTATTTGGGTGAGCATCACTTTAGGTTGTCGCATCACCACATATCCGACTACAAGCCCTGACATTTTGAGATTATCTGTCAAAGGTCCCAGGGGAGGGGGTACATTGGAGGTGTTTAATGTCTATATAAGAGGAACAAAGGGAGGGCAACAATCTCCCATTGTCACGCTTTTAGACCATTCTCTATCCAGTTGTAAGCCTGAAGCAAAAATCATAGTAGCAGGAGACTTTAATTGCACCTTCGAGCCTTTGAGCTCAGAGGATATGCTGGAGTTAGAGGACGGCGACGCTAAATGGTCGGTCCCTACTCTTAATATTTCCCCTATTAAAAAGTGGTCACCACTTGCAATTCAACTGAATGCATTGACCATCGAACATGGTCTTAGAGCTGCCAATGGCCGATCCCATTCAGATATACTTGGTGCAAACACCTTCAACAGAATAGGTTGCCCTTCACGCATTGATTATATCTTAGTGGACGTAAAACTGTGGGCCCAAATGATAGATATGTATGTGGGCACCACAACAGATAGCGATCACAACCCTCTTTGCTTGTCATTGGCGATGCCCTGGACCACTCTGCTTTTGCATCAAATAAGGGGGCTTACAGCACTAGCTATAAACATCGTTCCCTCTAATTGCAAGAGATTTTTGAAATGGCACAATATCAGTCCACATGATATAAAATTATCTCGTGTCAAGGAAGTTGTTTCTTCAGGTATTGAAGCACTTCAGGCAACATTACTGGCTGCCGATCCTTGTGTAGAAGCTTCTTTAGCACATTCCTGTACTATAGATCAGCTGAGCACTCTGTTTTTAGTCACCCATAATCATACCATTACCAAGCTACCGCGGCTAAGACAGCACTCGTGGTACACTAAAAAATGCAGACTATCCAGGCAATCACTGGCAGCCGCAATCAGGTCTAAGGATACTGATCTGATTAAACTTCTGAGAAAGGAGTATAGGGAAGTACTTCATGAGGCTAAAATAGAGTGGGATGAATCTCATTGGAAGAATTTGAAAGAGGCTAGCCTGGAGAAGAACAAATCCCAGTTCTGGTCCCTTGTCAGCAAGGGCACAAGTCGAGATCCTGCCACCTTGTCTAATCATATTACCAGCCGAGAATGGTACGATCATTTTAGGAAATTGTATTCCGTTCCCGCTGATGAATGTCTGGAGGAGTTAAGCGACTCCACAGACATTCCTCCGGGTGGGAATACAAATAACCCCTTCTCGTTGCCTGAAATTAAAATGGCAATCTCTAAGATAGTGCCGGGTAAAGCTCCCGGACCAGACGGTCTCCCAGGTGACCTCTTTTTGGCTGATCCGGGGAATTGGTCACGTTATATTCAACTCTTGACCAACAGTATAGCTAACGGATCCCCAATTCCCGATTCTTGGAAAGGAGCGCTGGTGGTCCCGATTTTTAAAAAAGGAGACCGGGAAGATCCATCCAACTATAGACCTATAAGCCTAATAGATGCCATGCAAAAGTTGGTAGGCAGGGTCCTCCTCCAACGTATACAGATTTGGGCTGAAGAGGAGGACATTTTATCCCAATACCAGGCTGGGTTTAGAAGAAACACTGGTACGATTGACCAAGTTTTCAGGCTACTACTTATTTATTGGAAGGTTGTTGTCATAGGCAAGGGAAGTCTTTATTTAGCCTTCATCGACCTAAGAACAGCCTTTGATCTTGTACCTAGGCTAAAACTATGGCAATTGCTGAGGGACATGAGTATTCCCCCTCTCCTACTTGACTTTTTAATTCGATTACACGAAGGTAACTTCGCCCAGGTCAGGTGGGGCCCCCAGGGGAGGTTACGGAAAAATCCCAGTAAATAGAGGAGTCCGCCAGGGGTGTGTTCTGGCACCCACCCTGTTCTCTTTATATATTAACGGGGTGGTGAAATTCTTGCAAGAAACCCCGACAGACGCGCCTACCCTGGCGGGCGAGAAAGTCCCCACACTTTTGTTTGCTGACGACACCCTTCTGGTGTCGAAAACCCCGTCAGGGCTACAAAAACTCCTTACTCGATACCAGCTATTTTGTGATTCCCGGGACTTGGTTGTCAATACAGATAAAACAAAATTTATGGCTTTTAATCCCCACAAGACATTTAAAAATAATTTATTTTTAAATAATATCCGACTAGAGAGGGTAAATGTGTTTGATTATTTGGGCATTCGCCTTTCTGATAAAATGCATTGGAAGCCGCACCTAGCCAAGATGCTACTGAACCACAAACGTGTAGTTGGGGCTCTTAGTAAAGAGCACCGGGCCTCTTATAGTAGACCGGTAGCTCCTGCACTTGTAATATATGATGCAAAGGCTGTTGCCGCTGCTTTGTACGGGGCAGAGTTATGGGGCTTCGAAAACACTGAAGACATTGGCAGGTCTGAAAATAAGTTCCTGAGGGATTTGGTGATGCTTCCTAGTAATACTCCATTAACTCCCTTGATGTTTGAGATGGGCAGACGGCCACTGAGGGATATTGCTAAACTGCGCCCCCTTCTTTTTTGGGCACGTATGATCCGTACCCCTGAGCTTGCTAACTATGCTGCAGCCCTAACAGAGGTGACCATCCTTGATACGGGGCACAGGGTCAAGTGGATAGCCAATGTTAAAAGGTTACTGTCTGAGTTGGGTCTCACGGAAGCATGGGAATCTCACGCACTACCCAGTAAGGTAGAGCTAAGGAGTATCTACTGGAACTGGGTTGATAGTAAAGTGCTGTCTAACCCAGAATTGGGCAGCTTGACAGAAGAGTTCTTTCGCCATAAACAGTCTAGAGGTTTAGAGCCTTACTTGGATATCATCCAGATTCCACGTGACAGGCAGTTATACATCCAATTCAGGCTGGGTACACTACCAATCCATGCAACCACCTCAAAATGGCATTCTCATAAATATCAAAGCGAGGCATGTCCCTGCTGCAGAGCCCCGTTGGAAAGCATGTCCCACTTTCTGTTCGCTTGCCCGGCTTATTCCACTGTTAGGTCTAGCTGGTTAAAACCGATTTGTAAAATTATGGGTACACGCGACTATAGGACTGCTCTGCGTATTCTAAAACGGATCCAGGTGTGCTTTACTCGTGTGGGGTGGCGAAATTCTTGAGCAGAGCCTGGATTATCAGAATTAAAGCACTGAAGCACTAATACGTTTGCGGAGCGATAAAAGTTCCTTTATGGCAGCTAGCTTTTTATTATTTTTTACTATTTTACCGTAATAACACCTAGAGTTTTTTATTCATGTGCATTGTGGAGAAGCTCGTGTTCTGTGGAATGCCTTGCCCTGAGTTATACTTCCCTACTTGTGGTGGATTTTGTACATTTCCTGAGTTATCTTTGTACAACTGTTTTAATCTTCCATGCCTTGTATTTTAATTTTGGTTCTGTGTCTAATGTTTATTCTCTCACTCATTATTTCACAAGGACTTATAAAAGAAAAAAAGTGAAAAAGTTTTTAACTTTCAACCTTTTAAAGAAATTTTAGAAACTTTTAGGTCATAAATTCATTATCAGTGTTTTTACTTGTCTTGACAATTCCGCCAACTCATGTATTAACAGTGTGGTGATATATTGTATATATTACTTTTTCTCCTTTTATTCTTTTTTGTTTCTTGTTTGTTGCTTTTATGATTCTAGTAATCGAAATAAAGCATTTGATTGATTGATTGAAATGGAGTCTAAACGACCCCACCAGGATAGAAAAAGGGGGCTCCAACGGGTAATAGCGTCATTCAATTTTTTATTGATATAATCAAAGTTTAACCTTATAGTTTCAGGAATTAAGGGAGCAAACCATAAGCCCAAGTATTTTATTTTAGATGGTTGCCAAGAAAATGCAGAATGGTTAAAAAGATGTTTCTGACATGAAACATTTAAAGGCAAAACTTCACATTTGTCAGTATTAAGACGGTATCCTGAGAGCTGGGAGAAGGAGGTTACCTGTTAAAGAAAAGGGGGAAGAGAAGTTTCAGGATTGGAACAATATAAAAGAATGTTGTCAGTGTAAACTGACATTTTAACCTGTTGTGGACCAAAATGAAATCCTGAAATATGATCATCCTGTCTAGTTTTGGTTAGAAAAGGTTCTAAAGCAATGATAAATAACAGTGGTGACTTGTCGCACTCCTCTACACAGTGGGAAATAATCAGAAGCTTTACCGTTGACAAATATTGATGCTTTGGGGCCTGAATATAACAAAGAGATTAAAGCAATCAATTTAGGAGGAAAACCAGCCCAACGTAAAGCATAAAACATAAAATCCCATCCAATCCTATCAAAGGCCTTTTCTGCATCCAAGGCGATAGCAGCCATAGGATGAGCTAAGGATGAGGCCTTGCTAAGTACATTAAAGAAGACTCGAGAATTGTCAGAGGCTAGTCTTCCCTTAACAAAACCGGATTGTTCAGGGCCAATCAAATCAGGTAAAATGGGATCAATACGGAGAGCCAAGATCTTAGCAAAAATCTTATAATCTGTGTTAACTAGAAGGATAGGCCGATAATTTTTACAGAAAGAGGGATCCTTATCCTCCTTGGGAATTAAGCAGATCAAGGTGTCTTGAAATGTGCCTTGAGATGAGCCATTCTCAGAGAAAGATTTAAACAAGAGTAAAAGATTAGGCAAGAGAATTTTTGCAAAATGATCATAAAACTCAATAGTAAAACCATCTGGTCCGGGTGCTTTTCCACGACGTAGAACAGAAACAGTATGAGAGATATCCGCTAAAGAAATATCAATTCCCAGGGAATTAAAATCAATGTGATTAGAAAGAGGAGAGGGGATGGACTGAAAGTAGGAAGAAAGATCAGATTGTTCTGGGAGGGATTCAGGTGTATATAGGTTCTTATAAAATGTAACAAATTCATTTAAAATATCATTATCTTTAAAAATAGGAGTACCAGTAGAACTCTGCAAGGATTCTATTCTCGTTCTTTCCTTTCTAATTTTTAAGTAATTAGCCAATAACTTCCCCATTTTGTTTTGACCCCCATAATAGCGAGAACTGCATTTTAGTAAGTAATTGGAAGCAGCATCTGTAGATAATCTATTAAAGGTAAGTTTGGCATCTATAAGATTATTTAAAGAAGATTCATTAGTAAATTGATAATATGTATATTCTAACTGTTTGATCTTATTAAGTAATTGAATGGATTGTTCTAGAGATTTTATCTTTTGCGATACGAAATTTATAATAAAACCTCTGGCGGTGGCTTTAAAGGAATCCCATATCATGACAAAAGGAGATTCCGGGGTTGCGTTTATAATAAAGAATTCAGAAGCAAAGGAATTAAATTGTTGACAGAAATTAGGATCAAGAAGTAAGGAATTTATTAAAACGCCATCTTCCTGGGAGGGAAGAAAATGGGATAAGATCTATATCTACAAATACAGGGGCGTGATCTGAGATTAAAATAGAACCAATTTCAGACTGAATGGCATGTTGGGCAAGGGACTTACTTAGGAAAAGGTAATCAATACGGGACTGTGAGTGATGTGCGGCTGAATAAAAGCTATATTCTCGAAGGTCAGGGTGACAAAGTCTCCAAATATCTACTAACGATTTCCAACGTATTGTGGATGAAATTGTGAGTGCTTTTTAGAGGGAACGAATTTAACTCTAGAGTGTCTATCTAATAGGGGATCGAGAGTTTGGTTACAATCACCCTCAAAAATAATATAATCATCGTCGTATAGAAGCAATTTGTCAGATACACTAGTCCAGAAAACCTTATCAACCGAAGTAGGGGCATACACATTAAAAATAACTAAAGGGATCTTATCTATAAGGAGCTTAACAATAAACCAACGTCCTTCAGTATCAGATTCCTGTTGAACAAGAGAAACATGTAATTTTTTATGGCATAGAATCACAACCCCATTTTTCTTACCTACAGCAGGAGAATTAAACACATGACCCACCCAACATCGTTTCAACTTGGAAGCTTCAAGCTCAGAAATGTGGGATTTCTGAAGTAGAGCAATATCAGTTTTTAATTTCGCTAGATGAGATAGCATCCGTTGCCTTTTGATAGGATTACTTAATCCTTTAATGTTCCAGGTAGTAACCCGAAATGTAACTTAATGATAAAAGCATGAACAAGTAATATGCTTACAAGAGTAAACTCAAATTCAAAATAGAATAGATATGAGAAAGGAAAGTAGAAGAAATATAGCATGTGTCTAAAAAAAGAAGACATAAGGGAGGAAGGAGTAAAAAAGATAAAATACAGAAGAAGGTGGAGAGAAGAAACCTTAAGAAAGAAAACGGAGGAAAAGGAGATAGAATATAGAACAAAAAGACAGCACATGTCATACAAATGACGACTGAAAAATATACCTACAACACAAGACGAAATGAGGGATGGCTACACCTGAAAATGATGATGACATCATCGGAGCTCCCCCGAACCCCGGAGGGACCATGGGTAGCTTCGACATATAGGGGAGGTCATAAGGGAAGCGATAACAGGAAAAGAACTACACTTGTATAAGAAAGGGATAAAACATATGGATGAGAAAAAACATTCAAAGAACTGGAAGAAGAGAGAAAAAAGTAAAACATCTTAATACAGTGAGCGTTACAGAAATACAAACAAAACAACGATCAAGGAATTACAAATACAGGAAACAATCAGACATAATAAAGCTAAATAACAAATCAAGTGGGTTTTGAAATGTCCATAGCGACAGCTCCATGTTGACGAAGGAATTCCTGCAGAACGGCTGGATCTTCGAATGTAGTAGTCTTTTCCCTATAAGTGACCTTCAAAAGGCAGGGATGAATTAAGCCGAATCTGGCATTTATAGAACGTAGTTGAGGGCGAAGATCAAGACATTTTTTCCGATGGTCAGCTGTAACTTTAGCCACATCTTGAGAGAAAAATAGGTGTTGACCTTCCCAAAAAATTTGTTTTTTGGACTTGACTGCAGACAGAACTTGTAGAAGGTCTGTATATTGCAAAAAAACATGATGACTCCACAAGGCTTTGCAGAGATCTTGGGACCAAGTCTATGCGCCCTTTGAATGTTAAGAGGAGAAGTAGTAGATAGATCCAATAGCTTAGGCAAAAATGTTTGAAAAAAGACAGTAGGGTTGGAACCTTCTGTATTCTCGGGAAGACCATAAAGTCAAAGGTTATTTCTACAATTTCGGTTTTCTAAATCCTCCGATTGCCTCTTGAGCAGAGATATCTCAGACTCCAGACTGGAAATGCGAGAGCACGAGACCTGAAGAGAATCTGTTTTCTGTTCCACAACAAGCATACGCAAATGATAACAGGCCCTGTGCACACGCATTTAAGTTTTACAACACACAGTAAACGTTGTATGTGAAAGATGACAGGAGAAACGTTCTTCCGGTCCTACATGTCAATCCAAAACGACGAAATCACTTCTTTGTCAATCGAAAATCTTAACATTAAGGTGTTTATCAACGTGTATATGTTTCCCTCGGTATATTTATATTAGTCAACAATCCTCATCAAGTTGTAACCAAGCGTTGGTACCGCTTCCTGAAACGCGGTGTCATCCACCGTAAACCAGCTCCAAATTAAGGCGTATCTAGCGTGTACTCGATTTTCTTAACACTAGTTAGTGGTCCTTATTTGATTCTACAAATCTTAGTCTTGTGTGCTGAATGCGCGGTGTCATTTACCGCAAGCCAACTTCAGGCGAGTGCACCCGTGGCTTGTACTCCGGCACCGAGTAAACCGGTAAATATACCGAGGGAAACATATACACGTTGATAAACACCTTAATGTTAAGATTTTCGATTGACAAAGAAGTGATTTCGCCGCTTTGGATTGACATGTAGGACCCGCTGGGTCGGAATTATCACCAGTCATAAGGTCTGAAGTCCTACCATATTGCATTTGAGCCCTGAAGAAGTCAAGGGTTACACACCCAATGACGAAACACGTGTTGGCTGGCAAATGAATCAACACTTCATTAAATGAATACCGGAAGAACGTTTCTCCTGTCATCTTTCGCATACAACGCTTACTGTGTGTTGTAAAACTTAAATGCGTGTGCACAGGGCCTGTTATCATTTGTGTAAAACGGACTTGTGTCCACTACTGAGGGTTTAGGTGTTTTCCCTCACCTGTTGCACCGCACTGATATTTCCTTTTCATTTACAATCACGAGAACAGGTTAGCGCCGTAGATACCCTGTGTTCAAGAACACCCCCCCTTTTCTCTTATAACAAGCATACGCAAATCCAACGAAGACAATGGATCATTAAGATATTGCAAAGATTTATTGGTTTCTTCAATGAAGGGTTTCAAAGCACGAATTTCCTCAAGGATTATATCCGTGGAGGTTGACAATGAGTTCACTGGTGAAGGAGGGTCTTTTTTTGATCGCTTGGTGGAAATTGCAGGTAGTTTACTTGAAGGGTGTGATTTTGGAATGGTGCCTGTCGCGTGATCAGGTTTCTGAGGAGAAATGTCTTCCATTTCGTTGAAACAGAGTCGGAATCTGATTTCGTAGTAGGTTTGGAGGGAGTAGTAAGTTTAGGATTTCTTATTCTTCCCATAGAAAAGACAAAGGGATATGGTAAACAAAACCTTAATTCTGAACTTCCAGGAATAATAAAGCAGAGTCAAATGTATTGTGAGGAAATGGAATTTTCAATCCAATAAAGAAATCGCAGGTTTCACCCTTTTAATGAATTAAGTCACAAACAGTGAAAAGATAATGACGAAAATGAGGGTCCCTAAGCTCTTCAAAATTAATGAGAAAGGTTAGTCCAGAAGAACATGAAAAATTGAATAGTAAGGGCGCAGAAACATTTTTGCTTTTACTAGAGTGGGTGTGCCTGTTGCGCGCAAGCAGAGGTGAAGCTAAACAATGAAAAATGGCTTCAAAACATCTTGAGTAAAGGTATTTCACTGATGCGCTTGTGCTAAAAGATAGAAAATGCCCAGAGTCCTTTGCAGAATGAACCGAGCAGTATGTGAACACCCAAAAGTCAACAATCAGGGTGGAACTTGAGGTAAAAGTCAATTATTATTCAAACGACATGAGGCGTGAAGAGAGAACCACAAAATGGCGGCTGCCAGCAAACAAAACACCTCAAGTCTCTTCAAAACAGCAGAAAAAACCTCAAGGGATTCAGCAAAAAGGAGCATTCAGTTGCTTATATGGAAATATCAGCCACCAGATGTCTTCAGAGGGTGAAAATGTAGCATTTCTGTGAGAAGATTTCTCAATGCGGTGCAAGGAATTCAGCATACAGCATACAAAATGGCGGTCATTATAATAATAGGAGAACAGCACATACCGCCGAAAATGCCGAAAAACAGGAGGAATTTATCGGTTGAAAAGTCCGGATGCTTCCCGCAACAGAGCTGAGCCAGACGCTCACATCTCCGTCTCAGAAGAAGGGTGTTCCCCACTTAAAACGGAACCATGCGAGGACCCTCGGTGCGGAGCTCCGCACTCACGCCGCCATCTTGATCGGCGTCCAAGCCACCAAGTATTTATTCTTAAGCATCTAGAAGTATGAACTAACTGGGAAGCAGGCTCACATCAACTGCTGGCCCCTGTTGAAGAGTATACATTCCAATAACATGCACAACAGTGCATTATTCATTCCACATTCTACCACTCCAGAAAGATCAAGATCCCAATAATAGTTATATTTTATGTAATGTAACGCATATTCTTAATACAATAAAACTTAAAAAAAGAAAATCTATGCATACTTAAGTGTCGATATTTTCGTCCTTTGGCTATGATATCAAAGGACCACAATATTCTCATCTTGATATCCAGACCCACACCTTTGGCCGACAAGGCATCACTAGGAAAGCCTGACAACTGGGAGGTCAGGCATCTTGGATTTGACTTCATGGGCGTGATAGGTGCACTTGATATTCAGACTGACCAGCTTAGGGAGCACTGAAGATGGAACAGAAGCTAGAGGTCTTAAAGAGCAAGTTAAATGCCTGAAATGACTTCTCTGCCAGTATAGATCTATTTTCAATCTTGCATAATGCAACAGGTCACATATGTTCAAATGGAGCACAGAGCAAATTGCATTTTAGCAATGGCCACAGTCAATGTGATTGTCTAAATCCATAATTGTGTGTTCATTTAATATCATTGTAAGAAATTGGAATGTATGATTGTGGGTTACTGGTTGACGGGGTGAAACCTCACATGAGAAGGAACTACAATCCTTGCCAGGGTGAGGCACAAACCAACCCCAAATTAATCTATGCTCAGCCCTCTGGTGGCTTGGCACAGAGCAGTCAAGCTTAAATTAGAGGCAATGTGTAAAGTATTTATGCAACACTTCAAACAGTAATAAAGTTAAAACACAACACAAGCAAAATCCCACACCAATTTAGAAAAAATGGAGATTTTTTTTTTAAACATTTAATTGAGATTTTACAGTACCAATCAGGCATATGCCCGGCATAATCCGCTTGGCAACAAAGTTTCAAAGAGATATCGACATTAGAAATATCAATGGGTACTGTCTGTATACTCAACATAAGAAAACAAACCAAGAACTGCACGCAGACATCCCTACACCCCTTACAAAGGCAAGCAAAATTCAAGATGCACATATGACCAAGATGGGGAAACAGCATATCGTACCTGTGGGCCCACAAATTACACATGAGGCCATTCCTATGGGGATTGCGAGGGAAGAGGAGGGAGATCAATGGCGCGATAGGTAGCCCACCGGGACCAGATCTTTCTATGCTTGCGGGGGCAGCCCCTCGCCTGAAATACCGTCACCTCCGCACCCATACAGTTATCCAACTCTTTTCACCACTTCCCTATCGTCGGTGGCGAGGTTCCCTTCCATAACTGGGCTATGTCCCTCTTGGCGATCGTAAGGGCTAGAAACAGTAGGTGTTGCTAATAACGATTCCCACCGATGTCCTCCGTACTATGTAGCAGGAACAATTGGGGATCAAAGGGCAGGTCCCAGGACAGCACCTCACTAAGGCAAGACGACACCCTGTGCCAAAAGGGTCGCAATGCTGAGCAGCTCCACACCGTGTGGAGAAATGTCCCCTCCTCCCTTTCACAACGCAGACACAGGGGAGATGGTACAACTCCCATCTTCCACAGCCGGACGCAGGTGTAATACACGCGATGCACGTATTTGAACTGGATGAGACGGTATCTGGAGGCTACTGCTGCGCCCCGAGGGCTAGCTATCGCCTCTGCCCAATCGTCATCTGTCAGATCAGGGATGTCGTCTTGCCACGCCTTCCTTGTTCTATGTAAGGTGGTAGTGGAGTGCGCCGTCAGCGTTTGGTATATTTGTCTTATTTTGTGTGCACCAAGATTGCCCATAAGAAGGCGGCCTTCAAACGGATGGAATTCAGGGAGGTCAGCAAGATTTACGAGCGCTGGGGCCAGAGCATGTCGCAATTGAAGGTACCTATAGAACTGGGTTTTGTGGAGCTGGAATTCCTCTTGCAATTGCTGAAAGGATTTAAGGACCAAACCACGCATAATGTCCCCCAATGTAGAGATACCAATGTGATCCCACTGGTGGAACCCCTGCAGTGCAGCCACCTGACGCAGGTAATTGCCGTGCCACAAGGGTGTCGCCTGTGTCAGCCGCCTGTTCCAACCCATGCGCCGGACGGTATATCGCCACAACCTAATCGTTGTTTGGGTGGCGTGCTTTAAGAGGTCGAGCTTCTGTGCGCTATAGAGCAGGCGCAGGAGGGGAGTCTTTTCCATGGCAGCATGTTCCAATGCGAATGCCGGGTCAGTGGGTGAGTTTTACCACCAGTCATTTATGATTAAAAGGTGGGCTGCCACGTAGTAGTAGACGTCGGCGGCAGCCATGCCCCCGCAATAAGTGGATTGTGCACAAGTCTGCACTGCCACCCGAACCGCCCCCCCCTCCCCAATAAAAACTGATTCTGAATGGTGTTGAATTGGGCAAACCACACCCGTGGGATGTGGTATGGAAAATTCTGTAGGCGATATAATACCTTGGGGAGTGAGACCATTTTGAAAATGGCAGATCGTCCATAGAGCAATAGAGGCAGGGAGGACCAAATAGAGGTCTCCTCGCGGAGATTGACAAGGAGCGGGTTTATGTTACGGGCCCATGAAAGCTGCGGACAGGGGGATATGAACACTTCCAAATATTGGAAGCCTTCAGTGGCATGTGTAAGTTGGGAGGCCCACGTAGTCCTGCCCTGGTGGCCAAACACCGGGAATAACACCGATTTTGTAGGGTTTGTGTGGAGCCCAGTACTCTGGCCGAATACCCGAAGGATTTGCAGAATACGGGGGTCCGAGATCCAGGGGTCCGTCATAAAAAAAAATACGTCATCCGCGTAAAGCGCGACACGATCCGGCTGTGACCCCGGCCAATCAAAGCCCCTGAGCATCGGGTCTCTGCGGACCCATGCCGCCAGAGGTTCGACTGCAAGAGCGAAGAGGAGAGGGGACAGGGGGCAGCCCTGTCGTGTCCCTCTACCGATGGTGAAGTAGGGAGAGCGGTGTCCCGCAATACGAACAGAGGCCATAGGTTCGGTATAAAGTAGGCGTACATATGCTAGGAAACGTGGCCCAAAGTTGACCGCTCCTAGGAGTTGGAATAAGTACTCCCAACTGAGGGAGTCGAAGGCCTTATCGATGTCAGCCAAGAGTAAGGCCGCAGGGCGGCCCAGTCCCGGGACCATGGCCATAGCATTGTGAACACGTTGAATGTTATTTGGCCAAAGTGCCTCGGTCCTCCTCCAACCCCCAAAACCTAGATAAAGAGCTTGGGGGTTTGGTTGGACAATGCTCTCAAATTTGACCACCAAGCAGTGAAGGTGACAGGGGTCTGTTTTGGGATACTCAGATCCCTTCGGAAAATTCTCCCCCTGTTGCCATTGACTGCCAAGCGCACCTTAGTCCAAGCCTTAGTTCTATCACGCCTGGATTATGGTAACTCCCTTTACCTGGGAGCTCTGAAGGCGACATTGAGGAAACTCCAGGTTGCTCAGAATTGTGCTGCCAGGATGCTTCTGGGCATCCCTAGGTCACAATCAGCCAAACCAGCTCTAAAAGCTTTACACTGGCTACCTATCTTGGAAAGAACAACATTTAAGGCCTTGTGTCTTGCCCATAAGACTGTATGGGGAATGGGCCCGGAAATCAACAAATCCCTCATCATTCCTTATTGGCCCGCGAGGGAGCTTCGTTCTCTTAATCTTAATTTGCTAGCCGTCCCCAAAATCAGAAGGACAAGAGCGGGAGGCAGATCGTTTGCGTATAATGTGGCAAAACTGTGGAACTCCTTGCCTTTACATATTCGCTCTGAAGCCAGTATCCTGCCTTTTCGTAAACTCTTGAAAACCTGCCTCTTCCCACAAACAGCCCCATAAATTCCCACTGGTTGTCTGCCTGATTGCTAGCACTGGGATGCCTGAGGGTAGCTATGCGCTGTATAAATGCTTAATAATAATAATAATAATAATGTTATGCCGAGTGGCCCGGTGCGGCATAAAACCCGACTGGTCCAGGTGGACCAAGTCCTGAATGCAGGCTCGCAAGCGGTCCGCAAGAACCTTCCCCAACACCTTAGATTCAAAATTTATGAGAGAGATAGGTCTATAGGAGGACGGGTCCTCCGGTGGATGACCAGGCTTTAAAAAGAGGACAATTTCATCTTGCCGCCAGTCTCGAGGTAGGATGTGCTGCTCAAGAGCTTTGTGAATCACGTCCAGTAGGTGCGGGCCTAGTACGGTGGAGTAAGAGCGAAGAAACTCCATGGGGAACCCGTTAGGCCCAGGGGCTCGGCCTGGTCGCATTCCGTGCAATGCAGTCACTAATTCGTCAGCTGTGATAGGGGCATCCAACTGATCTCTCATCTGATCAGAGAGCTGCCGAGGGGGAATGTCCCGCAGGAACTCAGCGATCACGTCGCTCGAGACCTGGTCCTTCCGGGTGTAGAGCTCTGAGAAATGCTGTACGAATTCTTCCACCACTTCACCCAGAGAGGTATACAGGACACCGTCCCTACCCCTGATGGCTGGAACCGTGGCCGGGGCCTGCCTTGCCTGACATAGTCTATGCAGCATTTTGCTGGATTTGTTCCCCCACTGATAAATACGGTATTGGGATGCCAACCAGATTTCTTTTGCCTCCTCAGTAAGATGATGGGTGAGCTGCTGTTGCGCAAGCAACAGGTTTCTACGTAGAATCGGAGTAGGCGCATTCGTGTATTGCGCCTCTAAAGAAAGGCACTGGGTCTCTAGGTCATTTCTCTGAGCGGAGCGCTTGCGTTTATCATGGGTCCTATAGCTAATGTCCACCCCCCTAATAATGGGTTTCAGGGCCTCCCATAGGGTCACCTTGGAGGGAATGGAGTCTGTATTTAGGGTAAAGTACTCTTGGAGCGCTGTGTGGAGACATTTCTGATAATCTGGTGCACGTAAATACCATGGGGACATCCGCCATCTTAGTGGGGGCCTGTGAACCTGCAAGCGGAGCGTCACTGAGACCGGAGAGTGATCCGAAAATCCTCTCGGATGATGCGTGGCCTGGGCGAACCTGGGGACATAGCTCCGAGGTGTGAACAGATAGTCAAGGCGAGACACTGAGCCATGCACCATGGCTCAGTGGCTCAGTGTCTCGTGAAATACGTGTAGCCTAACTCGGCCGGATAGTACTCCTGCCATATATCAGAACACCCTAGTGTCTGCGCAAGCGATGACAATTTGGAGGGACCCATGGGGGCAGCAGTCCCCAAGCTCCTTCTCCTCACTAATGGCGTCATGGTATCGTTCCAGTCACCGCCCAGGAGAGATAAGCCCACTGGCAGTTCACCCCACAGTCTAGTCAGGCTATACACTGCCAAGCATGAGCGATTCACCGTAGAGTGTCCCCGTCAGGAAGACATACCTGGCCCCCGGGTCCACCCAGGGTTTCGTATGGAGGAAGGGGACACGTCCATGAATAAGTATAGCGGTCCCACGGTAGCCCCTGGCGAATCCCGCATGGTACACCTGGCGGAACCCGAATCGTGCCAGGCAAGGGGCCTTATTACCCAGAAGATGTGTCTCTTGCAATAACAGGATGTCAGCCCCGTAACGTTTGGCTTGCCGTAGTATGGCCCCACGCTTAACTTTATTTAGGAGTCCCCGTACGTTCCACGTCACCACTGTTAGTTCGCCCAAATGGGAGACCTTTGCATGAGATGCCATCTACCTAGTGCGGGTCTAATAACACTGATCTGCCTAATGGGGAATGGGAGACGTGTCTGCGCATGTAAACAACAACTAACATAACTTCGTTACCCTGAAACCACCCCCCCGAAGCCCTCCCTCCCCCCACCCAATACTGCCAAGAACAAGGAGCATCTGTCGCGGTGAGGAGCACCCCAGGACCCCAACCCCGGATCCTAGGGACCCCCCGCCAACGGATCCCACCCTCCCTGTGTAACATTAACTTGAACTTTGGGGAGTTAGTGGCCGTGCGGGCCTACCGCCATGTGTAACAGCCAACCCTGCTCGGTGCACATTGATCAGGGCAGGTCTAACCCACATACAGACAGTTATACATGACAAAAGTTAGCACAAGCCGTGGGACGGTCAAGGAGCTTTCACAGGACTGGCGGATCGACATTCGGAGCCAGAATGATGCTGCCGCTTTGATTTCCTTCTACGTGAGCGATTCCGCTGCGAGCCCACAGAGGAGTCTGATTCCAGCGGCGGCGGAGAGTGTGGTTTCAGGAGGGCCCTTTCATCAGTCCAGGCAAAGACCGCCTCAGGAGAGTCGAAGAAGAGCGTTTTAGAGTTATAGATCACTCGGAGCCTGGCGGGATACAGGAGCATGTAAGAGATGTCAAGTTCATGCAACCTCCGCTTTACGGCAAGAAAGGACTGTAATTGCTTTTGCACCATGCGAGTGTAGTCCGGAAAAATCATAATGGGCCGGGAGTCAAAGATGAGTTTGTCTTTATTGAGTCGGGCAAATTGCAGCACAGCATCTCGATCTGTGTAATTTAAAAGCTTGGCGATCACCGGCCATGGATTTTCTCCAGGAGGTGGCTTTCGTGTGAGCGCCCGGTGTGCCCTCTCAACCACAAAGCACGATGAGATCTTGTCCGCCAGGAGCCGATCTATGAGCCACGTTGTGAGAAAATGATTCATAGAGCCTCCCTCTCAGCCCTCCGTAAAACCTAAAAAGCGAAGATTATTGCGTCTGGCGGGACCCTCCGCATCTTCGGCTCGAGCAGCAAGCTCCCGGGAAACCACAGTCAGTTTATTGACCTGTTGTTGAAGGGTCTGCACAGAGTCTTCCACTGAGGACACCCGCATCTCGGCTTCAGTAATGCGATCCACCGCCTTGCGTAGGTCCTGTCACAGAAACGAGACCTCGGTGCCCACCACGCCAATCTTGGCCTCCAGCGTGTCTCTCATCTGTGATGGCCGATAGCAAGGCCACATTATCTGGGACGGGGCCAGGAGGGGGCCCCCCACCTGCAGAATGTGCAAACTGGTCCAGGGTACTCTGTTTCGGCCCCGTGGCACCGGGTTTGTCCTTCTCCATTGTTGGGGTCGTCGGTGGATCGTGTCAACAGTAGCTACGTGCTCCCACTCCAGCGAGATATGTAGGGGCACCAATCCACCACGTGCAGGACCCTCCAGGGGGAGGGCGCCCCGCTGCCAGACCTCACAGATTCTGTCTCCCACAGGCCGCAAGCCGCATTGGATCTAATCCAGCCGCTTCCGCGACCAGTGGGCGACAACCAAGCAGGCCCCCTAGGGGAACCGAGCTCGCCGGACCACCAGCACGCGAGGCACCCCAAGCACCGACAGTTGAGGGTAGCGCCCCCATCAGCAGCTCAGCAATCCGGACAATGTGGGCCTCCAAGCCTGAGTTTCACTGTGCAGGGGGGCCCTCCAAGCCCAGCCCCCACACAGGGCGCAGATCAGTGCCGCAGGGTAGGTGCACGGCTGGCGGCACTGGGCCTGGTTTCATGGCTTAGGGAGCTCCAAAATGGCAGCAAGAACACAGTTGTGGGCCCAGGTCTTCGTGCCCAAGTGCGCAGGAACGCCCCCGGCACAGCTGCGGCAGGTGGACCGAAAACCAAGTCCCGGAGCCCAAAGCCCAGGCAGCACCCTCCCCTCCGAGGGAGAAGGCCTGCGGCACTAGCGGGGTCAGCAGATGCGACCCGGTGAGTCAGCACCCCCCGCCCCCGTCCCCACAGCAGCCAGCACCCAGCACCGGCCAGCGCCCAGGCCAGGACCAGCCCCGCAACCATGGCGGCGAGCCGACTGGGCCCGTGAGACCGTCCTGCAGCCCAGGCCCCGCCCAGCGACCAGGACCGCTGCCCGTTTAGGCCCAGGGGAGGACGCACGACCCCCAGCCACCTCAACAGAGCCGCTGGGACCCCCCCTCTCACCTCAGTCAGGTCAGGCGACTCGCCCCGGCACCTAGCCCCGCCGCAACGCCGCAGCAGCCGGCAACCAGCACGGGGACGCCGAGTTCAGGCCGTAGTGCGCTCCTCTCGGCCGCATTTCCCACCCACAGTTCGTCAGGTAGGAGTTGCTGCTGGTTCTGTGGGCACTCTGGGGGACACCTCCGTCTCGTTCACCAGGGATTCACGGCACACAAGACAGGATGGACAGGATTTATGTTGGATAATGCTGGCGGGTGCACGGAGCTTCGTTAAGCTGTGTCCGCCAGGCTCGCTGGCCAAGCCGCGCCCCCCCCAGAGTATTTTTTAATACATAAATCAAGTCCAACATGACATAAATCCAGTCAGTAGAACTAGAGATATGCAATTTTAAATATTTCAGTGTGTATAGCGCCAAAAAGCACAAAGCATGAGCTGTGGATATCTGGTTGTCCTAGACCGGGACAAAATCACAAGTTCAGGCTGACCACAATGAGCACGGGCCAGCTACAGGGACCCAGCTAGGCTTGCTGAAGAAGAGTACCTTAAATCCTCGTTGCGAAAAGTTGCAGAGTTCCACGCCGAGGATGCGTTGCGCAGCAGAGGCAATGCTAGCTCCTGATCAAAGATGCATCACACAAAGTCAGTTATGAGGAGCTGCGAGGCTGCCTTGTGAGGTCTTGTGTCGTCATCGAGTAAGCAGGTGACTGGGGGTCCTGCGATGCAAAGTCTTTTGTCAAAGATACGTCACAAACCTGCTGGTCCCGAAGAGCTGTGGGGCTTGTGATGTGGAGTCCTGCATCATCATTGAAGCTGCCATCTATGAGAGGCATGTGATGTGAGAGCCTGCGTCGGGGATGTGTTGCGCAGTGCCAGTTTTGATGACGCTGTGAGCTGCGATGCGAAAGCCTTGCGTCAGAACATCAACACAGCAGAGGCGATGCATCGGTTCTGCTTAGGGTTGCACCACACAGCTGAGGAGATGCATTGGTTTGGCTGAATTCACAGATGGGCTGGCAGAGCACCTTCAGGCCCACTTCCAAGGGTCCAGGACTGGGGTGGCACCACTTGGCACGGAGGACTTACAGATGGCAGAGTCCAGGTGCTGGGTTCAAGGTTTTTGGAGCCTTCTGTCCCTGAGGCTCTAGCCAGGAGGTCAGCTAACTAGCCCTGGGAGTCATTCTGGGTTCAACAGATGCAGGTCAGTCCTTCTCACCCAAGTAAGAGGGAAGCAGGTCAGCAGGCAGCAGGTCCACACAGCAGAGCAGCAGTCCTTTAGAGCAGCAGTCCAGCAGAGTGTCAGTCGTTCCAGCAGCACAGCAGTCCTTCTTCCTGGCAGAGTCCACAGGTACAGAAGTGTACTGAAGAGTTGGAGTCTGAGGTCCAACATTTATAACTGGTGCCCACTTTGAAGTGGGGGAAGCTTCTATAGGATTCCACCCCCCCTGAGGTGTCCGGCATCCCCTTCCTCCTTTTCCTGGCACCGGGGTCACAATAGGCTAGTGACAATCCTTTTGTGAGAGAGCTCAGACAGTGCCTTTATGATCTGCAAGTGTGTAGGTGGCAGCTCCTCCCGGTCATTAACGAAGAGTGGCCCATCCCGCCAACATCTATCTTTGCTTTGTCTTACTGTCTGGGAGCAATAGACAAAGACCAACTGCCAGCTACATCTAGTCATGTGACCCAGGAACAGGCTGAAAGCACCAAATGGTTAGAAGAAGAAAATGCCAACTTTCTAAAAGTACAAAAATGATTGGGAGACCCAAAAAACCCTTGGCGGCTTGGGCAATCAGTGACTTAGCAGGTAAATATGCCTACAAGGGATTTTCTTCATTTTGCACAATTCAATATCTAATAGGCAAGCGATGGTGCTAAGCTCTATCCAGTAGCTTACATTGCGTTACTCAAAGTAAAATTAGCTTATTCCAATTTGAAGGAATGTGTCACAGATGATTTAACACGGGTATAGATTTTTCAAGATGTAAATTTATAATGAAAAACTTATCAGAGGGTACAAAAAACAAATACATATATAAATATATATCACCACATGGTGACTGAGATTTACAAATGATTTGTTGTTACAAGCATCTCATTATCACTCATGTGAACACCTATTTCCCAAAAATATATACAACAGTAAATAGTAACTGATCAAACAGAAAACAAATCCTCGAGTGACTAGTTCACAAAGAAAATAGGTGTAGCTGTCGACGTTTCGGTCTAGGTAGTGAAGACATTAGTTAGACCATCTTCAGGACGGTAGATTCAAATGTTGAATGACCCCTACACAAATGGAATATTCCACATATTACATCTCAGTAAAAGATGAAAGAGAGAAAGAAAATACACCCGTGTGAAAACAGAAAACGAAAAAGTGACGTGACCTGCTCCAAATTCGTTCAAGTGAGCGATAGGACTAATAAATGTCCCCTTCCGAGAGAGCTATTAACTGAAGAAAAGAGTGAAACAACACCAAGAAGGAATTTTTTGGGAAGATCAGTGGCTAAAACTTACTTAGAGCACTACATGAGTAATTTCAGAATGTAGTGAAGTTCATTAAAATTGTTTCTCCGAAATCAGAGGGAAGTTATTAAATAGCTACCGTAGTTGTAAGGAGGTCCCTGTTTAGAGAAAATATAAAGGATGATCTATCTGAAGCTATCAGTTTGGCATAGATTCAAGCCACAATGCAACTCTTAAAGCGAAGATTCACAATGTCGCACATTGGGATTGCATCCAAATGTGACAATGGCAGATCTATATATCTTGCTTAGCCTGCCAGTAGTACAAGTAGATCGGGTTTATTGCTACAATGACTGAGAAATTTTTCGTTCGCCCTCTTTACCTGTTATACGGAAAGACGTGTGTACAATGCGTGAATGTAGCGCAATCCTCCGAAACGGACTTAACCTTTTATGCCCACTTTCGTTTGTGTCGATCTCTAAAGTGCCTGCAAATGCGTGATCATGCCAAAAAAGGGCTATAATAGAGCATTCCGGAGTTTGAAAACAGGCAATGTCCTCATCGTCTAAGAGAGCAAATCATTGCTCAATGTGCAATGATCCTGTAGTTATGTCTAAATGTAACATAATTTTGTCAGGGAAACGCCCACAGTCAATAATATCATGCACATAATAATCGCAAAATGACAAAAAACATCTAAAAAAGGGGGCAGAAGAAGTCATACCAGAAGGGTTGAAATAAGGACATTATTGGGTAGTCATCCCTGTGTCTACAGGACCTGTGATATATACAAATGCAGCGTTTTAAGGGTGCCCAGTGGCCTCAATTACGCTCAAAATACGAAACTTGAACTGCTTACCTAAGCGATTCAACAAGGTTATAACACACACTCCTGCAACGGTCCACGTGGACCGAACTGTTTCAGTTCCAGTGTATATCTTTAGGAGAAACAAATAAAGGAGTGGGAATTTGTTGGCCTTTAAAAGTTACTTAGCTTCTATCAATGTTCGCAAGGAGCGACATAGCAGTTCCTCTTACCTGGAGAGAAAAACGGGCACTGCCACGTATGACGGCCCACTGTCACTGCAGTCGGCGTTCGTGTAGCGTGTCTGCCTTCGCTAGTTATAAACTGGGGCTTCCGGATGCAGTCATTGATAGACATTGAAAGGGGACTGCGGTGTTCCCTTTGCGATGCATGATCCAATATGGTGGCCATATTGTACACATCAGACATAGTGTCGATTTCTTAATGCTGTTATGCGACTGTCAGTTCTGGCCCTATATAGTTAGCCTGTATTATCTGCGATGTCCTTATTTAACTCTCTGATCGAATGCGACGGCCATGTTAAAAAATTTCGGGCGCAGTCACAAATTACTCTAGAATTACCGGTGTCGTCTTATTATTCCTAATGAATAACTATCAGTGTTGGCTCTACAAAATGAGCCCAAATCCATAGTTGTACTAGTGAGAATATAAAGGATCCGGAACGTGGACACAAAAGCGTGTTCCTCATGGAAGTGGCAATTCATATGCAGTGGCCATTTTAAAGAGGAATAGAGTGTACTGATCTCCACAGAATATCATGTTGACTTAATCTGCTAGCATAATCAGAAGTCTTGCTGGCCCTCAGAAGAGCCTAACCGGCCATATGTTAAGTGGTTAAGACTACTATGTGTCTCAGTTTATTAGAATGACACGGTTATAAAAAGGTATCCATGTATTCATGGTTCTCCTCAATAGTGGATCCTAGATGGAGGCTTACTCTCGTACCCAAATGACTGGGTTTTAATAGTGTGCTTAAAAAAGAAAGACGTATAGTCCTTCATGAAAGGAAGATAGAGTGATGTTACTTACAAAGATTTGGAGTGGTAGAGGTGACACAAATAGAACACTTAAACAACAACATTCTAAGCCTCATGTTCATGGATGATGCCAGTCTTAACTATAAGCACATAATCTCATTCATAATATTCTGGTTATTCCATAGTCTCTTTGTCAGATCATAATATCATAGTATTTTCTTCTCTATTTTCTGCAAAAAACTGATGATACAGCAATGAAAAGTAGCCGGTCTGCGATCATGTGGAACAGATACTGTAACATATTGAGGCTACTTATTTATCATGCAAACAGTTATTTTCAGAGCACTCAATAATATAGTCCATTTCAAGTGTTAGACAGGTGGATATGTTAGTGTATATGAGCATTCTACACTGCTGGTTGCAAATGATGGTATAACATATGAGATAGCCACTCGCACTTTTGTAATTAATAATCTGTTATAATTTATTACATGGCCTGCTTCTCTAGGTACTCATACCAATGGATTCAACCATATTGTCTCTATCTCATATGGCAATCATCCTGATTAAAAGGTTCCATACAGCAAACCAGATAATCATGTAAACAGTACATGCAAAAGTACAAGTAGGGTCCGTATTCCGCATTGTCTAAGACATGTTCAAGAATGGTATTACAGATGTGACATTGGAATAAGGTGTTACAATATTTGTCGCACAGCTAACATAGCCAAAGGTCTAAATTCAGCAACAGAATGGCATCACCTGACCTGTGTATTGTAACACCTTATTCCAATGTCACATCTGTAATACCATTCTTGAACATGCCTTAGACAATGCGGAATACGGTCCCCACTTGCATGTACATGAGGCTTAGAATGTTGTTGTTTAAGTGTTCTATTTGTGTCACCTCTACCACTCCAAATCTTTGGAAGTAACATCACTCTATCTTCCTTTCATGAAGGACTATACGTCTTTCTTTTTTAAGCACACTATTAAAACCCAGTCATTTGGGTACGAGAGTAAGCCTCCATCTAGGATCCACTATTGAGGAGAACCATGATTATGCTAGCAGATTAAGTCAACATGATATTCTGTGGAGATCAGTACACTCTGTTCCTCTTTAAAATGGCCACTGCATATGAATTGTCACTTCCATGAGGAAAGTAACTTTTGTGTCCACGTTCCCGATCCTTTATATTCTCACTAATACAACTATGGATTCGGGCTCATTTTGTAGAGCCAACACTGATAGTTATTCATTAGGAATAATAAGACAACACCGGTAATTCTAGAGTCCTTTGTGACTGCGCCCAAAACATTTTTAACATGGCCATCGCTTTCGATCAGACAGTTAAATAAGGACATCGCAGTTAATACAGGCTAACTATGTAGTGCCAGAACTGACAGTCGCATAACAGCATTGAGAAATCGACACTATGTCTGATGTGTACAATATGGCCTCTATAATGGATTATGCATCGCAAAGGGAACACCACAGTCCCCTTTCAATGTCTATGAATGACTGCATCCGGAAGCCCCAGTTTATAACTAGCAAATGCGGACACGCTCCACGAACGCCGACTGCAGTGACAGTGGGCCGTCGTACGGAGCAGTGCCCGTTTTTCTCTCCAGGTAAGAGGAATTGCTATGTCGCTCCTTGCGAACATTGATAGAAGCTAAGTAACTTTTAAAGGCCAACGAATTCCCACTCCTTTATTTGTTTCGCCTGTAGATATGCACTGGAACTGAAACAGTTCGGTCCACGTGGACCGTTGCAGGAGTGTGTGTTATAACCTTGTTGAATCGCTTAGGTAAGCAGTTCAAGTTTTGTATTTTGGGTAATTGAGGCCACTGGGCACCCTTAAAATGCTGCATTTGTAGATATCACAAGTCTTGTAGACACAGGGATGACTACCCAATAATGTCCTTATTTCAACTCTTCTGGTATGACTTCTTCTGCCCCCTTTTTTTGATGTTTTTGTCGTTTTGCGATTATTATGTCCATGATATAATTGACTGTGGGCGTTTCCCTGACAAAATTATGTAATATTTAGACATACCTACAGGATCATTGCACATTGAGCAATGATTTGCTCTCTTAGACGATGAGGACATTGAATGTTTTCAAACTCCGGAATGCTCTATTATAGCCCTTTTTTGGCATGATCAGGCATGTGCAGGCACTTTAGAGATCGACACAAATGAAAGTGGGCATAAAAGGTTAAGTCCCTTTCAGAGGATTGTGCTACATTCATGCATTGTACGCATGTCTTTCCGTACAACAGGTAAAGATGGCGAACAAAAATTTCTCAGTCGTAGCAATAAACCCGATCTACTTGTACTACTGGCAGGCTAAACAAGATGTATCGATCTGCCATTGTCGCATTTGGATACAATCCCAATGTGCGACATTGTGAATCTTCGCTTTAAGAGTTGCATTATGTCTTGAATCTATGCCATACTGATAGCTTCAGATAGGTCATCCTTTATATTTTCTCTTAAATGGGACCTCCTTGCAACTACGGTAGCTATTTAATAGCTTCCCTCTGATGTCGGACAAGCAATTTTAATGAACTTCACTACATTCTGAAATTACTCATGTAGTGCTCTAAGTTAGTTTTAGCCACTGATCTTCCAAATAATTCCTTCTTGGTGTCGTTTCACTCTTTTCTTCAGTTAATAGCTCACTTGGAAGGGGACATTTATTAGTCCTATCGCTCACTTGAACGAATTTCGAGCGGGTCACGTCACTTTTTTGTTTTCTGTTTTCACACGGGTGTATTTTCTTTCTTTGTAATATGTGGAATATTCCATTTGTGTAGGGGTCATCCAACATTCAAATCTACCGTCCTGAAGATAGTCTAACTGATGTCTTCACTACCTGGACCGAAACATCGACAACTACACCTATTTTCTTTGTGAACTAGTCACTCGAGGATTTGTTTTCTGTTTGATCAGTTACTATTTCCTGTTGTATATCTTTTTTTGAAATAGGTGTCCACATGAGTGATAATGAGATGCTTGTAACCACAAATCATTTGTAAATCTCAGTCACCATGTGTTGATATATATTTATATATGTATTAGTTTTTTGTACCCTCTGATAAGTTTTTCATTATAAATTTACATCTTTAAAAATCTATACCCATGTTAGGGAAGAGGTGTGGCGCCGCGGCCAGGGCGACTGACGCTGGAATCTGGGGCTCACGGTTCGATCCCCGGCGGCAGGTCAGCCCAGCACCATGTGACTCTGGGCAATAGCTTGCTTAATCTTCCCGACGGCCCCCAGCGCCGGGATGCCTTCGGGTAGCTGTTCGCGCTTTACAAATACTGGATTTACATTTTTTTTTTTTTTAAATCATTTGGGACCGATTTGTCCAAATTAGAATAAGCTAATTTTACTTTGAATAACTCAATGTAAGCTACTGGAAAGAGCTTACCACCATTGCTTGCCTATTAGATATTGAATTGTGCGAAAGTAAGAAAATCCCTTGTAGGCATATTTACCTGCTAATTCACTGATTGCCCAAGCCTCTAAGGGTTTATTGGGTCTCCCACTCTTTTTTGCATTTGTATTGCACAGACAATTTTCCGTTGTGGGTCACTTTTTTGAAGTGGTTATCTCTGCAATTGATTTTGATTATCTATCCCAGTAGGCCTTATTATATCCATGTCTGAGGCTGAGACTCTTTCATATACAGATGAATATATTCTCCAAATAGCCGGTGGTCCATCCCTTTTGGGCAACAGCGGCCCGATAACACAATTACCATATGAGTCTGACTTGAACCAGCTAGAAAGGCTGAAGAAAAAATTGGTTAGAACAGAACTGCATGCAAAATTTCTAACTGACTGACTCAATGCCAACATAATCCAAGCGGGGCTACAAATTAGAAACATACCAATAATTTTCACTGAGGACGAAGATTTTAAAATTGGCTTTAGTTACTCTGCCAATAAGTGCTCACGCACGTGGATGGTGCTGAGCATTGAGACAGCCCTGAAACATATCAAGCTACTTACTAGAGAGATAGAAAATTTGGAGAGAAAAATTAACACAGATACAAGTATTACAAACACCAAGCTCCTTCTGGATAAAATCTCGTTGACAATAAAGGAGTTTGAAGAATTCAATGCTCATAAGAAAACTGATAAATTACAAAAAGATATAAAGAGGTACAGTAAAGAAAGAACCTATCCATACCTCAACAAGAACTTCTACCTTCCCCAGGGCACTAACCAACCATTTCGTAAGAGAACAACATTTTCAGATACCAACTCAGACACAGGCAGTGATCAGACTTCAGATAACTCATATCGTCAACATTACGAACAACAGCCCTCTACATCTCGACAAACTTTTTTAGGACAGGGTCGGAGGGGTTCCGGCACCCCAAGGAGACAACGGGTTGCGAAACAAGGATGATTTCGCAACCAGTACACACCGGGTTTCAGGCAGACGAGGAACCAGTACTACGAGTGGTAGGTCCTCCCCAAACAATCCCTATTTTCAATCTGTCTAAACATGTATTATCTGTATCAGAAATCTCTGTTCTCTCAGCTGGCCTTTCATTTGTCCCAACCTGCAGAAATTATTTATTCCAAACAAAATTGGAACTATATAGGTTCTTCCGGTCGGTTAGACTAAAAAACCATCCACTTTTTTTCTAGCAAACTCAATGGTTGCAAAAGAGATTGTAACTTTCGAGAATGCCATCTTGACAGAAGTTGACAATCTGTTTAAAAAAGTACCATATGTTCACTACAACTTCTCTAGAAATGAATAAAAAGCGCTACAACATCTGCAGACCCTTCCTGAAACTGTCATTAAGCCGGCAGATAAGGGCAGAGGGATAGTCCTGTGGGATAAAAATGCATATAGATTGGAACTACTAAAACAACTTTCAGTACAATAACACTATAAGAAACTAACAGGTAATCCAACAAATAAATTGGCTTACACCATTTCCATCTTAAGTCGTGAAGGTTTTGATGGGGGGTGGTTGAGTGAAAAGGAGGCTTCCTTTCTCATTTATAAAACACCCACGGTACTGGTAATTTATATTTTACCTAAGGTGCATAAAAATGCAACTGTACCTCCGGACGACCTATCGTTTCCGGTTGCAATTCAATATTGAAACCTTTAGCTCAATACGCTGATTTTTTTATTCACCCTCATGCCACGGAACAGCTCTCTTACATCAGAGATACGACGGCAGTGATCCATTTAGTGGAAAACCATCCTTTTGATCCGGTCCATGAGATACTGGTCTCTATGGATATAGAAAGTTTATACACTAACATTCCACAAAATCATCTTTCATCATTGAATGTATAAGGATTTCATTATGTGAAAACTTTTTTCTATTTGAAAACACGTTTCACCAACAACAGAAATGTGTGGCTATGGGTGCGGTCTAGGCCCCGGATATAGCCAACATCTATGTCTCAACCTTCGAAAACCAACACATTAATAATGTATCCAACCCGTTCTCATCTAACATCATTCGGTGGTTGAGATACATAGATGACGTGCTTCTTATATGGAGGGGTAGCAAAGATCACCTCAACATTTTTCATGATAAGGTTAACTCCAGGAATCCCAATTTGAAATTTAACAGTATGAATTTTTGTTGATATCTCTATAAGAGTGGGTGTAAATCTGTACACTACATTATATACTAAACCTATGGCTAGAAACACACTGCTCCAGTATAACAGCCACCATCCGCAAGCCCTCAAAGACATGTTACCGTTTGGGCAGTTTCTGAGTCTACGCAAAAACTGCACTCGGAAAGAGGATTATTTCCTTGAAGCCAAAAAACTGAAAGAAAAACTCAGAGCACGAGGCTACCCTGCTAAACTACTTAAAAAATCTCTTAAACGTGCGTGGTACAACAATCGAGAGGCCTTGCTGGAGGTTAAAGAACAATCTAACCAACCACAGCTAGTATCTGTGTCCACTTTCAGAACCTATTCAAATAGTATTAGGAAAATAATCAATAAACATTGGACACTATTCAAGGGTCTACCCGAACTAAACAAAAGACCGATGTTCTCCGTCAAGAGGGGATCTAATCTTAAGGACCGCCTGATTGATGCGTACGAAACACCCAACACCAACACTGTAGACAACATGACACAACTGGTACCAGTAGTGGGGCATTTCAAGTGCAAAATGTGCACAGCCTGTGGAACTACCCAGACTACTAAGTCATTTGAGATTAATGGACAAAAGGTTATACTCAAGCAATTTTCAAATTGCAATACCAGCAATGTAGTATATTGCATAAAATGCCCTTGTGGCCTACATCATATAGGCAAAATCACACAAATTGTAAAAAAATGGATCCTTCAACATCAATCACGAATCCGTTGCAAGGGAGAGAATGCCCCCTCAGTGGAACACTACACGAGTTTAAGACATTCAGAAAAAGAAATTTCCTGATGGGTGATGGAAGTGGTTAAACCTTCAAAAAGACAACCTAATGTTGACCATATACTAACATTCAATGAGAACCGTTGGATTTGTCGCACAGATAACATAGCCAAAGGTCTAAATTCAGCAACAGAATGGCATACTCTGACCTGTGTATTGTAACACCTTATTCCAATATCACATCTGTAATACCATTCTTGAACATGTCTTAGACAATGCGGAATACGGTCCCCACTTGTACTTTTGCATGTACCGTTGACTGTTTACATGATTATCTGGTTTGCTGTATGGAAACTTTTAATCAGGATGATTGCCATATGAGATAGAGACAATATGGTTGAATCCATTGGTAGGAGTACCTATAGAAGCAGACCATGTAATACATTATAACAGATTATTAATTACAAAAGCGTGAGTGGCTATCTTACATGTTATACCATCATTTGCAACCAGCAGTGTAGAATGCTCATATACACTAACATATCCACGTGTCTAACACTTGAAATGGACTATATTATTGAATGCTCTGAAAAAAACTGTTTGCATGATAAATAAGTAGCCTCAATATGTTACAGTATCTGTTCCACATGATCGCAGACCGGCTACTTTTCATTGCTGTATCATCATCTTGTTGCAGAAAATAGAGGTGAAAATACTATGATATTATGATCTGACAAAGAGACTATGGAATACCTCGAATATTATGAATGAGATTATGTGCTATAGTTAAGACTGGCATCATCCATGAACATGTGGCTTAGAATGTTGTTGTTTAAGTGTTCTATTTGTGTCACCTCTACCACTCCAAATCTTTGGAAGTAACCTCACTCTATCTTCCTTTCATGAAGGACTATACGTCTTTCTTTGTTAAGCACACTATTAACCCCCAATCTTTTGGGTACGAGAGTAAGCCTCCATCTAGGATCCACTATTGAGGAGTACCATGAGTACATGGATACCTTTTTATAACCGTGTCATTCTAATAAACTGAGACACATAGTAGTCTTACCCACTTAACATATGGCCGTTTAGGCTATTCTGAGGGCCAGAAAGACTTGTGATTATGCTAGCAGATTAAGTCAACATGATATTCTGTGGAGATCAGTACACTCTGTTCCTCTATAAAATGGCCAGTGCATATGAATTGCCACTTCCATGAGGAACACGCTTTTGTGTCCACGTTCCCGATCCTTTATATTCTCATTAATACAACTATGGATTCGGGCTCATTTTGTAGAGCCAACACAACACTGATAGTTATTCATTAGGAATAATAAGACGACACTGGTAATTCTAGAGTAATTTGTGACTGCGCCTGAAACATTTTTAACATGGCCGTCGCATTCGATCAGAGAGTTAAATAAGGACATCGCAGTTAATACAGGCTAACTATATAGTGCCATAACTGACAGTCGCATAACAGCATTAAGAAATCGACACTATGTCTGATGTTTACTATATGGCCGCCATATTAGATTATGCATCGCAAAGGGAACACCGCAGTCCCCTTTCAATGTCTATCAATGACTGCATCCGCAAGCCCCAGTTTATAACAAGCGAATGCGGACATGCTCCACGAACGCCGACTGCAGTGACAGCGGGCCGTCGTACGGAGCATTGCCCGTTTTTCTCTCCAGGTAAGAGGAATTGCTATGTTGCTCCTTATGAACATTGATAGAAGCTAAGTAACTTTTAAAGGCCAACAAATTCCCACTCCTTTATTTGTTTCTCCTGTAGATATACACTGGAACTGAAACAGTTCGGTCCACGTGGACCGTTGCAGGAGTGTGTGTTATAACCTTGTTGAATCGCTTAGGTATGCAGTTCAAGTTTCGTATTTTGAGCGTAATTGAGGCCACTGGGCACCCTTAAAATGCTGCATTTGTAGATATCACAGGTCCTGTATACACAGGGATGACTACCCAATAATGTCCTTATTTCAACCCTTCTGGTATGACTTCTTCTGCCCCCTTTCTTTGATGGTTTTTTTCATTTTGCGATTATTATGTGCTTGATATTATTGACTGTGGGCGTTTCCCTGACAAAATTATGTTACATTTAGACATAACTACAGGATCATTGCACATTGAGCAATGATTTGCTCTCTTAAACGATGAGGGCATTACCTGTTTTCAAACTCTGGAATGCTCTATTATAGCCCTTTTTTGGCATGATCACCCATGTGCAGGCACTTTAGAGATCGACACAAACGAAAGTGGGCATAAAAGGTTAAGTCCCTTTAGTAGGATTGACCTACATTCACGCATAGTACGCACATCTTTCCGTATACCAGGTAAAGGTGGCGAACGAAAATTTCTCAGTCATTGTAGCAATAAACCTGATCTACTTGTACTACTGGCAGGCTAAACAAGATATATAGATCTGCCATTGTCGCATTTCCAATGTGCGACATTGTGAATCTTCGCTTTAAGAGTTGCATTATGGCTTGAATCTATGCCATACTGATAGCTTCAGATAGGTCATCCTTTATATTTTCTCTTAACAGGGACCTCCTTGCAACTACGGTAGCTTTTTAATAGCTTCCCTCTGATGTCGGACAACCGATTTTAATGAACTTCACTACATTCTGAAATTACTCATGTAGTGCTCTAAGTAAGTTTTAGCCACTGATCTTCCGAAAAATTCCTTCTTGGTGTCGTTTCACTCTTTTCTTCAGTTAATAGCTCACTTGGAAGGGGACATTTATTAGTCCTATCCCTCACTTGAACGAATTTGGAGCGGGTCACGTCACTTTTTCGTTTTCTGTTTTCACACGGGTGTATTTTCTTTCTCTCTTTCATCTTTTACTGAGATGTAATATGTGGAATATTCCATTTGTGTAGGGGTCATTCAACATTAGAATCTACCGTCCTGAAGATGGTCTAACTGATGTCTTCACTACCTAGACCGAAACTTAAACAACTACACCTATTTTCTTTGAGAACTAGTCACTCAAGGATTTGTTTTCTGTTTGATCAGTCACTATTTCCTGTTGTATATATTTTTTTGAAATAGGTGTCCACATGAGTGATAATGAGATGCTTGTAACAACAAATCATTTGTAAATCTCAGTCACCATGTGTTTATATATATGTATATATGTATTCGTTTTTTGTACCCTCTGATAAGTTTTTCTTTATAAATGTACATCTTGAAAAATCTATACCCGTGTTAAATCATCTGTGACAGATTTTTTCAAATTGGAATAAGCAAATTTTACTTTGAATAACTCAATGTAAGCTACTGGATAGAGCTTACCACCATTGCCTGCCTATTAGATATTGAATTGTGCGAAAGTAAGAAAATCCCTTGTAGGCATATTTACCTGCTAATTAACTTTCTAAAATGGCATTTTTAGAATTGTGATAAAAAATCTGACTTTACCAATAAAGAGGGCTTTTAATTACAGTTCTTTAGACACCAAACTTGACCTGTCTACCTGTTCCCAATTGGAAGTTACGCCTTATTGAATGTAATGAGATAAATCTAATGTCGTCGTACTGGGCTGTTCAGTGCCTACCCTAGGGGCGGCTAATATGCATTTAAAAGGGAGGTTTAGGCCTGGCAAAAGGTTTATTTTGCCAGGTCGAAATGGCAGTTTAAAAGCTGCACATACAGGCTGCAATGGCACGCCTGAGATATGTTTGAAGGCTTCTTAAGAGAGTGGCACAATCAAATTTGCAGGCCCTGGGTACAGGCAGTGCCACTTTACTATGGACTTATAGGTCAATGAAATGTGCCAATTGGGTGTAAGCCAATTCTACCATGTTTAAGGAGATATTACAAGCACTTTAGCACTGGTTAGCAGTTGGTGAAGGACACAGAGTCCTAAAAGCCAACAAAAACAGGTTCAGAAAACAGAAGGTGTGAAGGCAAAATGTTTAGGGGTGATCCTGCAGAGAGGGCCTGGTCTAATACCCTGCAAGAGTATAACCCACATTTCTAAGTGCTGTAAACAACAGATATTCCTATCACCCAGTTTAAAACTACTCAATTTGCCAACCTCAGAAGAATGAAAGGCTGAGTCTGGTGTGCTAGAATTAGAATTTTTGACTATCAGTGAGATAACTGCCATGGACATCAGTTAGGGGTGGCATTTGCATGCACGGTCTACCTGAAGCTTTGTCTTTGCGACACCTGGCACCGTTCTCCTGAAACGCATGTATAATGAAGGCATCAGTAGTACCAGAAGGTACAGAGCACAGAGTCCTAAAGCCAGCAAAATTGAAGTCAGCAAACCAGGTGGGTTGAAGGCAAAAACATTAGGGGAGAACTACGCCAAGGGTGCCACGTTAAACAATCATTATGTGGAACGCATGCTATAAATGCACAGCCCATTTAACTTAGTATTTACGAACTATATGCCATGGCTGCTTGATTCATACACCATGCTAAGAAACATGTAACTGGGGAGTAATGGGCACAAATTAAAACACAGTCCATAAACACAAAATATTTAAATATCAATAAAGATTTAATTACAAATGTGGGGAACTAACGGAAGTACTGGGTTTTGTTGTTTTTGGTAGGTGAGAAGAGAGCACATACACTTGGCAGTTTGGACATCAGATTTGAAACGTGTATGTGTAGACCACTTCAATATTTGTTCTGTGCAGGGCCCTAAGTCTCATTCACTGATCCAGCATCTGTACATGCACACCTATATTGTGGTCTTGTTGGGAATTAATGTTTTTGCAACTTCAAATTTAAACACATCCTACTCCTGTATTATTATTGCCAGTGGTATTAAGTACTACATGACACAAATATTGACTTTAAAGTTCAGACGCGTGCCAGTTGACAACAGGTGAGTATGTGGAAGGAGATCTGCAAGTCCCATAATGCTTTTTCGTTGTAGCTGGTGATGCAACTATCGGATGGGTGGTGCCCATGTTCATTCATGAATTCAAGACGCCGTGGCTTCCTGCCTTATACAGCATTGAACACAGGGAGGCTATATATGGGTTGTTGCATTCATCTGCTATCCATGTCCGGAGTCAGTGGCATGACTCCATGGTTTGCCCTCGCCTCAGGTTCATGGAGTCATGTGTGGCTTCTGAAAATCAGTCACAGCACTGTGTGAAGAGCAGGTCTGCAATGCACTGCATATGGACATTTACAGTATTTTGCATGTAACACTGGGAAGTGGGTGAAGCAGTATTACTCTTAGAGACGAGGCATTTTTACTACTCCAAGTGACTCATATTTGGGCTATGAGTAGCATGATTACAACAGTGTATCTTACAAAACCTTAATAAGTGTGAAGCAAGAGAGTAATACATGCATGTATTTAGTACTGTGGGAAATGACAGGTAAAGAAAAGAGTCGGTTCTGTGCCACTAATTAAATATCATTGTTTGTTCTATATAGCTCCCATAGGAAACCTTTAACCTGAGCAACTGATTTGAAATCAGGTTATTCACTGCAGTGACATCACAACAATGGTTAACTAAAGTTGATAAACACTGCTGGGTAAGCACTCGCTTCCCCTTAGTTCCACCCTCCTCATCTGTGTCTCCAGACAGCAGGAGTGGTATGTTGTTGGGCCGTGTCATCGACCTTCTCCCACTCCTCCCGAAGCTCCACAGACCTGAGGAAAACGGGAAAATATGGGCAGCGCTGTGCCTGTGCCAACCACATTCTCTCCTATCAGCATGGGTCTCTATACAGGCTTTCGCTTAGAGGAAAAGTGAAGCTGCTCTGACAAGCATCTCTTAAAGAGCCGCTGTCTGGACAGTGCCAGCTCTACGCTCTCAATGTTAGGGGGGGAGGGGGTAGTAGGTGGGGGTAAATGCAGAGGGCACTGTGGATCGACAGAAGGAAGTCAGGTATTTTTTTTCCGTGTTATCTCTTAAGTGGTGGAATGGGTGGCAAGAGGCCAGATTTTTAAAAATGTTTTTTTAAATGTTATATATGGCTCCGCCACCAATCCTCTGCTCCTGCGTATACCCTGTTAGAAGGGGCAGATGATTTGAGGGGCATATACAGCATTCATAATCTGCTATTAGCAACTGTAGAGAAGTGGCACAAAAACATTCTGAACCTCATTACGCAAGTCGTGGCTCTCTACATGGTAATACTGTGGGCTGAATTTCTGACACTATCTGGTGCAGTAATTTCCATGTCTGCATTACCACACCATTGTGAGATTTCCTCTTTAGAATGAGGAATTACAGAAGAAATCAGAATTTCCACACCCATATTCACGTGTAATTTTCAGCACAACAGGAGATACATAAAAGCATAGGTGACTGCAATTACCCACAAAACCTAAAAAGCATACCAAACCCTTATTCCCACTCTTCTCTCACAGCCATAAACAATGGAGCTAGCCTCATTGCCCATTTATACCAACTAGACGGAAGCAGGCCAAAGAAAATTAAAATGTTTCTTTCAGAAAGTGATGTCAGAACTATTGTTCAAGCCCTCCTACCCTTGCATCTGGATGGTGGTAGTGCCCCATGCTGTATGACCTCTCAGCAGTGGAAGCCGGCGCAGGTAAGCTCCGGGGGCAAGGGCGGGGTGGGGTGGGAGTGGGGGGAAGTCGACAGATGAAGGAATGGGTATCATCTTTTTTTTAATTATACCTATTCTGTCGTCTGTTGACTTCCCCCCACTCCCACCCGCCCCCCCACGCTTACCTTTGCCGAGCACCGCTGCCTCTCAGACTCCACTTAGGCCACCGCTCCACTAACCATCCCACACACTGCAGCACATCTCATACAGGACTGAAGTAATATGATCACATCACCCTCACCTTATGCAGGGTCACAGTGAACCTGCTGAAGAGAGTTAGGACATTGGGCAAACAACAGGGAGCAAGCCTGGTCCTATCATTCTGCTGTTGTTGGCATTCAGCTCTCTCAGTTTCTTGACAATCGACCATGGCGTTAGCTGTGGTTCCTGCTGCCTGGTCCTTCTCACTATGTTTTCCTCTATGCTTTTAAATGCTACGATCTTGTGCTTGCTTATCTTCTCACAATATGCTTCCTTTTGCTTGGACATGGATCATAGGCTGCTCTTAAACATTAAACTGTTTAGCAGTTGGTGTGCCTGCAGGTTGCTAGGGCTCCAGTGGTGTTTACACCTTCATGGTGGTATGCTAGGTACGTTTGCGAAGTCTCTCGTTGGAGGTGGCTGAGGAATGCATGGGATTGTCGTTGATAGTTGGTGGTGGGCTGGGGAGATATCTTGGAGGTGCAAGTTCACTTTCTACACTTCCTTACTTATGACTCTCAGATCTTCGTCAGGGTGATCTGTGGAAAAATCCTATTAACTAATTTTAATATGTCATATTTGCCCTTCTGCGTGGCTATGCAAAGGGACCGTTTGTAACCCTTTTCACTAGCTCTGTTGTAGATCACTCCCAAATGACATGCTGTTTTGAATCATTTTTGCATTAACAATGCTCATGTTTCTCTGCTTCCTAGATATAGCCCCAGAATGCAGTTAGGAATACCCAACTGTGCTACAGGAAGGGACCCAGGACTTTAGAATTCTTTTTTAATTTTATTTTTTAAGTCATCACTCTGTTTAATGTCATTTATCATTTTTGTATTATACCTCTGTATTTTCTCTTTTAAGACATCACTTAAAGGATACAAGCTATATTACGAGAAAAAATGTTTCTTCTGCTCCAGAACATCATTTATGATACAGGTTTTTACTGTCTCTCCTGAATTGCTCTTTACAATACACTTCATAGTATTTACATTTCTTTTATAAGTCCCCCTTTGTATTATCAGTGGATATCCCACTGCTTCAATGCCAATCTTCTCTCTGGAAAATAAAGCAATTAATTTAATATTAGAAAGTATCCCATGTTTATGTTGTGCTGTTACTCTCAGTCTATTTCAGCTATTTATTCTCCTCTCTTCCATTGGGGTTGGAGCAAGTGACTTTTCTAATTTGTGTGTCACGTTTGTTTTTTCCCCTTAATGTCTGTGTGTTGGAAAGTGGGTTATTGTTAAGGGTAAGTATGCACCTTCCACTAGTAATAAGGCTACCAACAATGTATAAGGTCCAGTAAAGGTCTCAGTAAATTAGCCCATTGCTCAACCCTTGGTAGCTGACAACGAGCAGTCAGGCCTAACTTAGGAGACAGGAGCGTAAAGCATTTAAAAACATCAGTACATCAAATAATTAAGACAAAACACACAAAAAAAATCCCACACCTATTTATAAAAATCTGAAATATTTTTATGAACAAATAGACATCAAATCGACAAAAATCCAATATAGGGAACCGGAGATATGAATTTTTAATTACTAGCCACTTTATAGTGCAAAAAAAACATATAGCGCCACTCTGGGACATCTGATCGCGCTTTACCTTCACACTTAGAAAATATTCTGGAGCTTTTTCTTCCGACGTCGCTTGACCCTCCACAGCAGGCCGGATTCGGAGAGGGTTCGCTGGCTTCACGTTCTGTAAGGCCCCGGTCAAATCCTGGAACTCTGGAGCTCCGGAACTCTCAGCGGGATCAACCTGAAATCCTGGTCGGGTCACGGTTGAAGGTAGTCGGCTTGACTCTCGACATCGCGTCGGTCACCTCATAGAGCTTTTTCACAAAAATTCTCCAAAGTTTTCCAAACTTCAGGCACTGCTTCCTGAAGGTCTCCTTGTAGGTTTAAAGTGTCTAAAGGACCAATCCAAAAGCCAGGAATCTCCTAGATGGTCTCTGGGATGTCTGGACTAATATCCCCACAATGCACCTGGCCAACTCCTTCAAAGTCCACTGGATGCACTCCAGGATGGGGACTCTTGGTGGAGATGATGCAGGTCAGCTCAGTTAGCATGTAGCTTGCGGGGAGTCCACTCCTTAATCCTTCTTGAAGCAAGGCACAGTCCCCAGGGCCGTATTACCAGACTGTGCAGTAGGCACAGTCAATCAGAGTGCAGGCCTTTGGGTGCAGATCCAGATTCCAGCAGGGCATTCCTTCTTCTCCTTGTAGTGTCAGGCAGCAGATCTGAGAGACAATGCAGCTCTCACATATTTATTCAGTGTTCTGGGGCGACAAGCAGGGGGGCACCTCTGTCCAATTAGATGCTGGGTGCCACCAAAAGCATGACAACTTCCTCCAAAGTGTGGCATCTTCTTGTCCCACAAAGCATTGCACTTTCAAAATCCAGCATGGATGATTTATCTCCAGTGGAGTAAGAACTGGCTAAACCAACCCACAGTGTGGCTAATTTCCATTAGCTCTCCTCCCCCTGACCTCTGCAAATTCCTGTCCTAAGCCTACCATCTGGATGGGGCACAGGATGTGGGGGTAGGTACGCTTGGCATTCCTTACTGATCTGCTCTCTTTGAGCTCAGTTTGACTTACCTAGCCCCCTCTTTATGACCTATCCTCCTCAGCTTCAGAGCTTTCTCCACCGTATAACCTCTCCTCTGGCCAGGCCACTTATAACCTAATCAAAGAAGCCTGGCTAAGCCTAACTAATCAGCAGAGACCACTAGAAGGCTTGATTTTGGATTACAGAAGAGAAAGTTCTTTAACTTCTCTTCTGTACTAGTTATGATAAATTCAACAGTGGCAAGTTGTTGACTTTATCAGTACCAATCTCCTTTAATGATATTTTCTCTCCGTTCCTAGCAACAATTATACATAACATAAATAAAATATTGCACTGTTAGCCTATGAGCTAAGTATCTACAATTGGGAAAAATTCAATGGCCAGTGTTTGCCTCACCAGGGCATATAAAACATATTTTATAAGGTCCCTGCTTATAGTTACATGGCCCCCCACTCATGGGACACCTAGGGAAGACCTGGGGGGTGCCTAATATTTAAAAGTAAGGTAGATTATCACTTTTAAAGTGCCCATATCACCAATTTCGAGTTTGCATACAATTTACTTTTAAAGACAGTCTGCACAGCCAGGCTGCCTTTAAAATGACAGCAGGCATTCAGCAGTGCACACATGCACGTGCAGGAAATCTGCTGGTCCTCTAAACCTCCATGCCCTATTATATACTAAGGACTTATAGGTAGATTGCACCCCCTGGCCCTATTATCTACTATGGATGTATAGGGTCTGTCATTGCCAATTGTAAGTGTACCCTATTACATGTACCTTCTTGAACATAGCACTGGCCCTGGGCCTAGTTAGTAGAGACCAGGGTACAGTCAGAGTCAGTTACCACGAGTATCATTCATCAAAAAATGGGGGTGAACAGGGCAAAAGGATGACTTTCTAACACTGTGGCACTGTATAAGTACTCACCAGGAGTTGCAGCCTATCCCTCAGGCCAACAAGAAGACTGAGGTCCAGCTCACCGGGAGACACTCTCAAGACCATGAAGAGCATTCACTCCAGAGCACCCTCGGGCCCCGGCCCACACCACATCTTCCCCAGAGCCGTTACCTCCATCACCCCCGAATTACGCTGCACCATCAACTGCTCCATAAAGACCGCCACCTTCCCCAATGACTGGAACCACGCCGAGATCAACTCCCTGCTGAAGAAACTGTCCGCCGACCCGACAGACCTCAAGAATTTCAGACCCATCTCCCTGCTTCCCTTCCCAGCCAAGGTCATTGAGAAGGCCATCAACGCCCAACTCTCCAAGTTCATCGAAGTCAACCACGTCCTGGACTCCTCTCAATCCCGCTTCCGAAGCAACCACAGCACAGAGTCGCCACCACCGATGACATTTTCTCCCTCCTCGACCGGGGAGAAACAGCAGCCCTCATCCTCCTGGACCTCTCAGCCACCTTCGACACTGTCTCCCACCGCACCCTAAGCACCCTTAGGGTCCCGTGCTCTCCATGCCACTGGAGTCAAGCTATCCTGGCTGATGAGGGCTGAAAGCCCAAAACTGGTCCTAGGATGCTTGTTTCCAGTCCAGGGAGGACCTGGCCTGGCAGTTCGGGCTGGACTGTTCCCATTGGGTGCAGGGTCAAGACTGATTTGCAGATGGCTGTGTCCAAACTGGAATGGCATGGTGAGCAAAAAAACGATGGATTTAGGCCCAGATCTCTGTACTGGGGTGAATGTATGACATTGTTCTGCATTCTATCCATAAATTGTTCTTTTTGTGTATATACTTTGTGGCTTCAGCCCCCCCAGGTTTCCCATTTGCTGGCTCCATCGTCACTCTCCTATTCTTTCTCCGCATTTGTCCATGGCATGCTTGCGTCATGCCTCTTCCTGTGTTTAGCCCTCCCTGAGAGTAGGGACCAATTACTACTATCCATCCACTGCTCCCATTTTAGGAACTGTCTTAGGAACTACTTTTTTCTTTGTTAAAGGGCAGTTCACTCAAGCGTTCGTGTTTTCACTCGCTCTGAGCTGTGTTTCTGTAAACAGGCCTGTAAATCTTGTTCTTATCTCGTCATATTTGCTGTGCATTCAAAGACTGAGGTCAAATGTCCCGAACCCCGGCCCGCTTTGCTGCTTGAGCCATACCCCCAACCCCTTCCTCATTGTTGCTAGTTGTTAATGTCCAGGTGTTGGAAAAATACGGCATGGGTGAGTGAAAATACCAATTCATTAGTTTGGCTTTTCGGTTTTTCTTAGCTTCTTTACATTTTGCTTACTGGGACTGCTTGCTTGTTACGGGGAGAACAGGCTGCGTGTCACTGTGTCGGGAGCTGCTGCTGTTGTCGTCAGGCTTCATTCACATAAAAAAGATGTCCCGGAGATTTCGCATGCATCTCGGTCAGCCGCAGTCCGTGCAGGTAACAGCAGTGGGGCCGTGTAAGGGGGGATTCCGAGGGACGATGACGAGGGAAAATTGAATAAATAATTAATTTTCCCTCGGCATCGTCCCTCGGAATCCCTCCTTACACCGCCCCACCACTGTTACCTGCGCGGACAGCGGCTGATCTCGGTGCATGTTTTCTCACTTCCTTTAAACAGCCTGATGGACTGCAGTTACATATCCGACCTCCGTGGAAAAGGTTACAAAATATGAGCATTTACCACGGCATTCTAAAAAACAGGTTTGATGCTCAGTGGGGGGAATGTGAGATAACAGACAAGGAAGAGGCAAATAAAACATATTTAAGGAGAAAAAAAACACACTAAAACGTACAACCCATGTGGAGAGCTGGTCTAAAATATTTACTTGGCATGAGAATAGTAATAAAGGGTTTAAAACACAATAAGCCTTGTAATTGAATCACGAGGCTTTCAGACAGTTATCAATTTCAGTTTAGCAATGGTGTTGCAGATGCTCACTAAAAGCTCTCTGACACAATTCATACCGATTCACCCAGGGGCCCCCAGATTTCCCTTAGAAATACTTTCCCTCTGAGGCACTGATGATGAGTCTACAGGACAAAGGTCATTCACAACAGATACAAAACGAGGGAGTGAAGTGTGAGAACAAACATCGTCTCACAATGTTTTCACAATATGCACAGAGCGTTCGCAAAACTAGTTGTGGCACAGCTTGGAAAATAAGGGTCTCTGCTGTCTCTAGACTAGAGTGATGTGAATAACACAGATTGAAAAGGTGTACTTTCAGCCTCATACTCAACAACTGAGGCCACACTGTATAATGCTAACCTCTGCTTTCTTCTTTGTCAAACAATCAGCCCATCTCCCACACCAACATGCATGCCCACTTGTACAGACCTTCTATGTTGTGAGGAGGTTGCAGTGTGCAGTTGCGCGCCATAGAGAATTGCAGTTACTCTCAGACAGTTAATATGTGAAATAATAACCACATTGAAATGTGCATTGTAATAGCCTCAAAAGCATGTGTACATTGAGAATGTTTCTAGATGGATCTATAAACTAAGAATCAAAAACACAGGGGCACATTTACTAAATTCTCTCACAACACAGTGCAGCAGCCATAAAGCCTGTGCTGCGTTGCGTGAGAAGGAGAGAGCAGGAGAGCGGCATTATTACAGAAATATGGCACTCTCCCACCCTCTCCCTTGCGCCGGTGCTGAAATTTGCTCCTGTGCGCCACGCACAAACCTTTCCACCATAGTGCAAGGGTGACTGCATGAGTGCAGCATAGGTTTTGGACTGGAAGGATACCCTTCCAGTACAAAATACAATGCTTAGATTAACTTTAAAACATTCCCCACTTTGTATGTTTGCTGTACAGTGCAGCACACATGCAAAGTCGGAAAACAAAGGAGAAATGAAAGCATTTCTCCGTGATAGCACCTGTGAGAAATAGGCACTGTTTTTTGCCACAAAACCCTGTCTACTTTTTAAGTAAATAGGGTTTTGCATCAAAAACCTTGGGTAGTTGCATGGGAACGCCCATGCACCACCCATGGAAGGCCCCTTGGTGCTAAGTAATGCAAAGCAGCATATGCGCTGCTTTGCATTACTTTCAAGTGATTTTCCACGTAAAACAAGTTTTACACTGGAAAGTAAATTGGTAAAAAAAGATTTTTGTCGATTTGCCACACTTTTGTGATGCAAACACAGCGCAAAATCTTAGTATGTCTACCTCACAGAGTCTCAATGTGTTTCCTGATCAAGAAAATGTTCTAGGATTTTTATATGTAAAAAGAACTACCAGCATTTTATATTAGATTGACACATTTTCTTAGCAAAATGAACTGTCTCGCTCACTTATCTACATTCATTCCGATTTTATATTTTGAGTGTGTGTTTTTTTCCGAAAGGTATACACTTGAACCTAAAAATTAAATTCAAGGGGACTTATTTACAAGTCACTTGCGCCGCCCGTGCGTCACTTTTAATATGGGAAAAAGTGAAGCACTGGCGGCGCAAGGGGCTTGTAAATAAGCCCCAGAATGTGTTTAACTGACTTTTTGCTCGCCGTTAACATTGAGGTCAATCTATTTTTTCTCTCCATGAGTAGTACACTCGACTAAAAAGGAAACAAGATTCAACATAAGATAGCGAAGGATTTTAAATTACATTGCTGTGCAAAAAGCAGTCTCTTGATTTATTTATTTCTTTGTTCAAGAGAATAATATAAAACTTTTAAAAGTATCCTTCAGTAAATAAAAAGACAAGCTGGTACTGCGACTTTACAGAAAAAACTGCAACTATAGCTTGAATTTTTCAACAGACAATTGTAAATTAGGGCACTCTCCCGGGAGAGTGCGTGTGTGTTTTACAACTTTCTCATCTCTTGTTCTTTACAGCTTCTGTGAAACCTCCATCCTTCGCCTGTTCACCCTCTTCTCCATACTGCTTTTGTGCGTCCATGGTCTTGCTGTCCTCCGTATTGCTCTCTCACTCATGTGCAATCTCCCCCTTCATTATCTCATTACCCTCATGCTTCTCTTGCTGGTCCGCTCTCTCTCAGTGCTAATTTAAAATTCACAACTTATGGTTATGGATTACTATGTATTCCATAAGTAAAAAGCACTGACTCCTTTCAGAGCTGCCTAGCGCTATTTAAGAAACTGTAAATAAAGAAATAAAATGTGATTTTTAGGTACTAGCTAATGCTACATAAACAAAATACCAGAGCCCCTGCACCTGGAGGGATCTGGGGGTCAAACACCACCTTTCTATGCTCACTAATAGTAGCAACTTCTACATCTATCTTGCAAGCCCACTAAAAACCACTCCACGCCACACAATGCGACTCCACACCACAGCACAGAATGTCACACAATCCCACTCCACTGCAGTCCACGCCACGCCACTGCACTCCAACAAAGCCAATAGATCTCACATAGACCTCTACATGATTCCACTACATTCAATACCACATAATTTCAATGCACACCATGCCACATTATTACATTACTCATAACTCCACTCAGCACCACACAATTCAACGCTACACAATTCCACAACAACCAATTTCACTCCAACCCACATAATTCCACTCCACACTACATACATCCACTCCACAACACATTACTAAAAGACATTAACATTGACAACGCCTATAGCTCTCGGATTGCCAAAACCTATTGGCTTTGCCACTACTTGTTTTCAGAGCAGCCACGGTCGGGTTAGTGAAGGAGCCTGCCCTACATTGTGTTAAAGGAAAATCAAAAATATATAGGTTGTCTTATTAAAACTCTCAGTGTGGCATACACTCACTCAACTATAATAAAGCTTTTACTCTTTTAGGTGAACTATCCTACTCTTTTAGACCCTTAAATTGGATTTATATTGCCCTTTGAATATTTTTTTAGCCTTAATTTTACAACTGATAGTCGCATTTGTCTGACCTAATTTCTATTCGTCAATTTTTTAACTGTTATAAATTAGCTTGTAATTGATTTTAACGAACCTGTACAATAAATTATTACTCACTTACAGAAAAAATAATATAATATAATAATATAATAGAGGCCCCATGTCCCATTCCCACTTTTCTCTGAATAGCACAAAATGGTCTGGGGCATTAGCAATTAGTATTTGTGCAACCTTGGAACACACTTGTTTTGCATGCTTTCAATAGATAAGATGACCTATATTTGCCCAATCAATTAATCTCTAAAATGATAGGCTCTAATTTAGATAAATCATGTAAATGAAATTGTTTTATCTGATTATTGATTATATTGTATTGTTTCTAATTGTGGGAATCTTTTATGAAATTAATGTGTTTTGTATAATGTAACATTAATTGTTATGGCCAGTTTGGCTGAAAACAACAATTAATTGATTGATTGATTGCTTTCAATAAACAAAAATCCAGGTGCAGGAACACCAAACCTCTTACAACTGTGTGGAGCAGAATTCCACATGGGCATTCCACTGCGCACAGGTCATAACTGAGCCCACAATGGAGCTTCCATTGCCACCTTACACGTCCAACATATTCTTTTCAGCGGCATATACCAGCAAGACAGTGTCGCTGCTGTGCTTGGCGGGAAAGTGTCCCTCAATGTTGTTCCCATGTAATAGCCCAAGCAGAGGTGTTCCACTGAATAGGTCATGCTCCGCTTGAAGGTCGGATCATCCGTCACAGAGTAGCTGTTTGTTCACAATAATGAGATGGATGGCCCAAAATTATGATCTGACATTGGTCTTCCTCAGCCCAACATCATGAGTACAGCTGACAGCTTTTGTCTAAAGCAACCCAGCGAACCCCATCCAGCCATAGGATGGAGCACGCGAGATGAGCTATCTTATAAAGAACAACTTGAGGACCTCAATTGGGTCGTTTTTTAGTACATAAAGGACTCATGGTTGGGCCACCATTTTGAAAGTATGCCCTCAGGTCAACCCGGAGGGTTTCAATCAGTAGTTTATATTTGAGTCCCAGGCTACTATTGAGTCACAAATAATAAAGTTCCTAGGTATTAAAAGCAGACTTGTTCACAGCGCATGGTGGTTGGCCAGTTTCTCACTAATTTCCCTCCGTGCACTGGGAAAATGATGGATGTGTCCCAGTTGACCTTTAGACCAGAAACTTTTCCAGATATATTCACTAGTTGCATCAGTTGTCTATCAGACCGCCATGGGTATTAGAGGAACAAGAGGAGGTCACCGGAATAGAAGGACACTTTGACATCCTGTAGTCCATCCCAGCTGAATCATTGGACCACCACGGCTCTTTGGATCTCCTCTGCCAGGGGCTCAATAGCAAGGGCAAACAGGAGGGGTGCAAGAGGACCAGCCTTGATGAGTTCCCCTCCCAATGAAGAACAGAGAAGACAAGGTGCAGTTTACCCGTACCCTAGACACTGTCTCTGCAGGCAGCATTTTCTCTCAGAGGAAGTTGGTGCCCATTTTTATTTTTGAAAAGGTATACCTGTATCAATTCCTTCTCAAAATCAATTAGAAGAAGAACACAGGGGCGTGACATTCGAGCCACAGATGCCAGTGCATTTTATTCTCTCATGAAGCTATGCATGGATGCTCTACCAGGCATAAAACTGCACCAGGATGGAGATGAGACCGCATGACTTTCTCCAATCTGTTTACCAGCCTTTCTGAAAACTTGTATCTCAGTAATGTTAAAGGAAAAGGGCCTTACGAAGCACATTTGCCGGTGCCCAAGTTTAGGTATCACAGTAATAGTTGCTGTTTGAAGGTCCTCAGAGAGAGCTCTAGTTGCCGTAGCCCCCTTCAACATATTACACAGGCGTAGTGCTAGTTTTTGAAGTATTCTATTTGGAGGCCATTTTCTGCTGGGGATTTTACTTTATTGAATGGTCTCCAAGGCCTCTGAAAATCCCTCTACTAAGAATTAATCGTGTAGCACCTTGCTCTCTGGTGAGTGATGTCAGTGCATAGGGAATTCATGCACAGACTTCAGGATGACATTTTTGCTCAAGGGAAAATATACGTTTCAGTAGTAGTCTTCAAATATGCAGGTAATTAGGGAGGCCTCTAAGCCCAGAGCTTCATTTCCGTCTCCAATTTCTGTAACTAGCCAATTGACTTTTCTCTCATAGATAGCCAATATATGGCACTTTGTCAACCATGCTGCCCAGTTCACATCACCTGCACTGTGCTGCCAGCCAGGTCAGATTGGCGTGGTCCTTCTCTTCAATCACAAAGATCTCTGTTTTGTCTGCATTCAATGCATACCCTCACTGGGATCCAGATTCCTGCATCACAAATCATTTGTGATTTGGCGTCGTCCTGATTATAAGGATCTGGAACAAAGAGGAGGAAATCATCTCCAAAAACAGATGCTAGAGAGCCTTCCAGTTTTGACCCTGTTTATCTCCTTATTCTACTTACCTCCTTCAACTGGGTTCAAATGAAGGATTTAATAAAAATGGCGTGAGTGGACACCACTGTCACGGTTTCTTCCTCAAGGAGCAACACTCAGATTTTAGAGGTGAGACGCTCTTTAGACCCCTTGACACTCACGGCCTTCAGCAGCTCTGCAGAAAGGAAATGGGGATGTTCATAAGGTAACCGCATGAAGTGGAGCTATTTATCGAGTGTCTATTAGGATGTGAATTATTAATTAAAATTCAGCCTTGCTAAACGGCCAACTATTTTATATGACCTGGAGTTATGTGAATTTTCCTATTGCACTTTTATTGTGTGTGTTTATTTACCTGTATTGTTGCTTGTTTCAATTCACAGTTATTGCTCCTCCTCTTTCTGACCCACTCTTACCTTTGTGCCTCGTTGAAGGGACATGATGCTGCTTAAAGATGAAATGACAATGGTGACTGCATCCCACCTTCTTCAGCCCTCGTCCCCGGGTCTCAAGCCCATGTATCAAGGTGAGGGATGGAAACGTTAATGGCGTCTTCCTGAGGCGTCTTCACTCTGGACCTGATCCCTATCTAAAATCCACTCCTGAAATCTATGCCACATGCTCCCCGTCCCCTAGTTTTAATCCAAATAGACTTCCTCCACATGTTTTGTAAATCTCATCTACCACAGTGGTTTGTACCACCATGAGTTCTGGGTGGGCTACCACAGACCATTTACTGAGGTGTTAGTGGGTTGCACCTCCACTCTTTCTGAATGGAAACAACACAACCACTGCTGAGGTGTCTGAATTCCTTCCGTTTGTGCCATCACCACTTCTTGGTGGATACATTAAATCCTGTACTGAAGTGCCTCTGAGTTGTGTTTCTTCTGGGTGGACCCCATATACTCTTCACTGAGGTGTGTGTGCTGTACTTCCGCAGCTACCCTTGGTATACCATCCGCCCATTAACAAGGTGTCAGTGGATCGTTTCTCTTCTGCTTGTCTCTTATGCACCATGGACGTCTACCACTGTGTCTACGAGCTGTGGCTCCACTGCTACTGGGTGACATAAAACAGGCTTGTACTGAGATGCCTATGGGTGGAGCCCCCACCACTTCTGAGTGGTACAACATCTACTGATGAGTTTGTTTGTTGTGTCTGTATCACTTTTGGGTGGTCCCCATCAACCTTTTAAGGTGTTTGTGGATTGCCTGATCGTTGAGCCTCTTCCGATTCTTGGAAGAATAACAACTCCTCTATTGTGAGGTATGTGGATGATACCTAAACCCCTTCTGGGTGGCAGAACATAGAACTCCTGCTGAGGTGTCTATGAAGTTCCTTGGCGTGTGCCTTCACTGCTTCTAGGTGGACCCTATGAATCCGTTGCTGAGGTGTCTGTGGGTTGCGCCTCTTCCACTTCTGAGTGGGACACTATAGATCCTCTACTGTTATAGCTAAGGCAACCCTTGGGTTGCTTCTTCAGTGGGTCTATATGGATATCATAGAGCCTTTGCTTGCTAAGTATGTGCAATAGATCTCCAAACCTCACACACAATATTAGAAATTCGTCCCAAGTAGATCCAGTGGCTTAACAATAGCCCCCACAGCTCCTGCGGCATGGGGGAGCCCCGAGCCCCAGGAGACCCCTCCGGCACTGTGCAAGTGCAGCCTGAGAGCTCCAAACTGAGTATGGAGCTTGGGGGGCACCGTCCATGTACTTTGCAAGGGAGTACCCTTAAGTTTCCTTACGCCACTGCGTAGACCACATACAAAAACACACTCTCACCAATGAAAAGCAAACGAGTAGCCTTGTGGCCATTTTCCTGACCATATGAAGGAGCTTTGGGCCTTGCAAGGGGTAGGAAAGAGCTATATAAATAAAGTACAATCTCGTGACTCTCTCACTGAAGGGAAGCCTTTAATGAGGTTTGTTAATTGACTCCACCAATCTGTACCATAATATTCCTTGTAACCTCAATCAGGAAACTTCATCCCACTCTGTCAAATGTTCTTTCTGCGCCCAGTGCTGTCACTCACTGTCTTCTCACATCATACCAACACATCATGCCTTCTATATATTTGTTTGCTCCATCTGAATTACTTTCTCTATTACTGTTTGAAGTGTATTGGTAACAGTCTTGGTAAGGAATTTGTATTCCATGTAGTGGAGAGGTATCATCCAACCTGAGCTACATTGTCCCTGCACTTGCCAGGATGTTTTACACAAAGATGGCAGAGCTGAGCCACATATTTTTTTCTCCTTAGTTAGGGTTTCTAGTTGCTTCAGAAGGTCTTACATGTAGAAAAGGGACAAAAGTCAGAGGGTTGGCTGCAGTGGTATAACGAAACCTTGCGGGGGGGGGCTGCAAAGTATTGTGAGGGGACCCCCCATATAATCAGGCTGCCACCTGCCAGGCTCAAGCACCTCACCCCTGAAGCCCTCCATCTAGGATATAGGCAGGAGTTTCAGTGATATAATTAGCTTCAAATACATCAGCACAGCAAAAGGGTTTTATAGAGTTACCTTTGTGAGGAATGTGCAGATATAAGTGAAAGTAATTCAATAGGAAGGGAAGATTAAACTGGCATCATCACCACTTTCACACCTGGATTAAAAAGCTCGAGTTTCTTTATTTCCATGTACAGGGTTTTCAATCTTTATTTTAATTTTTAAAGAATAGTCTATGTGCTGTTTATGTACCACTAGTAAAGTAATAGTGTCTGATTGGGTTGGGATATAAGTTAGGAGGTAAAAGCGTAGAAGACCGGAGTCCAAATCCTAGCTCAATAAGTCAGCAAAGTGTGTGATTCTGAGCAATTCAATGCATTTCCCAGTATCTAACTTGGAGTTAATTATGTTTGTCACTGATACATAAATACCACCGACCCAGACTTTTCTAGGAGGTGTGAGTCAGAACTGGTGCCAAACAATGCTCTTTACAACAGACATTTCCATATTAAATTAGCTAGAAATGTATAGTTTCTACAGACTACTGTGTAGGGGAACTCAGAGATATACCCATTCTGATAGTGACACAATATTTGCAGTATATATGCAGTGCTTGAAAATATGTGGCCACCATTTGTTGTTCCCATGCCAGTTACAACTGTATAATAGCACCAAAATTGGGGTTTTGTTAGTTTTCTGCACACAAAGGTATATTCAAGGCATTCCCATTATATGCCACAGTGCATGCAACATCTGTGTGGGTTGTTCAAAAATCCCTAGGTGTGGCTCAACTATTTGGAAGTCCTTCTAATTGCATCTCAATATCAATCTGCCAAACAGCCTCTCCGAGCTTCTCTGTGCATAGGAAAGTGATCATCAAAGGACCAATGGCCTGCTGAGAGATGCCTCATCTTATTTTGACTGGGGCTGTTCAGGAAGCCAATGCTAGTGACTGTTAAGATTCAACCTCTGAGTTACAGTTGTTTTAGGGAAAGATCTCAATATATGTTTCCTCACTATAACAAATATTATCTTTATGCTAGTTCGCACCTCATCCCATTATTGTACACATTGTCATGCAAGTTGCCATAATGTGCACAATGCTCATCAAAGCAATAGCAAAAGAACTGATACAATATGGCTAAAAAGAGGTACAATTTACCAGTATATGAGCCCCCCGCGGCTTTCGGTTGCACCCTTTAAAAACACATTGCATATGTCTTTACAGAGAGGATTCCCTTTAGATAGAGCTTAGCTTTCTATGATTTTTCCTGGTCTATAAAATTAAGGCTGAACTGTGTTTACTATATTTACCCTACATGGGGCAGAACACGTCTCAGCATTGTGGTGGAACTTGAGGAGCATCCCAACAGATCTATCAATGGGGAAGGTTTGGGAACCCAGGGAGCCAAAATTTAGAAAATATCATTTGCAGTGCACCAATACATCCTTCCACGTCTAGTTTTCATCTATATCCTTTCCTCTCATTATTTCACCACCAGTTCTACTCTCTCACATCACCTGGTCCCTCATTCTTCCACCATCTCTACCTCTCTGATCAACATCTGTGTTTAGGTCCCCCTCTCATTATCACTGTTGTTCCTTCATTGCCAGTCTCTCTCTCACCTTCACCTCTTCTTGTCATTCTCTATTATTCCCACTTTCCCTTCTTACACTGTCCTTCACTTCTCCCTATCCAGTTACCCTTTGAACTTCACCTATGTTCTCCTCCGAAATCCGTCTCTTCCAGACATCCATTCATGCTCAAATGTATGCAGCTCTCTTGCTCCTTTAGCACATGTTCCCTCAAAACCTCAGCTCTCATTCTCTCACTTCTCTATCTTAGTCTTACTCCTGTCTTTATCTCTCTTTGGTTTCTATGCACCCCACATCTTTATTTAGTTCACCTTGTTTCCCAGTTTTCCTCTTACCTCCATCCCTACCTTCTTTTCTCTCACCGCTATCCCCACCTATGCCTTACTCATCTCTACCTCGCCCAGTTTCCTTCCCACTTCCACCACTCACTCTCTCCATTCTTCCACTTTCCCTCATTAACACATTTCAAATACTCTCATCTCTGTACCCTCAGCTATCTCTTGCACCTTAATTTCTATTATTTATCACCGATTAGGCTCCCATTTCCAGCTGCATTCATTTAATTCTTTCACCATCATTGCTTGATGTCAATTGCACATCCATCTTTTTGACCTCTGTAAGCTTCACACTTTTGTATCCTGTTAGAAATGAGTGTCTCTAGTTGGCAATGGTTTGCACCTTTGTCCAAGTAGGGACCCTTCTTCCTAATCAGGGTAAGGGGGATACACTTCTAAAATAACCCCTGCTCACCCCCTTGGTAGCTTGGCACGAGCAGACAGGCTTATCTCAGAGGCAGTGTGTAAAGCATTTGTGAACACATACAGTAATACAGTGAAAACACTACACCTGTTTTAGAAAAATAAGGAGTCTTTAACTAAACCAAACCAGAACAAATACGACAAAAATCAACAATAAAAAAACTGTAAAAATAGTTACTTTGCAAGATAACCTTTAAATTGCAGAAATAGCTGGAAAACACAGTTCTTCTGAGTTGGTAGCTCCGTCCGGGCCTACCACGATGCTGAAACAACAAAGTCTACCAGTTCCAGCCGACCGCGTCGGTACAGGCCAGCTAAAGCGTTGACAGACTCGTGAACAGTACCTTTCTTGTTGCGGCCGACGCGATGGTGCGAGTCGGTCAAGGGCAACTGTTGCGGTTGAGTTGCAAAGAAATGGAAGAGGTGCAGGGTGCGGTGCCCTCATGATGCGGTGCAGGCAGCGTCTCGGTGACGATTGTCCAGATGGCATCGGTGGGCCCAAGGCTTACGGTGCAGGGTGAGGCGGTGCTCGATGCGGTGCTGGCAGGTTGCGGTGCAGGCGACGGAGCCGGTCGATGTGGGTCGGGCAGCGACGGTGTCGGTGACGTCGATTGAGGGTGAGATGAGGTGGTGCAGAGTGCGGTGCCCACAGGACGCGGTGCAAGCAACGGCTCGTGACGATCATCCAGACAATGTCGGTGAGACCAAGGATGTGGTGCGAAGTGCGCTGGTGCCTTTTGCAGGGCCTTCAGGACACGGAATCCTGCGATGGACTTGGTGTCAGAGTCTGTTGCCCTTTTCTTCTGCAGCGACTGAAACCAGCGGTTCCAGAGACGGTGCCCAGAAAGATGGTGAGGTCTTTGCTGTTCCTGAGACCTCTTGAACAGGGGGCAAGCTCCACTTCCAAGCCTTTGGAGATACTTTCTCAAGCAGGATACACACACAGTTCCTCTCCTTGGCAAAAACAGCTACTGCAGGCCAACCCCAGACAGCACACAGCACAGGGGCAGTACTCCTCCTCCAGTTTCTTCCAGCTCTTCTCCTTGGCAGAGGTTCCTCTTGAAGTCCAAAAGTGATCTAAAGGTATGGGGTCTGGGCCCCTCTTTTTATAATACAAAATCCTTTGTTCTCTAGTGGCAGAAAAGCCCTGTGCTCAGTCAAAACCAGTTCTGTTCTCTCTGGTGCAGCTTCCTGGCATGAGGTGGAGACAGCATTGTGTGAGGCAGACCAGGCCTATTCAGGTGAAAGAAAATCTCCTCCCCTACTCTAAATGCAGCCTAGGTCTATTCAGCCCAGCTGTGACTCACCCTGGAATGGCAGGACACACCTAGCCCCCACAAGTGGCTGTCTGAACAGAATGTACATCAACAGCCCCTGTCACTGCAAAACCAGACAGTCAATACACAACCTAGCAGAGGCACACTGGATAGCTAAGCAAGAAAATACCTACTTTCTAAAAGTGGTATTTTCAAACACAGAATGTAAAAGTCATACTCACTAAAAGATGCATCTTTATATTCTGAGTTCAGGCATACTAAACTTTACTTTACTTTCTTGTCCCAATGGTAAGTTATATTTATAAGATGTTATAAATAAACTTCCATTCTGTCCTATGGAGCAGATAGTCTTTCAATAGTGAAAAACGAAATTGGCAGTATTTCACTATCAGGACATGCCACACACATCAGGGCATGTCCTACCTTTCACATACACTGCACCCTGCCCACAAGGGTACCTTCGGCGTACCTTAGTGGTGACTCACATGCAAGAAAAGGGAAGATTAGGGCCTGGCAATTGGGTGCACTTGCCAGGTCGACATGGCAGTACCAAACTGCGCACAGACACTGCAGTGGCAGGTTTACAGGCTGCTTATGTGGGTGGCACAATCATTGCTGCAGGCCCACTAGCAGCATTTGATTTACAGGCCCTGGGCACATACAGTGCACTGTACTAGGGACTGACTAGTAAATCCAATATGCCAATCATGGAATCACCAATCCATAACAACAATTTACAGGGAGCACTTGCACTTTGGCACTGAACAGCAAAGGCAAAAATACAGTAAGTAAGTAAGTTTATTATGCATGATTAATTAAAACCGTTGCATACACATGATAATAAAAGTTCCGTGTGGGTAATAAGATGGATAAAAACAGTGTTAAAAAGTCATCAAAGTGCATTATATTAAAACTCACCTTTTGGCATTGCACTCTTCGACGATTCTAAAGTGCATTGTGCGTCAAGGAGAGCTGGGATACCAGGCGCTATGCCAAATTAAGCAGCCACCGTTGTAAATCCTGTTAAAATTTACGTTTTTGGGCTTTCAGTCTTCTTCAAATCCGTTGTATCTGTGTGTCCATAAGGTGCAGGAACAAAAGCTTGCCAGGACAAGCAACAGTAACAGACCAGCCCAGCTATTTTTGTTTAACCAATATCCACTTGCGATGCATGCTTGAGTCTCACGGTTACTTTGTCGAAGAATTTTGTGAGCCAGCAGTTTAACTGTGTCTCAGGCGTGTTAAAGCACAGTTTTACTGGCTGCCTGCAAGTCCTGGTGCTGTTCTGCTTGAATATTGGTCGAAGTAAGGTGCTTCTTATGTCTTTTAGGTTAGGGCAACTATAGATGACGTGCAAAAGGTCCTCATTTTCTCTTTCGCATAGGCGGCAGGACCCCGGTCCTGATCTCCTTTCCCATGGCGGGTGGTGTGGGACTATCGGTAAGATGCCTAGTCGCCACTTAGGAATTTTTCTTTTGTCCTCGTTTTGACTCCCACTTTCAAATAAGGTTGTGGTTTGAGAGCATCGTAATACAGGGAATACCCACGTCAATGATGCCAGGTCTAACATATCCCCATAGTTTTTCTTTGCCTGTTCTTCTCATATTTTCTGACCTTTTTCAGTAGAATATGGGAGGCAATGAAAGGATGGCTGTGCACAGCTGACAAGTAAACAAATGAGACGTGTAACACCTTGTGGAAGTCCTGTTTATTTTATGAAAAAGCACATTGGAGACTGCAAGTTTATTACTAAAAACAAAACTAGGAGTCCAGAATGCACAATTATATTGGATAAAAAGCTGGAAGTGGTTGACGGCATGCCATGTGACATGGGGCCACTTGACAGCTGTGTGTGTACCTGCCCCAGCCATCCTGCTACATGAGAGGAAAACTCCTCTCAGCAGATGGCTCCTTTGTTATCAGTTCCTGAGAGCACTTTACATCTAATCACAGGGCAGGCCTGGCAGCAGCAAGCTGCTGGGCCAATCATCAGGCCAACCCACTCCATCCAATCCTGGCGCTGCTCTCATGCAGCATGAGAGCAGCGTCTGTATTGGTTAGGGGGTTCTTCATTCCTCAGCGAGGAGGACGCAGAGCCTGCGGTAAGTACAATTTATATTTATATAATTAATATAATGTGTAATGCTTTACTGTTGGTTTTATTTTAGAGGGAGGGGTTGTTTTTATTTGGGCTTTTGAGGGAGTTTTTTTTTTACTATGGGCTTTTGTAGGGAGGGAAAATGTGTTTTTTGGTGGTGGTGGGGCACTTCGCTCGCCTCACAACTTTGAAAGGTCACCCACTGCTCCTGGGTGAGCCTCAGAAAAACATTTCTCTACAAATACTGTTTAAAATATTATGCAGATCTCTGTTGGTTGTGAGCCTGTGTTTTCTTTATGACAACTTAAGCTCTCAAGAGCACTCTTCTTTTTTATCTGGCGGTGCTTTCCATGCCGCACCACAGGGCAAGTCTACATCTATATTTCCACCAACAATTCTTCCACGTACATCATGACCAGCAAAATACTTCCTAGTATCTCAATGCCCAAATATCTATCTGGGGCATTGGTGTGCTTACATTTTCTCTGCTTTCCTCAGAGTAGTTCCTGGTATTTTAAATAGGTTTGGCAGTCTCCTTCATGTATTTACCTCTTCTTTACTTCCTGGTAAGGGTGCCTGGGCCCCATATCCATCCCCCACCTCTAGGATCAGGCCCTGATATTTGGGCTTACAGTTACTAAAGGTTGACACTGACACTCATTAAACTCAAAGCAGTGCAAACGCCAGTGATGGATGAACTAACACACGCAAAAGCTACTTTGCACCAAACGTTGACCTACATACAGCACCAAAAACTCTTTATGCCATCTCCCTGTTAATGTATGTGGTGTAAGCATTCTGGGACAGGCCAGCACAAAACCCATAGGTTTAGGTGCAAAGCCAGATTTACTAAAAGCAGGTGCAATTAAGGGGTCAGGCGATACATAAATACCTAGGTGTAACGTCTACTTTGTCCAAAACACAAATCTTACATGTCTGACCCCTGTGTTGTTTGGGTTGGAGGACATACCTCTAGGCTACACTCTGCTAGATTGTCTTTGCGCAAGAGCTCGTGGCTGAGTATCATGCAGAACATCAAGGTTTAGTGCGAGCACCACCAATGACATCACTGGAGGGCAACTCTTATAAAATCTGGTGCTACGCTAGTCTTTGCCCTTTGCACAAGGCAGTGCTGCAAGTTTTTATGTAGCACTCCGTTGTGTGAAGAACAGTAAATCTGGGACTTGGTCGCCTTAAAGACTTTGCTCCTTCAAGGCCCTTCTCCACCATTTCTCCCCTCCACTATTTTCAGATGTGCCTCGTCGCCAGCAGTGACTCCTCACTTGCCACGCCCCCAAGCTCCTGTTCTTGTGGTCAGCTGTGTACCACTACTCTAAGGGCTTTCTTTTCACCCCTGCAGAATTCGTGGACAGAACGTTACGGAGATGAGTGTGTACTTTAATCCGGAGTTGTGTAGATACTCTGCGTTTCCTTAAGAGTCCCACGGATGATATTTGCTATACTGCCGCCACTCGACCTAGCAAGCACTCTACTTGTAGTGTGCAGCTATTTTTTCCTTCCTAATTGACCACACCGGGAGCTAATGTGGTTTAATTTCCTTCATTCAAATCTGCTGGCTGTATTTATTGCAGCACATATGGTTGCCTATTTCTATGCGGCAGTGTCAATGTTTTTGGTTGCAGATGATTAAAATTGAGCATAGCACAATATTTATGTTTAAATCACTTTTTTATTTTTAAAAAACCTCTTTATTCCTTGCCTGCATTGTGGATGTTTACCTACTAGCTGAACATATATGTGTCTAGGCAGATCGTTGTTGCATCTGGGGCATCTCGTTTATGAGGTGCCAATGAATCTTTGAATCAGAGCTGGGGCTGGATCATGACCCGCTTCATTTGCACACTGACAGCTGCGTTTCTCTTATTTTTAAGCCTAATCATCAGGTTGCCTGACTACGAAAATTGCTAAAATTTTTGACTTACTCTCACTTAAACACAAGTTCATAAAGTGGGCACAAAATGATGAAAAATGGGTGCATTTGTGCTGATCACAAACGAGAGCAAGGGCTTAATTACGCAAGTGCCCTGAGGGTGACACGCATTTGCAGGTGCTTTTTGCGCCCCTGGGGCAATTTGGTCTTACAGAAGGGACTACATACACTTGTGCAGCCCCTTCTGTAAAGTATTATGGATTGCAGTGCACATCCATGCCCTCTTGAAGATGATGCTGGGTCTGCTGAAAGAGAAAGATAGATTCATGGTTACAAACTATGGATGTCTTTCACTGATGTCATCTCTCTGCACATCCATCCTTCTTGAAGATGATGCTGGGTCTGCTGAAAGAGAAAGATAGATTCATAGTAACAAACTATGGATGTCTTTCATGGATGTCATCTCTCTAGCTCAAGCGCCAAGCGTCAGGGTTTAGCCGAGTGCTGGAGAGAGCAATTTTGTCTCCAAATCCTATGGCCAACCCTGCCAAGTACTACGCATTGCGTGTTAGACTAACGCATTTGCAGTAATGCATTACGCAATGTCCTAGACTGTCACTCAATAAATGGCACTTGTCAGGGCTGTCACAGCAGGTCAATTAAAGCATTGATCTGTTTCTTGCAATGCCTCAACAGGGCCTGGTTATTGTGTTTATTCAGTGATAAGTGACTTCAAAGCGGGCCCAATTAGAAGTGTCAGCCGGATTGTTTATGTGTTCACCTTCCAGCCCTGGTGCAGCCAGCCCTCATGCAGTATTGCCTTGGGGCTCACTGGCCCCTTCCACTGCTTCTACTGGGATGGGGATTTGGTGCAGCTGAATGAGCGCTCACGCACTTCTCCCATCGACCTGAAAGAGGGTTTCCTGTTTTCGCCCCGGCCGATCATCCGACGGTTACAGACAATTTAGTCAATTAATCAATCAATCACAGAATTTGTAGAGCGCACTACTTACCCGCGAGGGTCTCAAGGCGCTGGGGAGAGAGAAGGGGGGGGGGGGTGCTGCTACTGGTCGAACAGCCAGGTCTTGAGTAGCCTCCTGAAGGTCAGCAGGTCTTGGGTCTGTCGTAGGCTTAGTGGAAGGGTGTTCCAGGTCTTGGCGGCGAGGTGTGAGAAGGATCTGCCGCCGGTGGTGGTTCTTTGAATGCGAGGGACGGTGGCGAGGGAGAGGTCAGCGGAGCGGAGCTGGCGGTTGGGGACGTAGAAGAGGAGTCGTCTGTTGAGGTAGGCTGGGCCAGTCTTGTGGAGTGCCTTGTGTGCGTGGATGAGGAGTTTGAAGATGATCCTCCTGTCGACGGGGAGCCAGTGCATGTTCCTCAGGTGGGGGGTGATGTGGCTGTGGCGTGGTACGTCGAGGATCAGGCGTGCAGAGGCGTTTTGTATGCGTTGCAGTCGCTTGATGAGCTTGGCCGGGGCTCCCGCGTAGAGGGAGTTCCCATAGTCAAGTCTGCTACTGACGAGGGCCTGGGTGACTGTTCTTCTTGTGTCTGTCGGGATCCACCTGTAGATCTTGCGAAGCATGCGGAGGGTGTTGAAGCAGGAGGAGGAGACTGCGTTGACTTGCTTGGCCATGGAGAGCGTTGAGTTGAGGATGACTCCCAGGTTGCGTGCGTGGTCGGTGGGTGTCGGGGCTGCTCCCAGCGTCGTTGGCCACCAGGAGTCGTCCCAGGCTGAGGGGTTGGAGCCGAGGATGAGGACCTCTGTCTTGTCCGTGTTCAGCTTTAGTCGGCTGATCTTCATCCAATCGGCGACGGCCTTCATTCCTTCATGGAGATTAGCTTTGGCGGCGAGGGGGTCCTTGGTGAGGGAGAGGATCAGTTGAGTGTCGTCGGCGTAGGAGATAATGTTGAGGTCGTGCTGTCTAGCGATGCGTGCGAGCGGGGCCATGTAGATGTTGAACAGTGTTGGGCTGAGGGAAGATCCCTGGGGTACGCCCGCAGATGATCTCGGAGGCTTCGGATCGGAAAGGTGGGAGGCGGACTCTCTGGGTTCTGCCGTCGAGGAAGGAGGTGGTCCATTCCAGGGCCTTGTCTCGGATCCCTGCGTCGTGGAGGCGTGCGCGTAGAGTGCGGTGGCAGACAGTGTCGAAGGCGGCGGAGAGGTTCAGCAGGATGAGGGCTGCGGTCTCACCATTGTCCAGCAGGGTCCTGATGTCGTCGGTGGCGGCGATGAGGGCAGTCTCAGTGCTGTGGTTGCTGCGGAACCCCGATTGGGATGGGTCCAGGATGCTGTTTTCTTCGAGGTATCGGGTTAGCTGTTTGTTGACGATCTTTTCGATGACCTTGGCTGGGAACGGAAGCAGGGAGATGGGCCTGAAGTTCTTGAGGTCTCTTGGGTCCGCCTTGGGTTTTTTGAGTAGGGCGTTGATCTCTGCGTGTTTCCAGCTCTCTGGGAAGGTCGCGGTCTCGAAGGAGAGATTGATAACGTTGCACAGGTGGGGTGCGATGGAGCTGCTGGCTTTGTTGAAGATGTGGTGCGGGAAAGGGTCTGACGGGGAGCTGGAGTGTATTGTGCCCATAGTCTTGATGGTGTCATCGATGTTCACGCTGGCCCAGGCTGGCAAGGGGTCATGGTCGATGGTGTGCGGCGGGTCTGGTGTATCTATCTTAGTGGGGGCTGTCTGGGTGTTGAAGCTGTCGTGGATGTCGGCGATCTTGCGGTGGGAGAAGGTGGCGAGGAATCGCACAGGGCTTGCGACAGCGGGATGTCGTTGGTGTTGGAGCTGGGGTTGGAGAGTTCCTTCACGATGTTGAAGAGCTCCTTGCTGTTGTGTGCGTTGTTGTCGAGGCGGTCTTTGAAGGAGATTCTCTTGGCGGACCTGATGAGGTGGTGGTGGTTACGGATGGCGTCTTTATGGGCTGCGTGGCTGTCCGGTGTCTTATCACTGTGCCATTTCTTCTCAAGTTTCCGGCAGGTACGCTTGGAAGCTAGGAGTTCCGGGGTGAACCAGCTGGCTCTTTTGGTGGTGTCGCTGTAGGTGAGTTTTTTCAGCGGGCGAGGGTGTTGGCACAGTCGTCTATCCATCGTCTGAGGTTGCAGGCAGCGTCGTCGGTGTTGGATGGGTCGGAGGGAGGGCTGAGAGCGAGGTTTGCCCGTAGTTGGTCTTCGGTGACTTTGCTCCAGCAGCGGCGTGGGATCTGTTGGGTGCGGTGGTGTGTGGTGGGTTTCTGGAAGGTGAAGTGGATGCAGCGGTGGTCGGTCCAGAGGAGTTCCGTGGTGTGGCTGAAGGAGACGTGGGAGTTTGAGGAGAAGACGGGGTCGAGCGTGTGGCCGGCGGAATGAGTCGGTGTTGTGACGAGCTGTCTCAGTCCGAGGTTGGCGAGGTTGTCGATCAGGGTGGTGGAGTTGCTGTCGTTGTTGTTCTCCAGGTGAAAGTTCAGGTCTCCGAGGAGGATGTAGTCGGTAGAGGTCAGGGCGTGCGTGCTGATGAAGTCGGCGATGGAGTCGCTGAACTGGGGTCGGGGCCCAGGGGGTCTGTAGACAAGGGTGCCTCTAAGGGTGGTGTTGGGGTCTGTGTGGATCTGGAAGTGCATGTGTTCGGCGGTGCAGAGAACGTCGTCGGTGCTGGTCGAGACCCTGATGGAGTTCTTGTGGACGATGGCGATTCCCCTCCTACTCCGTTGACGCGGTCTCTGCGGGTGATCTTATAGCCGTCTGGGATGGCTATGGCGATGTCGGGTGCGGAGGAGTCGTTCATCCAGGTCTCTGTCAGGAAGGCGACGTCTGGTGATGATGTGTCGAGCAGGTCCCAGAGCTCGACGGCGTGTTTGCGTGCGGAGCGGGTGTTCAGTAGGATGCATCGGAGGTGGTTGAGGTCCTTCTTGGCGGGCGCTTCGGTGGCTCCGAGGCTGGTGTAGCTGCAGTTCCGGCAGGTGAAGGGGCCATGTGTGCGTTTCGGGGCGGCCTTGAAGCAGTTGTGTGTCCGTCCGGGGTTGAAAGCGTGGAGTGTGGTGGCATCGTAACGGCGTCGGTCCTTGAGGCTGGAGCGGGGGGCGCGCGGCCCAGGGGTTCTGGCGCTGGGCGCGGTCGGGCACAGACGGGCTTGCCTTAGGCGCGCCTTCTGCGCGGCCGCGCAGCGGCCGCCATATATGGGGAGCTGGGAGGGAGGAGCAGCTGGGAGGCGGGAGGCAGGGGCAGCGAATGGGCAGTCAGGGGGGCGGGGCCGCAGGGGACGCAGCGGCAGGGGGTACAGAAGGCAAAGTTGGGCACAGCAAAATGGGGGCACGAGGGGAAACAGAAGGCAAAATGGACACAAGCAATGGGGGCACGAGGGGAAACAGAAGGCAAAATGGACACAAGCAATGGGGGCACGAGGGGAAACAGAAGGCAAAATGGACACAAGCAATGGGGGCACGAGGGGAAACAGAAGGCAAAATGGACACAGGCAATGGGGGCACGAGGGGAAACAGAAGGCAAAATGGACACAAGCAATGGGGGCACGAGGGGAAACAGAAGGCAAAATGGACACAGGCAATGGGGGCACGAGGGGAACAGAAGCAAAACGGGCATCGAGGCAGCAGCGGAGGGGCGAGCTTACCAGCAGCAGCAGCGGGCAGGACAACACAGGCAGAGCTGTGTGGCGGGGGAGCGACCTACCTGGCAAGGTCAAGGGTCGCTCTCCTCACCGCGCAGCGGCCGCCATATATGGGGAGCTGGGAGGGAGGCGCAGCTGGGAGGCGGGAGGCAGGGGCTGCGAATGGGCAGTCAGGGGGGCGGGGCCGCAGGGGACGCAGCGGCGGGGGGTACAGAAGGCAAAGTTGGGCACAGCAAAATGGGGGCACGAGGGGAAACAGAAGGCAAAATGGACACAAGCAATGGGGGCACGAGGGGAAACAGAAGGCAAAATGGACACAAGCAATGGGGGCACGAGGGGAAACAGAAGGCAAAATGGGCACAAGCAATGGGGGCACGAGGGGAAACAGAAGGCAAAATGGACACAGGCAATGGGGGCACGAGGGGAAACAGAAGGCAAAATGGACACAAGCAATGGGGGCACGAGGGGAAACAGAAGGCAAAATGGACACAAGCAATGGGGGCACGAGGGGAAACAGAAGGCAAAATGGACACAAGCAATGGGGGCACGAGGGGAAACAGAAGGCAAAATGGACACAGGCAATTGGGGCACGAGGGGAAACAGAAGGCAAAATGGACACAAGCAATGGGGGCACGAGGGGAAACAGAAGGCAAAATGGACACAAGCAATGGGGGCACGAGGGGAAACAGAAGGCAAAATGGACACAGGCAATGGGGGCACGAGGGGAACAGAAGCAAAACGGGCACCGAGGCAGCAGCGGAGGGGCGAGCTTACCAGCAGCAGCAGCGGGCAGGACAACACAGGCAGAGCTGTGTGGCGGGGGAGCGACCTACCTGGCAAGGTCAAGGGTCGCTCCCCCGAGGCAGTCCCTCTGGAGACTTGTAGGGTTGTACAGGACTCATTTGAAGCCTGTCAGCTGAGCGCTGCCTACTGAACATTGAGCGTGTCTCTGATGTGCTCTTCCAACCTGAGGTAAGCTTGCCCCTGCTTCTGGCCACATGAGTAAATAAGTTTTTTGTCTGTTCCAGCTTTATGTGGGCTGAAAACAAAGTTATTATTTGGTACCCTGTTAGAAAGAGGGTTTCTGGTTGGCAGAGGTATGCCTCCTGTCCAAGCAGGAACCACAATCCGAGTCAGAGTAAGTCAGATACACACTTTAAAGTAACCTGTGCTCACCCTCTGGTAGCGTGACACAGAGCAGTCAGGCTTAACTTAAGAGGTAGTGTGTAAAGTATTTGTGCAACACTTCAAACAATAACACAGTGAAAACAGCACACAAAAAGACACCACACCAGGTTAGAAGAATAGAGCTTAATTTTATGAATAAACCAAGACCAAAATGACAAAAATCTAATAAGTAGAAACAGACATGAATTTTTAAAAGAATATCTGGAAATATAGTGCTTGAAAGCATAAAGTGCCAACCAGGGCTCTCTTGTCGCACTGGATAGGGTAAAATCTGAAAGTTCAGGCCAACCGCAATGGAGTGCGGGTCGGATACAGAAACGAGCCTTGGCCCGCTGGAAACAGTACCTTGGTTCAGGGTTGCGTCGACATCAAGGGCAAGATGCAAGGAGCAGTCGGAGGCGATGCGTCGGCATTTATCCTGGAGATGTAGGCGAAGCGTCAGTTCTGAGCCGTGCAATCAGAGATGTGTTGTCGTCGAACCCCACTGATATAGGCAATGCGTCGTTGTCGAGCCACGCAGCCGGCAATGCGATGTCCTTGATCCTGGCAGCTGCAGCGATGCATAGACATCGAAGGAGATGTGCCAGTTCTGAGCTGCGCAACAACATTAATGCATGGATTTTTGCAGTTGCAGCACTTTAAACCCACCTCCAAGGGCCCAGGACTGGATTACACCACTTGTTAGGGCATTACTGTCAGATCGCAGAGTCCAGGTGCTGTTGATCAGTGGAGTGTAGTCTTTGATGTCCCTGAGACATCTAACAGGAGGCAAGCAGACAGACCCTTTGAGTCATTCTGGTTCTGGGTTGGAGAGATACAGGTCTAGTCCTTCTCATTCCCAGGCAAGAGGGCAGCAGGTCAGCACAGCAGAGCAGGAGTCCAGCAGAGTAACAGTCCTTTCAGCAGCACAGCAGTCCTTTTTCCTGGCAGAGTATCCACAGTTCCAGAAGTGTACCAAGTTGGTGGTGTCAGAGGTCCAGTACATATACCCAGTATTGCCTTTGAAATGGGAGAAACTTCAAAGAGAGGCCTTTGAAGTGCACAGAATCCCTGCCCTTCCTGCAGACTCACTACAAGGGTTATGCAACCCTTTAAGTGGGGACTGGCACAACCTATTCAAGTGTAAGTGTCAGCTACTCCCTCCCATCCTGCCCAGGATGGCACATCAGGACGTGGATGGCCCATCATTCAAACTTAAGCTCCCTTTGCTTGTGGCTGTCTGGAGGGAATGCACAAAGCCTAGCTGTCACCAACCCAAGACGTGTATTCAGAGATAGGCGGAAGGCACCAAATGGCTAAAGTAAGAAAATACCTACTTTCTAAAAGTGGCATTTCTAGAATTACAATTTAAAATCTGACTTCACCACAAGTTAGGGTTTTAAATTGTGATTTCAGAGACACCAAACCTTAAGGGTCCCATCTCTTCCCAATTGGAAATTACACTTACAAGATGTAATAAGGTAATCCCAATGTTAACCTATGGTGAGAGATAGGTCTTGCAGTAGTGAAAAATGAATTTAAGTGTTTCACTACCTGAACATGTAAAACTTAAAAGTGCATGTCCAACTTTTTAAATGCATTGCATCGTGCCCTTGGAACTGTCAAGGGGTACCTTAGGAGTGACTTATACCTATTAAAGAGGAAGGTTTGGGCTTGGCAAGAGGGTTAGATTGCCAGGTCGACATGACAGTTTAAAACTGCACGTACAGGCTCTGCAGTGGCAGGCCTGAGATATGTTTAAAGGACTACTAAAGTGGGTGGCACAATCATTTCCGCAGGCCCACTAGTAGCATTTAATGTACAGGCCCTGGGCACAGATAGTGCATTTTACTAGGGACTTATAAGTAAATTAAATATGCCAATAGTGGATAAGCCAATCTTACCATGTTTAGAGCAGAGAGCACATGCACTTTAGCACTGGTTAGCAGTGGTAAACTGCCAAGAGTCCTAAAGCCAGCAAAAATTAAGTCAGCAAAACAGGAAGTCAGAAGGCAAAAAGTCAGGAGAACCATGTAAAATCTGAAGTTCTTGAGTCAGTAGTTTGCAGGAAGCAGTCACAGTCTCTCTTCGCCTCACCCTTTCAGCACACATTATAACAGATTGAAATAACAGCATAAATTGCAATGTATTAGGGAACCTATAATAAAGAAAGAGGCCAGGGTTCACGCAAAGTAGAAACACTCACAAATTCCTGAAATCACAACTCAAAGCACATTTACCTCAGCCAATGCTTGGAAGTACACATATCTAGCCTGTCATAGTAGAAAACAGCCGCCAAACTCCACAATCTTCAAGTCGCCTTCCTTCCATCTCATTTTTAGGTCTTGGCGAGACAGCGCATGTGCTGTCTCGAAGAGACATGGTTTCAATGTGTGGGCTTCAGCCCACCCATAGGCTTACCATTTGCTTACTCCATTGTCGCTCTCATATCCTTTGATCCCATTTGTTGGTGACATGAAGGTGTCATGCCTCTTCTTGTGTTTAGCCCTCCCCCAGAGCATGAACCAAGAACTTTTGTCCATCAACTGCTCCCATTTTAGGAGCTACTTTTTTCTTTGTGTTTGAGCACTCCAAATGACAGCTTGTGTATTCAGGCCCTCTCCCATATCCCTGTTCCTCTTGCTTCCTAAACTTCCCAAACCCCTTCCCCGTCCTTTCTTTCCCCCGACTGGTTGTGCAGGTCCACGTCCACAGCACCAGGTCTTTCTGGCAGAGCAGATGTTAATTTGATTTACTCGGATGCCGGCTGGACTCTGCCATTTTTTATTTTTCTTGTGGGTTCGGGAGATCTTTATTGTTCTCCCTAGGCTCATGGTTATCTCCCTGGTGTTGGTAAAGGAAGTAGGCTGGAGTGAATTCCTGCACTGGCTGGGCTGCTTCCTTTTATTCTTCTTACACGCTGCCTTGAGAACGGTTTGTTACTTTCTCCCAAAGCTTGTGTGCGTGATATCCTGATGATGTAAGGGGGTGCATATAGATAGACCCTTTGATGTTGCGGTGCTTTGGCCCGTGATTTGGTTTTGGCTGCAATGGAATGCTCCAGGCAGAGTGCTAAAAGACATTAACATTGACAAAGCCAATAGCTCTCGCATTGCCCAGTCCTATTGGCTTTGCCAATGCATGTTTTATTGTGCCGTGCTATTAAGGATCACAGGAATTCGGGCCAGGTGGGTTACTTCGGTTTTCGTAGCTGCCAAGTGGCTGTCTCATGTGTGACTTCTCAGCATGGCATTCTAGCCACTGTTACTTTGCTCATAGGGCATTTAAACTCTAAATGAAAAAGTGAAACTGCGAGTCCCAGAATACAACATGATGTAGGTTAAAATGTGAGGGGTTGCTGGTAAAGGACCCTTGCCTTCTTTCTGTTACAGTGTAGCTTAGCAACTAAACATTATATAAGAAATGGCTTCTGACATTGCAAGTAGAAAGACTACCAAATATGAACATGGTTTACCAAGAGGAGAAAGACAGAGGAAAAAAGGAAGAAAATGGTGCAAATGGAAGAAAGAGGGAAAAAAGGGAAGGCATAATGTAAGAGGAGCAGGCGCGCAACGCCCATAGGGCTGAAAGGGCTTCAGCCCCCCGCACCTCCCCCCCCCCCCGTCGTGTCTCGGCCCGAGCTGCTGTGGGCTTGGCTGGGCACTGTCTGGAGTCTTATCTCCGGCACCCCCGAGTTTTTCACAGGTCTTGAAAGACCATTTGCATATTTACATACCTTTGTAAACTGGTTACCGAGGCTTAGATTTTTTTTCTGGTTCCAGTACCCCTGGGCCCCCACTCTGCCTATTCCTTTGCCTTAGTGTAAGAATGCATTTCATGAAAAGGAATATAAAGTAGGGTGGCCAAACGAAATATACCAGCCATGTGTTGTTTAAAGAGCCTGCAAAGACCTCGTCTTGACACTTAATAGGGTTATAAATAAAAAAGTATGTATTCATTTGTAATGTGACTTTTCCGTTCCCTTTTATTATCAGTCATGGATCATTCAGGCAGCCCTAGAACACAATTTAAAGTGCTTTCTATTTATATTTGCTGTTCGAAGTATGCACAGATAAGTGCAGAAAATACAACTTTAGGTGACTTTTTTTTGTACCGTCTGGGACATCAAAATAATGAGCTGGTAACCCTAGTCATAAGATTGGAAGTGTGTTGCAGGATCAGCACATTATTTATTTCCCCCACCCTCAATCCCTGATTAATGCCATATTAGCAATAATTTAACTTATATCTAAAACCCTACGCCACCGTCAATTACATGCTGAGTTATTTCAAGTGTCTGGGAATGCACCCCGCATCAGACAACTCACTCCTCATTCTCGCCCATCACTTTAACGCTCACATTGCACTCACAGCGATCACAATGCACTCACACTGATCACCATGTACTCACACTATTCACCCGCTCACCCTGCACTCACAGTGATCACTCTGCACTCACAATGCACTTGTCCTGTTCACCCTGTACATCACTCTGCAGTCACATAAGCACACTACTCACCCTGCACTCATGTGACACTTCGCTCACCTGTCCCCCTCACTGCTCAATCTGCACTCTCACTCAAACAAGCCCATCACTAACCATGCATTCATTCGTCCCACTCTGCACCTACATCCGCACCCAAATTCATATGGTAACCTCACTCACCCTGCAGTCACTCCTCTTACCCTACTCTCAAACTGTCGCATCACTCACTGTGCACTCACATGGGCACTCCTGCCACCCACACAGTGCAGAGGGTAAATGTGCCTGCTCCAAAGAACGTATACCATGCAGATCACAGAACTGAGTGAGTAAACTATGAATAGCACTATAAAAAAAGGAAATGTTTTCAGAAAGGTGCTATAGAGAGATGAGGTGCATTGTTGGTGAGTAGTAGTGAGGGAATTCATGGAGAAGGAGGAAATGGGGGAGGGGGCGCCAAAAAAGACTGTTGGGCCATGTGCGCCCAGTGCTGGGGCCAGCACTGGCTGGGAGTGTTAGCCCTCCCCCCCCCCGAAGTTCAGGTCTAGTTGCGCCCCTGAAGAGGAGGGTGAGGGTGAGATATGCAATGAGAGCGGAGAGAGAAGTAAAGAGTGGTGGAGGAAGGCTAAGAGGGATAGCAAGAAAGAGAAACAGAGGGATGAAGAGGAGTTGGGAGTGGTGGTATAAAAAGACAGAGAAGAGTGAGAAGGATAAAGGGATAGACTACAGGAGCAAAAAAGGCAGAGAAGATGAATGTGGGACGACTGAGGAAGAAAAAGGCCAGAGGAGGGTCAAGAGGAAGAAGATGCAGGAGAGGAAGCATATTAATGGAGAGGAAGAGGAGAAAACGTGATTGTGATGGAGAAAGTGACTGAGCAGCTGAAAGATGGAAAGAGGAGGTGAGAGAGAGGGTACTAGGAGTTTCCCAGTCTGTAACAAGAAAAGAACCGATTTGGCCGATAGGATCAAGTCTGATCACGTCTGCTATGCCAATGTACTCATCGCCTCTGTCTTACTGCTCCAAACTGTTCCATGATTTTTAAGGTACCATTTAGACAATCACAATTCAGAAAAGAGTATAGTTTCTGAAAATAATATCTTTATATAACCTCCAGGGCCTTGTTATGCACACAAAAAAGTCACTCAAAGTGTCACACTTAAGGCTTTGAAATGTCACACACAAACAAACTACAAACATGAGAATTGTAGCACAGCGCAAGGTCACGCCTCCACGCTGTGATGCATGCATGCACGCCCTGACCCCACGCTAGAGGTCAGGGTGTGTTAATAAAGAGAGACGGATTCTGCCTATGCGGCAGTTCCCAGCGTGGAGTTATACCTGACTGCTAGAGTGCAGTCTCTTTTGTCCGCGCAAGTTCCGCAGGCCTGGACGGCCCCACATGGATCATAACCACACTGGTGACGAGGACGGAGCCGGCCCCACACCCTCGACTCCTCAGACCCCAGCTGTCGGCTGTTCAGCAGGGCCTGCACAATAGGCCTCCCATCGTGCTGACCTCCTGTCAGCCCTGAGAGCATGAGCTCTGCGCTCATCAACGTCCGGGCCTCCACACTCACCGCCCGCACCTACCAGCACGTGCAGTATTAGGTGCAAGCACGATCCCACCCATATCTGCCTTCACCAAATCGTGCCAGCCAACCACATGCCGCTCAGACCAGCGACCTCTGTACCCCAACCAAGTCAGTGGAGAAGAGGCGCACAACATGGAAGCTGACCACTCCAGTCACCATCCCAGGCCGCCAACTGTGGCCCACCTAGCCAAAAGGAATTAACACCTCCAGAACACCCAAGCCCACTGTGATGCCTTCACCAGCCAGGAGTCACCCCTACAACCTAAGGCACCGTATCACGAGACCAAAAAGACTCAAGGACTACATGTGTGACTAAAGCCTGAAAACTATTGTCACGTTAACACAACTGGCTCACAGAACCCAGGTGGGTTTCGTACATGGTGGTTAGACTATGCAAGTTTCTCTTTGTTAAATGTTTTGGAGGAATGAAATACAGTGCGAGGTCACGACAAAATTGGTTTTACTGGTTTTGATTCCTCCCAATGATTCCTCCCACATGCCTTCTTTAATTTGAAGAAGTGCATTTTGACTAGAAAGGGTTGGATTTTAATTGTCATTTGACAATGTTTTTAATATCCTTTCAAATTTCAATTTCAAATTTACAGTTTTTAAGTGCAGGCTATAATCTTTCCAAAAAGGTGATTAAATACACCATTATTCACAGACATGGCTAATTTACACAATCAAATGTGTTTTCTGCATCATTAGTGATATTATCATTATACAGCAATATCAATGGCAGACAGAAAACTTTTAAGTTTTTGTCCTGGATCTTCCCCCCAACAAAACTTTGTTGATGTTTGTACACTATACCAATCACAACTAACCCCAGGCGTGATGCTCATATTTGCTCATTTTTGCATCACATCTAATTTGTGTTGCATAATGGCATTGGTCGAAAGATGCATCTTGTTTGGACCAAGACCATGTTTGTAACAACTGAAATTTAAGGACACCTGCACCTATCTGACGCACCTCCAAAGTGTACTCGGTAGAATGGTATTAGTTAAAACTACGATTAACGTTTTGCTGAAGGTGCTGTGGATGTTTCTGTTTAGCCATCCATACCTGCAAGCTTTCCATTTTCAAGTTGTGAGATAGCTTCTGTTGCAGTTACTGAATGCTTCGGACAATCATTCAGATATGTTTCCAAACAAAGTATTCTATATTCCTGGTTGCTTTCTGCATTTCTACTTCACTCTAGATCAAGTTGGCTGCATAGTGCTGTGTAAAATAATGGTTATTGGATGTCATTGGTACTGCTAGTTCGTGAGATTTCATATTTTTAGCTGATTTTCTGTGACATGCTTTTTAATTCCATCCTGAACGACTTCGGATCTAGGAGTTTTATGTATTTAACCATTGTATAGTGCTCCAGTGGATTGAGGATACTTAACGTCTTTTCTAGATCCAGGCGGACTGTACTTGGTTCTACTATGTCAGCACAAGTATGTACCCCGCTGCCCTGACGGACTACACCACACCATGTTTAGAGATCTCTGTCTTCCTAGCAGAGATCTGTGTCTTCAGATCAGCCGCCTCCATGATGGCTCCAGTGACGTCACTGTAGCTTTGCTGTGTGGGTGCCAGGTTCAATGTGCCTGAACAGCAACTTTTTTGTTTTACAAACACAAACTCTCAAAGTGTGAGTTGCTTTTTCTAAAACAAATGCCCCTGACACACTGAGAGTTTTCCCGCAGTGTCTAGGGATCATTTCTGTGTTTTACTCTTCTAGGCTGCAAGGCTTTCTCTAGCAATCCCGAACAGGACAAAAGAATGTCAGAATGTCCGCCCTAAATAGATGTCTGTGGGGGCTGTCAGTTGAAGGTTTCTGTCAGATGAGTCTATGGGGGCTCCATCATCAGAAATACTCTAAACAGAGTGGGGGAACCACTAATTTGGCTGACAGGGTACACCCCCACGTTTTGGTGTAGAACCATATCCACCAAACTCTAAATAAAACTCTTAGATCTTAAGTTTATGTACTTATTTCCATGTTTCACTCACAACTCTTCCCCTCTCTTTCATTCCATAACAAACTACTTCCTTTCCTCTTCAAGCACTACCATATACCACTCAGACTAGCAACAAAGTTCCAGTAATCCATCGCCCCTTCATGTACTAAAGGTGTAAGCGGGCCCAGTGGCATGGTGCATGTGAACTGGACAGGAAATTGGTGAATGCAGGTACAGGAGGATATATAAAAGTTCAGAAAGGACCCAGAGAAAGGAAAGAAAGTAAAATATGCAGTGGAAACTGGAGGTAAAAGAAAGGCTGACCAAGGTTGGACAGAAAATCTTGTTACATAGAGAAAGGTCTGTAGAAATTTTGGAACAGAGACGCGATCCTAGTTTGCTGTTTGCGAGCATGGGAAATTAGGAAACAACCCACAAATTATTTGCCATGTCTAGTTACTAATGGTAAAGTGGCGTGAACACAAATGGCATGGAAAATTGTAATATTCAGAGTATCCTGGAGGACACACACGCTCACCACCCCTTGCAATGCATTGAACCATGGAGGTTTTCTAAATATGATTTAACTCTTCAAAACCAAGGTTCTCTGGATTTAGGGCCTACACAGTGTGCAGGGCTTCTTCTGCTAAAGATCATGTAGTTTCCACCAAGGGATCTGATAATCTAAAAGATGACAAAGGGATGGTGAACACTTGTGTGTAAGTTAAAAATGACAAGCAGAGGCCACATGTGCTTATTTATTAAGGAACCTGTGTTTATTTATTGAACACTATACAAAAAGTCTGGTTTACAATAGTAGAACTACCTGTTATCATAAAACCACTGCTTTTCACCAACATTCAAGAGCTAGAGCATGCCTGGTATTAATGTGCAGCCATTGTACTTCAAAGAAACATTTCTTTCAAGAATAAAAGACTTTTTAAGGTACACATAACAATTACAACTTAGCTCCTTCGTTGACCTTGTCTTAGACAAAAGGGCTCTTAAGCCCCCATCAATAGGCCTGGGGTTTGGTCACTAACCATCAGAGTCTGATTACTGTAAATGAACAATTAAAATCAGGTTATTTTCATTACCATACCTCCCTACAGGGAATTACTTTCATGGACAGTAAGATTAATAAATTATTTTAACACAAACAAACATAATGTGGGAATTGGAGAATTTGGGATTGTTATGGTAAAGACACAAATTGGCCATGATCGTTGTTATGTGCTGAGACATTTGAGGTGTGTGTACTGATGAATAGACAGTGCATCTTCTTCCTATGTCCTGCTATGACCCTGTTTTGTTTCCTGTATGTAAGGTCAGGAGAGCAAATTCTACAACTTAACACTTGTACATGGTCAGCTGGGGTTTATTTCTCTACCCTCACCCACCTGCTCCCACCTCCCCGTCAAGTTACCTTCTTGTAACCTGAATTCAAGGTTTTTGTAAATGGTCTTAATGATCGCTTTTCATAATTTTCACAATGATGTCACTGTGCAATATTATATTTTAGTTATAACATCAGATTCTGCATCTAAAGAAAGTGAAGGAATCTCATGTAAAAACAGCTGGAAAATAAATAAAAAGCTCAGGACAATACACACGCACAGGTGACAACAGTAAACAAGACTTTTGAAAACGCGTCTGGAATAAAATGAGCCATTTTTAAGCTGCAAGTGTACAACCTCTTAGGCCCTCTTACGAGTGACCCGTTAAATTACAATATGTGCGGTAACTCCTGTTGCTGCACATATCATAATTATGCATTTGCTGGATTTTATAGAGACACTGCAAATACCAGGTAAAATAAAAACCTCATTCCCTGGATAAAAATCGGCAGGTCAATATTGCAGATATTTATTGGGGAGGAAATGCCTGATAAATGTTGGGGCGTACAGATTTTGTTGCAGTAAGCACTAAACTCTACATGTTACTCCCCAATTTCAACTCTTATTAGGTGCTATTTATTGCTGTACCTCACAGTATTGTTTATTAGGTGCAATAAATATCACACCTAGCATCATGCCACTTGCAATGAGACCATGGTCATTTAAGACATAGCAAGTTGAGGCAATGACCGAAGACAGGTGGAAATGACAATCCATCTGTAGCTTTATCACTGTCACGTGTGTTTTGTGTCCTTGAAGAAAATGTGTAGCAACAGGAGACACCCCTTGCATAAGCTATCATTGTTGAATATATTCCTTAATTTTGTCAAGCACATCTTTGGCCAGTTGAAGCACTGCTTCCTCCTTGTCCGATGGAAAACTTTCATTGGGTATACATGGTGATGGATGGTAACGTGGGTACTGTGTTTTCCTATTATCCACCCCATGCTTTTGTAATTGTCTGACTTTTGAATTTATGGTATTGAGGCTACTACTGAAGGCAGACACTTTGGCTGCCAAATCGGTTATGGGGCAATCAAATTCACAGTGCCTTCCTAGCTTGTAATGAGCTGCAATAAGAGATTTCTCTACAGCTTGGTGGACCTTGTAGAACACCCATTCTGGACTATCTTGTCCCACAGAATTGGCTGCAGCTCTCAGGTCACATTCCGCTTGCCGAAACCATCGTTTTGCTTCTTCTGGTCTTGGTGTCTCTTTGTGCTTACTGTTGTGTTGCCTGTGGAACTTCCAGAAGTCGTAATCACAGTTGGATCTGTTTGAAAAATGTTCCCGATACCTACGATGCTGATGTGCTTCTCTGTCCCACTGGCCCCAGAAATCTGAAAAACCTCCAGATTGTTTGGACCAGTTGTTCGAGTTCCCCTGGTTATTGTACGGTCTCCCTGCCTCCAGGTCTTTGATCCTCTGCTGGAGATATTTGCAGATTTCTGTTGCCAGCGTCTCCTGCCCTATGTTCTTATCTGGATGATACTTCAGATAAAGTCGTCTAACAGCTTTCATTCTTTCATCAGTACACAGCTTCCAAATCTCACAAAGTCTATCATCGATCTCTTTTTTTATGTCTTCCAAAGACTTCTCAAACCATTTCTCTTGATTGTCCTTCTGTTCTTCGAGATTCTCCACCACAACCAGCTCTCTGCATTTGTTTTTGTTTATGACACTCTTTTTGAATTGATACAAATCAAAAATGGTTGCATCAATGATACGTTCTGGTCCAAGACTGATTCGGAACATCTGTACTTCAGTCTGTCCACTGATCTTTGATTCCAGCTGTTCCTGAATGACAGCGTAGAGGTAGACATCTTCTCCGGAAGGATCCATGTAGCCAACGTAGTCCCCTACTTTGAAACAGTTGAGAATGCTCATGTCCAGGCAGTCATGCCATTCCCCTGGAATTGTCTCACCTGGAGGTGGAAAAGAAAATGCATCATCACATGTCGGAGTCTTCATTCTTACACCATTCTCTCTAAGAATGTGGCTTATTTCCTCTGGGTGTCTGCATTCCAGCATTTCCATAAGAACACCTATACAATTTGGCTGCAGTATATTCTTGAGAATCCCATTAATTTCTGTTGCCAGAGTATGCAATACTCTGACTCCACGTCTTTTATCTCTTTCCTCTCTGTGCTCGATATAAACTTGACACAAATCATCGCTGCCTTTCACGATGATGACTTGTCTGTGTCTGTTAGTGCCACATAGGGGCTGAGAATCATAAATGAAAATTGCCTCAAGCTTACAACAGCAAATAATTTTTAGTTTACAAAACACAACACTACATTCCTTGGCAGCTTCCTCATCTGACACATCCCCATTACTTTGCCACCTTAGAAGGCAGGCTAGGCCATCTTGAAATTGCTGTGAGCTCATGAGCTCTTGTAAGTGACCTTTAAACTGACAGTCATCCCCTAATTTGCAGAGTTCCAATGATTGGTCATAAATGCTTTCATTAACAATTTGAGAAAACAATTTTGGACGCATGTTCTCAGGTAAATTATCAATAACTCTTTCCAGCTGATATAGGTCCTTGAATTGCCTACTTGAATTAAGAGATGCTAGGAATTTAAAAGTTGCATTCATTTTATTAAATGCATTCATGGAAATGTCTTTGTTCAGAAGAACCAATGTACCCGACTCATATAGTTTCCCATCTGTGGCTGGAAGGTACAGTGGTTTTAGGTCTTGAATAACTGTTGTTTTATCTTCACCAAGAATTTTGAAAAATTCCTGGGTGGCCTTAAAGACTGCCCTTTTAAGATTGGGGTGCAGAGATTCTTTCTCTGAGCTCTCAGCATGGATTGCCGCAAGGGCCCTTGCATAGTGAAAAAGGGTGGCCTCAGGTTGTACCCCAATTTTCTGGAAAAGCATGCTAAAGCATGCCAACAGTGGAGGCAACTTGTAAAGATATGGACGCAATTCCAAAGGAGCGTTTAAAGAAAAAACCACCTGGTTGGGTTCTGCCAGAGCATCGTCGTCCACTAGAATGCAGGAGAGATCCTTTAATAATGCAATCTCAAAATCGAGGTCCTTTTGGAGAAATGTGTACATTGTTTGAAGGACCCGACTGCGGGTGCTCACCAGTTCTCTTGTGCAACATGGTGTTTTACAAATGTTTTTTAAATTTTCCAGCACCAGATGAGATGGTGGTTCACAGAGAACACCAAACCTTTGGAGTACCTTCATATGGTTCTTTGACAGGCCACTCCTTGTTGACAGTATTGCCACAGATGTCCACAATAGTTCCATATCTTCATCCTGTTGAATGACTAGTGAATTCCTAAGAGCAATCAGGTGTGCGTTCTGCGCATAAGGCAAATGAAGGCTCTGCAGTTCTGTTTTGATCTCCAGCGGGACCAAGAACTTGATGCAAGATGTTTTGTTCACAAAGCTGTCTTGCAGCTCTGCCTCTTTTAGTGAGAGCAAATGGTGAAACAGAACTTCTATCTTCGGGGTAAGCTCTAGAACAGAGGTGCCACCTTTAGCTTCTCTTTCAATTTGGGTTACAAACATTATAAAGTCTTCCTCTGATATCTCACATTTCATGCCAAGATCTATGAGTAAATTCTGTATCTCCAAGTACTGAAGCCCCAGTGTCTTAAGGAACTGCTCAGGGATGAACTTTGAATGAAGTCCTAAAGTTAAAAAACTGGGAACATTTTTGTCATAGAAGTAAGAGGCTTCTTGAAGATCTCCCTCAGAGTTGCGAATTAATTTGACAGGCTGAAAAGAGGCCACTATGGTATTTTTGTGTACAGGATACAACTGCCAATCATAACGTATTATGCACACAAGCAACTGCAGCGTTTTCAGGAGCTCTACTTCATGGAGTTGCGGAATCTGCGGACTCACAAATGTGATGAAAAATGTCAAATCATCTATGATCTTGATGTTGAGATGTTTGGCTAAAACCTTGTTCATTGGGGAATTATTTAGAAAAACTGTCTTGGGGTCTAATTGGTAAAGTTCTTCAAAGGCCTTGGAGTTCTCTGAAAGTTTAGTTTGAAGAATATACATTTTATTAAATGAATTTAGGCAGACTCTGGCTTTTTGTGTTGTCTCAAACAAGGGCACTGACTGCAAATCATACAGAAAGTCATCTTTGTTCTTAACCTCAGATATTCCATCTATGAAAAATTTCAACAACCTGTCAATTTCCCAGTGCCCGAGTCTGTTCCACTGCAGGTCAGTTCTGGCACTCAGCTTCTGTATAACTGAGTAACAGTTACCAGTCTGCAGCACTAGTGATTTCAAGCAATGAATTCGTATGTTCACTGGAATCATTACCATGTTGAGTGTTGTGAATCCCAATTTTGAAAGGCATTTTTCTACATCACTAGAAACATCATACAGGACATTATTGAGCTGTCCAAAGGGGAGAAGGAATTGGTCATGGTGCCCTGGGGAGCAAGGAATCGGTCATGGTGCCCTGGAGGAGAAAGGAATCGGTCATGGATGTCATCATTTAAGGACACTGGTAGAATTGCCCAGTCGGAGAAAAAGCTGATCAGTTCTTGAAACTTTATACCAATTGCTTTTTCATCTCGAGCATGGGGTTTGCATATTGAGCTTTCAAAGAACTCCCATACTTTCTGAAGCCATTCTTTTATGTCTTTCGATAATTTTAGTAAATCCGTCATCTGATTCCCTAAAATTTGGAAGCTGGTCCCCAAATGTTCTTTAATGTAATCAGCCGATGCTTGGATGGTGAACTCTTTGAGAAAACCTGCGGTCTTGAGCACATCAGCATGCTCACTGGCAATATATTTATAGGTTGCAAAATTATGCTTCTGCATTGGAAAAAGGTTATAATACCAGCTATAGTATTTGGGTTCATCTTTATTGAACTCTCTGAGGTTCCCATCCTCGGTCACTAAAAGAGGTACTCCGTTCAAGTAAGCAACATTTGTTTTTGCTGCTACATTCAAGCAGAAGTTTAACAATGAGCAACAGTTCTTTGTATTTCTTAGTAGTGTTTCACTCACAGGACATGGCAACTCACGTCCCTCTGGGAGCAGCTTCTGTAACTTCAGGAAGTTGCAAACTGTTAGAGGACTTATGTCTAGAGCCTCTACCTCTGCCCTTCTAAACTCTTCAAAGATTCTGCAAAGGCTGGCAAAGGGATTAACCAGTTTCATATTTATTGCTTGAAGTACCTCCATCACCTCCTCTGGTACATTATTAATAGTAAAGTATGGCTCTTCGGTTACTGTTCCTTGACCAACCGCTGCCCAAGCTAAACACACATGCTTGCTGATATGAGTATGAAGCTGTGTGGTCTTCATCTTAAATATTGGAATGAGTGGGAACTGTTTTTCATGGATTGTGCAGTAAACAAGCATGATAATGTTTTGCCAGAATGGAGCTATATCTTGAGACATAGTGGGGAAAAACCTCAAATATTTCGGGTCAAGGACGTTTTCACATCCTGTGAGATGCATAAATTTGAATGTTTCATCTGTGCTCTGTGTCAGAATATCCCATATATGTTTCAGGATATCACCATAGAGGGGTGCAAGAAGATGTGATAGAAGCAGCGAGTTCCATTCTGTTTTGGAGCTTCCTCCATCCTCTTTGCAGATGTCCCTGCGGGCGGAATCCAAAATGAAATTTCCATTGATATGGACAGGAAGGCCAGTCTTCACTGGCAGGGGCAGAGTACAGAAAGCTCTACCTTGTACATGATCGTTAACACACACTGCCACTGCACCATGTGGCAATCGGGCCTGTCTCAAACTCTTACATGTTTTTTGCACATCAGCCTCTCTAGCCTCACCATACACTCCAATCTGTCTGGCTAAAATCCAGTTACTTGATGATGTGGAACTGCTGCATTTCACCTGCATTCTGTAAAACACCTGGTATGGCATGTCCTTCTCTGGAGGTACATCTGCCTCAGCATACATGCAAAGCTTTTCCTGGAAACTCTTCCGACTCTTTGCACATCGACTGCTGAGCTTTGCTTCAACAGAGATGATATTCTCCAGCTGGTGGCTTTCCATTGAAATCAGAGAGAAAGTTATGATTTTTAAGTTGTTCAGAAATAACATCAGGTTGTCTGCATCCCTCTCAAGGGCTTTCCACAGTTCTTTGACATCATCACTAGAGACAGTTTGGTCAGAGATCTGAGATTTGGACACAGTCTCAGCTGTCCTCAGTGGCAAGCGGAAGAGAGTCCCTTGCTGCAGGTTAAACTGCTTAGGAAGGAATGTTGTGTACACATCTTTAAACGTATCCTTAAATTCTTGGTTGACAGCGAACATCCCACCGGGGGAATTATCATCAGATGTTGGCAGGAAAAGAAGGTTTGGGTCAAAGACACACAACATGCTGTCTCCAGTGACAAAAGATGGACAGTCGGTCAAGTGGTAAACAGCATTGAACCCAAGTCCATATTTCCCTGTTTTGTCCAGTTTGTCTCCTTTGCTACCTTTGCCTAGCTGTTGTATCCCATCAATATCTTCATTGGTAAACAGTTTGTTGTTATAGATGCAGAGGGCTGGCCCTTGTAAAGGCTGCCACGTTTCCCCAAAGACGCGTATTGCTGGGTGTGTCCGACTGTCCCACACAAAATGGAGCTCTGTGGCACCAGAGTCATCAGCATTCTGGATCAGCTCTTTCAGAATATCTTCTTTGGAGGAGTACTCGCTGATAATGTTTTTGATACGTCTTGTAAGATCTTCTTTGGCCCCAAAGTTTGACACCCAGTGGGATAGCTCACACATTTTCAGGTTCTGCAGTGTTTTGTGAATCTTGGTTGGTACCCTGAATCTCAAAGCCACAGGACGGGGGATCATTTTATGGCAGAAGAGTGTGTTTTTATCACAAGGGAGCCATGGTGTGTCATTGAAATGGAGCTTGTCTGCAGGACGCAACACACAGTGTTGATCAGGGAGGAAGATACCTTGAGCCTCATATCGGCTAACAGCATCTTCATCAGCTGTTCCCAGTAAACCAGTATTTAGAATGGTCAAAGCTAATTTCAAATATCTTTTCGGCAATGCCTTATCATTATACGTTTTAGCCATACTCTGAAGGACTGCCATGTAATCACTGTGGCCGAATGAGTCAGGAAGGCCCACACAGTTCCATAACTTATCAAACACTTGGTACTCCTTAGGCAGCTGATACAGGTAAGGCGCTGCATCGAATAATATGTTGTGTGCAACGGAATTTAAAGGCACACACTCATGACCAATGAGAACAAAGGGAAACGTTTGAGCTCTTCTTCTAATCTCCTTCACAGTGTTCGGCTTTATCACTGTGTTCAAGTAGGTATAGCACTTTCTGAATATATGGGTAAGTTCTTGCTTTGTCAGTAGTTTAGTTTTCTTATGAGCTTTTTCTAGCTGCAACATCACTGTCTGAAATGATGGACAATGGTCCAGACCCAAAAACTCCATGATATCTGAAGTGAAGCTAAACTCCTGTGCTATATGCTCTTTGCTTAGAACAGATTCGCTCATATTTACCAGATTAAGGTATTTGTAATGATAGATCTCAATAGGGTTCTTGAGCACAATGTCATTTTCTTGCTCACTGCTACCGTAAGGAAGACCAGAAGGGAGAAATGAGATTTTCCTGAACATTGCCTGGTCTGTGTTGGTAAAGGGTAGTTCTACATGGTCTCTTAGAAGCTCCAGAACACGGTTAATGCGAGTGCATGCCTTTTGTCTGTCTATCTTCCACAATGCTGTGATCGTAAGAGCTCGCTCAGCCAGTTGCGTAATAGGGATAGTATCTTTTAACATCCCAAGACGTTCCAAGCGAGACAGTCGGTCAGAGTTCAGATACGTTTCTGGTGTTCCTTGAGGAAAGCGTCTGTCTTGCTTCTCAAACAGTGGAGCAACTTTACCATGTGGGTGCACTAGATTTGCAATGAGTTGTAAGGTTCCAGATGGGGTTGATGGTATACACGGTACAGACTTTAGCAGCTGGTCCACCTCCTTGTTGTTCATACCAATGGCATGTATCATGAGTGTATCCCTAGTTTCTGCTGCTAAGCAATTCAGGTTGTTGAATACAATTTCCCGAAAAAATCTTTCCCAATTGTAAGTATTTGCAAACAGGGCATTACTACAACCACTTGCGTGGAAACCATCTTTCACCCATTGTGGAAGACGGATAGCGATAAATGCCCCTGGGAGCTTTTCAGAAAACACCTGTGATGCCACCTCTCCAACATGTTGATTTTCCACAATATCAGAGCTTAAGAAGCATGCATGTTTAATTGAGCACCACATATGCCCATTACTGAACACTGAAAGAACCTCATTATCTATGCCATAGACCACTGCTCTGTAGAAAGCTTTTAGAGCCTCTGTAAATACAGATTTGGTTCTTCTGATGTCAGGCCAAAAAGTGTGGTAGGTGTAGCCTTCTAAGTCACCGTTTTGGCACATTATTTGTAGAGAAGCTAGAGCTCTTGCCCATGCAACCAGAACAGCATCACAAAGCAAAGATTTGTTCCAATCACCCTTTCTAGTCGCCTCCCAGAGACTCTTTCTATTGGACATGACTGAGAAAGATCCATTAAGGTGAAATGGAAAGCCAGAACAAATGGGTAGAGGCAGAAAACAGAAGACTTGTCCATCAAAGTCTTCCACATCTGGATTCCATTTCCCAGTGCTCAGATTTTTTATAAGTGGCAAGGCAAGCCCCGCCGCCGGAAGAGAAAACCTAGTTTTTTTATCGATATTCTCTTGGAATATTTGAAATGATTCACCAATTCCAAAGCTGGAGTGCAGCAGATAATAATTTTCATCATTTGCTGCATTTTGTATACCTGTTACCTTGATGATTGTAGACCCATTGACATCTACAACGTTGCTTCCTGACAGAACTGCTGAGACAGCCTCTTGTTTCTTCTGCAGCAGAAAATCCCCAGATATGCTAAACATCTGAACCTCCTCTCTGCAGAGTTTCAGCTGCAATTCCTGTTTATCGGGTGAGGACATATCCGGAGGAAGAAACCCAAGAGTTACCTCCTGCACTCCTTTCAAGAAAACTATGAGATTTTGGGAAGACTCTTGAAAGATATCCATAAGTACTTTAATCGCTTGTTCATCGAAGCTTTGATCACAAATCTTTGACCTTTTTGCATCTTCCATTGTTCTGAAAGGCAAACGAATAAGAGTTCCATTGTAGTCGAGTGCTCCCTTCAGATCACAACCAAAAACATTTTCATATGGGTGAAACTGATCAGCAAATAATTGAAGTACTTGAGGGTGCTTCTGGAGGTTTAGTTTGATACCAGGATTCGCTTCACTTTGAATGTGTTTCTCGAGATGATTTGCATTGGGGTCAAACATAAGTATGCTGCTACTACTGAGTATAGATGGCACATCGGTTACACGATACACTGTATTGAATCCAAGACCAAATTTTCCAATTTTCTCAATTTGGAGCTCTTTAGTAGCTGCTCCAACCCGTGTGATATTACGGAAGTCTTCATCACTGAATTTGCTATTATTGTAGGACCACAATGCAGGCCCCTGACAGGAGGCCATTTCTGGGTCTATGAGACTGTTTCGAAATGAAAGGTTTTGTCTCATATCCACTAAGAAGTTACAGATCGTGGCACCTGCATCATCAGCGTTCTGTATCAACTCCTTGAAGAGATCAACCTCTTCACTGTATTCTCTGAGGATGTTCTTTATTCGAAGTGTAATGGGTTCTGATGGCCCCCAAGGTTCAAAATACTCAGGCTTTAGTATCTTGGTGCTGAGTAATGGGACTTTAAGAAAGGTGGCTGTGGTCCACGTGATATCTTCATGAACTATGTTATAGTCCAGATCATGTCCGAGGTCATTCAGGCACTCCTTTGACATATCACAGAACAAGACAGTGGACAAGGGCTTTAAGGTAAAAACTCCTGTCCCTGACTGCACTGGAATAGGAAGATCATCTGTACTGTGAAGGCCTCTTCTCTTCATCCAGTCCAAAACAGATATAGAAAACTTTAATTCAACATTGGTGCCACAACCTGAACTTCTGATGTGTATATCCTTCATAACTTTCTGAAGCATGCTAGCGATCTCACCGTCTGTGGTGGTCTCACGAACCCCACACTGCTGGAAGAACCTTTTGTAGATCAGGAAATCATGGGGCACTTTCTTGATCTGGGAGCTCAGATCTAAGTCTTTTGGATAGGACAAAAGTATCTCAGATGGGTCAGAAAAGCCCTCACCATTCCAGATCTTCATACCGTTTATCATGTTGCAGAACTGGCCTAGATTGTCTTGCACATGCTTGTAAATATTGTGCAGTTTCATGACCCATGAGCCAAAATCTTCTTTCAGGTACCTAAGGCTAAGAGCTTTGAGGTTTTCTGCAACTTTCTCAGGAGGTGGTGAGTCATTCAGGCCAAGACTGTTACTTGCTTGTTCATTGAACTCATCAGTGATGGGCATTGAGAACTCCACAAGAGAAGAGTGCTTCTTATTTCTCATGTCTATGGGTTTGCAAAATCTAGTCCGAGAATTTGAATCAATGCATGGCACCCACGCCAAGCTACGCAAGGATTGCCTGTTATTACTATCAAAGCTAAATAATAGCTGGGTATCATTGCAGACTTTGACCAGTGCTCTCGCTTTTCTCTCTAGAACCTGGAGTTGTTTAATTCCTTGGTTTTTGCTCACATCATCTGCAATCTGTAAAACATCTCCTACTGAGATATGCTCAATGGCATTCTTCAGCCCAAGAGTTCTCAGAGACCTCAATATTTGTGGTTCCTGAAAACAATTTGGTGGAAACATCTGAGGCTCAAACATTTCCTGAAATATTTTCATTTGGGGGTCAAAAAGAGAAGACGGTCTCACCATCTGTCTATTACAAGGTATGAAGGGCAGACTTTCACAAATTTTCGTGAGTTCATTATTCTGGCTAAATAGTACATCACCATTTCTCAGAATCCACAGCATGATGCTTTCTGCTTGGTTTTGCTGATAGAGATACTTCTGATTTTTGATTGCTAAGACTGACAAAGCAGCCACATCGGCCGCACTGAGGAAGGGGACTTTCATCTGCAATAACAGCCTCCGATCTTGTTCATCTCTGCTGTCAAGCAGCGTCTCTGGTAGCACCAGATCCCTGGGAATAGCTGGCACACTGCATTTATCTACAGCTCGGACATTAACAGCTGCAGCCAGCTCTAACCCTGGGGATCGGAGGGAATTGAACTTGCAAAAGATTGGCAACTGAGACAAAACCTTGCACTCGTCTGTGCTGAAAAACGTGGCCTGGGAGAGCAAGTGACTAAGCAGCTTTTTCTCTTCTGATGACATCGCTGTCAACTTCCTTATGACCATGTCCACACCTAGATTTGAAAAGGTCTTTAGGATATTGTTTGATGTTGGTGGAAGAATATAGTTTGAAAGATCTTTATGCCACACTTTTGAGTCCCACTGGTGTATCACTGTGCAGCCAAGAGTCTCCAATATTCTAATACTATTTTCTGCCAGGCTATGCCCATCTTTGTTTTGGAAGAGCAGAGAGGATTTCTGTCTCAGCCGTGCCAGCTGAAGCTGTTGGACATCATTATCCACTACGCATAAAGGCACCAAAGGATAGCCTTCAAAGGGGGATAAGGCATCAATGTCCTGCTGAAGGAAGTTCCAAAACACACGTAACCATTCTCTAGGGGGCTCAAGGCAACTTCTCTGGTGCCAAGTCACCTGCTCCGTGGAACTCAGCCAGCTTCTGGGTAAGGCCTTTAGTAGGTTCTTCATGATCACTCCTTTATCCAAGCATTGAAGATTTGTGAATATTTCTACAGAAAGAAAAACAACATTTATTGGGATTACTAATGGAGTTTTCTCTGGAATTAAAAGTAACATCAATGAAATCCTGAATCTTAGTGCAATGTCTAACAAAAATTAAAACGACTTGAATGTTAGTTAAAATTTGTAAAACCTAAATTTTGCTGAGAGAATTGGATACAATTCATAATTTTGCACTTAATGAAATTATGAACTTAGAAACTTTCTGGGTGTCTCCTGATATGCAACAGTGCGAAAACAGGAAAATTTATTGTGCACCTCCCTTACGCCAGTACTGACTTAGTGAAAGGCTGACACAGTAGAAGGCCACTGCAGACAGGGGATAGAAATATCCAGTTTGCATTGGAAACCACATGCTCCACACCTCATGAAATGTATGTAGTTTAGGAAATTCACAACAATATCTTCACAATCTGCTCGAGAGAGAGAGAGAGGAATGGAGTAAAAAGGACTTTGTGCACTAGCTAGTGCAGCTACTGCAGCATCTGATTTAGTGAAGAGCTGAAGCAGAGGAAGTCCACTGCACACAGGAGAGAAATGTCCTCAACCCATATTGCAGAACCAATACTCCAGAGTTCATGAAATGCATGTCCAGTCTAATATATATTTACATATCCAACCCTAACTTTTAAAGGCCTGTGCATGTCAATGTGCTCCCATGGATTGCCTAGTGCAGGACCGAGGAACAGGTTAGGACGAAATGTTTTGTTGTGTGATCCCCCAGTAAACAAGCATTTGCAATGCAATAGGTCTCGCGATTGCAAGATTTTAAGCTATTAGCATTGTAAATGATGATGCCTTTTATTTATGTGTTTTTCAAAGCAACACATATATGAAAGGCATTGACACTAGGTTGTAAAGAACCCCTGCATAATCTTCAGCTTTGCTCTTGTTTGCTGTTTTGTAAAAGCTATGCAGTCAAGGAGTCCTGGGACTGTATTTCATCTCAACCAGTACCTCTGGTATTTATTTCCACACGTTGAACAATATCTACCCATAATTACCACATCTACCATGAGAGCGTCATGTCTAAAGAAGCCAGAGGCATGTTAAAATCATGTCAGATATTTATAAAAATGTTGTCATTGTTTTTTTCGCGAAAGGAGTTAATAACGTGTGCTTTTTCCTATCCTGCTGCAGGAGAGGCAATCATTTTCTCGATTTCGCTACTCTTAACAAGTACACAATTATACATTTTATGTTTAAATTAACGACATCAACTGATAGTCAACCTTTCTTCTATACTTCCCTCAGAATTTGTTCCTGGTTTGGATACACACTTTTTTTTGTAATACCATGAATTTGTTATTAGTTTATGCTTCCCAAATCTGCTCAGTCTGTGATGGGGAACGACACAAATGGGTTAAAAGTTAACAATGAGAACCACGTGACTTCTTTCCCAACTATCCTTTTGTTTCACGCTGCCTTATATGTTGACATAACCCTCACTTCTCCGATATTAGATGAACTGTGTATTATGACGGTATAATCTCCTTGGTGCCTGCGCCTGATTTTCTGTGCAGCTCGTGTTTATTTCTTTCTATGTTCTTGTCCAGAATTAATCTCCTTTTATGCATAAGTATCTGGGACATAGTCCAACGCTTACACACTGTGCCCTCCACAAAGACCTTAAGTTAATGAGTCATTCGTTTCCCCATACCAAAGACGTTTTAAGGCATGGGCAAAGTCGGCTCTGGCCCAGGGCCCCAGCCTTTCTGGGGGCCCCTGATAGAGCCAGCTCTGTTCTGCAGAATGTCTTGCCCTGATGACCTTTCATAATTCTTAAATAGATTGCTTTAAATATCTTTTTCCTTTAATTTATTTTTAGTGGGGGTGATATGTAAGAGTCTATTACAGACATTTAGCAGAGAAAGAGTATTTATTTGTGTTTCCATAAAAAAGTTTCTTTCAGATCAAAACAGGACCTCAAATATGAGAAATGGGAGGGTGTCACAGAGATTACTTGCAGTAATATTGGTGAGCTGCAGCTGTGTTACAATACTGGAAACACACATCAGTATCCCTGAATATTAGATGTAAACACATGTAGAATTTGGACGAGCGTGCCTGTGCACTGTCAGTGACCTGGCCAAAGAGGGTCCCGCCAAGCATATTACGAGTTTCCTCTCCGCCAGGGTTTTCAAGGCGGTGGAACTGACATGAAAACCCTGGCGGAGAGGAAACAAAGAGGGCCCTGCAGGTGCCCCCATGTGTGCATGCACACCAGTTCCTGCACGGCATGGACTTTGGAGTCCATGCCATGCAGGAACATTGTTGTGCGGTCCCATTGCACCGCCACCTTTGAAAGAGGCACCGCCGTTTGACCGCCATGCCGCCTGCCAGACTACTTTAAAGTCATAATCTGGCAGGCAGCGATGAGTTTCGGTGGTGCGGGGGCACGGCGGTGGCGTACCGCCCGCCCCAGCACTGCCGAAACTCATAATTGGTCCCATAATGTGCTTTGTGCATTAAGAACAATAGTCTAGGCACATTGTTTAAAACTGGGTAGACTTTAAATAAAATTTTACATTGGATTGGAAATGTTGGTCAATCTATTTTAGACAAATGTTTGCCAAATACTGCAGTCTAGAAACATTTGATCAAAAGCATTACTGGCAACTGGATGGCTTTTAAAGACCTTCATTAAGTTGCAGGCTCACAGGCACAGTACACAGGCATGGTGGAGAAAGGGCATGACCACACAGGCATGACCACATTCTCCTGACAGACAGACACTGATGCAAAGTCTGTACGAGGGAAGACCCTAGTTGCACACCAACAGCAAGAAAGGCAAACAGGGTACAAGTAGGATGATGGGAGAAAGGGCAGGTTTTAGGGAGACCTGTGGTCTTGCTTGAGAGTGCTGACTTTTTATTTGTTACCTCTCAAATGTCAAAGGGTAAGGCGCTGGCCAAGAAGCAACAATCCCCAAAGCATTGGAGTGAATGGCAGTGTAACAGGTTTGTTTGATCCTGCTCTCTCTCTCTGCAGCACTTTGGCTGAGTGGAAAGTGCACCGTGCAATTCTGGTTGAGAAGAGCGTTCGCCACCTTCTTTCCACAACATGCAGCAGGCCAGAGTTTGGAACCCCTTTTTAGAATGCTGACTAAGTTTGCTCGGACCGACACAAATATGTTTGAGATGAAAATTGTTTACTTTGACAGCTCGCCATGGTGTGCCTTTGGTTAATACAGAGCAGGACTGAGTCTGCATTGTATTAGGCAACTGAGAGCCTGCTCTCATGACATATATTTCCGGAGCAGATAATATCATAACAAACACGTTTTGGTGTATTTACTTTTCAGTTTCTGTTTTTTGTGGACAGCACCAACATGTTTTTTCACATGGTTAGTGTCCTTTTAAAGACACTGTTGGAATGTAGGGGCATATTTACAAGGAGTTAACGTCACCACAACGTCACTTTTTGCGACGTTCTGGTGGCGTTAATTCCTTCGCCTTATTTTCAAGGCAAGTGTTAAGCCACTTAACGTGGCTTAACGCCGCCTTGTAAATAATTCCCCTATTCACGCATCATTTAGCATGAAAGGGGTATGCAATGGGTGTTGCAGTGGGCATTCTACCGCAACACTCCCTGCTTTTTGACGCTGCCCCATATTTACAAGTAAATACGGGGCAGTGCCAAAAATATCGCCAGGGAATACCTGGTCTTAAACAGGCGATACGAGGAGAAATGTTTTATTTCTCCTCGTATTTTGCGCTTTCCTGCACATAAACAATCAGCCCTGCAGCGCGCAGGCACCCTTGCAACATGGCGCTAGGGGGCCTGTGCTGGCGCTAGGCAGTTTTTTTAGTGCCAGCGCTTGGGGAAACGCAGGGGTGCGCCGTATTCTTGTAAATATCACGCATCCCTGCGTTTTGAAACTGTCGGAACTGCTATTACTTCAGGGGGCAGTTCCAACACATCAGGAGCAGGCGCACCAAGGACAATTTCTAAGACTCTAGTTATAACTATGTACTGGCAATTCAAGGATTCTGTGTTGTACTCTCAGCCGAGTGGTGGTTCTCTGGTGGAAGATTTTTTGGCTGTTAAAGACTCCTACAGGAAGGACAGTTTCTTGGATGAGATCCAAATGCCATTAGCAAGACGACTGTACATGCAGCTTTGGAATGGAACTATACAGTTAAATGGGCCAATCATAAGAACGATCAGGAATCCCAGTGCCTAATGTGTGGGGTTCCTATAGAAATGGTTGAGCACGTTGTTTTTCTGTCCCCTCTACCATAATTGTAGGAAAAGATTGATTGTTCCACTGCGTTGGCATCTGGGAATCAAAGAGCACAAAGTGGCTGCCAGGATATTGAAATACAACGAAAGTCATCTAATTGGATTCGGGGTTAGCAGATTCCTGCTGAGTATGTGAATAATCAGACAGAACAAGTGGGCAGAGATGGTGGCAAGGGGATTTGAAGGTACCCCACAAAGTCTACTTCCTCCCCCTCCACCGAATGATATTAGTGCTAAATGAATTGCAGCAACCACCAACTGATTTTATGACGTTGCATTGTACTACTTTACTTGGGGCCCCTGGTGTGGCTTATTCAGGAAAGGTTGAATATGCACAAGGCACTATATGACATAAAATCTGATAAACTGCTAACTTTTTCTATTACATAAAGTTGATCAAAATAGGTGGAAGACTCCACTGCATGATTAAGGGACAAATTATTGCCAACGTTTTTAATTCACCCTGTAAATATTATATTTTTATGATTGTTTTTATATTTTCATATGTTTATCTGTGTTTTTATTTAGCTTTTATGGCTTTGAGCCGAAATAAAGCTTTTCTGACTCAATCTCAATCTCACTCACACAAACACACACAAATGTTGTGGAGGTGGAAGCAGTGATAGTAGGGCTGTTGGTGGTGATGGTGTTAGTGGTAATGGCAGGATAGTTGTGGCAATGGTGATGGTGGTAATGGTAGTCATATTGGTGATTGTTGTGGAAAGGACAGTGGGTGTATTGGTGGTGCTAAAAGTGGAGATCATAGTAGTAAAAAGCGTGTGGTAATTGTGATAATAGTGGTGGTTATGGTAATGATCATTCCTCTTCCTAAGGCATAATTTAGTTGTCTACTGAATATCTTTGAATCAAGAATATTTGTGGTCCTCACCTGGTGCCCCCATTGTCAATTCAGACACTCTGGAGGATGGTGGTGTAGATATGAAGACGGTCCCCTTTGTCATCCTTCTTCTACAAGAAGGATAAGGTAAGAGAGACAAAACCTGGAATCAACTCCCATTGTATTCCCATACTGAGTGAGGGTGGCTACTTCCCCGTCCACCCAGGCTATTTTGTGCTGGTGGGAGCAGATTTAACCACTGACTACAAGCTATACATGGTTCCATTTCAATCAAGTTTCCATAACTATCATCTTTTGGATCACTGTGGGACACATATGGATGCTGTATGTTTTCACTTGCTGTGCATGGTTCATAGATGCTTGGTAAATGATGGGGCCTATATGAACGCACATGACGGTGGCTTTCCTTTGGGAAGGCTGATTATGTCCATGATGGGCATGCCAGCCTATATCTAGCCCTTCCTGTTATATTCCATATAGGTACCATAATATAGGCCCCGGTAACTTCATTACCCTTCACCTATATTCTTCCCTACATTACACTTGTAACGGTTTTACAGGGACTGACCTTTTACCTAGATACAACACTGCATTCAGAACGCGGGTTTTCCCTAGTTCGAAATCTCATACATTGTGCATGAGGATTCTTGGAAGCACAGCAGAACTACCATCTCCTGTATAATATCTATGTATAAAGTTCATGCCCGACGTCATCCTTAGGCCGACACAGTAATACAGCGAGGTAGGACCCCTGAGGAGACCTATGGGTATATATACATCACATCTTGCAAAGATAGATAGAGGAGACTGAGACTTCCTGGCAGACACACTGACCAGAGATGCTGAGGTTCCTGCCTACAGAGACTCCAGCTTGCAGTGGTCTAAAACATCCCTTGCGGGGTGTCCAACTCGAGACCAGGACGGGGTCCCAGTGTCTCTCACTTCAGGTAATGGGGTTGACTAAATCCTAGAGGGATTCTTGGCTTAACACCTATACACATTCTAGGTACATGTAGGTACGTCTAGTTAGGGAGGCATCGTAGGAGTACGCATCTTTTTATCATGTGTTTTATATACTCGTATGTATTTATGATTATTGCAAGATGGTAGAGCTATACCATCCATTTACCTTCATAGTACTGCTAATCATTTATATCTTATACTGTCTAACGGTTGTTGCAGCTCATCTATTCTACACCAGAATAACAACTGTTCAATAAATACTTATTGAAAACGCCCAGCCTGTTTATTCTGTGTATCTCTTTGAGACAAACTAAGTAAGCACGAGTGACTGAGCGAAAAGTAGTATATTGTTTCCACGGTCCTGAGGGATCAGGGTTGTCCTGTTCGATGGTTGCCAAGAACTATTCTCTCCTTGGTAAGAGGGGATTCTAGTGGCACTGTGAGCTAGTTGGTACAAAAGGCCAACATACCCGGTGGGGGTGTTCAGAGTCAGTCTGTCACCAATCCTACAGTGTATGCTGTCAAAACGCACAGATCCTGTATAACTATTATAGGAGCTACACGACATGGCGCCGCCAACGTTGGTTGGGTACTTATTTAACAGTAGAAACTGAGTAGTTCAGTCGTGCTATTCTCAGAAATCTCTACTCACAAAACACCAGAGACGTCTGGAGTGGGTGGGCACAAACTCCGCAGCAGCTGAGTAGGCCAAAATCCTATTTATTGGCTGTTGGTTAATCAAGCTTGAAGGACACTGTGTTCTTAAATTATGCAAAACACCTTATCTTATGTCCCTTGAAAAGTTATTACGTGTTCTAAACACAATGACTAACCAGGACATAGACCCACTAGAGCAACCAGTGCCCCTCTCAGAAGACGAGGAAGACGCAAACGCAATACATATTGTGGCAAATGTTAGAAATGCTGTCACCCTGAAACTGCTTGCGCATGGTCTAACACCTAGGGGTGGCGTAGTAGCTTTTGTGATTGAGGCACACGAATCATATAGAACAGAGCTATTTTATTCGTGGGTTACATTCCCAGCAGCAAATGCAAGAACAAAAACATTTCATTACTACACAGAAGATGAAGCACCAGCGGAATATTGTCCATATGAGGACATTGAGGTTCCGCTCACGTACCACGAACACTTATACTGGTTTGGGGGCGCCCTCCCCCATACAAGAAGTAGAGTGAGGCTCGGTCCGCTCGGAAGAGAAGGGGCGACATGGCCAATATTAGCGGCCTATACACCACATCCTGACATTAAACAATGCCAGGAGGAGACTTACTTATACTTCACAAAGAATTAATAAAAATTTACAGGAACATGACGCAGTTTGTCATGAGGACACTCACAGTCCAGCCGGCAACGGTTACAACAAATACAACTCCAGTTCAAACTACAGCAACTAAAATAACACTACAAACGTTAGCGCAGTAATGGGTAAAATGCCCGCAAAACGTGAACAAATGCCATTCTGGGTAGCTCAGAAAATAACACAGCTAGAAGCAGTATTTCCGAATACTAGCCCTTATGAACAACACAGAATGCTGACAATCTGCTTGCCCATGGGGATAACACCACAAATAGCGGATTGTACCTCTTGGTGTACAGTTTTCGCTGCCATATATACCAGAACTCATGGTATCCCGTCATTAGCAGTAATACCAGACGTATTAAGACAAATACAAAATGAGTACGGAGCAGAGCCTGCTCTGAACTTAGGGATGAAATTACTAGGTAATTATGCCCAGGTATCAGCCATAATATTAGCAAATATTAAAGGGGAAGCAGCATCGGTGGCTATCTGCCAACGCCTAAGGGAGTTCAGTCCTTTACAACAGGAGCACGAACTACCTAAAATAATTAAAACTGCATATGCAGAATTAGGCAGGGACAGTTTGGGTGGGAAGGCATTAAAACCACAACTGATTGATAGTCCCGAAAAGGGCACCTTCAAGCAGACAGCTGCTTCATCAAAAAAGAAGTGGGACAATAACAAAAAACTAAAAGTTAAAGAAAACAGATCTCAATCCAGAGGTAGATCTCATACACAGGAGCCCTCCGAAAGGAGGTATAACCTTAGGAATAGGGACAATATTAGGAAACCTGACAGGTATCAGGATACTGATGCACGTTCCTCTCGTTCCTTTCAGGGTTCAACGAAAAACTCCGAGAGGGAAGGACGGTCAGACAGACAAGAAGAGCGTACAAAGTCCAGAGACAAGCAGCACGCTCAAGAATAAACTTCCAAAAAAGAAGATAAACCAAAACAAAAGCCACAGTTCATAAAGAAGAAGGTTGCAGGTCTAAAAATCAGACATGCCCAGAATTCTGAGGACTCAACTGCTGAACAGGGAATGGGCTCTGACGATGCTCGACAGTGTGGCAGAAGTAACAATAGCCCACCAGAACCTGATGGAATTTCTGGTGATAGCGGACTTGAATGATTACATCACGGTGGAAACACCTGATACTAGGGTAAGTGTCCCACATAGGTTATATGAATAACACTCCAAATGGAGGGGGACAAGCCCAGGAAAGTTAGAGGTCTCTTTTGGGAGAACCTGACGTTTGGCTATGAAATTTTGTTAGCTGAACAAGATTGGCCGCCAGCATTCATCATGGACTGCCCTAGAGGAGAAACAGTAATTTTACCAGCATTTTCCGACCCTGTTCTCAAATATCTAAAATATACATATGCACGGGAGTGGGCGGTAACCCAGGCCCCGGCATTATACAAAAACCATGTTGGATGGGATGAGGACTCAACCCACCACATTATTCCATAAAAAAATACTCCGACTGCACAGAGGCAGTATCCAATAAAGCAAGAAGCTAAAAAACAGATCAGGGAGATCTTAAATCAACTTGAGTACCAAGGGGTGATTGACACTTGCACCTCTCAAATGAATAACCCTTTGTTTCCCGTATCAAAACCAGACAATTCATATTGTTTAGTTTTGGATTACACACATTTAAACACTTGCACTAAGACAATTGCAGTTCAAAATGCACAGTGCCGCATTAATGAATAACGTTGTGCGAAAAAAATACAAAACGACACTAGATATCTCAAATGGATTCTTTTGCCAAAATATAGCGCCTGAAAGTAGGTATTTAACCGAATTCTCCGCGTTAGGCTACCAGCGACAATTTTGTAGACTCCCCCAGGGGTATAAGACCAGCCCGGGGTATTTTTCAGCCAGAGTAACTGAATTACTTCAAAATTTGGATGAAGAGGCATTGTCCTATGTGGATGATATTTATCTAACGGATGATGACCTGGAGGAACACTTGAACAGAGTAAATACCATAATTTTGGGATTTGCCTCTGAAGGTTACAAATTCAACTTTAAAAAATCAAAGATAGCCCACCTCAATGTCCTTTTTCTGGGATATGAGCTGTTATATGGCCATTAGGGTCATTGTCGACAATGCTAAGTTAGCATGAGCTTTTGCTGCCATGATGCTGCTTTTGCGCATGTTACTACATGACTTTATTTTGCAAGACTCGGTTTATGCCTTTCACATGAGAACTGTCTGCCTTTCACATTCTCTGCTGAGGTCTTGGAGTTTAGTCTGAACACGATGTGCAAGGTCGATAAACAATGCCACTTGTTATTCTGTTCTGGTCAGTCCCTAGCACCTAGACAAAACATGCTACACACAGCTGCTATGCTGGAGAATCATGCTTTGATATTACGGGGCTGCATGTTGTTTTAACACACACTTGGAGAGAGCCCTTTCCACGGAGAAGAGCTATGCTGTTCCTATGATGTAAACCTTACATACAGGCTTTAAGGTATGGGGTCTGCTGACAAAGCCCAGAGATCTTCCTTTATATAATAAACTTCTTCCAGTCAAGGGGAGGGTGGTTAGGCCTTCTAGTCCTTTTTCCACGGTCTTTATTAAATGACTTCCCCCTTCGTACTCTATGGAATTGTAACAATGCTAATTGTTTTGAGTTTATGCATTTTGCTGCTGGTAGTGGCTCATATACTGTATTGTAGAGCACAATAGTTAAAATAAACATTTTAAACTATTACAGTGACTCTGCCAATTCTTATTGTGGACAAGTATGAGTGAGCGAGCGAAAGGGTATGTCTTGCTACCGCGATTCCGGAGAGAGTGTTGTGTTCTGGGTTGTCTAATCATTTGTAGCTTCGTGATTTTTGGAGGAGAATGAATGAGACACTGTAGCTAGTCGGTTTTGGGATTTTGGGTACTAAGGTGATAGATTGGTACACCCCTATACACTGAAGTCCTGTTTTCCTGCGCATAGTTCTGTGTAGGTGCAGAATCCCCGCAACATGGCACCGCCAACGTTTGGTCTGGTTCTTATCTGCGAGACTCTTGAGTAGTGCTTGTGTTTGTCCACAAATCCCTCACTTCTGTTTCTGGAGACAGCTGTGACGGTGTAACCTCCTATATTGATGTTTTATTGGTTCTTTCAAGCTTGAAATCTTAAAAGGTTCCTTCTCTTACTTCTTAACCCGTTCTTGCGCTGCCACGCTTTAGGTTGTCGTTCTTTGTTATTCATTATGGCGGTTGACATTACACCGCCTAATCGGGCTGCAGTCACAGCTTATTTGACTCAAAATGGAGTCCCTAATGCTGGTGTTGCACTCATTTTTTTTGTAGAAGAGGATGTGGCTTACCGCTTCGAGGTGTTTTATTCTTGGGTCACCTTTTCGGCGGTGGATGGAACAGATAATTTGTTTCACGAATATACTGCCACGGCCCTTCCTCAGGTTTATCAGCCTTATAGGGCTCTTGAAGTTCCGCTAACGGCTTGGCAACACCAAATATGGTTTAATGGCGCCCTTCCTCACCCAATCACACCGGTCCGTTTAAGCCCTTTATCGATAGATGGGGCCACGTGGCCCGTTTTGGCTGGGTATACCCCACACCCACGTTATCTGACAACTGCAACACTTGCAGAGCTCCGCGTATTGCATACATCCTTGATACGTGTGCATAGGGCTGTTATGTCGAGCAACTTTCAGGTGGGACCAACTGGGTGGCTGCACAACCCGCTGGACCTGGTGGTGTAACCATCAGTCCTCTAATGTTTAATTCAGTGATGGGCAAGCGTCCACAAAATAAGGATGAGTTCCCTTATTGGCTTGCTGAAAAATTTGGACAACTAGAGGCTGTTTTTCCAAATACCACTTCTGTGGAGAAACACAGGATCTTGACTATAAGTTTGCCTAAAGACTTAATTCCCGAATTAGCTGATTGTAACACCTGGGGCAAGGTGTTTGCGGCGGTATATTCAAAGTGTTTCGGGACTCCCTCCATGACCGTTCTCCCTTCCGTGATAAAACGTGTTCAAGATGAACACGGAGCTGAAGCGGCTGTGGAGTTGGGAATGAGACTGGTGGGGGTGTTCGACGTGGTTGCTGACATGATCCTTGCTAATGTCAAGGGTGATGCTGGAAGCTTTCAAGTGGCAAATCGCTTGGAGGCTGTAGCAGACGCAGACAAGCCGCGCTGCAAAGACTTATAAAACCAAAGGCCGCAATAGTCTGGGAGTTAAGCCTTTTACTCAGATGCAGACGCAATCTCAAACACAACAAAAAGCCCAGACTGATAAAGACGGGTGCCCGTTCTTTCCTAAAAAGAACTGGAAAACTAAAAAACAGGGGCAGCAACAACAGAAGCAAGGTTCGTGTGCTGGTTCACTGACACCTGAGTCTTCTGAGCGTACTTATGACTTACGCGACCGCGCGAAAATTAAGACTCCTGTTAGATTTCAGGTCCCTGATCAGCGCTCTCCTCGTTCTTTACAGGACACATCGGACTCTCAAGTCGGTGGAAGGGAGCGCCAGGATCGTGGCAAAGGTCCGACCACTCAACAGGGACGGGATCAACCTCGACAGTTTGACGTTAAAGCCAAACAGGACCTGCATCGTTTTCGACCCCCGTATCAGAAGAAAAAAGTTGCCGCTTTAACAGCGAGATATGCCTCAGATGGTGAGAAGGCGACTCCTGGACAGGACATGGGCGGTGACTCTGCTTGACAGCGCAGCGGAGGTTACCATAGTGCGGGAGGCACTGCGTCCTTGTCTGGAGGCGACAGCAACTGATACATTCGTCACAGTAGAGACAGATACCCGGGTTGCCCCCCCCGGATAGACTCTATGAGATTATTTTCCAAATTGAAGGTGAGGTACAGCGTCCAATCAAAGCCGTATTCTGGGAAAATCTAACCTCCTCATACGACATTTTGTTGGCAGAGGCAGATTGGCCTCCACCCTTTGTGTTAGCCGCATCTCGAGGGGAGGACGTGATACTTCCAAGATTTTCGCGTTACGTCCCTGAGGAACATGCAAAGGCTTTCGCAGCTGAGTGGGCTTTGGCCCTTGCCCCGGCGGTGTACCGTACTCAGGTGGGCTGGGATATTGATTCACCGGCACATGAGATACCTTTACGGTCTATGCCACAGCCACAACCGCAATATCCAATCAGACGCGAAGGTAAAGCTCACGTTTGTGACATTCTAACACAGTTAGAGTATCGGGGAGTGATTGAATCATGTACATCAACGATGAATAATCCTCTATTTACGGTATCAAAACCTGACGGTTCATATCGCATTGGATTACTGAAATTTGAATAGTCATTGCCGCACTTTTGCAGTGCAAAATACACACAGCTCTGCGCTGGTGAACAATCTTGTTCGTAAAAAATACAAAACTACACTGGACATTTCAAATGGTTTCTACAGTCATAATCTCGCTCCTGAGAGCCGTGACTTGACAGCATTTACCGCCGTCAGAAATCAGAAAAAGTTTTCGCGTTTGCCTATGGGGTATAAAATAGCCCCGGGGCATTTGCAGCACGTGTTGTGTCTTTGTTACACGACATAGATCCAGATGCTTTCTCGTACGTTGATGACATTTATCTGACGGACGATGAACTTATGCCGCATCTCGTCCGAGTCGACCGCATCATTTTATCATTTGCCGACTATGGATACAAGTTCAATTTTGCAAAATCTCATATCGCTCATTTGGCGGTGCTCTTTTTGGGCTATGAGCTCAATAATGAAGGTAAAGGGTTAGCCCCCCACTTCCTAGAGAAATGTGCACAATTGCAACCCCCTTCTACGCTGAAGAAACTTCAGTCTTTGCTGGGATTTCTGAATTTCGGGAGAACATACATTCCCGATTATGCCCAGCGTATCAAACCGCTTTATGCGTTGATACAACCAACATATTCTTCTGCCAGCTGGCTTCGGAACATACCTCTATCCTACATTCTTTGCAATCTGACATGCTTGCAACTAACTACTTGTTGACACGTGATAATGCCACGAACCTGGTGATACGTATATTGCCAGGGGCGGTGGGTTTCACTTACTTGACGTTTAATGAGGGAGACACAGTACCTATTGCATACAAATCACATTTGTACACTGCAGCTGTAATGCGTTTTTCAAATGTTGAAAAAATCTTGACAGCGTTACAGATGGCGGTTCTGAAAGAACGCTCGCTGGCGCAAGGTAAACGCATTCTTATGGTCACGCCCTTCCCTGCTTTGTAGGCCGTAACTAAGGCAAGTGTGCCCAACTCCAAGGCACTACATCCCCATTGGATACAATGGGCTACTTCTTTGACATCATCAGATGTCGCGTTTATCTTTGACCCCGACCTACAGACGGAAAATGCTACTTACCAGTATGCATCTGTTCTTGGCATGTAGAGCTGTAGAGTTGTATACTTTAGCATAGATCGCCATCTGGTGTTGGGCTCGGATGTTTGCAGTTTGTTTTTGTTCGAAGAAGTCTTTGTAGTCACGAGATAGGTTTCTCCTCCTTTTGGTGATAGTGCGCATGGGCATCGACTCCATCCCCAGATTGTTTTTCGCCATAAAGGGTAATGATGGAGTTAGTAAGAAAATAGAAAAGGATGTCCATGTGTGATGTATCTAAGTAAGATAATACTGCAACGGATAAAGGTATCCGGGGAGGTGGGTGGGCGTATACAACTCTACAGCTCTACATGCCAAGAACAGATGCATACTGGTAAGTAGCATTTTCCATTCGAGGCATATGAGCTGTAGATTGTATACTTTAGCATAGACTATATAGCAGTTTTCCTCCTTAGCGGTGGCAACCTGTATCCATTGCAGTGGTTTGGAAAAGTGTTCTCAATACAGCCTGGCCCACACTAGCTTGTTGTTTTGCTTGCACATCTACACAATAGTGTTTAGTGAAAGTGTGCGGTGTAGACCAAGTTGCTGCTTTGCAGATGTCATCTAGGGGAATGTTCCCTAAGAATGCCATAGAAGCCCCTAGTTTGCGTGTGGAATGAGCTCTGGGGGAATGGTTAGTGTGCGTTTAGCTTTGAGATAGCATATTTGGATGCACTTAACAATCCACCTTGCAATTCCTGTTTTTGAAATGGGATTGCCCATGTGAGGTGGGGAGAAAGATACAAAGAGTTGTTTAGTTTTTCTATAGGGTTTAGTTCTTTCTATGTAGTATAGTAACACCCTTTTGACGTCTAGCGTGTGAAGAGCACGTTCTGCCACTGAGTCTGGTTGAGGGAAAAAAACTGGGAGTTCAACAGACTGATTAAGGTGGAAGGCAGAAACTACCTTGGGTAGAAATTTTGGGTTAGGTCTAAGAACCACTTTACTATGATGAATTTGCAAAAATGGTTCTTGTATGGTTAATGCCTGGAGTTCACTAACTCTTCTGAGGGATGTGATAGCTACCAGGAAGGCTACCTTCCAAGTGAGGAACTGTAACTCACATTTGTGTAGAGGCTCAAATGGGGGACCCATGAGCCTGGTAAGGACAATATTAAGGTTCCAGGCTGGAGAAGGTGGAACTCTAGGTGGAATTATTCTTTTAAGTCCTTCCATAAACGCTTTGATCACAGGAACTCGAAATAAAGACAAGCGTTGTCTGTTTTGGAGGTAAGCGGCTATTGCAGCTAGATGTAGCCGTATAGATGTATGTGCCAAATTACATTGTTGTAGATGCAAGAGATAACAGATAATGTTTTGAATGGAAGCATCTAGTGGGTTGATTTTGTTATTTGTACAATAAATAACAAATCGCTTCCACTTTGCTGCATAGCATGCTCTTGTGGTAGGACGTCTGGCTTCTTTAATGACGTTCATACAATCTGGTGGAAGATTGAGGTAGCCAAACTCTGGGACCCCAGGAGCCAGATCGCAAGGATGAGTTGATTGGGATCTGGATGTCTTATCTCTCCACGGTTCTGTGTAAGAAGCTTGGGTGAGAGGTATAACTTTTGATGAGGTACCACTGATAGTTCCAGTAGAGTTGTGAACCAAGGTTGTCTCGCCCATGTTGGAGCAACTAGGATCATTGTGAGGGAGTGTTGTTTGAGCTTCCGAACAAGTAACGGAATGAGAGGGAGAGGCGGAAAAGCGTATGCAAATTTGCCTGACCAGTTCATCCATAGCGCATTGCCTTTGGACAATGGGTGTGGATACCTGGAGGCGAAGCTTGGGCATTTTGCGTTGTGATGTGTGGCGAACAGATCTATGTCTGGGTGCCCCCACATTTGAAAAAATGGAAGAAGAACTTGAGGATGAAGTTCCCATTCGTGGATGTGTTGTGTTTGTCGACTGAGCAGATCCGCGATCTGATTGTGTACTCCCGGGAGATGTTCTGCGAGGAGGTATATGTTTTGAGGAATAGCCCATCTCCACATACTTTGCACTAGGCGTGAAAGTTGGAGAGAGTGTGCCCCCCCTGTTTTTGAATGTAATACATTGCTGTCATGTTGTCTGTACGTATTAGGACAGCTTTGCCTAGTAGCAAGAGTATAAATATTGCTAGTAACTCCAGGTGATTTATGTGGAGTTGTTTTTGTCGAGGGGTCCATAAGCCCTGAACAGTTTGACTTTGTAGATGAGCTCCCCAGTCGGTGAGCGACGCGTCTGCTGTTAGTACTATCTGTGGAACCGGGTTGAGGAACGGCCGCCCTTTGGAAAGGTTTTGTGTATTCCACCACTGCAGAGAGCGATGTGTGTGGCTGTCCACCAACACCAGATCTGATTGCTGATCTTAAGCCTGGTTCCACTGACGTGCTAAGCATTCCTGCAGTGGACGCATCTGGAGTTTGCATAAGGGACGATGAGGATGCAAGAGGCCATCATCCCGATTAATTGCATAAACACTCGAGCTGGCAACGAGTGGTGGGGCCTAAATTGCAATATTAGAGCATGCATGGAGTGAATCCTGCCTGGATTGGGGTATGCTAGGGCTCTTGAGGTGTCTAGAGTAGCCCCTAGATACTGTTGTATGTTGGATGGTTGAAGGTGAGACTTGGTAAGGTTTAACGTGAAACCTAGGTCGTGAAGCAGATGGATAGTCTTGTGTGTGTGCTGTACACAACTGTTGTGAGATTTGGCTTTTATGAGCCAGTCGTCCAGATAAGGGAACACATGGATGTGTTGCCTTCTTAAATGAGCTGCTACCACTGCAAGGCATTTGGTGAAGACTCTGGGTGCTGTGGTTACCCCGAATGGGAGGACTTTGAACTGATAATGTTGCCCGTCAACCATGAACCTGAGATACTTTCTGTGAGAGGGGTGAATAGGAATATGAAAGTAGGCGTCCTTTAGATCTAGAGTGGAGAGGAAGTCGCCTTGTTGAAGTAATGGGAGCACCAGTTGGAGAGTGACCATGTGGAAGTGGTCTGATTGGATGTAGAAGTTTAGAGGTCTGAGGTCCAATATTGGCCTGAGAGAGCCGTCCTTTTTTGAGATCAGAAAGTAGAGTGAGTAAACCCCTGTGCCCTGATGGGGTAAGGGGACTGGTTCTATTGCATTTTTGTGCAGTAAAGAGAGAACCTCTTGTTTGAGGAGAGTCAAATGTTCTGTGGACATTGGGCGGTGTTTGGGAGGAATGTGTAGGGGAGTGGATGTAAGTTCCAGGCAGTAACCATACTGGATAATTTGTCTTACCCACCTGTCTGTAGTGATGGAATTCCAGACGGGTAAGAACTGTGAAAGGCGTCCCCCGACAGGTGTGGAATGGTCGGGGGAAGTGCAGGGAAGTCACTGCTTGGTGGTAGGGGAGCTGCGGGTGCTATTACCCCGGCCTCTGCCCTTGTTGTTGTTACCCCTGTAACCTCCCCTAAAGTATCCTTTGGAAAAGGAGCTCTGATTGGGGCTTTTGTAGGATGAGGATGGGTGCTCTGATGTGTTGGTTTTAGAGCCACCCCTATAAAAGGAGCGTCGAAAGGAGCCTCTAGGAGAAGATAACTGCAAGGCTCCCATAGACTTAGCCGTTTCGGTGTCCTTTTTCATCTTTTCTAAAGATGTGTCCACTGTAGGGCCAAAGAGGTGCTCTTGGTCGAAGGGCTGATTAAGGATACTGGTTTGCACCTCTTGTTTAAATCCAGATATCCTGAGCCAAGCATGTCTGTGCAACAATACGCTAGTATTGACTGCGCGAGAGGCGGTGTCCGCTGCGTCTAGAGCACATTTAATTGATGTGTTCGTGATTAATTTGCCCTCCTGTATAAGGTCATTGGCCTTGTCTTTATACTCATCGGGTAGATGTTGAATGAGCTTCTCGAGCTCATCATAGTGAGCCCTATCATACCTTGCCATCATACCTTGCCAAGAGGGCTTGTGTGTTGGCTATCTTCCAATAGTTTTCAGCTTGAGACGCCATACGTTTGCCTGAAGCGTCTAACAATTTGGATTCTTTATCCGGAGGCGGGGTGTCACCTGAACCTTGAGAGTTGGCCCTTTTAAGTGCGTTAGCTACTACCAGGGAATCTAAAGGAAGCTGACCTTTAATGTATATGGGGTCACTGGAAGCTGCTTTGTATTTCTTGTCTATCCTGGGGTTAAGAACCCTGGTCCTAACAGGGTCTTCAAACACTTCTGGTGCGTGTTTAAGTAGACCTTTTAACATTGGTGGGACGTGTGAGGACCTTTGTGGCTGAGCAAAAGTCTCTAAGAGAAAATCCTCCTCTACAGGATCTGAATGTAACTTTACACCGTGATATGTGGCGGCGCTATTGATTAGTTGGGCAAAACCTACATTATCGTCTGGTGGGGATGGCTTAGAGGGATAAAGATCTGGGTCGTTATTTAAGTCAGGATCTGTATTATAGTCCCTCCATGGATCTGGTACCTGTGGGGTATCATCATTATCATTATCATCCTGCTGTGGAACTAAATTATCATCCCCTTGCCCGTCCCCATCTCCATAATCACTATCCTCTGTTTGTGGAAGTGGAAAAATGAGTACTGGAGAAATCAGTAGATTGGGATCAGTAGGTGGAGGAGGAGGTGAAGGGGGTGGAGAGGTGTTAGTGCCCATTTCTATACTTTTAGCAGGAACTGGTGAGTCCTGCAAATGGTCCGGTTTCCTCTTTTTGGAAAGAATATGACCTGTCCTTGAATCAATATAAATTGTTTTCTGGTTTGGATCCGGTACAAAAAGTTCTTCGGATCCGATGTTCTTTGTCGGTGCCGAAGATTTTTCCTTATGAAGAGTCTTAGCCTGTTTAGGCATAGGAATAGTGGGTTTGGAAGCTTTTTCCCAGTCCGAAGGCTTCGGTGTATGTTGTTTCTGTTCCGAAGGCTTGTCTTTTGGGTGTTTAGGTGCTGAAAATTTATCTTTGGATTGTTTCGGCGCCGAGGTTTTCGGTGTCGAAGTTTTTTCCTTTAGTTTCGGCTCCGAGGTTTTCGGTGTCGAAGTTTTGTCCTTTTGCTTTGGCTCCGAAGGTTTTCCCTTCGACTGTTTCGGCGCCGGAGGGTTTTCCGGTGCCGATGGAGGAGGGCATGGCATATCGGAGGGCTTGGACTTCGGTGCCGGAGGTGTTTTTTCAGGACCGGAGTGTGGTTGGCTCGAGCCCGAGCCAGAAGGCTTGTCTTTGAATTTCGTAGCCGGGCCCGAGGGCGGGGCATCTGAAATGTTCGACCGGTGTGGACCTGGGCCCTGTGGCGAAGGTGTTACCGGAGCCTTTGGTATGGGCTTGGGTGGGGCAGGGGTCTCGGTACTCACGGTCCGTTGAGCTGGAGTGACTGCGTCCTCGACGTCGGAGTCATCTGCTTCGGAGACTGAGACCTGTTCCTCCTGGGCTTGTTCTGGGAGGCTGTCTGGGCCTGGATGGAAGAATGGAGGCGCTTCCTCGGAACATTTCGTGGCGTCGAGCCCGACGATCACGAATGGTCTTCTTGGACTTGAAAGATAGACAAGCCTCACAGGTATCCTCTCGGTGTTCTGGAGAGAGGCAAAGATTACACACTGGGTGTAGGTCCGAGTGTGGGAATTTAGCACCACACTGGGGATATTTCTTGAAGGGAGTCCGTTCCATTGACTTCCGTCGTGATCGGCGCGGGTAGGCCCAACGGCCCGTGTCGAAGTTTATTGAAGTTTTTCGAATGTAGAGGATGCGCGTCGAAAAGGGAAAAACGCGATCGAGACAATACCGTCGAGTGATAGTGATTGCGCGTCGAAGGGGGTTTCGATAGCGATACCGACCCAGAGCTCAGCAAGTCACATCCGAACCCGATGGCGGAAAAAAACAATCTGGGGATGGGGTCGATGCCCATGCGCACTATCACCAAATGGAGGAGTCACCTATCTCGTGACTACAAAGACTTCTTCGAACAAAAACAAACTGCAAACATCCGAGCCCAACACCAGATGGTGATCTATGCTAAAGTATACAATCTACAGCTCATATGCCTCGAACACAGGAGTTTTTCCAGTATGAACATGTTCATCCTCCTCCGTTGTCGTTGCTTCCTCTACAGGAGTACGAATGTATCATTTATGCCGATGGCTTGGCTCAACCGGCCACCGGCTCCAAACACGCTTATTCAGCGGCTTGCGCAATTGTTGCTGGCTTCATTGTGAATGAAGAGTTTAAGTCTTCCATAGTGCATAGTCAAGCACTTGGGGATTGTACGGCACAATTGACGGAGCTGCGTGCTCTTGTTCTTGCTTTGGAGTTTGCTGATCCTAATGTGAATACTCTTATTGTATGCGATTCTTACTACTGTGTCCAGTCTTTTAATGACAACTTATTCTTTTGGTTTCAAAATGATTATCGAGAATCTAAAGGCAGCGCAATTAAGCATAAAAAGCTTTGGGTTCGAGTGGCAGACCTTAAACAATGTCTGCCCCTCACACATGTTATACATACTCTTGGCCATCAGCGTGTGGAAACACATGCGCTTGGTAATTCTTTGGCTGACGAAGCGGCCAAATCTGCAGTAGCCACGCGTTCCATTGCAGCAGTTACAAGGTCCATGACTAAAATAGATAATGATATTCTGGCAGCTGTAGCTGCTACAAGGGAGGGAACTGCTTATCCTCAGGGTTTCCCTTCGAAATACTCTTATCATATATATCCCAAACAAGTTCCTTATGCTACGATTCCTTCTGTTGGGGATCGGCTGATTCCCAACTTGGACCGCAGACATGCTTTGATCAAAGCAGCGCACAAGGGCATGGCTTCTGCGCATGCAGGAGTGTCAGCGACAGTCTCGATTTTACAGCAACGTTATTGGTGGTGTGGTTTATATAAACAGACCCGTAATTATGTACTTTCTTGTGACATTTGTCAACAAATTAAACCCTCAACGGTCACACGTCCACCTCAAACACAGCTGTGTATTTCTAATCAACCATTTGGCTGTGTATATCTTGATCACAGCGGTCCATTATCTTCAGATACTGCGTATAAATATATATTTGTTGCAGTTGATTCGTGCACTAGATTCCTTTGGGTTTGGCCACAACGCAGTGCTGATGCTCAAAATGTCATCAGGGATTTGCGTGTCTTTGTCGGGATGTTTGCCTGTGGCACCTTCCATTCTAACCAAGGTCCAGCATTCGCCTCTAAGGCGTACAAGGACGCGATGAAGTCAATGGGGGTACTGGTGCAGTTTTCGTCTCCATACAGGCCTGAGGGCAATTCAATTGTGGAACGAATGAACCGTGACTTAAAGCAATCCTTGACAGTGATGGAGCAGAGAAAATAAAAAAAATTTAACCCCTAACAAATTTTATAAATAATTAATAAAATGTTCGTTTAAATGTATTAATCAACACTGTATGTGGGGAAGGGTAATACGCAAGTGTATGTGCTGAATAATCTATTAACGAACGTCTGTGTGTCTAATTATAACATAAAAATAAATGCGTACTAATTTATAATAAATGCATGATTTGTGCTTCATAGAAAATAAACGTGTCGTTGCAAAAACAATAGTGATGGTAAGTAAGGAACAGCTTAAATGTTGCTTTCTGCTAGGTAATAACTAATTGGGGTACGTAGAATGACGGGAGGGAAACGAAAAGGCTATGTTTCTCTATTTTAATTATGTTTTGTTTATTTCAAAATAGTGCTTCTAAGTATAAACGAGTGGCGATATAAAATGGCTGCCAGTTAATGAAGTGCGCAAGTGCGGGGAAACACGTGACAAGGGAGAAAAGTTGGAGAAAAACTAACCTCGTGATGTTGCTGAGAGGCTAGGATGCGAGAATGGTCAAGGCTGATGTGACCTAATTGAACTGATAGTGTGCCGTGGTGATCAGCAAAGAACCGTGGGAAACCATTTTAAGAGAAAGGACAATGCCTGCAGAGTTCTCGAATGTATCAAAAGAAGTTACAAATGTACTGATCGAAGCGGATGGAAACATGTCTTGAACTGTGAGAAAGGAAATGATCCAAGGACCCGTTGGATCCAAGAGAACTTGATTAAAGAATGAATAGATGAAATGTATGAACCAATGAAAGAAAAGCGTGTTATTAATGTTGCAACAATTAGTTAGCAAAGTTAGAATTAGGGTATAAGAGGGCCTACTCTTAGTGGGAGGGGGTCACGATCGGAGTTGGAGAGTCGTGTTGGTGTTGATGGCTTCCTGTGCTTGGTGGTCCTGATCGATCCATTACTGAGCGGGAGATGCTGAAAGACTGTTAGATGAGACGGGTTGCAGGTAGCTGATGCTGACGAGCTGAAGTTTCTGTTGCTGTCTTAATTTTCCAGTTGAGTATGAGAATCAGGTTATTTTTAAATCTTAAACTTAGGTTAGAAAACATTAGGCTAAATTAGGAAGGCAGGCAGGTAATTAGGGTTTGCTTCATGACAAAAATTTCCTTTCTGCAATAAAATTGATTATGCTTAATAAATATTTGAATTAATAATGAATGAATAATTGAATAAAAAGTTTAAATTCTCTCTCATGCTTTTAAAATTATATAAAATTTAAGATTCTTTAAATCAAATGACTCAGTGGTTATTTTACTAAATGATTGTGACACCAGTAATTGGTTATTGTGATTTAGCTGGTCTTAATCACTATGAACTAATTTCTTACATGAATGATTCATCGACAAAACAATGAGCAGGAATATCTTAAGAAATAACTGAAAAGAAAACGATAGTTTTAAGGTAATAAGATATCCCGGCTCCTTCCAGCGGTACATAAATGGTGTTTTCCATTTAATTCTCATGTTTCTCCTAGGAGTACAGATTTTCGTAAAAATATAAAGGAAATCCAGGTGTGTGCGTGTGTGATAGGCGATGTTTATGGGCCCCATCGTCATGTGGATGTGAGAAAATATAGTTTGCCCCTGGATTGACCAATAAGTGACCTAGGAGGAGAATAGTTTTATTGTACGCGCTGCATCAGATTTCTTGGTAGCAGAGTTATGGTTTTCTATAGATTAGTTTAGTGATTATTGTTTATTGATTATTGATTATTTTTTATGACTAATACTATATGTTGAGTCGTGTTATGTTATATGTGAGTTTTCACGCTTCTGGGATGTAGGAAGTGGAACACGTGTGGCAAGAGAAGTCACATGGAATTTGGTACATGGTCTGAATTCATTTTGGTAATAACACAGGTTGTGTTATGTTAGGGATTTTCTGTACGAAAGGTGTGTAATTGAGATAGCAAATCACGTTTTCTTGTGAAACTTTGGCCTTAATTCTCAGGAGCCTAGTCTCCACATGTGTCTTATCCCCAGAGAAACGAGTAAATTGTTTGCTTGAAAGAAGGGTAAGGTAGAGGGAAGTGCTACTTTATCGGCGAGAGTTAATAATTCTGTGGTAGGGTAGAGGTAAGCGCTGCCTACTGGAAATACAGGATTCTTGTGTACCAGGACAAAGCTGTCACTTTTGTTTAGCGAATCAGACTATGGAATTGTTTTAATTGTTGTAACTAACGGAGAAAACAGTGAAAAGAAAATTGCCGATAAATTTTGTAAAGGAGGGGTAAAAGAGCAGGAGTGACGTGGAACAGTGCCGCGCTAGGATTGGATAGTGCGCTAGTCACGTGAACAGTGACGTAGAAAAGTGCCGCGCTAGGATTGGTTGGTTCGCGGACGAAGGGAATTGTTCTGATTGGTGCGTTAGTGTGAGTCGCGCTGTAATTGGTTGAAGTTCCGTGCACAGAACAGTGCTAGTGTGAAGAGAAAAACAAATCTAAAATATGCCGTATTACGAGTATGAAAGGGAGAGAACGTCATGGACGACAAAAATAAAGAATTTCTTTAAGAAAGACAAAAAGGTTGTGACTAGAGAGGGACAAGTAATTCCTCCGCCGAAATCAGCAGCTTCACATATGATGCTGAAATATGGATATCATACATGCATATGGTTAGAAAATTGGGCAAAGTATACGAAGAATGATGGTGCTTTAGCTTTCCCTGAGAATGGTTCATTTAGTGTAGCGGTTTTACGAAATTTGCGAGAAAAGATGACAAATCTAGAACCTAGACCTAGACCGACACAGTTTGAAGCGTTGACGGAATGGGAGGATGAGATGTATGAGCGAGAGAGATTCAGAGGTTTAAGGGATCATGAGTTTATGCCTGGAAGAATGTGGGGAATAAATCATGAAGATAGAATAAAACGATGGAGATGTGCTAACATGACAGGAGGTTTGTTTCCAGCTTTTACAGTTGAGGAAGAGACTAAGAGAAAACGGACTGAGAAAAAGAAACATATGGAGAGGGAGAAATATATGCATGAGAGCGAAACGGATGATGAATTGCTGGAAGATATTTTAAATAGAAATCCACCTCCGTATCAGCAGAGTTCTACAGTGGTGACACCAAATGCGCCGCTAATAGAGACTATGCGAAATAAAAGTCTGGAAAAAAGAATTGAAATAAATAGGTCACAAGATCAAATGAGAACTTCACAAAATGAAGGAATAGAAAGCGACAATGCAAGCGAATTAGCAAGGACAACAAAAGAACTAACTGAGAAGATTAGAGAATTAACGAAAAATATGGAAGCAGTGACTGTGCCTGTAACAATAGGTCCAGTAATACCAGTTTTTGAGAATCAGAAAATTGATGAGCGATCTTTAGTGATTCCCATGAGTTCACAATTTCAGAGAGAAAAAGAAAGGATGGAACAAAGTGCAAGTACAAGTAATTTGGCTAGTACTTACAGACTAAGTCCACCGACAAATTTGACTGTGAATGAATGCAATGGTAGGAAAATGCATATGGTAACAGAATCTGCAACAGAGACTCCTGAAAAGAGTGGTAATTGGGTAGAACTAAATAATACACCCATAGGTCCGACTCCTGATGAGTTAAATGAGTGGATGAAGGCATTTAAAATAAAAGAACCAGAAGAAAAACCATTAGATGTAATTAGGTTAAAAATTGACATGGAAGAATTAATTCTAGGAACGATTGGTACAGAAAAGATAAAAAATTACCAGGATGATGAAATAATGTTTCTGTGCAAAAGTATTACATGGAGAGCAAAGAATTTACATGACAAACTAGAAGAAGTAGCCAGTGAAATTGGAATAGACTTTGCGAAAGTGAAAACGTTGCAGAAACCATATAGAGTAGACTTTTGTGAAAAAGATATTGAAAATTTGAACACGGCAGGAAGGCTGACACAAATAAAAGAGTTAATTGTGTTATTGAGAAAATGGGGTGATGTGGACAGATGGAAGGTTAGATGGACAAAGAAGAATGAGAAAACTACAGACAAAGCTTCTTTGGCTTTTATGATAACTGAAAAAGAACCTGTTGCCAGAGAATACCCTATGAGAGAAACTCCAGGTGGTAGTTATGTGCATGTTCCCTGGACTAGGCAGGATATACTGTCATTTACAAATGACTTTCCGAAGCTGAGAGAGAAACCAGTTGAATGGTACCGACAAGTAGAGAGGTTTGTAAAGGTTTCAAAGGTGTTGTGGATAGATTTAGATGGATTATTTGACATAGTGGTACCAACTGATTTGTGGTCAGAATGTAAGATTACAGTTGACTGGCCAACTACAGAATATCCAAGAGATCCTAAGACAGGAGCTCCAGGTCCTGAGGTGATGAAGAAGTATGATAAGGTGATTACCTTTTGAAGAATAAGATTCCTCCTAAAGAGACAGATTGGGTAAAAATCGATAGAACTACACAGGAAAGTAAGGAGTCTGTACACGCCTATTATGAGAGGTTGTTGTTGGTTTTCAAGCAGTATAGTGGATATGAGGAATTAAGTGAAAAAGATATGAGTCATTTTGTGTACAGATTTGTGTTTGGATTGAAGCCAGAGATCAGTGAAATGATTAAACAGCATATGATTAATTGGCAGAATGGCACAGTCGATGATGTGCTAAGATATGCTAAGTATTGCAGTGATGATATTGAGAGTAGACAGCGTAAATTGAAAGAGAAGGCAATGTGGGCACAGGTGAAAGTGGCAGAAAAACAAGAAGCTCAATTGGATAATAATAGTGGGAATGAAACAGGACAGAATAAAATGCGACCTAACATCGGTAAAGGAAAAGGTCAAGTGAGTCTAGAGGAGGCAAAGAAGAAATGGCCCTGTCATAATTGCGGAAAATTAGGGCATTGGAGAAACGAGTGTAAGTTCCCACCTAAACCTAATCCGGAAAATCAATCATTAACTCCACAGGTGCAGAATGAGGTAGTTGTTCAACAAAGTCAGGTGCCGCAACCACCACTTCCCAACATTGTTAACCAGCAAAGATACAGTACAGAAACAGGATTCTACGGAGGAGAGCAGGTAACACAGTTGCCGCGAGCAGCTAACATTTCTCAGTTTTGGTTGCGTCAGAGTGAGGATGAGCCGGATGAAAGTTTCTGACGGTGCCCAGGAGAGGGGAAAGAGTGCGTACTTGGCACTCTAGAGGTAGATCAGTCTGGTCCCTTTGTGGATGGAGAAGTGAATGGTGCAAATGTAACATTCCTTGTCGATACTGGAGCTACCCGTTCTACTGTTAGATCAGTGGAAATTCCAAACCTTCCTCTCTCAGGTGAATGCATCCAAGTGGTAGGAGTAGCAAATCAGCAGATTAAAACACCACTTACTGAATTAGTGGAAGTAAAAATTGGTTCTTTTAGCAAAATGCATAAATTTGTAGTGTGCGATTGTAGTCCTGTAAATCTTTTAGGTCGTGACCTCTTGTGCAAGATGAATTGCACAATTTATTGTACACCAGATGGAATTGGATTTCAGACCTCAGATGAAGATGTATTGTATAAAGTAACTTTGATGAATCAGGAACCTGAAATGAATGGGTTGTTTCCTGCATTTGATGCAGAAAAACTTCCAGAAGAACTAAAAATTGCAGTGAAAGAAAGTGTGTGGGATTTTACAGGAGAAGATATTGGATTAATGAAAGAAGTTGATCCCGTAAAAGTAACAGTAAAAGAAGGAACAACTTACCCGAATACGCCACAGTACAAATTAACTCCAGAAATAATTGAAGGAATAACTCCTGTAATAAATAAAATGATTGAACAGGGAATTCTAAAAGAAATAATGAGCAGTCCATGTAATTCACCTATTATGGGACTGAAAAAGCCAAACGGAACCTATAGAATAGTACAGGATTTGAGAAAGATCAACAAAATAGTTGTGCCCTGTTGTCCAATAGTGCCAAACCCTGCAGTAATTCTATATCAAATTCCACACGAAGCTGAGTGGTACACAGTGATAGATTTGTGTCTCGCATTTTTCTCTATTCCTTTGCATCCAGATAGCCAGCCATTATTTACGTTCCGGTTCGGAGAGCGTATTTTGGCATGGTGCCGAATTCCTCAGGGGTATACAGAAAGCCCCTCAATCTTTAATCAGATTCTAAAGAAATCTCTGGAAGATTTGAAAATGCCAGAAAAGTCAGTGATGGTGCAGTATATCGATGACCTATTGGTGGCATCAAAAACAAAAGAAGCATGTGTAAGTGATACAATTGCTTTACTGAACCATCTAGAGAAAAGAGGACATAAAGTGTCCCCTTCAATATTGCAATTTTGCCAAAAGAAGTTCAATATTTAGGGCATAAAATTGAGAAAGGAGTGCGAAAGATAGCGACAGAAAGAGTAAGAATGATTCAAGGAATGAGAGCACCAATGACGCAAAGAGAGGTAAGAATGTTTCTGGGAATGGTTGGATATTGCCGACAATGGATAAGTGGTTTCTCTTTGATTGCAAAACCATTACAAAAGTTGACCAAGAAAGATGTAAGAGACCCTTTTGAGTTAAATAACGAAGAAATGAAATCTTTCAAAGAGTTGAAAAAGAAATTGTGTGAGGCCCCTGCTTTAGGCATGCCTGATTATGAGAAGGATTTTGAATTGTACTGCAGTGAAAGAGATGGATGTGCGTTTTCAGTACTGGTACAAAAACATGGAACAATGAAAAGACCAATTGCTTATTTTTCAGCTGTTTTAGATCCTATAGCAAAAGCGTTGCCCGGATGTCTGAAAGCAGTTGCTGCTACTTGTGTAAGTCTGGAACAAAGTGAAGGTATAGTGATGGGGTATCCACTGAGAGTATATGTTCCCCATTCAGTAGAAATTCTTTTGACAAGAACAAAAACACAGTACATGACACATAGTCGGCTGACTAAGTACGAAAAAGTAATCTTGAGTGCTGAAAATGTGACCATAGATAGATGCATGAATGTGAATCCTTCAACATCATTGCCAGATGAAGAGAGTATAATTGAACAAGACGATTAGATCATGATTGTCTGAATGTGCTGGAATATTGCACAAAACTAAGAGCTGACATAAAAGATGAACCGTTAAAGGAATCAGATTATGTCATGTTTGTAGATGGCTCATGTTTGAGAACGAAAGAAGGAGTTTTAAGCGCAGCTTACGCAGTGTGCAAAGTGGCAACTGTGATGGAAGCGTCTTGTCTGAAAGGAATAAGGTCTGCACAAGTTGCGGAACTGATTGCTTTGATTCAAGCATGTAAATTAGGAAGAAATGTGGGAGTCACGATTGTGACCGATAGCCAATATGGTTTCGGTATCGTACATGACTTCGGTCAGATTTGGTCACAAAGAGGTTTCTTGACGTCTGCAGGAACACCTATCAGAAATGGAGATTTTGTTAAAAAGCTGCTTGAGGCGATACAGCTGCCTAAACAAATAGCTGTAGTGAAGTGCAAGGCACATAAGAAAACCGAAGATTACATAGCTGTTGGCAACAGCTATGCTGATGAGATCGCCAAATATTGTGCAGAGAACATGGTGTCCCTGAATAAAAACAGAGAAAGGGAGCATATCTCTTCTCCTTTGCTTTTTACTAACACTGTCGAGACATGGGATGAAGTAAGACAGTTACAAGAAGCTGCAAATGATGAGGAAAAAGATTACTGGATAAAAGCAGGATGTAGAAGACAGGAAAATAATGGTGTGTGGGTGTACAGAGATGAAAGACCAGTTATGCCTGATAGCATGATTGCAGACATGGCACGGATGTACCATGGACAAGCTCATATTGGGAGAGATGCAATGATCAGACTTTTCAGACAAACTTGGTATAACCCAAAATTCAGAGCGATAGCTGAAAGCCTTTGTCAAAGATGTCTTATTTGTCAGCAGTTTAACCCAGGAAGAAAGACGGTAGTGAGTCTAGGAACAATAGGACGAGAAGGAGGTCCGTTCACTAGAATGCAATTAGACTTTATCGAAATGCCCCCTTGTAACAGACTAAAATATGTTCTAGTGGTCGTCTGTTTGTTTTCTCGTTGGGTGGAGGCATATCCCACTAGAAGGAATGATGGAACAACGGTGGCAAAACTTATGCTGCGAGAGTTCATTCCAAGGTATGGTTTTCCGGTCACGGTTGAGACAGATAGAGGAACACATTTTCAAAATGAGTTGATCCAATTGATTTGCGAAGCATTGAGTATTAAACAAAAACTACATTGTGCTTACAGACCAGAGGCTTCTGGGGTAGTAGAGCAAATTAATGGAACAATTAAGAACAGATTAGGAAAAATGTGTCAAGCTACAGGACTCAAATGGCCAGATGCACTGCCTCTTGTTCTGATGACCATCAGAAGCATCCCTGAAAAGAAAACTGGACTTAGTCCTCATGAGATGATCATGGGACGAGCAATGAGACAAGCACAAGTACCTGTCAACAAGTTATTGACTATAACTGATGATCTAGTACTGGATTATTGCAAGGGACTGGCTGATGTGGTGCATTCTGTGTTTCATCAGGTTGGACCGGATGCGACCACTCTTGAAAGAAAACCAGCCCACGACTTGAATCCAGGAGATTGGGTCCGTATAAAAATCCACAGGAGAAGAAACTGTCTAGTTCCTCGCTTGGACGAACCTCGACAGGTAATCCTAGTGACAACGACTGCAGTCAAGTGTGCAGGAGTGAAGAACTGGGTCCATGCCAACCACACAATCAGAGTTCAAGAACCTACTGATCGACATGTGAGTCGACGTCTGGAAGTGTGGGATAAAAGTTTAACGGCTGGGACAACAAGAATAAGAGAAAGGGTGCCAGAACTTGAAGATCGACCTGAAAGTCGACATCTGGAAACCCCAACTGCGAGCACCTCTAGAGAAGAAGAAGAAGAAGAAGAAAGAAATTCCAGAACCTGAAGATCGACCTGTAAGTCGACATCTGGAAATATCTGACACAAGTTCAGGATCTGATGATTCAGTTGCAAACTGTGAAGAATTTCGAAGGAGAACTTGGGGTTATAAACCAATTAGAGAAGAAAATGAGCAAGAAAATGATCTAGATGAGCAACCAAGTACAAGTTATGGTGGAAATCCTTCAGAAATAATATTAATAGACGAAGTAGGGAAAGAAGTACACAAAAAGCTAGAGAATCGAGAAGAACCCCGAGGAGCAATAGGAACAGATAGAGAAACAAAAGAACAGGGAAATTTAGAAGTAGAAAGTGAGGAAAACACCAAATCGGAAGAACACCGAGGAGGGACAGTAATAAGGGAACACAAGAAGGAGAAGACAGATCCACCAGTAAGAGATGACGAGATCATAAGCTTCAAAATAAGAGACAATAGTGAAACAGTTGAAACCGTAACTGAAGAGAGTGGAGAAGAGGAGAAAGCAAAAACTGAATCAAGAAAAAGAAATTGGAAATCAGAAAGAGAAGAAAAAGAAGGTGAAGCCAAAAGGCCAAGAAAAGGAGATAATTGGCCCAGCAACTATATAAGAAAATTGAGATATAGACTAATAAGAGCAGGAGAAGAAAGTGCTGAACAAGTGAATGAAATAACAAGTCAAAAGGGACAAGAAAAGCCAAGTGGAAAACGACTACAAAAGTCTAAAAGAACGAAGAAAGTGAATGCAAAGTATAAGTCACCTGAGTGGCTATATATCGCACTGACGGATTACAAAGAAGAAGGAAACACTCACGAGAACCAGAGACTAAGAAGTCGAATGGGTAAAGGTGAGATGCAACAAACCTGAAGTGAAGACTTATAGTGCTTCTGCCAGACATGACAATTTTACTGGATGTGACAAATCACCGGATGTGACAACGAAAGAATTCTGAAGAGAATTAAAAGAAAGTACCAAGCAAAGACTTTTTGAAGGCAGAGTGGCATCTAAGTCATTTCTGAGGTGTAGTGACACAATTTTCTGAAACTTAAACAAAAAAGATAAAAGCAAAATGGAAAATACTAGGGATAGAAGAGATAAATGTGAGTTTGTAAAAAGATGGTGTAAAATGTGCTGCTTTTGTACAGGTTTATTAATGACCATATGGATAGTTTTAGCAATCACAATTCCTATTAGTTTAGCTGTAATAGAAGCGAAGAATGATACTAAACCAGAAAAAGAAACTAATATTAAAGAACCAGTTATTTTAAGAAGTAGTGCAGAATTACATAAGGATAAGTCAGTAACAGACTTTTCTAAAAATGTTTTTACAAAATTGTTGTACGAATATGTAGAGACAATGGATGTGAGAGATTGTTATGTTTGTATGCAGTTGCCTGCATCAGTGTCAGAAGGTGTGACTTATCATCACCTACCTCTAACTTATGGAATAACATGTAGTGTAATAGCAAGTTTATTTTATAAAACAGGTAGATTAGAGTCTTATTATACTGATCTAGATAAGATTTTTGCAAACGTTCCAGTAGTACCAGAACTTAACAAAGTAAAACCAGCAAAAGTTTTAGGAGAATTCTTTCTAGAACATAGAAAATTAACCTTAGAAGAAATAGTTAATAACAACCTTACCTGTGAGTTAAAGAAAGAAGAAAAAGTATTTTTAGAAATGGTTGAAGAAAGAAGAATGAAATTTCAAAAGAAGCAATAAAAGAGGAAGGAACACATCTATGGACGTTTGAGGAAGGAAATCATGAAGGGAAAAAGATAAATGCAGCAATGACATTAGATTGGCCGCAAACAGGAAAGTTGTGTATTAGGAGAAATAAGACAGTCTATGACAATTACTTTGTAGGTTCCAGTATCTGCCATGACAATTATCAAATTCTGGGAGGTTGGGGATTCAAAGGTGGAAAAGATCCAATATTTCCAGGTATCTATTATATTTGTGGGAATAGAGCTTATTACAGGTTACCGGACCATTGGTATGGAACTTGCTATGTAGGCCTGGTCTTTCCAAAAATCTTTCATGTGGACAGAGAAAAAAAGGAACATACAAGATGATTAATAGCTTTACACGTAGAAAGAGGGAAAGTTTTTCAGAAATTGTAGGTGATATTTTTGGAGCATTAATACCAGCAGTGGGAATATCTTTGAATGCATTTAAAATTCGGAAGTTATCCACAGTAGTAGATCGTTTGTCTACAGATACTGCGGGAGGGTTCTTAATGGTAAATACCGAAATGGTTGCCATGAGAGCTATGGTGATGCAAAATCGGCTTGCCCTTGATATTCTTTTGGCAAAGAGGGTGGAGTCTGTGGAATGCTGAAAGTCCAACATTGTTGCACTTACATTCCTGATAAAAGTGAAAATATACAGAAGTATATTACAAATATTAAAAATTTGCACAAAGAACTAGTTCCACTGGAGGTTGAAAGTGTCTTGGGAAAACTTGGTAGAGGGTTTTCTTCCGTAGCAAATTGGTTGACCAGAATGAGTAGACTAATGATAGGGAAAATTATAATAATAGCAACTGTAGTAATATTGTTAGCCATGGTGTTGAAAATTGTAATAACGTGTATAAAAAGAAAAGTAAGACAAAATAAGATAAAAAGAAATAACAGAATAATGAAAGAGAGAGAGAGAGAAATGGGTGAAATTGAGTTAGAGAAAATGAAAGAAAGCATGTATAAGGAGACAAGAAGACAAGATGAAAGGGAAACAGATGTATAACTAACAAAAAGCAAAGGATGAAAGACATATGCTGTCTGAAAAAGAAGTATAACTTGGGTTTTATGTGGTGATTTAAAAAATCACCAAAGGGGGGAGTTGATGGAGCAGAGAAAATAAAAAAATGTTAACCCCTAACAAATTTTATAAATAATTAATAAAATGTTCGTTTAAATGTATTAATCAACACTGTACGTGGGGAAGGGTAATACGCAAGTGTATGTGCTGAATAATCTATTAACGAACGTCTGTGTGTCTAATTATAACATAAAAATAAATGCGTACTAATTTATAATAAATGCATGATTTGTGCTTCATAGAAAATAAACGTGTTGTTGCAAAAACAATAGTGATGGTAAGTAAGGAACAGCTTAAATGTTGCTTTCTGCTAGGTAATAACTAATTGGGGTACGTAGAATGACGGGAGGGAAACGAAAAGGCTATGTTTCTCTATTTTAATTATGTTTTGTTTATTTCAAAATAGTGCTTCTAAGTATAAACGAGTGGCGATATAAAATGGCTGCCAGTTAATGAAGTGCGCAAGTGCGGGGAAACACGTGACAAGGGAGAAAAGTTGGAGAAAAACTAACCTCGTGATGTTGCTGAGAGGCTAGGATGCGAGAATGGTCAAGGCTGATGTGACCTAATTGAACTGATAGTGTGCCGTGGTGATCAGCAAAGAACCGTGGGAAACCATTTTAAGAGAAAGGACAATGCCTGCAGAGTTCTCGAATGTATCGAAAGAAGTTACAAATGTACTGATCGAAGCGGATGGAAACATGTCTTGAACTGTGAGAAAGGAAATGATCCAAGGACCCGTTGGATCCAAGAGAACTTGATTAAAGAATAAATAGATGAAATGTATGAACCAATGAAAGAAAAGCGTGTTATTAATGTTGCAACAATTAGTTAGCAAAGTTAGAATTAGGGTATAAGAGGGCCTACTCTTAGTGGGAGGGGGTCACAGTCACGATCGGAGTTGGAGAGTCGTGTTGGTGTTGATGGCTTCCTGTGCTTGGTGGTCCTGATCGATCCATTACTGAGCGGGAGATGCTGAAAGACTGTTAGATGAGACGGGTTGCAGGTAGCTGATGCTGACGAGCTGAAGTTTCTGTTGCTGTCTTAATTTTCCAGTTGAGTATGAGAATCAGATTATTTTTAAATCTTAAACTTAGGTTAGAAAACATTAGGCTAAATTAGGAAGGCAGGCAGGTAATTAGGGTTTGCTTCATGACAAAAATGTCCTTTCTGCAATAAAATTGATTATGCTTAATAAATATTTGAATTAATAATGAATGAATAATTGAATAAAAAGTTTAAATTCTCTCTCATGCTTTTAAAATTATATAAAATTTAAGATTCTTTAAATCAAATGACTCAGTGGTTATTTTACTAAATGATTGTGACACCAGTAATTGGTTATTGTGATTTAGCTGGTCTTAATCACTATGAACTAATTTCTTACATGAATGATTCATCGACAAAACAATGAGCAGGAATATCTTAAGAAATAACTGAAAAGAAAACGATAGTTTTAAGGTAATAAGATATCCCGGCTCCTTCCAGCGGTACATAAATGGTGTTTTCCATTTAATTCTCATGTTTCTCCTAGGAGTACAGATTTTCGTCAAAATATAAAGGAAATCCAGGTGTGTGCGTGTGTGATAGGCGATGTTTATGGGCCCCATCGTCATGTGGATGTGAGAAAATATAGTTTGCCCCTGGATTGACCAATAAGTGACCTAGGAGGAGAATAGTTTTATTGTACGCGCTGCATCAACAGCTAGAGTCTACTAGGTACTGGCAGGAACTGGCTGGCCCATTTGTATGGTGTTCAACGTGCACTCAATAATCTCACTAGAAGATCTCCGGGTTGGCGGACCCCATACGAAATGCTCTTTAGCATTTAAATGTTTGTGCCAGACCTTGATGGTCTAGACATTGTGGCGGCTGCAGCAACCTTTGACGTAGATAATCATTCTACTGTGTTACAGGATCTACAAAAGACCTGTGACAGCTACGCAACTGAACATTTACCCTCTTCCTATGATACGGCCCTGCTGATTCCAGTCGCCGATTGGCTTCCTAAAATTGGAGATCTGGTACGAGAAAAGCTAGAGAACAAAAAAGAATTTGGTCCCTCTTATCGTGCACCAGTTCCAGTACTTGGATTGAAGGGTACTCGTACAGTCATTTTACCACCTTTACCTGGTCGCAAAGACAACAGATACATCTCAGTGGACAATGTCAAGTTACACCGTCTAGCCGATTCTGAATAGTGTGACACCTGCTGTTTCCTGCAACGCTATTTCTTTGAATCCAGTGACCTCAACCTCTACGACTAAGGCCCGTACCGGTGAGGGTGAGATGGAAACTGCTGTTGACCTTTCGCCTGTTCCGCCTCCATCTTCTTCCTCCGCAGATGTCGAGTATACGTATCCCACGGATGGGTCCCAAAGGGAAGTGCCGAGCAATCCTCGACAACATCACGCTGAAACATCCCACCCACCAATAATACCAATATGTTCCAGCGGTTATTTTGGGGACCATGCCAACTTCTCTTATAACTCATCCTCCTCGTCTTCCAGTTTGGCAGTCCCACCGACTAAATTAAGTGTTTTCATTTCGTGGTTCAAAAAGACTTACCTGGTCCCACCATGGACCTACATCTGGTTGGTGTTTATCCTGATTTTCCTCTTTATGTCGATTGGATTTGTGACAGTGTTCTTCTTACTCATCAATGGTCATTATTTGCCAGAACGCTCTGCTGTGAACTTGGTCGATGGAATTCTGGCCCCTCACACGTCGTCCCATATCATGAAACGTGATCAGACTCTTGGGAACATTTCAGTTTTCCCGGTTGCAGATGGCATCATTTGGGACAAAGTGGCTTTTGAAATTCACGGTCCGACTGAGCTACTCAGGGTGCCATACGTGTTTCGAGTCTCATTAGGAGATGTGGTAACACGGGACATACATTCTGACGATTGGGACGTGCAAGCAGTACATGCCTTATTTTCAGATTTAAAATATTATGCTGCTTTTGATGCTGAAGATTTGTATTTAAATTCTGCCAATTATGCTGATCTCTTCTGTTATCAACATTATGGGCATCATTTTTTGCACAAAACAAACACGTTAAGGCCTGTTCTTAATTACACTCAATGGGAACATTGTCCTACTCCCGTACAAGGGAGTTCTAAAACTCTTAGGGATAAGTTCACTTATTTTACCGATTATGACACGTCTAATCCGGAATCCTATTATTTTAAACTGCAATTGTCTTCACAATCCAAATTTATCTTGACCCACACTAAATTGATTTACTCCAACTCTTTTAGGACTAAATTGGCCACACAGCGTTATGATCACCGGAAAGAGACTATCGAGTTAAAATCAATCTGGGGCACTAAACAATGGCAGGTTCAAGGAACTGAGGCTTTGCATCGTGCCTACCTAATCCCAAATCAAAGTTTATTTTTAAATGACACAGTGTACCAGACCACTTGCTTTGGCTTGGCCACTGTAAAGAATTTAAATGTCCCATATATTCTGTCCTTAGCGGAATACAACAATTGGCGTGCTTACACAAATTATACTATCAATATGTTACAGGCTTTGTTACGAAATGTAACTTTCAATGTCTCTGAAATTGAATCATCCGGGTGGTTGGTGTGGCAAACAAATTCAAATGCATGTCAATTGCGTTTTTATAATGTAACACCTGGTTTCACACAGACTAGACCGGATCCTCATTATCCACTTACACATTCGGTCACAACATACTCAGTGGGTAAATTATGCCAACAGGGGTTGGAAAGTTCCACCTTATCATCAGTGAAACAACACCTCACACTCTTGACGAGTGACATCAATTTGGCTGATTTTCTCTTAGGTCCTAGAACTCCTAGATCTAAGAGGTTTATCTATGCCGCTTACAATGAAATTTGGAAACTTTTGCAGATGGAAGCAGCACTTCGTCTGCGCCAAATTGATCAAGCCAATTAGAAAAAGTCCTTGCCGTAGTCGACAATAGCATCAACACATTTTCTTCACGCATCTATACATTAGATAATATTGTTTCTTCTGTTATTGATATTGTTCAGAGTGATGTATCTGTGTTGTACCATGGGCAAAATCAATTACGTTCAGTTATGCAGTTTGCATGGACGTTACAGACTCTCAAAATGGGAAAAGTCCCTTGGGATTATTTGAATGCTTCTGCTTTGTTTTTACCATTTAATCTGACTGATAAACAAAGATTTATGTCCATGAAAGATGCTACATACACATTGTTACACATTGAACAATTGGAGCCCTTGCCGTTCTCTGTGGCGGAGACGGATTCAGCTGTTTGGTTAATTCATGGGGTTATATCTCTCCCATTATCACTGTTTCAATTTGAATCATGTATGCAACATTTTCCGATTGGCTGCTTTGAACCCCTGGGTAGTGCATTTCTCCATGAATTATGGTCCCTACCTTTCACTTACAGATGTCAACGGGAGGATAAGGAAGTTTTCCTAAGAGGGGAGGACTGCGATTCTACAGTAGGACATTTCCTGGTTTGTAAACATGTTAAGTTGCACGGCGCTTGTAATGTGTCAGCGCCTAATGTTGCATGTTTTTTTAAAGGAACTCCAGTCCCGTCAATAATTCCCGCTTTTACCTTGCTTACTAACGGCAGTTATCTTATTTTGAACAACCAAGACTGCTGTGGTTTACGGGCAGGATTCCCGTATTTAGTAACTGTTTCACAGCGTGTCACTTGTTGTAGCAATGTGCTTTTTCCACCCCCGCATGGGAGTGTAGATAGTTCCACTTTGCCTTCCATTCCGGCTTTGAAAACAGATTTCAACAAATTGAGCAGGCTCAAAGCGCTATTATTCCAACAAGAGGTGGCTCTCACTTCGGCTCGAGAGACCTTCGAATTACAGGTGGCTAAAACATCTAGCGAGATTCAGTCACTTCTGAACACTAACCTCCCACTTCACTTTGGGTAGCTTATACATCAAATTTCAAAGCATCTGACACTAAAGGCCTTGCACATTTTTTTAAACAGGTGGGGTCTGGCCTTGTGACTTCTTTTCAGATGATATTTGGAGTAATACCAGCTTTTATTCATTCAATTTTTTCCAGCGTCTTCGGCGGATTCCCTTTATTACTGGTGTTAGCTGGTGGAATCCTGCTTCTTCTTTTCCTGCTGCGCAATGGCTGCTCATCTTGTGGTAATGCACAGACCAGGCCAATTGCAACTGTACCGTGATCGAATGCAACAGGTTTTTGGATGCTTGCCATTAGCAACGCTTGGCGTGAGTTATGGATTAACTTTTCGCTTTGCCTACTTTACTTGCGTGCAACCAGTGTTCTACTGTCGGCGATGCCCCTTCTATTGGGCTATAGATTTATGCCTCTCCAATACGTCATGTCCAGTCCCGGATTTTATCCAGTTATTGGGTCCCTTAGAGGCTCATGACCAAGCTTGTTCTGGGGATGGCCGTATGGCGCGTGCAGCGGCACTTGGAGTATTGGCTGAATGGGATATCTGTGCGGCTGCGCAGAACCTCCTGCATCACAGTTTCATCGAATATCACGCAAGTTGCCTGGTTATGCTTTTGGAAGCACCAACTTACGAGGAGCACATTTGTTCCTTCGACCTATTTGATTGGATGGCATCCCTTTTTTCTACTAACGATAGGGATGATCTTTTGGAGGGTATTGCATTCTTAAGTTCACGAACTTTGATGGGTTTACCACCTCCTTCATAATAACATCCCGGAGACAACACTCCTTCAATAATCACAAAGAATATATTGAAAGACTTTTTTGGGATTTTGATTTTTTCCAATTTTTTTTTCAAATGCTTTGAGCTCGTCTTGGCTTTTGAACTCTGTTTTGGTCCTTTGTCTATATACTATGACCTTACCAGGGGAGGGTGTTATATGGCCATTAGGGTCATTGTCGACATTGCTAAGTTAGCATGAGCTTTTGCTGCCATGATGCTGCTTTTGCGTACGTTACTACATGACTTTATTTTGCAAGACTCTGTTTACGCCTTTCACATGAGAACGGTCTGCCTTTCACGTTCTCTGCTGAGTTACTGGAGTTTAGTCTGAACACAATGTGCAAGGTTGATATACAATGCCCCTTGTTATTTTGTTCTGGTCAGTCCCTAGCACCTAGACAAAACATGCTACACACAGCTGCAATGCTGGAAAATCGTGCTTTGATATTACGGGACTGCATGTTGTTTTAACACACACTTGGAGAGAGCCCTTTCCATGGAGAAGAGCTATGCTGTTCCTATGATGTAAACTTTACATCCAGGCTTTAAAGTATGGGGTCTGCTGACAAAGCACAGAGGTCTTCCTTTATATAATAAACTTCTTCCAGTCAAGGGGAGGGTGGTTAGGCCTTCTAGTCCTTTTTCCACTGTCTTTATATAATGACTTCTCCCTTCGTACTCTATGGAATTGTAACAATGCTAATTGTTTTGAGTTTATGCATTTTGCTGCTGGTAGTGGCTCGTTTACTGTATTGTAGAGCATGATAGTTAAAATAAACATTTTAAACTATTACAGTGACTCTGCCAATTCTTATTGTGGACAAGTACGAGTGAGCCAGCGAAAGGGTATGTCTTGCTACAGCGATTCCTGAGAGAGTCGGGAGTGTTGTGTTCTGGGTTGTCTAATCATTTGTAGCTTTGTGATTTTTGGAGGAGAACGAATGAGACACTATAGCTAGTCGGTTTTGGGATTTTGGGTACTAAGGTGATAGGTTGGTACACCCCTATACACTGAAGTCCTGTTTTCCTGCGCATAGGTCTGTGTAGGTGCAGAATCCCTGCAACAGAACTTTCAAGTGAAGGGAAAAGCCTAGCAGCTAACTTTTTAGAAAAGAGTGCGCTGCTCGAACCTCCAAAATCCTTAAAAAAACTTACAATCAATCCTGGGATTCCTGAACTTTGGCTGAACATACATTTTGGATTACGCAGAAAGGGTAAAACCTTTCTACGATTCAATAAAACCTGACTTTTCAGTTAGACAATGGACACAGGAACACACAGATATCCTTCGTTCTCTACAAGCTGATATGATAGCTTCCAAACACTTACAGACACGCGTAAACATATGCAACCTGGTGATCCGTATAGTTGCGGGCCAATCAGGGTACACCTACCTAACATACAATGAAGGTGAAACAGTACCAATAGCATACAAATCTCATTTGTACACAAATGCTGAAATGCGCTTTGCATCAACAGAAAAAAATCTAACAACAGTACAGACTGCTGTAGTGAGCGAAAGAGCACTGGCTCAAGGGAAGCGTATAATTGTCGTTACCCCAGTTCCAGCCTTAGAAGCTGATACAAAGGCAAGTGTTCCCAACGCTAAAGCCTTACATCCAAGATGGATACAATGGGCTAATTCTCTCACTGCAACAGATGTTGAATACAGGTACGACCCAAGTCTAAAAACACAAGCATTTCTGCAATACGAACAAGAATATCCTCTACCAAATGAAATAATGCCTCTGGATCAGTATGAATATATAATTTACACTGACGTTTCTGCTCAGCTGTCCATAGGGAGTAAACAGCAATACAGAGCAACGTGTGCTATCGTTAAATGACGCATGCAGGATGGAAAGTTTCATCCCAGTTGTACAGAAACCCAGTCTCTAGGAGACTGCATGGCGCAACCGGCAGAATTAAAAGCCCTGTTACTGGCACTGGTAAATACGGATCGAGAATTCCACACACTAATCGTGTGTGATTCCTTTTACTGTGTGCAGTCATACAATGAATATTTATACCACTGGGGACAAAATGGGTTTAAAGATGCAAAAGGTGGCACAATTAAGCACAAAACACTATGGGAACAGGTAGTGGAGTTGAAAAACGAACGACCGAGGGTTCACGTGATACACACACTAAGTCATCAACGTGATGGCGTTCACGTTGAAGGGGATTCATTGGCTGATGAAGCCGCTAAGGGGGCTGTACATACGGCTTCTGTAGCTGCAATCACTCGTTCAAAAACGAGAATAGACGTGAGATTATGGTTGCGATTATTGCTACACGCAATAATACGGCAGTACCGAAGAAATTTCCACCCAAGTACTCCTACAAGTTAGATGCAAACAACGTTCCATTTGCTCAGATTCATGGATTGGGGGATAGGGTAATACCAGATATGGATTACAGGTTAGGTTTAATTCTAGCAGCACACGAGAATATAGGCTCTGCACATGCAGGAGTTACAGCGACTGTTTCTCTACTAAAACAGGATTAACAAAGCAAACTAAGGACTATGTCTTGAAATGCGACATCTGTCAACAGATGGAAGGCTCCACCGTAACACGTCCACCGCAGACACCATTGCTAATATCAGCCAAACCACTCGCGTGTGTTTATTTGGACCACTGCGGCCCCTTACAAACAGATGGGGCTTACAAGTATATCATGGTTGTAGTGTATTCCTGCTCTAGATTCCTATGGGTGTGGCCCCAGTGCTCGGCTGACGCTTGAACTGTTATAAAAGATCTGCGAGTCTTTATAGGGACATACGCAATTGGCACATTACATTCTGACCGTGGCCCCGCATTTAGCTCTAGGGCGTACAAGGAACCATGGGAGTTTTGGGTGTAGCATTGCGGTACTCCTCTCCATAACATCCCGAGGGAAATTCGGTTGTGGAGAGGAAAAACTGGGACTTAAAGCAGTCTTTAACAGCTAGATTATTAGGCTCGGGTACGAGTTGGCTAAAACATCTGTATGGGGTACAAAGAGCATTGAATAACATGCCAAGAAGTTCTCTAGGCGGTGTCACTCCTTATGAGGTCCTATTTGGGACAAGAATGTGGGTACCTGATCTTGATTGTGAAGGCACAGTGGCGGATGAAAAACCTTTTGACATCCATAAACGTTTGGCTGTTTTACAGGAACTAAATGAATCCAGGTCACTACAAGGCAATGTCCAGGTGAAACGGACCGCCACTGGGGAAGTTAAGTCTGTCACGGCAAGACCTGTCCGGATCCCTAAAGTCGGGGACCTAGTCAGGGAAAAAATAACAGACAAAAAAGAATTTGGGCCATCATACAGAAAGCCTTTTACCTGTCCTGGCAGTGGAAGGAACAAGAACAGTACTTCTGCCACCTCTTGCCGGTAAAAAGGAGAAAAGATTTGTTTCAATAGATCGAATCAAACCACACTATGTGGCCGATACTGAGTAGTAGGCCGCGTGGACTCCGGAGTAACAGACACCCTCCTCTTGCAACGATACAAGAAGTTCAAACAGAAAGACTCATCACGTTTGAAGAGTCACCTGCACGGAATGATGGACTATGCAACAATGCCATGGTACTCGTTCCTCTTGAAACTGAAGTTCAAAATCAGAACTTAAATGAAAGACAAATTTCAATTCGGCCAAACCCGGATATCTATGTCAACATGCCCCAACAAGAGCAAGCTACAGTTTCCACAAAACCTGCAGAACTATCGAAAATTGATCGAACAGCATCCAGCTATTTCATTGACTTTGATACTTTTTCATTGGATCCAAGTGAACCTGAAACAATGCCACGCCCAAAAACTTGCCACCAGCAAATTAAAGACTTTCTGAACTTTCTTAAAAAGACTTACCTGGTATCACCTTGGGTGGAACTCTGGGTAACTACCGGAATACTTTTCTTTCTTTTCTGGATAGGCTTAGTAACTGTCTTTAGTATGCTTATAAATGGAACTTATCTTCAAGAAAGCTCTGCAGCACAAAAAAGTGAATGTGATTCTGAAACCGCATCTATCATCACATCGTGAAAAAAGAGACCTATCGTCAGTGAACATTTCAGCAGTTCCTATACCTGACGATATAGGGGCCGATTCCGATTCTGGCCGGAAAACATACCGACCGACTCGGTACGGGAATGTAGTCCGACCGACACGTACCGGCGCTGCCCGATCCGCGTAGTACGATGCAATGCATGTGAATTACGACCGACTCGTACGGAACACAAGCCGAACGACCGAACCGCACGGAAAGCAGCTATCCGGCCGGAAAACTACGCGAATCGAACCGACCGACACGCACCAGGAATGAACCCGACAGAAACGTACCCGCGAACTCCGATCCGCGCAGTACGATGCAATGCGTGTAAAACCAGACCGAGTCGCACGGAGCTCAAGCCGTACGACCGACACGCATACAAAACAGGGAGCCGAAGCAACCCAATACTCCGCGACCGACGCGTACGCCGCACATGAAACCCAGCAGAAACACAGCTTGAAAGACTCGGAGAAGCTCGCACGAGACAACTGCAGCGTCCTACTCGGTCAGAAGAACGTCTCCTACATGCCTAAAAACTACAAAGGAAAAAATACAAAAAAAAGGGCCAAACAAGCAATGACAAAGTCAATAAATACAGGGGGAAAAAAACATGGAACAAAGACACACCCACAACTCCACCGATATAAAGGCCACAAATCCCTACCATGATCCTTTGCAAATTCAACTGACCTGCCAGCACAAAACACCATCAGACAGCAACCACAGACCCACTCACAACTCATCCATCACACAAGCCACACACCATTAGCACCTCCCAAATAGCACCCTCACATACACCCAGCAAAACCTACACTCACCCACCCTCACTTGCACACTCACACACACATCAATCCCCACCACCACCCATCACCATGCCCCCAAAGAAGAATCCAAAGTTCCTAGACAGTGAATTGGAAGTCCTGGTAGATGAAATCCTCAGGGTAGAGCCACAGTTGTTTGGTACATTGGTCCAACGGACCCCCATGTCGCAGAAAACCAAGATGTGGGAGAGGATCGTCGACAGGGTGAACACACAATCACCATGTTTGCGCACAAAGGAAGACATCCAGAACAGGTGGTATGATGTGCGCAGGAGGGTCAAGGACCTACTCAAGAAGGATTACGCCTTGAGTCATCGCACCGGCAGTGGCCCTCCTGCCAAACCAGTATACCTCAGGCCCTGGGAGGAGAAGGTGCGGGCCATCCTACCACCAGAGAGCGTACATGGACTATCAAACATCCCAGAGCCTGGTGAGTACACAACCAATATACCCAATATTGTGTGACAATACACACACATCACTGTCAAGGGGATAGTGAAACCATGCACCGTTAGCAAAGCCACAGTAACCAAAAGATAATCATCCCAAGATGTGTATGTTAGTTAGACAAACACAATACCTGTCATCTCATAGTGATATGTAACTGTGTCATGACATGTACAAACCTAACAACAAATAGAGCAAGGCAGTGGCACAAATCTAACCAACAAACACTGTCAGACTGTTAGAAATGGGGTAGCGTGGTGCGGAGCGGGAGGGCTAAACCAGGAGCATTGTGTAAAGCATCCGCGCAGCACACACAGGCGACACACCAGGCACCCTACAAAAAGGAGACCACACCAGTTTAAGTAAGAAAAGTAGCATCTGTATTATGCAACAGCTTAGCAGATGGTAACCACAGCGGTAACACGGCGCCAACCGGCACCCGGTATACATAAACAGTGGGGACTATGTACAGGGCAGCGCCAATCGGGCCGCTGCCAGAATCATTATAAGCACATTAGCATAGGTCACATTAGTGCGAGGCAGAAATTATTAGGCAGAACACCAACAGTATTCGCCTTGGGGAAAAAGAACATCAGGCCTGAACCCATTACCATTAGGCATAACCTGATTAGCATTATAATATGGCATTGGCATAATCACTGGAGCATAAACCACATTGGCATGAAACATTAGTATAGAAGCATTAGGCATAACCTGTGGGTATAAACATGAAGCCTCCTAACGTGGCATGAAAGCACTAAACATGCACAATAGGCATATAAACATTAGCTTAGGGCGTACGCATGTGAGCACAGAGGCACCACCATCATTAGCGACACAGCATTAGGCAACGGCCTGGGCATAAACAACCTTAGCAGGGCGCCCCCTAGAACACTGTCCTCACCATGGGGCAGAGGTACAACCTGGCAATCACAGTACACCTGTTCAAGGCTGCAGATTAGTCCCTGGCGCCACTGCGCCTAGGGAGCCCCTTCTGGGACTCGGAGGTCAAAAACAATGCCCCCCCGTTGCAACTGCCCACTGTCCAGCGGGGCAGTTGTGGAAAAGGCAGTCACCAAGTTACTGGGCAGTCCTGGGGCGTGGGAGTCCCTCTTCTTGGACTCTGAAATACCAGAAACTGCCCCAGACGCTGCAGCTGCCCGCTGTCAGACGGGGCAGCTGTAAACCCAACCCGGGCACCACGGTGCCCTCAGAACAACCGAGGGGGGAGGCGGGCACCGACAACGTGCCCCGACACCACCCCCACCAAGGCAAGGCTGAGCCCCATGGGACTCGACAAACAGAATGCCCACTGTTGCAGCTGCCCGCTATCAAGGACAGCTGGAGAAATCGCACCAGTGCAGGGGGCGGGCACCGACAATGTGCCCCACTATCTTCCCCCAACCTCCAGAAGACCGAGCCCCTCACTCACCAGGGCTTGCAGGCCGATCCAGGCGCTGGCGGGCGGCCCCTCCTCCGGGGCTGCTGATGCGGCGACACGCGGGGCTCTCCTCACACGCGAGAGCCCCGCCTAGGCTCCGGCAGCCTTCTTCCCAGGCGGCAGCACTCTGGGCTCTCCTCTGCCTCCGGGGAGCCCCCACCATGGAGCGAAGTCTCCGTCGACTCTTGGGTGCTGGGCCAGCGCAGGGTAGGCTCCCGCCTGGCTTCTCTCCACACACGGGGCCCTGCAGGCATCGCGCTGCTTCAGGCAGCACTCCACTCTTCACCCGGGGCCCCTCCTGGGACCCGGGACTTTGTCCTGGAGCCGGCGAGGCTCCAAACGGCTCCGGCGGCGCCCGGGGCTCTCCTCCGCTCACGGAGAGCCCCCTCCTCCACCTTCCTTTCCGGAGCAAAGTCTCCGGCGGCGTTGGGGCCAGCACGGGGTGGGCTCCCACCTGGCTCCTGGGCAGACACGAGGCTCCCTCTTCACCCGGGGCCCCCTCCTGTGGGACCCGGGACTTTAAGGCAGATCCCCCTTCCTCTCGGGGCTCTCCTCTGGTCACGGGGAGCCCCCACCTACTTCCGGCCGGCTCGGCCGAGGTCCGTCTTCTTCCGGGTCGCCGCAGGCAGAGCGGCGGCCCTTCGCAGATCCCCGGGTTGCGGCGGTGATTTCCCCGGTGATCCCGGAGTGCGGGGTGGGCTCCCGCCCTGGGTTTAACTTGGCAGGAAGGCACGGGGTAGGCTCCCGCGGCACTTCCGAATACGCCGCTCACCTTTCCTGGCCACACGGGCTTCCTTCCAGCGCGCGACAGCGCTCCCCTGGCCGCGGCGGTGATCCTGGGCGACTTTCTCTTGCGCTGGGGCAATACGGGGTAGGCTCCCATTTAATGAGTATAAAAACCACGGGGTGGGCTCCCGTTGGTTTATTAGCACCACGTTGCGGCGCACACGCGGGGTAGGCACCCGCTGAAGGCGGCAAAACGCGGGGTGGGCTCCCGCTTAATTTGTAATAGGCAGAGTGTCACAATAACGCGGGGTGGGCACCCGCGAAGGCTGGCAATGCGGGGTAGGCACCCGCTCCTCCCCAAGCAGGCAGGCAATCAGACAATTAAAGTTCAGCGCTCCCAAGGCACTAGGGACCTCACAGGTCCAGGGCCCACAGAGGAAGGCCTTGCCCACGCTCCTCACTTCCTTGGAATACGGGGAGACTCAGTACAGCGCTCACGAGGCGCTGGGGGCCAGGAGACAGGTAGTGCAGGGCGAGATCAGCGGGCAGCAGGGCGGCTCACCAGTCCTGAAGCAGCAGTTCCTAGGAACGGTCATCCTCCATTATGGCTGCAATCCTGCCAACACAGCAGCCTCCACTCCGGCGGTGTCTCTTTACTGGCCCAGGGGGACAACAGAGGGGTGTAGATGGGCACAGGGGCCAGCACACAGGCCCAATGTGGCGGTACCTCCTGGCAGAGTTCCCCCTCGGTCACTTCTCCTGCTCTGTCACTGAGCACATGGCAGCCCAGCCCCTCCTATATATCCGCCCCTCACCCCACCTACCAGAGAAGGCTGGCAACTTCTGGAAGGTTCCCTGGCTGCCAGGTTTCCCTCCAAAAGCTGGGAGTGCTGGGAAACAACATCTAGACCGCCACTCAACTCAGTCAGGCGGCACAAGGGCAGGCAGGAATGGCGTCCATTTTAAAAGTGACAGTGACACCATTACACAGTATTACCCATTCACATTTGAGACACAACATGTAAATACATAGGCCAGGGGGGAAAAGCGAAAAATTTTGGGAACATAAGGGCCAAGTCCAACACAGACATTTTGCCACCACTAGAACACCACCTCACAGGGAAGCTCACTGAAAGGAAGGAATTGTGTGTATGCTGGTGAAGTGAGTGTAGCCAATAGCATGATGGGAGTTGTAGTCACAGATATTGGTCACCCTCACAATTGGCCCATCAACACCACTCTGAACCATGCTCACATCACAGGGAGTGGAAAAGAACTGACAAGATGGCTGACACTGGGTACTGCTGTGGGGAGCACAAGGCCCTGCTGTGAACTGTGCACCAACCAACAGCAGGACACCACTGACTGACATCCTGAAAGCCAACTTGCACTCCCTGCAATGGAAGCACGTTCCATGGTGGGATATCTGGCTGGGTGGGAAGGAGGACTGACAGCTCTGACCATAGTTACCAGCAGCTTTTCTCACACACCCCCTTAACACAAACTCCACACAACTCACCTGGGAGAATGCATTGCCTCACACTCTAATTAAATATCCCACAAAGAACCACCACACTGGGTTATGCTGTGTGAAGCACAGGGACACTTTTGGGACTTGTAGCCAAACAAACGCCAGGACAACACTGTCAGCCATCCTGTCAGCACAGGCACACTACCCCACAGGGAAGCAGAGTCAAAAGGAAGGAAGTATGGGCAAGCTTGGAAGGGGGGTGTAGGCAATAGCATGATGGGAGTGGTAGTCACAGCTCAACATCCCCCACCCGCATGGCCCAGCAAGCTCACACTGAAGCATGCACACCTCACAGGGAGTGAAAAGCCACTTCAAAGATGTCTGACACTGGCCTCAGCTGTGGGGAGCACAAGGCCCTGCTGTGAACTGTGCACCAACAAACAACAGGACCACACTGTCAGCCATCTTGCCATTGCTGTCACACTCACACACAGTGAAGTCGACTCAAAAGGAAGGAAGTATGGGCATGCTGTGAAGGGGGTGTAGGCAATAGCATGATGGGAGTGGTAGTCACAGCTCAACATCCCCCACCCACATGGCCCAGCAAGCTCACACTGAAGCATGCACACCTCACAGGGAGTGAAAAGCCACTTCAAAGATGTCTGACACTGGACTCAGCTGTGGGGAGCACAAGGCCCTGCTGTGAACTGTGCACCAACAAACAACAGGACCACACTGTCCGCCATCTTGCCATTGCTGTCACACTCACACACAGTGAAGTCGACTCAAAAGGAAGGACGTATGGGCATGCTGGGAAGGGGGGTGTAGGCAATAGCATGATGGGAGTGGTAGTCACAGCTCAACATCCCCCACCCACATGGCCCAGCAAGCTCACACTGAAGCATGCACACCTCACAGGGAGTGAAAAGCCACTTCAAAGATGTCTGACACTGGCCTCAGCTGTGGGGAGCACAAGGCCCTGCTGTGAACTGTGCACTAACAAACAACAGGACCACACTGTCAGCCATCTTGCCATTGCTGTCACACTCGCACACAGTGAAGTCGACTCAAAAGGAAGGAAGTATGGGCATGCTGGGAAGGGGGGTGTAGGCAATAGCATGATGGGAGTGGTAGTCACAGATCAATATCCCCCACCCACATGGCCCAGCAAGCTCACACTGAAGCATGCACACCTCACAGGGAGTGAAAAGCCACTTCTAAGATGTCTGACAATGGTGCTCTGTTGTGGGGAGTACCAGGCCCTGCTGGGAACTGGGCACCAACCAACAGCAGGACACCACTGACTGACATCCTGAGAGTTAACCTGCACCCACTGCAAGGGTGGCATGCTTCATGGTGGGATAACTGGGCTGGGGGAGAAGGAGGTCCGGATGTCAAACAAATACCACCAATGCTGGTCATGCACACACCTCAACATTCACATTGAAATGCTTCAGGTTGGCAGGACAATGTGCTACACCAATATCAACCTCTGACTGTGACAACTTAGGACAATGCAATGTACAGGCCCGCATCCAGAGGTACAGTCACAACTGTCAGGTGTTTGAACCATTGATGCCTGTAGAAACATAACATACATTGTGTGTCTCTTCCAAAAACAGGTGATGATGGGTACACAGCAGCAGATGATGAGGAGTCCCTGTCCCAGGCTCCGGTGGCCCCTGAGCTCTCTGGTGTGGAACAGCCTCTGCCCTCCTCGGATGGCGAAGACCTACCTGGCACCTCCGGTGTGAGTCATCATGCAGCACCAGCAGGACCACCATCTGCACCCCCTACACCCACTCCTCCAACATCTGCCAACACACAGACCACCCCCGCCGACACGGACAGACCAAGGACACTGAATGACAACAGCACAGGGACCCCGGCCCACCGTGAAGCAACGGACAACAACCCCAGTACCAACCCCCAAGGGGGCCTAGGCTCACCTGTGCATGCCACCGCAGGTCCCGTACGTGTGGCCAGGGGTGGTGGGAGGGGTGGTAGGCAGAGGTCGCTGTTTGCAGAGGGGTCTGGACTGCATGATGACCCACAACTGGTACGCATTGCTGATGCGTACCAGAATAGCACCGGAGAGGTCAGCCAGGTAGTGGGGATCCTCAAGGACATTCAACAGCAGCAGGCTGCCCATCATGCCCGCTTGGACTCCCACATGTCCCGTGTGGAGACACACATGTCTGGCATGGAGTCCAAGTGGGACACATTGGAAGAACTGACAGCGGTGCAGAGGGACATATTGACATGCCTCCGCCAGATTAGCACCAACATGTCCACACCTCCCTGTGTTCCCACAACATCTGGTGCCGCAACAACTGCAACTGCCACAGGGAGGGAGGATGACTCTGGTGGAGAGTCCTCTGCACCGCAGCGGCCTGCACGTGAGGGTCCCCCCAGAAAGAAGAGGGGTCGTCCGAGGAATGAAAACTGAGAGGCCGATGGCCATGTACATCCCCCAGGATCCCAACACCTGTTCTGGAAATTCTCCTTTGTGGGCAAACTGTTCACCCTGTCGAATGAAACCCAACTCTCCCACATGACATGGGGAGTTTAAGTTGGACTAATGTATCAGATGACTGTGGACTTTACTCAGGACATTTCTGCTACCAACACTTCCAACTCATCTGGGAACTTTGGATTCCAATCCCAATGTACAGCACCCACCATCCTGTGCACTATCCTCACACATGTATGTAAATAAACTCACTAATACACCATACTTGCCTCTGTTGTGATTCCAACGTTGTTTTTGTCATGGAGATGATGATCTGCTAAATGACACTGTGCATGCTAACTGCTACAGCAAGTTCAACACCGTCATGTGAGTCATGGCGACGTGACACATATGAGGGAGACACACCACTAGGGCTACACAACACATACACACCAGGGCCATCTGACTCATCGCCTACACTGAAGTTGCCAGGAAATACAGTGAAATGCACAGACACCACACCTATTCAGAGTAAGTGTCAACTAGCCCACAGGTGCAGTAAGCAAATGTCAGTCAGATGTGTGACCACAGACAACGCACATCCCAAAGTGAAGCACAGGTTTATTACACATTTGCAACATGTTGTTTCCACTACAGATGCAAGGTAATCCCACGTGGCAGTGGCCACACAGTCACCAAGTGTAGAAGAAATAAAGTCCAGGGGTGTGTGGCACATCACCTGTAGGGAAACGACTGCTTCCACCCTGGAAGTTGAATCATGGTGTAGGGGGATCACAGTTGACCAAACAACTCTGAAAGTACCCTGTGAAGGACAGACATGACACACAATCAAAAGCACTGAAGAACAGGACAGAACTGCAATACTCATGCCCAATACATGTCACAAGATACCTACACAAAACCAAGTTAGCATGTCAACACTGTTGGGGAGTACAGACTACCTGTAAGGACACATCGCTGCACACATCCAGTCAAGTAGCACATGGCCACACTCAAACAGCAACAGAGCACCACCAACACATATCATGTAAACTCAAATCATTGACATACCAACTCTGTATACTCACATTCAGCTGAAGAAGTTGGTGATGAGCTGTGTGCGGACATCCCCCTCATCATCATCACTGGCATCGTGGCCCAGGCCAGGATCCTCCACAGGTGGCGGATGTTGGTCATCGTCATCCAGGATGAGAGGCAACTCCTTCCGCACTGCCAGGTTGTGTAGCATGCAGCAGACGATGACAATCTTGCATTCCTTTGCAGGGGCATATGGGAGGGCCCCTCCTGTCTTGTCCAGGCAGCGAAAGCGGCTCTTCAGGAGACCAAATGTCCGCTCGATCACTCTCCTGATCCGACCATGTGCCTCATTGTAGCGCATCTGGGCTGGTGTCACAGGGTTCCTGAGGGGTGTCAGTAACCACGGCATGTTGGGGTATCCGGAGTCACCTACATACAGACAATTGCACATTAGCTGAGTTGGAAAAGAGGGTGGAATACAACATTGCAGAACACACACAATGGTACAAAGTCAGCACACACCGACAAGCCAGGCACGCTGGTCCTGCATCTGTGACATCATCCTCGGGATGCGACTACTCCTCATTACGTAGGCATTGTGTGCAGAACCGGGGAAACGTGCACACACATGTGAGATGCTCATATCTGCAAGACATACCACCAGGGCATTGATAGAATGGTAATGTTTCCTGTTACTATATGCCTGCTCATGTGCCTGTGGTGGTACCAAAGCCACATGTGTCCCATCAATGGAGCCGATGACATGTGGCATCCTCCCCAGGGCATAGAAGTCACTCTTGACGGCAGTGAGTTGTTGACTTTTAGGGAAATAGATGTACTGGTTCAAGTATCTCAACATCGCCTCCAAAACATCGCGTAGCACACGGCTGAACATGGTCTGTGACATCCCACCAGCAGACGCCACAGTGTGTTGAAAGGTACCGGTGGCAAAGAAGTGTAGGGCTGCCATCACCTTCACCTTGGGTGTCAGCGCTGCAGGGTATGGCCGGCCAGGTTGCAAATGTGGGGCCAACCGCACCGCCAATTCCTCAATAAGCGGCCTGTTGAAGCGGTACCGTCGGATGCAGTCACGTTCAACCATGGTTGCAAGGTCAGGGAATGGTCTATGGACAGCTGGTGCCCTGCAGTGCATAGGTGAACAAAGAAAGATTGTCAGTCACCCCACATATGTGGCATTGACCATACTCAATATCACATGATACATCATTACGAGATACAAGTACTTGATGTGTGTGCCGTTCTGTATGGACATATATGGCACCTACATGGCCAACATCTAACATCTCAGTTCAACATGTGTTGACAACAAGTTCCAGGTTGTGCTATGGGAAATCATTAGGCTGTGTCACAGCACCCATGTACTGCTGTCACATTCCAAACACACACCACAGTGACAAGTGAGGACAGATGTGCCCCAGGCATCACAGCTTTTTGACAGGTAGATTCCCAGGGACCCTGTATTGCCACATGGACACTGGCATGACATGGCGTATCATGTACACGTCAGCAAAACAACCATGACTCCCACAGGTAGTGGCCCCTGTTGCCTCTGCAGGACAGACATGGACGTCTGTGACACACACAGGCACAACATCAAAGTCGATGCACAAACAACGTGGATGTGGAGACTGTCTCCCATTGTGCACATGGAATCCGAGACATCTGAAACACAACATGCACACAGACTGTGGAGGGCCATCACAATTGTGGCAATGGGTCACCCTGTGACGTACATACCATCCCACATGGGACTCAGGGTGTATGTGACATGACATACACATACACAACCTGGAGATGTGACCGTGCCACATGCTCTGAACTGAACAGTTGCACATCACAGTGGTCATGTGCACAACACACAAAGGATTCTGTCCCCATGAACACGTGCACAGCCTGGGAGTGGCTGCCCCCAAGTGCCACCCAACAAACCACATGTTGACCCCCATACACACACAGGTGATGCAGCCTTACATGCCTTAGGATACAGTGTTGACAGGCTGTGGTGTTGTAGGTGTGCCCCTGAGTCCCTGGCAAGTAATTGTGGCTGGCATACGTTCACCAGTGACAACCATGGTGACATATGCGAGTGACTTGTACAGGGACGCGTCGTACAGCAATGGACCGATCCGTGTGCACGCATTGGCCATTGCATATGATGTGGACGGATGCATGTTGTGCTCCGAAATACGCGTTGTACAGCAATGGACCGATTGGTGCGCACGCATTGGCCATTGCATATGATGTGGACGGATGCGTGTTGTGCTCCGAAATACGCGTCGTACAGCAATGGACCGATCGGTGCGCACGCATTGGCCATTGCATATGATGTGGACGGATGCGTGTTGTGCTCCGAAACACGCGTCGTACAGCAATGGACCGATCGGTGCGCACGCATTGGCCATTGCATATGATGTGGACGGATGCGTGTTGTGCGCCGAAATACGCGTTGTACAGCAATGGACCGATCGGTGCGCACGCATTGGCCATTGCATATGATGTGGACGGATGCGTGTTGTGCTCCGAAATACGCGTTGTACAGCAATGGACCGATCGGTGCGCACGCATTGGCCATAGCATATGATGTGGACGGATGCGTGTTGTGCTCCGAAATACGCGTTGTACAGCAATAGACCGATCGGTGCGCACGCATTGGCCATTGCATATGATGTGGACGGATGCGTGTTGTGTTTCGAAATACGCGTTGTACAGCAATGGACCGATCGGTGCGCACGCATTGGCCATTGCATATGATGTGGACGGATGCGTGTTGTGTTTCGAAATACGCGTTGTACAGCAATGGACCGATCGGTGCGCACGCATTGGCCATTGCATATGATGTGGACGGATGCGTGTTGTGTGACGTAATACGCGTCGTACAGCAATGGTCCGATCGGTGCGCACGCATTGGCTATGGACTGACATGGTAACGGACGCGTTTCGAAGCTTTTACGAGTCGGATGCAGTGAATTCAGTTGGCCACCCACAACAATGTTGCAAATTCATGGGTGTCATGAAGTTGAACTTTTGAAGGATGCTGTGGGCGTGTATAAGTGGTGCAATTCCATGGATTGGCCAGATTCAGAAGATGCAAACGAGTTGGACCTATCACTTTGGACACATGGGACAGTATCTGCCTCTGCAGCACACATATAATGCTGCCTGTTCCCCTGAGAGCTCACTTGCCTGCACTACATGCTCCAGGACGACATCTGCCACCACCACTGCTGCTGTCTCTGCATCCTCTGGCTACTGCAATGGCACGTACTGTGGAGAGAGCCTCAGCCTTCAGCACTGAGGAGAACCAGGCCCTGCTGGACAGCCTCCTTCCACAGTACAGCAAGCTGTATGGGAAACCAGGGGAGCAGGTGAGTGTGCTGTCCACTGCCTTACTAATTGTGCATGTTGTCTGACTAGCAAGACTTACAGTGTGTACACCAGTGGCTAGCATGCTCACTGAGTAGTTGTCACCCCCAAAGTGTGTAGTTACATGCACTGAACAGGTATAGTGCAGTAACAGTGCATTCAAACAAGGTTTTACTTCCCAGGCAATGATACCATTTAGTAACTGCTGGACAACTGTTCATAGCCATAGTTGCACTACCTGTGTACATCATATGCCCCTGTGATTGAGACATGTATATCCAACTGTGTGATGCACGGATATGTTGCCTGTGTAGTAATGGCCTTTTCACTTTGTCATCCTCACAGGTTGATGCCCACCAGAAGCAGGAGATCTGGCTGATCATCGTCCGGGCAGTACGATCTGTGGGGGTCTACAGGCGCAGGATCCGCAACTGCCAGAAGAGGTGGCAGGACCTTCGTGGCTGGACCCGGAGGATCGCAAGGGTCCAGCTGAAGCTGTCGCCTCCTCACAGGAGGGGCGGACACCGGACCCTGACCCCCCACATGCTCCGGATTCTGGCAGTGGTCTTCCCTGACCTGGATGGGCAGCTGAAGGCCAGACAGCAGCAAGGAGGGGGTAAGTGCTAGCCTTTTCTGTGTACTATGACTAACATGCTCTATGCACTCCTTTAGCCTGGTTCCACTTCCACAGTACAACTGTCTTGTCGTCCTGGACTCATGTCCCTCACTTGTGTCATGCCCCCTCCTCATCTGATACACAGGTGTGGCCCTTACAGTCTGTGACTTAGGTCACTTGGGTACTGTGTACTTGCAGTAACCTGTGGTTCAAGTTGGGGACAGCATCAGTTACAGGAATTTTGTTGTGGGCGGCATGGGTGGTACAATTGCTCACACAATGCCTGTGATCTGACATGTACTCTGGGTATGGCTTTACAATGTGTTCCAATTGCTGCTCTGACTCACCACATGTCTGGGGTATGTGCCACACACCCATGCTGCAGCAGAGACCAAGGGGGAGCCTCAGAAGTATGTACATCATGTGTGTGACACATGCATAGCCACCTGCCTAGTGTTCAGGGTAATACCATGTTGCACATGGACCAGGACTGTAATGCCTACTCCGTACATCGAAGGCACTCTGTTCTCCCACTCCCGTGTGTCAGCATACATATTGGGCATTGTGAAGAGTGCACTCAGGTGTCTGCCTCTGTGTCACCGTGGTGTGGCCTTGCTTTTAGGACTCCTGGAGTGTTTAACAATTTGGGGTGGCCAGCCATCTGAGTTGTGACTATAGGATCTGCACATTGGTTAATGCATAGGTCTCTGATCCCTTGACTGTGCACAATGGTGTATGAAACATTGAGGTGCAGGCAGCTTTGGTTCATTCTCATCAGACGGTGAAGTGACCATGTGTATGGATTTGTGTTTGCAGTCACTCAAATGTCTCATTTCATTGACGTGGGATCATCTTAGTCCTCATGATGTGGGTGGCCAGGGGTACACATGTGCACCTGTCAGCTACAGGGCTTGCATTCCCAAAACTTCCATGATTGTGACACAGTGTAGACTGGTGTTGTGTGTATGCACTGGCCCTGTGACAGGAGACAGTTATGACTGACTTGCCAGACAGGCCTGTGCCATGACATTCAACTCGCAAAGGGTGATCCAGCAGTAGTGTGATATGTCCTGCAAGCACACCATTGTCGCATTGTCTATCAGGACATGAGGACATCATTGTGTCTGGTGATGGAAGCAAAACCCGCATATCGACAGAGACTCTGCCCGTCACTTTTCCTGACACATGTACTGAGTCAGTGGCAGGAGATGGCATGTGTTTGGAGTGACACATTTCCATATGTTCTCTTGGATGTCCAACAACTGTGTATGTGGTGCATGTGTGCACATATGATTAGTCGCATACAACAGGCACCAGACAGATGGGTGCATGGACAGGTAGGATATGTGTGGCATGAATGACTGTCAGGCAGACAATGGGCTTATTCAAATCAGTGTCAGCACTTATTGCAATGTCTAGCAAATGATGGCAGGGCTTGCTCTGTGATGTGCTGTACTTACTGTGGTGTGTGTGGTCAGTACAGGTGACTAATGTTGCTCTGTTTATCCTGATTGTTTGCAGATACATCCACGGCCACAGGAGGAGACAGCTCCACGGACCAAGAGGAGCGGCAGAGCCAGACTGGGTCCACTGCAGGGGAGACCGAGGGACCCAGTGGCACGGAGGGTGAGGGAGCCACACTGAGGAGACCTCAGCTACGACCACCTCGGCTGAGGACCACAGCACTTCCAGTGAGGACTCCCTTGTGGAGGCGGGTGTCAGCAGACCACAGACAAAATCAAGCAAGTCTGTCCCCGCCACCACCACCATCTCCACCCTCCCATCTGCTCCCATCCCACATGTCCGTGGAGGCTCCCGTGTAGGGGAGCGTGTCTCCTTCATGCCAGGCACCGCACCCCCTGCCTCTGTCTCCCCTGCTGCCCTGAGTGTGGAGTCTGTGGACTTGCTGAAACAGATCCATGTAGGGCAGACATCAGTGCTGAGTGTCCTCCATGCACACACGGGTCTGTTGACACAACTGGTGTCATTCATGGAGGGCATGTCATCTGGCATGTCTGCCCTACATCGGACCAATCAGTCCATGGCCTCCTCACTGACGGCAGCAGTGTCCCTCCTGCAACAGTCCCTCACCCCTCCTACCTCTACTCCATCCACAATCCCCAGCACCCTACCTGTCCCAAGCACACACACACCGGCACAGGCACCCACCAGCACAGACACAAGCAGCACACAGACACACACGCCAAAATCCAGACGCACACGCACGCACAGTCAGGGGACTGATACCTCACTCACAGGGGATGGGGCCCAGGAACACACACACGCATCCATGAGCACTGCGCAGTCCTCAGAGATACCTCTCCCTCCAAAACCCCTTCCCTTGCCTCACCTGCAACCCCCCCTCCCAGAAGCTCTTCCTCTGTGAGCTTGGCCTCTTCCCCACAGATCCATCTGACCCAACGCACAGGCGGAAGAGGCGACCACCACACACAGAGGGGAGTGCCCCTCACACCCGGACACCCTCCCCCAGGCACAGGCAGACTGAGGACCCCATTAGGAAGTCCCCCGGACCAGGAAGGGCAAGACCCCACCACCACCACCACGCAGCTCCACCACACAGTCTCTCTCCTCCATCCCCCAGGCCACCACTCCACCGGTTCCCCCGCCACACCCTGCCCCAGGTTCCCCCACACACCCATACCACATCCCCAAACTGCTAAGGCCCTCCCCCCCTACCACTTGCTCTTCCACCCCCAACCCAGACACTTGGCCTGTTTGTGCCACTGATGTGGAGACCGGGTCCCCCCCTCTGTCCTGCCCACCTCATCTGCCCCCCCTTCCACTCCCTTGGAGTTATGCACTGCAGTGAAGTCCACAACCACCCCGTCTGTCTTGGGCACTGCAGTGGGGACCCAGTCCACTCCATCTGACCGGCCCACTGCAGTGGTGCCAGCACCCACACCATCTGACTTGTGCCCTACAGTGGTGCCGGCCCCCACTGAGTCAGACACCTCCACTGCAGTTGCCGGTGACACTCCTGCACCCACCACCCCTTCACTGCCTCCTTCTGGCATCCCCTAATCCTGTCCCTGCGGTGCCTGGCCTGCCCCTTGTATGCCCCTCCGAGGGGGATGTCCCCTGTCCGTACCAGTGCAGGCAAGCAATGGGTGACAAGTTGTCACATATCACCCTGTTCGGACTGTGTATGTGGACTGGCCATTGGCCTTAGTTTCTTTTGGACTTCAGATTTTTCTTTCACATTTGCTGAATAAAGCCTCTTTTTGTTTACTAGTGGTTTTTCTTTTGATGTACATGATGTAGATGAGTATCATCATGCATTTGCTGTTGTAATAGTGTTCAGATCAGGAAAATGAAGTGTTGCTGTGATGGACTCCATGTGGTCCATGGGATATGTGTCCTAATCTAGTCTGGATCCATAGCATCCTTTGCTGCAGTCTGAGGGTGTAATGTTCAGCATTTGACACAGGGATGTACGTTTTGCATTTGTAAATTGACATCTGTGGCTTACACTGATGCACATCTGGTGGGCTTACCACTGTTCAATGTTTCTATTTCCCTGACTGTGTGCCCATCTCCACTGGACATGCAGTTTAGCACATCAATGTTGAAGGACTCATCTGTGTATACAGTGCAACTTGCTTGACACGTGTTTTGGGTATATGCAGATGACTGAAGTGACACTCCCGTACCCAGGCTGATGTGAGCAGAGCCTTCAGTGTGTTGTAATTGTTGACTCACTGACCGAGTGTTCTGCTGACATGTTTGAGTCGTGCACAGACAAGGTTTGGCACAGCGGACCTTCCACAGGAGTGGAGTGCCCTCATGGCAGTGTGTAATCCCGTGACATTGCCTGGGCCCGTGTTGTGTGTTGTGTAAGCATGTCTGTGTGTGTTCCCTTCCCTTTTCCTACACCGGCTGTGTCCCTACGGATGTTCCTGTTTGTGATGCTTGCTGAGTTGTCCTGTGTTCATCCAGCATCTTGTACCTGGTTTCTCCGTGATGTGGGTGCATGGCAAACTAATGTTCATCAGGTTGTCATCCCTAGTTGTCTTTGTTGTCAGGGCTGGGGATGTGAGCAAACACAGATGAGACACAGTCAGGATTCCCCTTGGCACTTGTTGGTTACACAAGTCATGTAATTTACAGTTTGTGGTAGCTTTCAGTGATTGTGACACGTTGTGTGTGTGACTGCTGCCACTCCTCAGGGTCAGAGCTGCAATGTTGGAAGTTGTCTACGTGTGTTCTTTGTGGGTGACCTTGGCTTCTTCATTGGTGTGTGACTGTGGCCGGGATCCCATTGATTGGGGTGGATTTCACTTCATGCCCATGTACGGCGTACTGTGCAGTGTGTCAGACATTCACGAGTCTTGTTGACTGGCCAGGTGTGATGGGTTTCTGCACCTTAGTTCCCACAACCACCCCTGGGATTGTCATGAGTGCATGTGCAATGTCACCTGTCCATGTGAGCTTCACTGCTGCACATTGGTGGAGATCAAGGTGTGTGGTGTTGAGTGTGTGCAAATGTGAGTTGTTGCACGGCTAGACCCCTACCTCCATATTGGCCTTGGCTGACAGGCCGTGCTGATTGATTTGTGCTTGTGTAGGTGTGATGGTAGTTTGTTGCTCAGGACACATGGCTGTGGTTCACAGTGTGAACGACATCTACCTTTGTCATCACAGTGGGATTATCATGCAGGCTAGTGTCACCACAATGTGGGGTCCCTGGGGGTAGTGCTGTGGTGGGTCTGTCTCTTGCTGTGTTAGTTGCTGTTCCTACAAGCTTGTGTGACATGTATAATTTGGGCTCCCTCTCATCTAACAATGCCTGATTGCCCACATAGGGGAATCCGATCCATGAGTTACTTTTGTATGGCACTGTATACACACCTGTGTAATTGGAATTCAGGCCTCCTCATGTGTTGTGTGGTTGCTTGGGGACAGTGGCACACCCCCCCATCACCTGTTGTGTTTGATATGCAGTGTGAGGCTGCCTGTTTGTGTTTGTGCATCTGCACCACTGCATTGGCATATCTTTGGTGTGCCATTGCCTGTATGTTGTTTGGAGGATTTCCCATGCTGTCCCTGGGACTCCTAGGTCATCAGTCAGCACAATAATCATGGTTCGTATGTCCCATTGCTGCCATGGTATGGTATTTGTTCACCTCACATCTACAGTCTCCCCAGGATATCTACATTTGTGTGTCCATTAGTGCAGATATGTGGGTCTGCATTATGATTGTCACTTCTGGCATTGTGTAATTGATAAATGGAGACGATGTCAGTCCCCATGGGTGATGTTTGTCTGCACATGGCCAAAGGTATGTTTTATTTGTACTGCACTGTTTGCCTCACCCAATCTATGTTGCTATGGGACACAACCACTACTTTGCCACTGATGTGTTTGTTGTTCTGTGACCAGGAATCATCCATGCTGTTTGGCAGTTGCAGCTTTTTCCATGATAACACTTACCTTTTGGTCACTGTGATGATGGGGGTTTGGACCCCATTGCCACAATGTTCAAAATGTGCTTCAGCTATGGACCCCACACTTACCTTTTGGTCACTGTGATGATGGGGGTTTAGACCCCATTGCCACAATGTTCAAAATGTGCTTCAGCTATGGACCCCACTCTTACCTTTTGGTCACTGTGATGATGGGGGTTTAGACCCCATTCCCACAATGTTCAAAATGTGCTTCAGCTATGGACCCCACACTTACCTTTTGGTCACTGTGATGATGGGGGTTTAGACCCCATTCCCACAGTGGTCATGGTCTGCTTGCATTGTGAAGGCCACACACATTTTTGTGTGACACATGTGATAGGGGGTCACATTGTATGTTCAATGTCATGTTCAGTGTTGTAGGCATTTGACACAGACTACACACTCTTGTCATGATGTTGGAGGGATGTCTTTTGCTGACATTCCTTATGTTGGAGTATGCTGGTTGTGTCATGCATTACCCGTCCTATGAGTGGGGATGGTAGTAGTGACAGGCATCCAGCCCCCCATGAGTAGGGGTGGTGGTTGTGGTAGGCATCCAGCCCCCCATGAGTAGGGGTGGTGGTAGGCATCCAGGCCCCCATGAGTAGGGGTGGTGGTAGTGGTAGGCATCAATTCCCCTATGAGTGGGGATGGTAGTAGTGACAGGCATCCAGCCCCCCATGAGTAGGGGTGGTGGTTGTGGTAGGCATCCAGCCCCCATGAGTTGGGGTGGTGGTAGTGACAGGCATCCAGCCCCCTGAGTAGGGGTGGTGGTAGTGGTAGGCATCCAGGCCCCCATGAGTAGGGGTGGTGGTAGTGGTAGGCATCAATTCCCCTATGAGTGGGGATGGTAGTAGTGACAGGCATCCAGCCCCCCATGAGTAGGGGTGGTGGTTGTGGTTGGCATCCAGCCCCCCATGAGTAGGGGTGGTGGTTGTGGTAGGCATCCAGGCCCCCATGAGTGGGGATGGTAGTAGTGACAGGCATCCAGCCCCTCATGAGTAGGGGTGGTGGTTGTGGTAGGCATCCAGGCCCCCATGAGTAGGGGTGGTGGTAGTGGTAGGCATCCATCCCCCTATGAGTGGGGATGGTAGTAGTGACAGGCATCCAGCCCCCCATGAGTAGGGGTGGTGGTTGTGGTAGGCATCCAGGCCCCCATGAGTGGGGATGGTAGTAGTGACAGGCATCCAGCCCCCCATGAGTAGGGGTGCTGGTTGTGGTAGGCATCCAGGCCCCCATGAGTAGGGGTGGTGGTAGTGGTAGGCATCCAGCCCCCCATGAGTGGGGGTGGTGGTAGCCATCAGGCCCCTATGGGTGTGTATGGCATTGGTGATAGCCATCCCGCCCCTATGGTTCTGCTGTTGCTAGTGTACGTCATTTCTGCATCCCTATGTGTGTGTGACATATGTCGGGTACGTGTCGTTTGTTTGTGTAGTGGGTGTTTGACTTACCGTCTGTGCCGTACGCGTCCGTACCGTTTCCGGTAATTGATGTACAGTATTGGTAGGACCTGCGCGATGGGATTCATGGTTGGTTCGTCTCGTTCGGGTTTCTCGTGGCTTCGACTCGTACTCGTAGCTGGCTTGTTCGTCTCGTAGCCGTGGATCGTCTTGTGGCGCGAATCGGAGCTAATGTGCTGCTCTCCCGGATGCTCTGACGTGCCGGACGTAGCGACCAGTTCGGCGCGTACGGAGTGCGCATCGTACTTGTCCAGCCGGAAGGTGCTGTGTATTTACTTCCGTGCGACTCGATTCGGCGTTTCCGGATCCAGCTCGGTCGGGGAACTGGAGCTGGAATGGGTACGTATGGCTCGTTCGGAATCTTAGCAGTAATGTGCATCGAACTTGCTCGCTCGGACGACTGTTCGAATCGTTCGGGAAAAACGCGTTCGGCTCGTTTTTTTCCGGACGAATCGTATTCGGTGCGCTTCCGGCCGAGATCGGAATCAACCCCATAGTGTGGGACAAGGTTGATTACGATATATTTGGCCCGACCAAACTTTTAAAATTACCACATTTATTTTAAATTTCATTAAGTGATATCATTACCTCCAGTACATTTTCCGATGATTGGGATTATGAAACTGTAAATAATATGTTGTCTGATTTAGAAAAATCTGCTGCATTTTCTAATAATGAAATGTTGGAAGACACATCAGACTTTGTATTGCTATCAACGTTATGGTTATCATTTTCTGCATAAATCTGCTAATCCCAGAAATCTTTTCACATACCACCAATGGAAACATTGCCCAACACCGCCAAAAAGCAGTTCAAAAACATTTGCACAAAAGTTTCCATATTTTTCAGGGTTTAACACGTCAGACCCAGCCTCATATTATTACAAGGGTGCACCAACACCAGCTCAGAAAAATGTTAACTAACGCCAAACAGATTTATTCTACTTCCTTTATTGCCCAATTGTCTGAACAAGGTTTCGACTTATGGAAAGACACCATAGACTTAAAATCTGTCTGGGGTACTAGAGACTGGCAGGTCCAGGGAACAGGGGCACTATTTAGAGCATGCCTTATTCCACAGCAAATCATGTTTTTGAATGAAACAGTGCAACAAACGACTTGTCTTAGACTAGCCAGGAACAAACATTTGAATACACCTCAGATGCCCACACCATCACACACCGAGGGTAACATAACATCACAAGAAGGGATTACGCTAGATAAGATCATGCAATACAATAGATCAGACCCCGATTGGAAGGGATGGTTGATTTGGCCCACAGACGCCAATAGATGTCAGGAAAGATTCATGGGTAAATCCGAAGGGTTTAATATCAACAGGCCAGATCCAAGCTATGTACAGAGAGAACATCCAGGGGTAGTGACATCATACAGTGTTGGGAAGTTATGCCTCGATTGGCTAAAGACCTCAACACTTACACATGTGAAACAACACTTATCCTTACTTACAGAGGATGTGGACCTATGAGATTTTTTATTAGGTCCTAGGAAGCCATGTCATAAACGTTTCTATTATGCTGCCTATAATGAGATTTGGAAAATATCACAACAAGAGGCCGCTGAGAGATTACGAGAAATAGATCGTATAAACCTAGAGAAAGCTCTAGCAGTGGTGGACAATGGGTTAACTACACTAACCTCGAGGATATATTCACTAGGCAACATTGTATCTTCTGCTATTGATGTACTAGAACAGGATTTGTCCATATTACAACACGGGCAGTCACAATTGCGTTCTATTATGTTATTAAGCTGGATGCTGCAATCTTTGTGCGCAGGCTATGTGCCTTGGCGCTTCATAAACAGCACGTCTCTGTTTTCTTTATACAATCTAACAGAAAAACAGATAGAGATGGCACAAAGGGGAGCAAAGTATACAATGCTGCGTATTGAAAAACTGGACAGATTAGCTTTTACAGTGGCAGAGTCACCGTCCACAGAATGGTTAAACCATGGCCACATAACTCTTCCGGTCACTACTTTTCAATTCCAATTTTGCCTTGAACAAAACCAGGCAGGCAGATATGAAGAAATGGGTAGGGAATTCATCAAGGAATCTTGGGAATTACTGTACAGATTTCGATGCCCGAGTGGGGAAAGAGAAGTGTTTTTGAGCGGGTCAAACTGCGAGAATTCTTTAAGTGGATCGCTCATATGCCAGGATATAATGCTTCATGGGGCCTGTAACGGTTCGGTAGCGAACTTATCCTGTCACTTAAGTGGTGCCCCAGCTGCCGTGATCACTCCAGTATTCAGACTACTTTCGAATGGGAGTTACTTGATGCTGAACGATCAAAGTTGCTGTGGGATGCTTCCGGGCATCGCATATCTGGTAACCATGAGCTCCAGGGTTACTTGCTGTATGCAAGTATTGTTTCCACCATCACATACAGTCAGGGAGGCGCCGTTATGGCCTTCGCTAAATGGTTCATTAATACGGTTTGATGCTTTGAGCAGAATGAAAGCCATGCTTTTACAGAAACCCGTGCCTTTAACCTCCGCTCAAGAGACTTTTGATCTCCAGATCGCAAGGTCTTCGGCAAAGATACAGGCACTCATACATACAAACTGCCCCTTCCATTTCGCAGAAATGGTAAATCGTATCTATAACATGTCTGATACGACAGGCATCGTCCACCTATTTAAGACCATAAGTTCTGGACTATTAAGCACCTTTCAGACGGTCCTCGGAGTTATACCAAACTTTATACACTCCGTATTTGGAAGCATATTTGGAGGGCTGCCGCTGATCCTGTTTCTAATAGCAGGTATCCTGATTTTTATTTTTCTGCTATGCAATGGACGTCCCAGTCACCAAGGAGATGGAAACAGTACTCCTGGAGCGAAAATACCGTGATCGCATGGTACAACATCTAGGCACACCTCGCCTAAGAGAACTAAGTGCATCTTGGTTCTTGTCATTTAGACCAGTCTGGATGGACTGCATCTTACCTGTCCTCCGATGCCTGTTTTGCGGAGAAGAATGCGTGTTATATCTCTGTCTGAAACTCCTGTCATGTGCGCAACCGGACGTTGATGCTTTACTGGACCCGATAACGGCCCTTGTTCTGCAGTGTCCCCAGCGTATTCCGATGTTGATGGCGGCATTCCTAGAGCCATCACAGGCAGTACCAGCTCCTGTTGGTATGGACATCGGCTCCTCCTCTGACATCCAGGCCTTTGATGGCGCACAGGCTGCCCCAGCATTGGTTGTGGACAGTACGAAAGATCATCTGTGCTCAATTGACATAATCTGCGAGGTGTTACAGGTTCCGTCGTCTGCGGAGGCAGGCAACGAGAATGTTGCGTCTACCAGCCAGGACACATAAACATTTGACGCATTTGGCCCGTCGTGTGCTGGGAAAAATTTTATTTTTTATTTTTTAAGAAACAAACTGAAAAATGTAAACTCCATAAACGAAATTGACATTCTTTTGAGCATGCATGGCTTTCAAATGCTTATAGTAGTTCGAACTATAACTTCGGACACATTAGGGCTGTGGCTTGAGTGACCATTTCCTTTTTAAGATTTTATTTATTATAGAATATGTTTACGAACTTTTTAAGCATTGTTTTTAGCACAACAAGAAACTAATGTTTTTAACTTTTTGCGTACAAGTATCTAGTCAGCCTAGTAGTATGTTTAGAATTTAACTATGTTGTCCATTCGGAAGGGATCTTCTTCCCTACATTACACTTGTAACGGTTTTACAGGGACTGACCTTTTACCTAGATACGACACTGTATTCAGAATGTGGGTTTTCCCTAGTTCGAAATCTCATACAGTATGCATGACAATTCTTGGAAGCACAGCAGGACTACCAGCTTCTGTATAATATCTATGTATAAAGTTCATGCCCGACGTCATCCTTAGGCCGACACAGTAATACAGCGAGGTAGGACCCCTGGGGAGACATATGGGTATATATACATCACATCTAGCTAAGATAGATAGAGGAGACTGAGACTTCCCGGCAGACACACTGACCAGAGACGCTGAGGTTACTGCCTGCAGACACTCCAGCTCGCAGTGGTCTAAAACAACCCTTGCGGGGTGTCCAACTCGAGACCAGGACGGGGTCCGACAGTCTCTCACTTCAGGTAATGGGGTTGACTAAATCCTAGAGGGATTCTTGGCTTAACACCTATACACATGCTAGGTACATGTAGGTACTTCTAGTTAGGGAGGCATCGTAGGAGTACGCATCTTTTTATCGTGTGTTTTATATACTCGTATGTATTTATGATTATTGCAAGATGGTAGAGCTATACCATCCATTTACCTTCATAGTACTGCTAATCATTTATATCTTATACTGTCTAACAGTTGTTGCAGCTCATCTATTCTACACCAGAATAACAACTGTTCAATAAATACTTATTGAAAACGCTCAGCCTGTTGATTCTGTGTATCTCTCTGAGACAAACTAAGTAAGCACGAGTGACTGTGCGAAAAGTAGTATATTGTTTCCACAGTCCTGAGGGATCAGGGTTGTCATGTTGGATGGTTGCCAAGAACTATTCTCTCCTTGGTAAGAGGGGATTCTAGTGGCACTGTGAGCTAGTTGGTACAAAAGGCCAACATACCCGGTGGGGATGTTCAGAGTCAGTCTGTCACCATTCCTACAGTGTATGCTGTCCAAACGTGCAGATCCTATCTAACTATTATAGGAGCTACACGACATTCCCAAGTTCCCTTCTCTGAAAGGTGTTGTGCATGGTGGGTGGGGGCAAACTCTCTCATCCCCTTTTTCTTGTCCTGTTGATGGTGTCCAAAGGAACTGGGCCAATTGTACAGGCCTGTCTGACATGCAATCTAAAAAAAGTGGTCTGAGTTATGGTTCTTAGTTTCAATGCCAAGAAAAACATGGACACCAAAAGGAAGATGCACTTCTTCAGTTTGGACTTTTAAATAGAGCAGAACTCAGGTTATCGCTGGCTTCCCAACTGGGTTCCAAGAAGAAAGTAAATACTGGACTACTTGAAAAAGTGTTTTGTAGCTCATCCTGACACAGAGGAGGCTGGTACACCAGTGCTGGAAAAGGCATAACACATGAAGTGGCTCCTTTGCTGAGTTTCCACTTTCTTTACAGATTGGTACTAAGTCTTTGAATACTGCTAGAAGATTTGCTGTTCTTCTGATGAGAGACAGAGAGCTTATATCTCCCCATGAAGAGCTGGACCCTGTCTGCCAGAGGATGGCATGATCCCAGAAATGGCTTTCCGAAGCCCAGATCACTGGAGAATCTGCATGGAGAATGTGTCTAGGGAGTGAGATCACTCATGACCTAAAGATCCCAACAGTGCATCACACCAGGAGAAGGGAGGTGCAGCTTTTGCATCTTCTGGTTACGAGGCTGCAATGTTGTCATTCTTTGATGAACTGATGAACTTGTAGTTGGATTGATGTGTTGCCCCTGCCAGTCTCCCAAGAACCAGGAAGATGTTTGCCTTGATATCTCTACCATATGATCTGATTCTTTTGGTTGGTAAAGTTTGTCCTTTTTCTAGAGGCATACAAGGGAAAATGTTACTTACCCAGTAAGCATCTGTTTGTGACATGTAGTGCTGTAGATTCACATGCTTAGCATAATCCTGCCATCTAGTCTTGGGCCTGGTTGTGTGCAAGTTGTTTTTCATCAAAGAAAGTCTTTCAAGTCACAAGGTAGAGTGACTCCTCTTGCTAATAATGCGCATGGTCATTGACTCCATTAGATTGTTTTCCTGCAAGGCAGGAGAGGATGGAATGTGAAGCAGAGTGTAGTATAGTGAGAAGTCCATGCTAGAGGAGTTTATGATAACCTATAAAAGTAACGGTAGCAAACACAGATGTCCAGTGAGGAGGGTGGGCCCATGTGAATCTACAGAACTACATGCCACGAACAGATGTTTACTGGGTGAGTAACATTTTCCATTCAAGAGATGTGTGGCTGTAGATTTGCATGCTTAGCATAGTCTGTAAAGCTCTCCTCCTCCATTAATGGTAGCTAACCCGTGCAGGGTTACAGTTGTTTGAAATAGTGTTTGTAAAACTGCTTGGCCCACATTAGCTTGTTGACAGGCTAGCACATCTACACAGTAATGTTTTGTAAATGTATGGGGTGCAGCCCATGTAGCTGCTTTTCATAAATCAGCTATAGGTATATTTTCTAGAAAGGCTATTGAAACTCCTTTTTAGTTCGAGCCTGAGCAGTGCATGCGAAGCTCTGCAAGGCATGCTGTATTCAGGTATGGACTTGAAGCTCGGGCCATTTCCCGCCGATCTTTTCGATTGGCTCCTGTTACTGTCCTTTCTAAATCGTTGCTTTTCATTCGTGAATAGGCTTAGTAGTCCCTTCTTGGTATCACCTTGTCTGCATTTGTAACCTCCCATGATGAATGGACTTTTTACTTGTGTTGTTACACGGTTTGCTTTATCTAGACTGTGAGCACTATTTTCTTCAATGATTTGCCCCTATTCCACCCACTACTTGCTTTCCTACAAGCAGCACGCCACCCGCTTTTATTTTAATTAGTAATGGCGGTCTGCTTTAACTATAGCAGCCGTGTTACTTTATTTATTTACTTTTGCAGCGCGGTACGCTTTAAGTATAGCGGCTGTGCTTCTTTATTAATTTAATATGGCAGCGAGTCCCGCTTTAACTTTAGCGGCCACGCTACGAAACATTTTGTTTTCTTGCAGTGAAAGTCCCCATACCATACTGCTGCTGTATTCAGGTTACAGTGAGCCGCGTCTAAAGAAAGGGGCGTGGTCACCATTAAAGTGAAAGCACAGCATGGGGCGCTTTTACCAAATAAAAACCATTTGTTTCTGAACAAATGTTTTTTGGGGTAAAAGCGCCCCATGACGTGCTTTCACTTTAATGGTGGCCACGCCCCTTTCTTTAGACGTGGCTCGTGTGTAACCTGAATACGGCGAGCAGCATCAAAAGAAAGGGGCACAGCCACTATGAAAGTGGTCTTGCATTTGCGAGAGTTTGAGACATTGGCATTAGAAATGACAATGCCTTTTATATATGTATTGGTTTTGAAACCACATAAATGAAAGGAATTGTCATTTACAATGCCAATAGCTTAAACTCTCGCAAATGCGAGACCTATTGTATTATGAGTGGAGTGAGCTCTAGAAGGGACAGGTGAAGTTCTTTTAGCTTTAGCATAGCATGTTTGTATGCATTTGACAATCCAACGTGCAATGCCTGACATGGAGATGGCCCTTCTTTTGTGTGGTTTTGAAAAAGCAACAAAGAGTTGTTGTGTTTTCCTAAATTATTTAGTTCTGTCAATATAGTACATGAGAGCTCGTTTTACGTCTAAGGTCACGCCATGTCCACAAGACACAGATGCATCTGCTGAACTGCAAATCGCTGCCAAAACATTGCTCTGAGATATTCATCTTCTTAGAAGAGAAGAAACCAGAGGCCATGTTCTTACAGAAACATGGCTCAAAGAAGAGTCAACTCCAGACACATTTATGACCTTTCCGCCTGGCTGTTCTATAGCTAGCTGCAATAGAAAGGATAGAAGAGGTGAGGTGGTGGGTTAACCATAATTTTCAAGGAAGAACTTATGGACACCTTCACACCCATCGACATTACGAGATGTGAGAGTCTTCAATTTTCACTTGAGGTCTAACCCATCTTCACCTTCTTAGGCATTGTGACGTATCGTACCCCAGGAACTGCCTCCCAGTTTGCTCAAGTGCTACCAGATATAGTAGCAGAATGCAGTCTTCAGAAAGCGAAGTTTACCATGCGAGGGGAATAAAGTTGGCTCTTTGAGGAAAATGGTTGCAAAATTGCTAGAGCTAGCCCAAGATCTTGATGCATTACAATTAAGGCAAATTATCAAAGGACCTACACACAATCAATGTCATCTCCTAAACCCTGTTTTTACTAATATCCCAAATTCCAATATTATGGTCTGACCACCACATATCCCCCCTCTGGCTTGAGGTCCCTAAAACTACAGTCAAGCAGCCCCCCCGCCCCAAAGACCCCGGCGATCTTGGTTCAGTCTCGATGTCAGGGAATGGGCGGACACACTCATTGAATCTGCTCCAACTCTGAGTGGAGACACAACGGAAAGGTATAACTCATTAGAGAGATTGCTAAACAACTCATTGAACCCTCTTGTGCCCTGCAGATTTCATAAATCCAATAAGACAAAAAGGAGGGCTCCATGGTACACTCCAGAGTTGATTAGACTAAAAGGAGCAGCTAAAAAAAAGGCAAAGAGAATTGAGAAGATCATACGATGACCACAGCAAAGACAGCTATAGAACAGCCATAAAAAACTATACATGAGCCATACAACAGACTAGAATTGCACACTTTGAGGAAAAAATAGAGAATGCCCCCAACTCATCCAAGGAACTGTTTATGGTGGTAAAGAGCCTTATGAAATCACCCTTAAGCTCCATAGCCCCCCCCCACCTTCAGAAGAATGCTGCAATATGTTTTCTAACTTCTTTTCTCAATAAAGTCAATACAAATCCTGCCTACAACTGTCACTCCTAACATAATCTCTCTGGCAAGGCCATGACAGGACCCAATTTATCCGCATTGCCTGCACTAAGTCACCAAATTATTGAGTCAACCCTAAATCTATAAAATCAGGACGGCCGCTTGATCTGGCACCTCCCGGTATCTTAGGAAAGGGCGGCAAAACCCTTCTGTCCACTTTGATAGACATTCTTAATCATTCCCTGGCAAGTGGCAACATTCCCCTAGCATGGAAACATGCTATAGTAAAACCACTACTAACAAAATCCACAGCCAATCCTTTCTTAGCAGAAAGCTACAGACCTTTCTCCCTACTTCCAGTGGCTAGCAAATAATTGGAAAAACATGTCAACAAACACCCTTCCGGCTTCCTGAAAACTCATGACATTCTCCACCCACCCAGACAGGCTTCAGACTGGGTAGTAGCACCAAGACTGCCCTGCTAGTAGCCACCGAGGAACTCCGATCTATTCCGGACCAAGGTGGCTTGGCAGCCATGATAATGTTAGAACCAAGCTCAGCCTTTGACACCTTCTCACATCCCACTCTCATTCAGAGGATGAGGGAAGCCAGAATCGTTGGGGACATCCTGAGATGGCTGGAAGTCTTCTTGGAGAATTGAAGCTTCCAGGTATGCGAAGATGCCCTCTTCTCAGCCGTCCACCCTCTAAAGTGTGTGGTCTCACAGGGCTCTTCACTGAGCCCCACACTCTTCAATTTCTCTGTGTTCCCCCTGGCGGAGATTGTGCATGCACACGGTTTAGCCTTAGTGACATAGGCAGATGATACGCAAATCATCATGGCCCTCACACCAGAAGCCAGTCGAACATCCATCCAACTTAACTCCTGGCTAAAGGAGGTGACAGACTGCATGTCCGCAAGTAGCCTGAAACTCAATGGTGAAAATATGGAAGTGTGGTCAGTAACAGCCTTTCAAGTGGAATGGAATTGTCATGGCCGGAGCACTTAGGAGAGATTTCTAAGCCCGCCTAGGCAGTAAAAAGCCTGGGTTTTTGGACTGATGTCAAACTTACCATGGAAACCCAGGCCAGAAAACTGCAGTGACGAATCAGTTCATGCCTAGGCTATGGAAACTTCAAGCAGTACAGAACGCTGCTGCCAGGATCCTGCACTGGATGCCGGTTCAAAAAAGAATTCAAGTTAAGGTGCTTTGCATCGTCCATTCGGTCATACATGGGAAAGGCCCACTCATCATCCAGAAACTAACCACCCCCTTCATTCCAAGGAGGCCTCTTTGGTCCGGGAAGCTAGAGATGGTACCTAAGGTCAGCAGAGAAAGGGGCAGCGGCTATTCCTTTGCTTACCTTGTCCCTAAACTATGGAACTGTCTCCCCATTGCCCTCAGATTTCAACAGTTGGAAGCCAGTATCAGGACACTCCTAAAAACTCATCTTTTCTATGCCCGGCACTAGCCTGAAGTTCATCAAGGCATTCCGGATGGTGTTGTTGTTATCAGCACTGGAAGGCCCGGTCAGGTAGCTAAGCGCTATACTAAAACATCAGAATTAAATAGTTATGCAGAGCCCTTTCTGCAACTGAGTCAGGTTGGGGTACAGGCAATACAATAGATTGATTTAGGTGGAATTGAAAAACCACATTTGGAAGGCATGTAATATTGGTATGAAATACCATCCTATCTCTCAATCAATCAATCACGGCATTTATAGAGCGCGCTACTCACCCGGGAGGGTCTCAAGGCGCTGGGGGAGGGGGTAAGTTACTGCTCGAACAGCCAGGTCTTGAGCTGCTTCCTGAAGGAGAGATGGTCCTGGGTTCGCCGAAGGTGAGTGGGGAGGGAGTTCCAGGTCTTGGCTGCCAGGTAGGAGAAGGATCTTCCTCCGGCGGTGGTTCTGCGGATGCGTGGTACGGTGGCGAGGGCGTGGCTGGTTGATCGTAGCTGGCGGGTGGGCGTGTAGAAGGTCATGCGGTCGTTGAGGTACTTTGGGCCCAGGTCGTGGAGGGCCTTGTGTGCGTGGGTGAGGAGTCTGAACGTGATTCTCTTGCTGACGGGGAGCCAGTGCAGGTCTTTCAGGTGTCCGGTGATGTGGCTGTGTCGGGGGATGTCCAGGATGAGTCGTGCGGAGGCGTTCTGGATGCGCTGGAGTCTTTTTTGAAGTTTGGCTGTGGTTCCGGCGTAGAGGGTGTTCCCATAGTCCAGTCGGCTGGTGACGAGTGCCTGGGTGACGGTCTTCCTGGTTTCAGTGGGGATCCATCTGAAGATCTTGCGGAGCATTCGCAGGGTGTTGAAGCACGAGGATGAGACGGCGTTGACTTGTCTGGTCATCGACAGGGAGGAGTCCAGGATGAAGCCCAGGTTGCGTGCATGGTCCGTTGGCTTGGGCGCGGTGCCCAGGGCCGGGGGCCACCAGGAGTCGTCCCAGGCGGAGGGTGATGAGCCCAGGATGAGGACTTCCGTCTTGTCTGAGTTTAGTTTAAGGCGGCTGTTCCTCATCCAGTCGGCGACGTCTCTCATCCTGTCGTGTAGGTTGGCTCTGGCGGTGGTGGGGTCGTTGGTGAGGGAGAGGATCAGCTGGGTGTCGTCGGCGTAGGAGATGATGTTGAGGTTGTGTTGGCGTGCGATGGCTGCGAGGGGGCTCATGTAGACGTTGAAGAGGGTTGGACTGAGTGAAGATCCTTGTGGAACGCCGCAGATGACTTCGGTGGCCTCGGATCTGAACGGGGGAGGCGGACTCTCTGGGTTCTTCCGGCGAGGAACGAGATGATCCATTCCAGTGCTTTCTCTCGGATTCCGATGTTGCTGAGGCGCTTCACTAGGGTGCGGTGGCAGACGGTGTCGAACGCCGCGGAGAGGTCCAAGAGGATGAGGGCTGCTGTTTCCCCGTTGTCGGTTAGGGTTCTGATGTCGTCGGTGGCTGCGATAAGGGCGGTCTCGGTGCTGTGGTTGGCCCGAAACCCGGACTGCGAGGGGTCGAGGGATCCATTCGTCTCGAGGAAGGCGGCAAGCTGTCCGTTGACGGTCTTCTCGATGACTTTGGCCGGAAACGGAAGGAGCGAGATGGGACGGTAGTTCTTGAGGTCGGTGGGGTCCGCCGTTGGTTTCTTCAGGAGGGCGGTAAGCTCGGCGTGCTTCCAGCTCTCCGGGAAGGTGGCAGTGTGGAAGGAGGAGTTGATGATGTCCCGGAGATGGGGTGCGATGGTGGCGTCGGCTTTGTTGAAGACGTGGTGTGGGCAGGGGTCGGTTGGTGATCCGGAGTGGATGGAGTTCATCGTGCGAGTGGTGTCTTCGGTGCTGATCGGGGTCCAGTTGCAGAGGGTGGTGGTGGCGGGCGTTGGTTCGGCGGTAGGGTGCGTGGTTTGTGCGTCGAAGCTGTTATGTATGTCGGTGATCTTGCGGTGGAAGAACGTGGCGAGTGAGTTGCAGAGGTCTTGCGAGGGGTGATGTCGTTGTTTCCGGCGCTGGGGTTGGAGAACTCTTTGACGATGCTGAAAAGTTCCTTGCTGTCGTGGGCGTTGTTGTCCAGTCGTTCTTTGAGTGCTGACTTCTTGGTGGCACGGATCAGCTGGTGGTGTTTGCGGGTGGCGTGCTTGAGGGCGGTCCTGTTGTCTGTGGTCTGGTCGAGTCGCCAGGTTCTCTCGAGAGTGCGGCAGTTCTTCTTGGATTCCTTGAGTTCGTTGGTGAACCAAGGGGTTTTCTTGCTTCCGGGTCTGCTGGGAGGGTTTTTTAGTGGTGCGAGGTCGTCGGCGCAGGCGGTCAGCCACTTGGCGAGGTTGCTGTCTGCTTCGTTTGGGTCCGTTGTGTTGGTGGGTGTGTTCTGGCTGAGGGAGGCGGTGAGCTGCTCGGCGGTGATCTTGCTCCAGCTCCGGCGGGGAGCTTGTTGCGGGTGGTGGTGGGTCGCAGTCTTTCTGAAGCTGAAGTTGACGCAGCTGTGGTCGGTCCAGTGTAGTCCGGTGGCGTGGCTGAAGGAGATGTGCTTGCTGGAAGAGAAGACGGGGTCAAGCGTGTGGCCGGCGTAGTGGGTGGGCGTGTTCACCAGTTGCTTGAGTCCGAGGTTGGCGAGGTTGTCCAGCAGGGCGGTGGTGTTTCTGTCGTTGTTGTTCTCCAGGTGGAAGTTGAGGTCCCCTAGGAGGATGTAGTCGGCTGAGGGCATGGCGTGCGGGCTGATGAAGTCTGCGATGTCTTCGCTGAATAGTGTGCGTGGTCCCGGGGGTCTGTAGATGAGGGTGCCTCGGAGGGTGGTCTTGGGGTCAGTGTGTATCTGGAAGTGTAGGTGTTCGGCGGCGGTGAAGGTCTCGTCGGAGTTAGTCGAGATGCGGATGGTGTTCTTGTGTATGATGGCGATGCCTCCTCCCGTCTGGTTGACGCGGTCCCTCCGGGTGATCTTGTATCCGTCCGGGATGGCTATGGCGATGTCGGGCGCTGAGGAGGCGTTCATCCAGGTTTCGGTGAGGAAGGCGATGTCCGGTGCTGTTGCGTCGAGCAGGTCCCAGAGTTCCACGGCGTGCCTGTGGACGGAGCGGGTGTTCAACAGGATGCATTTCAGGTTGTTGCTGCTGGTGCTCGACTTGGCGGAGGTGGTGCACGTCCGGGGGCAGGTGAATCGGCAGGTTTGGCAGGTGAAGGGTCCGTGGGTGCGTCTCGGTGAGGCTCGGTAGCAGGCAGGGTTCCGGCCGGCATTGAGTGCGGTGAGGGTGGCGGCGTCGTAGGTCCGTCGAGTAGTGTTGCATCGGTGGGATCCAGGGGTTCTGGCGCTGGGCGCGGTCCAGTCGCGGACGGGCGCAGACGGGCTTTATGGGGAGGTGGGAGGGAGGAGCAGCTGGGAGGCGGGAGGCAGGGGCAGCGAATGGGTAGTCAGGGGGGCGGGGCCGCAGGGGACGCAGCGGCGGGAAAGGCGAGAGGCAGCGGGGGCACAAAAGTACAAGGGGAGAGAAAACAGACAAAAATACGGGCACAACGCAAATGGGGCAGCGAGGGGCACAGAAAGGAAATGGGGGGAAAACAGACAAAATCACAGTCACAACGCAAATGGGGCAGCGAGGGGCACAGAAAGGAAATGGGGGGAAAACAGACAAAATCACAGTCACAACGCAAATGGGGCAGCGAGGGGCACAGAAAGGAAATGGGGGGAAAACAGACAAAATCACAGTCACAACGCAAATGGGGCAGCGAGGGGCACAGAAAGGAAATGGGGGGAAAACAGACAAAATCACAGTCACAACGCAAATGGGGCAGCGAGGGGCACAGAAAGGAAATGGGGGAAAACAGACAAAATCACAGTCACAACGCAAATGGGGCAGCGAGGGGCACAGAAAGGAAATGGTGGGGAAAACAGACAAAATCACAGTCACAACGCAAATGGGGCAGCGAGGGGCACAGAAAGGAAATGGGGGGTAAACAGACAAAATCACAGTCACAACGCAAATGGGGCAGCGAGGGGCACAGAAAGGAAATGGGGGAAAACAGACAAAATCACAGTCACTACGCAAATGGGGCAGCGAGGGGCACAGAAAGGAAATGGGGGAAAACAGACAAAATCACAGTCACAACGCAAATGGGGCAGCGAGGGGCACAGAAAGGAAATGGGGGGAAAACAGACAAAATCACAGTCACAACGCAAATGGGGCAGCGAGGGGCACAGAAAGGAAATGGGGGAAAACAGACAAAAATCACAGTCACAACGCAAATGGGGCAGCGAGGGGCACAGAAAGGAAATGGGGGGAAAACAGACAAAATCACAGTCACAACGCAAATGGGGCAGCGAGGGGCACAGAAGGAAAAAGGGGAGATAGCAAGAAATGCGGGCACCGGGGCCGCAGCTGAGGGGCGATCTTACCTGCAGAAGCAGCGGGCAGACAACACAGGCGGAGCTGTGTGGTGGGGGAGCGACCTACCTGGCAAGGTCAAGGGTCACTCTCCTCACCGCGCAGCGGCCGCCATTTATGGGGAGGTGGGAGGGAGGAGCAGCTGGGAGGCGGGAGGCAGGGGCAGCGAATGGGCAGTCAGGGGGCGGGGCCGCAGGGACGCAGCGGCGGGAAAGGCGAGAGGCAGCGGGGGCACAAAAGTACAAGGGGAGAGAAAACAGACAAAAAATACGGGCACAACGCAAATGGGGCAGCGAGGGGCACAGAAAGGAAATGGGGGGAAAACAGACAAAATCACAGTCACAACGCAAATGGGGCAGCGAGGGGCACAGAAAGGAAATGGGGGGAAAACAGACAAAATCACAGTCACAACGCAAATGGGGCAGCGAGGGGCACAGAAAGGAAATGGGGGGAAAACAGACAAAATCACAGTCACAACGCAAATGGGGCAGCGAGGGGCACAGAAAGGAAATGGGGGGAAAACAGACAAAATCACAGTCACAACGCAAATGGGGCAGCGAGGGGCACAGAAAGGAAATGGGGGGAAAACAGACAAAATCACAGTCACAACGCAAATGGGGCAGCGAGGGGCACAGAAAGGAAATGGGGGAAAACAGACAAAATCACAGTCAAAACGCAAATGGGGCAGCGAGGGGCACAGAAAGGAAATGGGGGGGAAAACAGACAAAATCACAGTCACAACGCAAATGGGGCAGCGAGGGGCACAGAAGGGAAAAGGGGAGATAGCAAGAAATGCGGGCACCGGGGCCGCAGCTGAGGGGCGATCTTACCTGCAGAAGCAGCGGGCAGACAACACAGGCGGAGCTGTGTGGTGGGGGAGCGACCTACCTGGCAAGGTCAAGGGTCGCAATTGGAAGACAGATTCTTCTAAAGTTTATGCCTGACGCTCACTGACAAGTCTGAGTGAAGTGATAGCAACTAGGAATGTCACCTTCCAGGATAAAAACTGGAGGGGGCAGGAGTGGAGGGGTTCAAATTGAGGGCCCATTAATCTTAATCTTGTTAATACAATATTTAAGTTCCATGTAGGAGCTGGTGGCAGTCTAGGTGGAATGACTCTTTTAAGACCTTCCAGAAATGCTTTGATGACTGGAATCCTGAATAGGGAAGTGTGTTGTCTGTTTTGTAGATATGCGACTACTGCCTCTAGGTGTAACCTTATAGATGTAAAACTAAACCAGAGGTATGAAATGAAATAAGTAGCAGACAATGTCTTGAAATTTGGCTGCTAATGGATGAACATGTTTGGAATGACAGTAGTGAATAAACCTTTTCCATTTAGCAGCATGACAGTAGTAGGCCTACGTGCCTCTTTAAGAATGTCCATGCACTGCTATCAGAGATTCAGGTAGCCAAATTCTAACACTTCAGGAGCCAGATCGCACAGTTGAGGGACCTGAGATCTTGATGTCTGATTTCTCTGTGGTTCTGCATGAAAGGTTCTGCCTGTTCTGCAGTATTCTGTGGAAAACTACTGAGAGTTCCAGGAGTGCGCCTGAACTTCTTCCCCGAGCAACTGCTGATGTGGTGAAAGTTGTGATTGCGAGGTGGAATGTTTGGAGGTGTGGAAGTGAGCACCAGGCAATAACCATGTTGGATAATATCCAGCATCCACCGGTCTGAGGTGATATTCCGGCAGGCGGGAAAGTGGGCCACAGATTATGTTAGCATCTTATGACCCTCTTTGTAAATATTGGATTTTATTTACCTATAATGGTGATTTTCTTCTTTGAAGTTAAAGTACAGACTGGATATTGAAGTTATTCAATAATATTTATGTGTCATACCATATGTCTTTTTAACCCCGACCACCTCCTAAAGTAAGCCTTGACTGCCCACCATATCTACCCTTTGAATGTCAAGTGCCCAAAGGAGGCCATTTCATTCTCCAGTTGCAGTATAGTATTATTGTGGTCCCAGGACATCAGTTTTAAATGTTGTTGTTGTAGTAAACTTTATTCGATTTGATAAACAAATCATAAAAGCATATAAATAACAAACCATACATAAAATATCTCACATGGATTCATTTCATTAAAACAGGCTATGCGAGGGTTTCCACAAACTTGATACGAACATTTAGCCTAGGAATTTCAGGGGAATACAAAAATATCTCAATACTTCAGTCCCTCCTCGTCACTCTTAGCCTTAGAGCAGCTCTTAAAAAGTTGACCACACAAAAGAGAGTAAAAACATCAGATGACAATTTTAAAAACAACAAAGCTATAGGTGCCTGTCTAAATCTGGTTTTCCTTAACAGACCCTTCAAAAACATTTTCCTAGGGTGGGCGTAATACGGGCAGAGAAGGACTAAATGAAGGGTATCCTGTGGAGACCTATTGTTGCAGCCACAGGGCCCTCTCTCTTCTGGGTTTATGATAAAACCTGCCAGTACCGCCAATAAATGATGAATAAAATTTATTCTAAAACGAGTAATCAGGAATCTATCGTGTGCACTCGTCATTAGTGTTAAATATGGTTCTATACGCGGAGTTGTTTTAACTAGAATATAATCTCTCAATGTATGTTTAACAAGTTCAGCGGCTTCACGTTGCGCCATGGCAAACTTGGAGTACAGAACTTTGGTATCACCCTTATCCTTGGTTCTTATTGTATCTGGTTTAGAAAACAGATCTGCACGCCCTAGTTTGGCAAAAGAATCCCTGACATATTTTATCCAGGGGATTTTCATCGCATGGTCTAAGGAGAGGCAGTCCTGAATTACCAGCCTTGTCAGGCCTGCCTCTTCATTTGTCCAAATCTTCAGCCAACATAGTAGGGGCTTAACTGCCACCAAGTCTGAGATATATTTGACCCCCAGTTCTTCGTGTACACTAAATGCCGGGATACTGTGTGGGACCTTCAGTAAGCGCCTTAAATATTTGTTCTCCTCTCTTTGCAGACTAGTGGTCTTAACAAATCCCCACACCTCACTTCCATACAGGACCTTGGCGCAACAGATTGAATTATATAGCTTCAAGATCATGTCCAACGTCCAAGCCTGTGTGCAAAGTTTGCAATAGAACCTATAGACCTGTTCAGGGCCAGGCACTTTTCCTCTAATAAGTGCTTGAAATTCAGGTGACCATCAAAAAACATGCCCAAATATGCAAAGGCTGGGACTTTAACTAAGGTATATGAGCCTATGGAATAACTGTAAGATTTGCTTGGCTTCTTCCCCATTTCCATGACATATGATTTTGCGAGATTAGGGGACATGTCCAGATTTTCCATAAACTTCACAAAACCATCAATTAAAAGCTGCAAACAATGTGGGGTAGGGGCAAGGAGCACCGCATCATCTGCGTAAAGCAGAACCAGGGTCGCTCTTACACCTATTCTCGGCAGGTCAGCTTTAATATCGCGCAGAGTGGCATCTAGACCGTTAATATATAGGGTAAACAGAAACGGCGCTAATATACATCCTTGTCTGACCCCACTTAAGCACTTAAAGTGCTCCGTTACCTTCCCATCCTGTGTGTATCTAACAGCAGCTGTGGTGTTAGAATGCAGCGATTGAAGAATATTTATTATTGCAGGGTCCACACCAAGATCACCTATTATTGACCACAATTTACTGCGGTTCACGCGGTCAAAGGCCGCGGTGAGATCCATAAAAGCTAAGTATAGTGCACCAGACTTAGCTACTGTGTATTTTGCTGTAATGAGATACAGGTTAAGGCATTGATCTACAGTGGATCTCCCCGGCCGGAACCCGTATTGAGCATCCGTAATAATTTGTGTGGCCTCCGCCCATTCCATCAACCTATTTAAAATCACCCGCCCCAGAACCGTCGCTGAGACATCTATCAGGGATATGGGGCGATAGCAGTGTGGGCTATCCCTGTCGCCTTTCTTGAAAATTGGAACAATGATGGCAGAAGACCAAGATACTGGCATTGCTGAACTTATTGCCGCGTTTAATACTCTGGTTAAAAGAGGGGCCCAGATCTCCGTATTACAACGAAAAAGGTCTGGTGGGATTCCCTCTGGCCCCGGTGCCTTGTTCCTAGTCAGGCCCTCGATTCCTAAACTCACTTCATCCAAGGAGAAAGTAACAGGATTAGTGCTTAGTGATGCAGTTGGAGTCTGCGTCTCATCCTGACTGTGCAGGTGGTTATACAAGCCCTGAAAATGCTGCTGCCATTGTTCTGGCAGAATATTATTGCTTAGGCCCGGCTTATTCGGGTCCGAGAAACGAGGATTATTAATGACTCTCCAAAAGCGGGCAGAGTCCTTCAACTCCGCCGCCTCCGTGAGCTCCTCCCAGGCTGTACTTTGTAAATGGCCCTTTCGTCCTTTGACAGCTAGTTTATAACTTGAACGGCAAGCAGCCACCCGTTCTCTATCCCTTGGAGTCTGCTTGAGGGCCACTTTTAACTCTCTCAGGGCCTGCGAGCATTGGCTATCAAACCACCCTGGGTGGCCCCCGCTATACGCTTGTGATGAGGACTTCAACAGGTTATCCACCAGTTTTGCGATGTTCCTAAAAGCCTCTAATAGTTCAGCCCCGTCCACTCCTCGATCTAAGCATTTCAATATTTCCTGGTAAACTCTATCAAATAAGAGAGTATTAAAGGAAACAGTATCCACCTGGGCCCATCTCAGCCTTCTGCCTTGGTCCGTCACATCTATTGCCGAACCCCCTGCCTGTCTATTTGATACTGGTAATTGGGACTGAGCATCAAGCACTAAAATAAGTGGGTTATGATCACTAAACACACTGTGTTGTATATTAAACTTTAAAATACCCCTTTTCAATAAAGGAGAGACAAAAATAAAATCAATATACGAGTGGCAACCTCTCCCTTTAAATGTAGGAGGAACTGGACTACCCTTTTTGTTAGCGATCATGTCCACCGTGTGGGTTAACCCATAGGAGTATAAAAGACCAGTCAGTTCCCGTCCAACCTGGGTATGCTCCAGATGCGGTCCTTTCCTTAATGGACAGGCTGACCAATCACCCTGTACCACCCTCAAGTGTGGGCACAGGTGACGGGTAAATTCACTAACTAAGATCAGTTGTGATTGAGCCAACCCTTTTCCTCGTGTGTGCTCCAGCCGTGTGTTTAGTTCATGGAGACTGTTCGCGCCCTGCGCATTTGGCATTGCATTGTAAAAATGTATTAATATTACCCTGAATATGTGATTCGAGAATTTTAATCCTTGAACGGCATTTGAATCCCAAGCCAAGTTCTTCCAGCTGCCCTGTATTCTTAAATCTATAAACATAATCAGAACCCCCTTTGCTCTGCCGGCTACCGATCTAACTGCTGGGCAAAAGAAGGTTTTATATCCTTCGATAAAAAAGTTTTTGCCTGTCTCCCATGTTTCCTGGAGACATATTATATGGTACTCCCTCACGTAAGTGAGCCATTGCTTCTCCCCAAATTTGCTAGATAGTCCTGCTATATTCCACGAGATAATTCTTATATCTCCCCCACTGCTCATCACAACAGAATCAGCAGGTACAGTATTACTTCGCGGGGTGGCGGACCAGCCCCCGGGAGTATCTCTGAGATATCAGGTTCCCTGCACTCCACAGGAGAAAGTAATGTTCTCCCCATATGAGACTCCACACTCCTCTCTGCTGTAACAGCGTTGGCCAAAAGGATATCACTGGCTCTACCCCCACCCTCCCTGTGAATTGGTCAATCGATATCGTTCAAGTCCCTCAGTGGTGCAAATGCATTAGTTACCGCCACAGGCCTACTACCCCACCCGATACCCTGGTCCAAGCCAGTGTAGCATTGTGTGAAATTAAGGCTAGGCTCTGGTCTGTAAAAAAAGCCCAAGGGTAGTGGTTTAATGCTAGACTCTAGGGCGAAAGAACCAGCTGAATACGAGAGGATCCCACGTGCCATCTCAGGGTATCTGAACGTGACAATAACGCAGTCTCCAGCAAAAACTTTCCTCGTTTTGCCAATCCAAGACACCCTCCTAGCCATAAGGATGTGCCGGTGATCTTTAATGTTGAATCTAGCATACTTGCACATCCAATGCGCCACTTTGTTAATTAGCTGAGCAGTGGGCTCCTCTTGTGCATTGTTGTAGCCTAGCACACCTGTCAAAACCACTATGTAAGGGAAACTTGCCGGGGGGAGATCTATTACTGGGAGCTCAGCGTTGTAAGGAGCGACTGGCATATCTTCCCCTCTCAATTGTTGTCGGTGTCCACAATCCCCCTTCGAGGCATTGTACCGGTTCTCCAATTGGACGTTGTCGGACTCTGCCTCCACTGCCCTTACCTCCCTTGCAACCAGGTTCCTAGATTGAGCCTTAGGGCGTGTAACTACAGTATTAAGTTGGGGGGTATGATTTACCATATCATTTACTGTGTCAGCTCGTTTGTGTAGTCGGGAATCAGAGCCCGTTACAGGTAGTGAAGAGGTAATCCTTGTCACGTGCTCTCCCCCTTCCGGTCCCCCCTGAGCTACCGATGGGGCAATACCCCCCGGTATTTGGTAAGTTAGATAATGTATTAGATGATGTACTATTACGATGTTCAATCAACACGAGTTTCTCCTCAATTGACCGTAATTTACATAATAGGGGGTCCAGGAGCACAGACACCAATGTCTCAAGTCTTCTCCACTGATCATTATTGCAATCAGGAATTGTAGGGCTGGGGGGTGAGTCCTGTGGCGTAGGATGTCCTGATGACCCTTGTGCGCCTACCGTAGCTGCAAGATCTTGATTTGGTTTGGGAGGTGGCTGCTTTAATCTGGGCTTCTGTCTTGGCTTTTGGAGAGCTCCATGCCTTGGCCGTTTTGCCAGTGGGTCATTAATAACTGATAATTTCGATCCCATCCCACCTCCCTTGGGCTAACCCTTGGGTGCTTTTTAGATCTGGTTGTGACCTCTCTAGGCCCAGACTCTGGTGAAGTTAAAGTTACCATGATGTTTTCCAGTAATCAGTGACTACCTGCAAGACACCCCAAATAACCCTCTCACTCAACAACTGTATCTTCAGAAACAAAGCAGGCAAAGTGGCACACCTGTGATGGATGATCTACTTAAAGTACATTAAACTATATTACATTAATAGGATATATGCTACCCCAGTCCATAAAGTATATAATTGTCACTCTGGCATGTCAGCTATTTCAAGGACATAGCTATATTGTTATAATACTGCTAGGGCCCTGTCCTTGATCCTATCATCTCCACTGAAAAATTTAAATAAATTCCAGGGAGAGGTGAAAGGTACATGGGTTCTACCAGGAGAGAACATCAGTGCTCACCGTGATTGGATCCGTACGGAGTGGCAATGCTTACACAAATTCCTTTACCAATCTGCCATTACAAAGCTTGGTTGGCACTCCCTGTTATCTCCAGGCTCTATCTAGATCCTGGGAACATATCTACCTTTATTAATGCTACTCAGCTGACTGGCTGCACCTAAAAGTAACAATTAAACATAAGGAATGGGAATTGTTTAAAGATGCATTAGATTTGGCTTCCCGTTAAAGAAGGTACAAAGTAAATCTTTTTTTTTTACTAATACAGGAGTACAATTGAATAACCAAATAAAAGTCTTACTGCTTTCTCCAATCTTCCTAAGATGCTGAAGAAGTCCAGGTTTAAGATCACTGGGAAGGAAGCGCCCGGCAAGCCCAGGTAGGAGTATTCTGCAAAGATAACAAAGAGTACACTTTATTTTCACTCATATTAACCTCAATGCCAGTGTAAAACAGAAGGCAGTCCTGTAGTAAGAGCACCCAATACAGACCTTCTGGGATGATAGGCAAAAAGAGTTGGGCAAGATGTTTGCAAGACCTTTACAACAGGATATATGTGCCTCTAAGGGACAGGTTGAGAAAGACCTCGTGCCCCCGGACATTGTAAAGTACTGCAAAAGGACTGCAAAGAGCAGGAGTTCCAGACCAGTGTAGCAGCTGAAAAGTATGTCCCAGCTGCAGAATAAGGGAAACCGCTTTTACCACACATTTTTTACCACATGTGCTGTTACCACGCAGGTAAGTACCACACAGTTATGTATTTGTACCTTTACCATGCAGTACTTTAACCACGCAGGTAACCTTTTTTTTTTTTTAAATCACGACATTTTTATGCAAATTTTTTTTAAAGTGATTTTGGCTTGGGTAGAGAGGGAAATGTGACATATGTAAAAAAGGAAGCAGGGACGCTGGGAATTTCCCAAGTCTAGGCGGAAAGTAGCTCCTTTATATGGAGGACCCTGCAACACCACAGACACTGTGCTCACCTCAAATGTCTGTTTTTCTAGCATATATATGTATATATGGCTTGAGAGCAACTGAACATTTCCTTAGAATGAAGCCTAAGAGATTCTCGGATCATAATTGGATGCTGCTTGAAATGATGGAGTGGTGCTTGACAAAGAACATTTTCCTGTTGGGAAATTAATTGTTCCAACAAGAACGAGGGATGGCTATGGGCACCTGCTTTGCCCCCAGTTATGCGAATTTACATCTTGGCTGGTGGGAGGAGCGGGTGCTCGGGTCCGAATTTGGAACAGTGGTCAGAAAAAATATTAACGTGGTTTATATTTATTGATGACGTCTTTGTGCTGTGGCAGGGCACGGAGACGGAAGCAGACCAATTTATATGTGATTTGAACAGGAACAAATTGAATCAAAATGTTGTGGGGCAGAAGAGTAAGACATCGATAGAATTCTTGGCTATAAAGGTTTGGGTTAAGGGGGATAAATTGGAAACTACAATTTTTAGAAAGCCAACGGCGGGGAATACAATTATACACGCCAGTAGTTCGCTTCCGACACCCCTTATAAGAAGCATCCCCTTTGGAGAATTCTATAGAGCGAGGAGGGCATGCATTACCCTAGAAGAATTGAAGATGAAATTAAATGTTTTATTCAAAGGGGATATCCACTTCCAGTTTTAAAAACAGCCTCAGATAAAGTGAGGAGTTTGAATCGAGAGAATGTATTGTTTGAACCATCTAAAACAGCGGTTAAGAAGAAGTACAGGAGACAAAATGATGCACCCAGATTTATGACAGCATACAACACTGAACATAAGAGATTGATACAAATAAAGCGCTGGCACTTTAATAAGGAGGACCCTGTAATAGGACAAGAATTGAAGAAAAATCCAGAAATAACATACAGAAAATCCAAATCACTGAGGGATTATCTGGTTAGAAGTGACTGTTTGGGGGGTATATCACAACAGACCTGGCTACCACAAAAAGAGGGCTTCTGAAAATGTCTGAAGTGTAAAGCATGTCAACACGGGGAGAGTATTTCATCTTTTCAGACAGTGCTTAATAGAACTATAAAAATACAAGGTTTTTTAACTTGCAAAACAAGTTATGTGGTGTACATTCTGAAGTGTCTCTGTAGGAAAGTATATGTCGGTAGTACCACACTACCGGCACACAAGAGGATACTGCAGCATAGGAGAGCCATGATTAACAGAGATCATAGTTACCCCGTGGCTAGGCACTTTGAGAAGGAACACCAGAGTGATCCATCATCAATGAAATACAGTTGTATAGCACAAGTGCCAAAGAAAAGAAGGGGTGGAGACAGAGAAAGGGAGTTGAGGAAGTTAGAAACATACTTCATCCTGGAACTGGATATTAAGGAACCTAATGGTTTTAATCTGGATGAAGAGTTGTTCACTTGCTTATAGTAAATTCTGTACCTAGACCTGCACATTTATCAGTAGAGCTAATTGATTTTTTTTTTTAAAGAGGACAAGGTAGATATGCACTAGCACTTTATAAGGGTAGCACTTTAGTTCACATAGAGAACCGCATTTTACTATTTTATAAAAACCTCTTTTTTCCAACTTCCAGAGAACAGGGATTTTAACCTAATCTGAAATAATATAATTGAGGGAGTAGGAGAATCTAATTTATTTCATTACACTGCACAAAGCTGGTATTAATAAATGTTTAAGACAACCAGGGGAGAGGGATTTTGATGAATTAAAACAGGTTATAGTATTGAAATAGTTATGACTGTTGAGAATAGGGCACTTTAGTAATACTTATAGCACTTAGAAGGCACTTACAGTTTAAATGGTTGACACAGAGTACGTTTTGCACACATATGATTCACGTACAAGTTATGAGTGCACCACCAGCTTTCTACTAAGGTTAACCAGGTTGGGCCACCTGTCTGCCGCTGTCATGAGGGTGGGGGAGGGGGGTAGGAGTTGGATAGGGGAGGGAACTTAGTTCCCTAGTTGTGACGAATATTGTTGTTTATTTGTTATGTAGGGTATTGGTCCTACAAATATAAAAATATAAACTGCATTTGCACTGCTATAATGGACGAGCAGTACGCTCACGTGATGGTGAGACAGTATGTGAACAGGATATGATATGTGGACATCACAGACTGTATATTGCTTACAAGATCCTAAATTGTATATGCATGTCCTTTGTGCAGTGGAAGCGGTTTTAATAAAAACAAGTTTAAAAAAAAAAAAAAGCTTTGCACACATAGATACAAGGTACTGTAAGATCTAAAAAGCACTAGAAAGTAAAAGCAGCTATGGAAGAAAAGCACTTATGCACTTTATAATCTCGAGTACATATATAGTTCACCTGTAGGAACTGTCTATTTAACTTCAAAAAAGTCCATGAGTATACCAAGATAAATTGAATTTAAAGTATTTGAGTATGTACAAATGGAACTTTCCAATTGAAATTGTTTTAAACAAAAGGTTTAACAAGTGGTGACCACGGACATTGAGATAAATAAGTTGCAAAACTTCAGTGTAAATGTATGTTCCAAGATGGCGGTAACATTCGCTGCATGGAGTGTGCTTAAGTACTGAAAAGCTTTGTCCTCTTTCTATGGGTATTTCCTAGGAAATTGATTGTGTATTTAATGAAAAAACGAACTGGGCTCGTCATCTTGAACAAGGCTGTGACAGGCAGCCGAAACGCGTGGATGATTACACTAAAAAAATAGCTAGATTGAAAACTTTCGGACTGCCGGTTCTGTCTCTTTCTTTGACTATATGTATATATATATATATATATATATATATATATATATATATATATATATATATATATATATATATATATAGTCAAACGCCTCGTAGTTCAAAAGAAAGAGACAGAACCGGCACTCCGAAGGTTTTCAATCTAGCTTTTTTAATTTTTTTAGTGTAATCATCCACGCGTTTCGGCTGCCTGTCACAGCCTTGTTCAAGATGACGAGCCCAGTTCGATTTTTCATTAAATACACAATCAATTTCCTAGGAAAATGCTACTTACCCAGTATGCATCTGTTCTTGGCATGTAGAGCTGTAGAGTAACATGCTGTGCATAAGTCTGCCATCTAGTGTTGGGCCTGGATGTTTGCACTTTGTTTTTGTTCGAAGAAGTCTTTTCCAGTCACGAGGTAGGTGACTCCTCCTTTCGGTGATAGTGCACATGGGCATCGACTCCATTGTTAGATTGTTTCCCCACAGAGGGTGAGAATGCAGTTAGTAAGAGTAGAATAGAGATGTCCATGTGTAAGTATCTAATTAAGATAGTACTGGAACAGGTAACCGGGGAGGTAGGTGGGCGCAAGTGACTCTACAGCTCTACATGCCAAGAACAGATGCATACCGGGTAAGTAGCATTTTCCGTTCGAGGCATGTGAGCTGTAGATCACATGCTGTGCATAGACTATACAGCAGTAATCTCCCAAAGCGGTGGCTAACCTGTAGCTGTTGCAGTGGTTTGAAATAGTGTACGTAAAACTACCTGGCCTACATTAGCTTGTTGTCTGGATAACACATCTACACAATAGTGTTTTGTGAATGTGTGTGGTGTAGACCATGTTGCAGCTTTACAGATGTCAGCTATGGGAATATTTCCTAAGAAAGCCATAGAAGCCCCCAGTTTGCGAGTGGAATGCGCTCTAGGGGGAATTGGTAAAGTTCTCTTTGCTTTTGCATAACATGTTTGAATACATTTGACTATTCACCGTGCAATACCTGATTTAGAAATGGGATTGCCTTTGTGTGGTGGAGCAAAAGCGACAAAAAGTTGTTTGGTGTTATGAAAAGGTTTTGTCCTTTCTATGTAATACAGTAAGGCTCTTTTAACATCTAAAGTGTGTAGAGCACGTTCTGCCACAGAATCTGGTTGAGGAAAGAACACAGGCAACTCAACAGATTGGTTGATGTGGTAGGCAGAAACTACTTTAGGTAGAAAATTAGTATTAGTGCGAAGAACCACTTTGTTTTGATGTACTTGTAAAAATGATTCTTCTATGGTTAACGTCTGAAGCTCACCCACTCTCCTGAGTGATGTGATAGCAATGAGGAAAGCAACTTTCCAAGTGAGAAATTATAGTTCACATTTATGTAAAGGCGCAAAGGGTGGACCCATTAGCCTGGTAAGGATAATATTAAGATTCCACACTGGGGCAGGTGGAAGTCTTGGAGGAATAACTCTTTTGAGTCCTTCCATGAAGGCCTTAATAACAGGCACTCTGAAAAGGGACAGGTGTTGCCTATTTTGAAGATAAGCGGCTATTGCAGCGAGATGTAAGCGTATAGATGTGTACACTAAATTTGAACACGGTAAATGTAGTAGATAACAAATTATACTTTGAACGGAAGCATCAAGTGAGTTGATATGGTTGTTATGACAATAAATAACAAACCGCTTCTATTTTGCTGCATAGCAAGCTCTTGTAGTAGGTCTTCTGGCCTCTTTAATGATATTCATACAGTCTGGTGGAAGATTCAGATAACCAAACTCTATGATTTCAGGTGCCAGATTGCAAGGTTGAGAGGTTTGGGATCTGGATGTCTTATCTCTCCATGGCTCTGCATGATGAGACTGGGTGTGAGATGTAGCTTTTGATGAGGAACTACTGAGAGTTCTAACTGGGTAGTGAACCAGGGCTGGCAAGCCCAAGTTGGAGCTACCAGGATTAGTGTGAGGGATGTTTGCCTGAGCTTCCGAACCACTAGTGGAATGAGTGGGAGAGGCGGAAAAGCTTAAGCAAATATCCCTGACCAATTCATCCATAGAGCATTGCCTTTGGATAATGGGTGTGGATACCTGGAGGCGAAGTTTGGGCATTTTGCGTTTAGGTGTGTGGCAAACAGATCTATGTCTGGAAAACCCCACATCTGAAAGAACGAGAGGAGAACTTGGGGATGAACTTCCCACTCGTGGACCTGTTGTCTCTGTCTGCTGAGGAGATCTGCAATTTGATTGTTTACTCCTGGGAGGTGTTCCGCTAGGAGATACGTTTTTTGATGAATGGCCCATCTCCAAATGTCCTGTGCAAGGTGTGACAGTTGGAGAGAGTGTGTCCCTCCTTGTTTCTGTATATAATACATTGCTGTCATGTCTGTACGTATCAGGACAGCTTTGCCTACCAGCTGAATTTGGAAGGCTTTGAGCGCTGAAAAGAGTGCTAGCTGCTCTACATGATTTATGTGGAGTTGCTTTTCCTTTTGACTCCATAATCCCTGAATTGTGTGAGTTTGAAGATGAGCTCCCCAACCATTGAGCGATGCGTCTGCTGTTAGCACTGTCTGTGGAACTGGGTCAATGAAAGGCCGCCCTTTTGAAAGGTTTTGTGGATTTCACCACTGCAGAGAGCGATGAGTGTGGCCGTCCACCAACACTAGATCTGTCAATTGACCCTGAGACTGATTCCACTGGCGTACTTAACATTCTTGAAGGGGACGCATCTGAAGTCTTGCATAAGGAACTATCATGATGCAAGAATCCATCATTCCTAGTAGTTGCATGAATGCCCGAGCTGGTAGTGAGTGATGGGGTTGAAATTGGGAAATGAGAGCCTGAATATTGTGAATTCTGGCTGGATTGGGACAGGCTAGAGCTTTTTGAGTATCTATAGTGGCCCCCAAATACGTTTGTGTATTGGAGGGTTGAAGATGGGACTTTGACAGATTGACTGTAAATCCAAGGTGGTGTAGTAAGTGTACTGTTGTTTGAGTGTGCTGTAGGCACTTTGTGAGAGAGCTGGCTTTGATGAGCCAGTCGTCTAAATATGGGAAAACGTGATCATGTTCTCTTCGTAGATGTACAGCGACTACTGCCAGACATTTGGTAAATACTCTGGGAGCAGTAGTTACTCCGAATGGGAGCACTTTGAATTGATAATGCTGTCCCGCTATTACAAACCTGAGGTATTTACAATGAGCGGGATGTATTGGAATATGGAAGTAGGCGTCTTTTAAGTCCAGAGTGGACATAAAGTCGCCTTGTTGTAACAGAGGAAGTACCTGTTGGAGAGCGACCATGTGGAAGGGATCTGATTGAATGTATAGGTTTAATTCTCTGAGGTCTAATATAGGCCTGAGAGAACCATCCTTTTGGGGAATTAGAAAATAGAGAGAGTATACCCCTGTCCCCTGATATTGTAGTGGGACTGGCTCTATAGCTCCTTTTTCCAGAAGAGATTGGACCTCTTGTTTGAGTAGGTGTAGATGTTCTGGAGATAGTTTGTGTGTTCGTGGTGGAATGTTTGGAGGGTTGCTGATAAGCTCCAGGCAGTAACCAGATTGGATAATTTGTAAAACCCATTTGTCTGAAGTGATTGAATTCCAGACTGGGAGAAATTGAGTGAGACGTCCCCCGACAAGTGTTGAATGATCGGGAGGAAGGGGAAACAAGTCGCTGCTTATTTGTGGCTGGGGAAGTACGGGGTGTATTACCTCTCCCTCTTCCTTTGCTATTGTTTCCCCGAAATCCACCTCGAAAATAACCTCTGGTAGAGGGCGATTGACTATTGCCACTATATGACGTAGAGGACCCGTCAGTAGGCATGGACTTTTAGCCTCCCCTGTAAAAGGATCGGCGAAATGAGCCTAGGTTAGATGGTGTTTGTAGCGCTCCCATAGACTTGGATACCTCAGTGTCCTTCTTCATTTTTTCTAACGAAGTGTCCACTGCAGGACCGAATAAATGCTCCTTATTAAAAGGTGAATTTAAAATAGATGCTTGAACCTCCGGCTTAAAACCTGATATTCTAATCCATGTGTGGCGTCTGAGAAGGATGCTGGTGTTAATAGCATGTGAAGCTGTATCTGCTGCGTCTACAGCACACCTAATTGAAGTATTGGAAATAAGTTTCCCTTCCTGTATGAGGTCATGAGCCTTGGATTTATGCTCATCAGGTAGGTATGCATCAGTTGCTCTAGCTCATCATAATGAGCTCTGTCATACCTTGCTAAGAGTGCTTGCGTATTAGCTATGCGCCAATGATTGGCTTCTTGCGCTGCAACTCTTTTGCCTGAGGCATCTATTTACTTGGACTCTTTATTGGGAGGCAGAACGTCTCCTGTTGACTGAGAGTTAGCTCGTTTACAAGCATTTGATACCACCAACGAATCTAGTGGAACCTGACCCCTGATGAAAATTGGGTCTGTAGGTGCCGCTTTGTATTTCTTATCCACTCTAGGTGCGAGTACCCTAGCTCGCACTGGATCTTTAAATACCTCAACTGCATGTTTTAACATACCTTTGGGCATAGGTAGTGTATGTGTTGACTTTTGTGATACACTTAGAGGTCGATTCCGATTCAGGCCGGAAATCACTCCGACCGAGCCGGACCCGGAGAGATTTCCGACCGAATCGGACTCTAGCAGCCCGACCGAACGAGTACGATGCGTACGCATGCAATCGGACTCGATTCGGTCGGACTCCCATTGAAGTCAATGGGAGCCGGTCGTACAACGCGTACGCGGGCTCCCATTGACTCAATGGGTGCGAGGCGAACAAGGGCGCCCCCTACAGCGAGTACGCGTCGATGCGACTCGCGCCGTACATGCACAGGTAGGGGGGACCCATGGGTCCCCCCTGGCTACGACTCGCGCGGCTACGCGTACAGGGGGGTCCGACACGGACCCCCAAAGTCCGGCTCCGACTGCCCTTTGGAGCCGGACGGCGCAAGTCGGTCGGACTGCTCGCGGCGCGCATCGTACTTGCCCGGCCGGGGAACGTCTCCATTGCGCGGTGCGAGTCGTGTCCGTGCGAGTCGGACGGAACGGTTCGGACCCGCGAACAAGTCGGTCGGCGATTTCGCGTGCGCTCGCATCGTACTCGCTCGCCCGGACGCACGTTCGAATCGGTCGGGAAAGAGGGCTCCGAATCGGATCCGGTTAAGCCGAATCCGATTCGGTGCCCTACTGGCCGAGATCGGAATCGGCCCCTTAGTGTCTCAAATAGGAAATCTTCCTCAAGAGGCTCCTTATGGAGTTGCACTCCATGATATTGTGCAGCTCTATTAAGCAACTCAGTATACCCCACATTATCATCTGGAGGAGGCCTAGATGGGTATAGGTCTGGATCGTTGTCATTATTAGGATCAGTGTTATAGTCGACCCAGGGGTCTTGAGCATCATCTTGTGGCACATGTGTGTCCTCATCTAGATCCCCATCCCCCGAATCCTGCTGATTTGGAGATTGTGGCTGAGGGGAATTTGTGGGTGTTATGAGAAGGTTAGGATCAATAGGTGGACAAGGTGAGGAAGATAAAAGAGGTGGAGAAGTATTAGTTCCCATATTTTTTTTCTTTGAAGGGATATGGTAAGATTCCTCAAATATTGGCTTTCTTTTCTCTGGCAGCTTTGCATAAAGGTGTCCAGTTTTAGGGTTGATAACCAGTTCCTTTTGTCTGGGGTCAGAGTTAGTAGGCGGAACTTCCAAACAAGGCTCCTTGGATGGAGGAGGAGCGGTTTTGTCTTTTGGGGCCAGAATTTTCGGCGGCGAAGATTTCGGAGCCGATAATTTTGAAGCCGATTTGGGTTCTGATGATTTCGGTGCCGAAGCCTTTAAAGGCTGAATTGGCTTGCCTTTAGGTGCCGAAGTCTTGGGTTCAGGTCCCCGAGGGTCAACTCGATCCCGAGCCAGAAGGCTTTGTAACTTGTTTCGGTGCTGGGCCCAAAGGCGGGACTTTCGAAACCTTATCTCGGTGCCGACCTTGGCCCGGAGGCGGAGGAGGGACCGTAGCCTTTTTAGAGGGTAGTTTTTGGGGCAGAGGAGTATCTTTACTCACGGTACGCTGACAGGGTGTGATGTCTTCCTCGATGTCGGAGTATTCCTCGGACACATAAATTTGCTCTTCCTCGGCTCCCTGTGCTTCGAAGATCTCCTAGTCGACATCTTCTCCATAGAGGTCTGGAGCGGAGTCTTTGTAGTCCTTGTGTTGATACATCTTGTGACGTCGAGCCCGACGATCACGGAGCGTTTTCTTCGGTCGGAACGATCGGCAGGCTTCGCAGTTGTCTTCGTCGTGTTCGGGTGATAAACACAAATTGCACACGTCGTGGAGATCGGTGCGGGGTTTCTTAGAGTGGCACCCGGGGCAGAATTGGAATGGAGTCTGTTCCATCGACTGCGAACTCGGTCGATGCGGCTAGGCCCAAGGCCTTGCACAAGACTTTCCGATCGAAGTTTTTCGAAATGGAAACAATACGCGAAGGCAGGAATACGCGATCGAGAAACAATACCGTTGAGGGTAGTGGATTGCGCACCGAGGGGAACCAGAGAACGGTGTCGAACTGGAGCGCAGCAATTCACGTCCGAACCCGATGGCGGAAAAAAACAATCTAACAAGAGTCGATGCCCATGCGCACTATCACCGAAAGGAGGAGTCACCTACCTCATGACTGGAAAAGACTTATTCGAACAAAAACAAAGTGCAAACGCCCGGGCCCAACACTAGATGGCAGACTTATGCACAGCATGTAATCTACAGCTCACATGCCTCGAACATATATATATCTGTGTATGTATATAATTGTCCTTGCTCAACATGGACTTCAAAATTCTTAGTAAGGTTTTGGCCCTTCGTCTGCTCCCCCATATGCCGGCATTGATCCATGAGGACCAAAATGGATTCATCCCAGCCCGTAGTACATCCCTCAATCTGCAACAGATGTACCATGTCCTCTATCATCCGCAGTCCCAACAGAGGGCCTTGTTGATGTCTGTGGACCTTGAGGAGGCTATTGATTCGGTGAGGTGAGACTTCTTATTAGAAGCCATGCGACAGATGAGAAAGGGAGAAGGCTGGATTAACTGGGCTAAACTACTTTGTATTGCACCAACCGCATGAATCAGAATGGGCACAACCACCTCACTGCAATATGGAGTCCACAGAGGCACCGTACAAGAGGTGCCCACTATCCCCCCTCCTCTTTGTGCTTGCTATTGAGCACTTGACTGAGCTATTTAGGAGGAAGGGGTGGTGGTGGAGGACAGAGAGCACATCATTTCTTTGTACGCCAATCACCTTCTCCTGCGCTTAGCCGATGGCTCGGAGGGCTCTGTGAAGGCACTTTGGCTTTTGGGGAATTCGAGGCGCTCTCAGGCCTCAGAGTTAACAAATCAAAAATGTGCCTGTTTCTGGTTGTCCCAGACACCCGGAGGCCACTGGACATCCCCAGGGTGTGTCTTGGTCCCCCACAACATTTAAGTATCTAGGTATTCAATTATTTTATTCTCTATAGGATCTGCAGGAGGGTAATTTAGGAAAGTCTCTCCGAATTGCTTGTGCGACGAAAGTGGGTCATGCCCCCGATTAAACAATCCACAGCAACATCCCCCATCGTCGGGGGGGGGGGCCCAACCCTGCAGGGCTGACGGGGACGGAGAATCCCGTTAATTGCATCCAAAGAAAAGAATGCCAAAGCCAAGTTCCGGATACCACCAGCATTTAATACAAACGTGGCTGCATGCAGATGAGCTTTAACCCGGACGCGTTTCAGCGAAAAATGCCTTGATCACAGGCAAGTATTGACTCTACAAGGTGCAGGTGTTTTTAACTTCGTTCGCACTTGACTTTATGGAAAATTCCTACAAGTCCCACAATCCATTGTTTTCAGTTTCAAATATTCATGGGACTTGTAAGAATTTTCCATAAAGTCACGTGAGAATGAAGTTAAAAACACCTGCACCTCGTCAGATGTCGGATGGATTATTAATTAACAGGATGCCCGCTGGCTGCAAACTGAATTGTGAATAGAGTGAATTCAAGACTGGGCCACTGTGTGTACAAGAGGCCCGCCGGTTTTGTACTTTGGAAGTGGTTTAAGGCAGCCAGAGTTTGTGAGGGTACTTTCCTTTGCACGCCGTGATGACTGGATTTGAAAGGTGGCAGCTGAGTGAGGAACAAGGTTTCTTTATACAGAAGTGGCATTTCCTTGGATATTACGTACGACATCATACCGCTCTGCCCTACATGGAATTGAATCCTTTTGAGGTGAATAGAGGGTATGTTTTCATAAGTAAATTCAAAGGCTGTATAACATCGAAAGCAGTGAAGGAGGACATAACACACTGTTAAAAGGTATTATGGATATTGTGGTCCTCGAGTCATCAGTGATATGGGAACTAACATCAGTGAAATGGTTTTTCTTGGATGTAAAGTGTTTCTAATTGGAACTGATTAATAAGAGCATTGAATTGTTTATATTACTATATTATTTATATTATTTTATTTTCACTAACTTTCAATATACTGTTCAATTAATAATAATAATAATAATAATTATTATAATAATAAAGACATTTATAAAGAACACAGCTACCTCAGCTGAGGTGTCCCGGTGCTAAAGCGGATAACAGAGCGGAGCCGGCGACGAGCTAATCCCTGCACCTGAACAGCCAGGTCTTTAAGGACTTTCTGAACTCCCGTTGAGAGTGCATCTCCCGTAGATGAAGAGGCAAGTCATTCCAGCATTTGGAGGTTCCCACCTCGAACGTTCTACCCCCCACCCTCGCTTTAGCAAAACAGGGAACGGTGAGGTAGCTCTGCTGGTAAGGGCAAAGTCTCTTCCCCAGATAGTTAGGGCCTCTGCCCTGATAGGCCCGGAAAGCGAACGTAAGGGCCTTGAATTCAATTCTCTTGGCCACAGGGAGCCAATGAAGTTGCCTGAGGTGGGGGGAGATATGCTGGCGGAGTGGAACCTTACAGACCAATATGGCGGCTGTGTTTTGCACTATCTGCAGTCTACGGATCAAGCCGCTAGGCAAGCCTAGGTAGAGACCGTTGGCGTAGTCAAGATGCGAGGTGACTAACGCAAGCACTACCGTTTTACGGGATTCCTCTGGCAGGAAGTCGATTAATTTTCTAATAGTTTTCATTTCATTGAATTATGAATTGACCCATTTCCATCGTAAGTCAGTTTTCTATTGTGAAAGCATTTCATTTGCTAACATGGGTCCCTCTTAACAGTTTATTAGCGTATATAAGAACAAGTAAGTGACCACGCTGTTATTGCATATGATTAAGACTCTTGAGGAGTCGAAACGCGTTATGCTGCACCTACTGCCTTTATTAAAAGTCTGTCACTACTGATCGACTGGTGGACTTGTTTTCACACTACTGGAGGTGGAGTGCGTGTTTCTCTTTTCCAAGTATTGAGCGAGTGACGTTTGCTGACAAGCCCCGACTCGACAGGCTGGGCGTTCTGAACGTCAGATGTTGGATGAATATATATATCGCCAGCAGGTAGTTCTAGTTAGGACCTAGTTTCCATAGGAAAATCATTTTTTGACTCGCCTATAACTTTGGCGTTGTTTGACCAATCTTCATCAAATTTTATTAAAAAAGTGTCAAAGTAGGTTCCGGTGTCTTGGAAAGTTTGTGGGTGATCCCTGCTGTGGGGACCCGAGAAATGGGGGCGCAAAATAAGGGTGCGTTTGTAATGTTAATTTCCATAGGAACACATTTTCGAACCTACAGCCCAAACCGCTGGACGGAATTACACCAAATTTGGCAGAAAAGTAGATGTTGTTACGCAGATTGTGCTTTTTGTTATTTGGTGCAAATCTATTCAGTAGTTACTGTGAAATTAAAGTCGAACAATATTGTGATATCTCTGGCCGTGGATATTTTGCGGCGTTTTCACGATAGTAGCGGAGATTTCGCGACGATTCGGCTGTAACTCGCGAATGCGTGCGCCAGCGGGAAGGCTCTGATTGGCTGGACGCAACCTGAACAGGAAGTTTTGGCTACCATTTTATCGATCAGGAATGGTTCCTGTGGCTGAAAATATGTGTCAAAGCTAACATAAGGGGTCAGGGTGGAGATACTCTGACCCCATGTTTGAGAAATAGGGGTGTTAGTGACAGAAGTTATGTGTCCAAAATAGATTTTTATAATCACGCGTAATATTTGCGATGACGCTGCGACCGCCAGCATGGCCACATGTACCATCACGGGGACATTGCGACGTCTTCGCTAAGATTGGTGGAAATATAAAAAATATATATATTTGTACACACCCGCCGTTCACTGTCACAGACACATGTACGCAGTCACAAACTCACTCAGGCACTTATACACCCAGTCACATACCCACTCAGATACTCATGCACCCACTCACTTACCCATTCAGGTACTCATGCACCCACCTACAGACTGGGTACATTTCTCCCATAACTAACACCAGGCTACAATAAGACTATTTTGAGTTCGGCAGACAAGCCGTCGATCCACTACAGTCTGCTGTTCTAGTAGACCTCCGTAAGGTATAAGACAGTTACTCCCTTGTCCATCTACAGAGATGTTGTCTACAGTCAAGGAACTCGATCAATGTATATTTGTTTGAAAGTAGCAATATTATAACCATCGTAGACAGCTAGGATATCAGGAATGGACCTACTCGGAATTAGAGGAATGTTTTTGGCATGTTTTACTTTTACCTAATGTTTTCCTTATTCTTCAATATGTTGCAGGTTGGACTTGGGTTAGCATCTGCCAATACTATGAAACACGTTTTTACGCCTGTGGCTAAAGAAATGAATACCCTCTGATTGTAAAGGGGGATGATGTAAAGCACTCTGACACCCAATTCTTGGGTCTTGTTCGCGCTATAGAAAACAATGAATAAATAAAATAAATAAATAAGTAACACACCCATGTACAGACACATTTAGAGACTCACGCACCTACTTAGAGACCCACTCATAAACTTATGCGCACACTCTTGTACCCACTTAAGAGACTTACACCCACTCACAGACCCACCTGTGCACTCATGCACCCACTCATAGACCCACTCAGATACTCATGCACCCACTTACAGACTCACTCAGAGAGTCACACACGCATGTACAGACCCACTCATAGACTCACGCACCCACTTACAGACCCACTCACACACTCACATATGTACTCGCAGACCCACTGAGACACACACACAGCCACTGACAGACCCACTAAGACACTCATACACCCACTCATAGATCCACTCAGACACTCATACACCCACAGTCATTCACTCAAACACTCAGACTCACACACCCACTCACAAACTCACTCAGATATTCACATACCCACTCACTCACCCACTCATACTTGAGCATCCACTCAAACACCCATACAGTCACTCACACACCCACTCACAGACCCACTCAGACATATGCACCGTCACTGATTCACTCAGAGACTGATGCACCCACTCACAGTCGCATGCAGAGACCCATGCACCCATTCATAGAACCACTCAGACGCTCATGCTCCCAGTCATTGACCCACTGAGAGACTCATGCACTCACTCACGGACCCACTCAGTCATGCACACACTCACTCATCCACTTAGACACCCACTTAGACACTCATGTATTGACTCACAGATCCAGTCAGACAGTCATATACTAACTTTCGAATGCACAAAGGCACTCATGCACCTACTCACAGATCAACTGAGAGACTCATGCAACCAATCCATTGAGACTGATGCACTCAGTCATAGATGCACTGAGACAGTCACGCAGTTCGTTACAGAATCATTGATAGACTAATGCACCGTCTCACAAATCCACTGAAATACTTATACAGTAAATGAGAGACTTACTGATACAGTGATGTATGCAGTCACTGGCTCCACTGAAATAGCTATACACAGTGTTATAGAGATATTTAGGGAGTTATACATGCTAATAGAGAGTCTTTTAGATAGTAATGTGTTTAGTGTGTTGGTTATAATCTATTTTGCAGTTATACATTTTGTATATGGTGGTGGCTATCGAATGTCTTCTTTTGTCATTTTGCTACGTATTTGCGGTGATCGCGGCTACCGATATCATTGCGGCGCCCAGCATCATCGTGATAAAAAAATACGGTTTAAAAGATTGTTTTTATACAAACACCCTATAAAAACAGGACTTTGAACAGTGCAGTAATAAACCCCCAGTGTCTAAAATACTGTAAAATGTGTGCATATATGTGTTTTACACCTCCTAAAAAAGGCATGATTGTCGCAGTTACCGAAGTCATCGCAACTATCAGCATCATCGCGAAGAAGGAAAGTAGGGTTCAAACACAGTTTTTCAAAAAACTTACTAGAAAAATATGCATACAAATATGTTTTTTAAGCAGTGATGTCGTGAGTAATGTGTGTATTGTAATACTTAGAATGAATACTTTAAGTTAAAAAATTATAATGTGGTGGAATTATTACTTTTTTTTGCGGGTTCACGACGTGATTGCGATCATCACTACGTCGTTGCAATGTTCAGAAATTCCCCCCAAAAATGTATTTAACAAGAAAATGAACAACATTTTGGGCTCTTGGGTGGCTGTGACAAGAGCCTTTGTGTTGAGAGTGTGTATAAGACAGTTACAGATAAGACTGTATGCAGAGTTTCAAGTTGCTTAGAAACACCCTGTTCCCTTCATCTGTAAATAGAACTCCATCAGTTCTATAGATTCCATGCATGTTAAAACGCAGGTTGTTGTTGTAAATAGAGCCCATGTTATGGTCTCTGAGGAAAGCAGAAACAGTTTTTTTAACCTGTTTACTGGCTTTGTCAATCAGTGGACAGAACTGATTAGACCACTTCCATTTCTGTTTTTGGCATATGTTGAGTACACCAAGACAGTATGAGGGAAAAGCATCATCAATTCAGCAAAGGTATCCTTCATTAGGATTTCCAGTCCTACTCCAATTAATGTGCCTAGATTATTGCCACCACAGTGCACAATCATGAGGTCAGGGGCTGGTGAATCCACAATGGTTTTAATCAAAGGCAGCAATTGATTAAACTTTAATCTTCTCTGTCAAATCCACTCAAACTTTATGTAAAATATGTCTACATATGTGTTTTACACTTTAGTAAAAACACGCAGTATTTGCTGTGTCTCCTCGGCTATCGCAACGTTGTTGCAAAAACCAAAAATATCTTGAAATAAGATGATTAATGTACTTTTTAAATAAATAGAAGATAAATACAACAATAAGTGGTGCACCATGCATATATAATGTTCAATATCTAATTATAGAAAGCAAATATAAGGATGTTATAGTTATGAAATAGGATTAAAAAAAACTTAGAAATTCGCTGAAAAAAACAAAGGTTACAGGGACGTTATAGTTAGGCTGGCATTGCACTCATACAAAACCAGTGAAACTCAGCAATTATAGTTAGCTCAGCTAGCTATAACTCGCGCCCCAGCAATGCACTGCTTATGACATGGTCAGTGACATCACTGATGACATCTCAATGACATCACTAATGAGATCAACCACAGAATCTTTGATGCACCCACTCACAACCCCATAGAACCTTTCATACACCCACTCCAACTTCCACACTACTATTCTCAATCCTATTCACACACCCATACCAGTACTTACACAGGTACTCACTGATTCATAGATCTAAATACACATTCAATCACTCACCCATAAAGCCACTCACATACCCACTCACTCACTAATATAGCCACCTACATATCCACTCATACACCCATACAGCCACTCACACAGAGTTAGTCACCCATAGAGTTACTCATACACCTGCTCACTCACCCATACAGTCAATCACACAGCCACTTACTCACCCATACAGTAACACACACACTCACCCACTCATACAGATACTAATATGCACTCACTCACCTATAGTCACTGACACAAGTACACACTCACCCATACAGCCACTCTTACATTCACTCACTCAGTCACTCACATACCACATCAATCACCTATACTGTCTGTCACATACCCAGTTACTCACCCATATACCACTGACATATGCATTCAGACACAGACATACACACACTCAGTCACCCATACAGCCCTTCACACACACACTCAATAACCCATAGAGCCACTGACTGACCCAATCACTCATCCATACAGGCAGTTACACACTAACACAGAGTATCCCCAGCAGACCATCATCCCTGTGATTTTAACGATTCCCAATGGGTTGCAAATTGCGACCTACCTCATTAATAATCATGAGGTAGATTGATTTGTGACCCACTAGGAATCGCTAAATGAAACTTATGGAGTTTCATACATTAGGAATAGCTATTACCTAATTGCGATTCGCAGAAAATCGCAATTAGGTAATCGCTGTTTCCACAATTGATACATGTGGCCCTAAGTATTGTAAGCAGCCTTGAGTTTTTAAAAAGATTCATCTCAGCATGACAATTTCTACATAAGATAGAAGCCTGTATGCACCAGGTACTAACCTATGTGCATGTGCATGATTCGTTTCAGAAGTTGGGCTATATGTAAAGTTTTCCCCACAGTATGGAGGCTGCAGGTCGTGTAACCTTTAGCACTATCAGACCTAGGGTATTTTCAGTGAATAGAGGCTCCTTGGAGAGGTTTTGCATAGAGTGAACATGGTTTTTAGTAGATACTTTATAATATTCTGTGGTGTGTTTCGCATGAGAGTTTCACTGACTGCAAACAGTGTGGTACAAAGTAACTCTCTCCATAACGTAAGTAACGTTTTCAGTAAGCCTGAGCAGTGAACTCCGCTCCGCTCGCGGAGATTGCGGAGTTTTCCGCACTCCGCGTTACGTAGAGCTCGTGGAGATTCGAAAAACTCCGCTTCGCGCAGCGTTGCAGAGTTTTTTTCCTCGCTCGCGTTCACCAACGTCAAGTTGGCGAGCGCGAGCGAGGAAAATCGACCTCCCGGCGAGATTTTTCCTCGTTCGCGATTGCCAACATCAAGTTGGCGACCGCTCGCGTTGAGAAACTGCCAGTTCACGTTGAGAAAGCTGCCACTTGAGTAAAAATCTACTCGAGCGGCAGAAAAGGTAAGCTTGCGCTGTGCATGGTGCTGTTCGCAATGATTGCGCAGTGCGGACAAGCATCCGGCACTATGCAATCGCCGCGAACGGCATTTTTCTACCATACTCCGCCGCTCGCGGAGCTCTGCGTAGTGCGGCGGAGTTTTTTTTTGCACTTCGCGTAGTGCAACTCCGCGAACTCCGCCCAGGGTTAGTTTTCAGCACCCATTTTTTTACACATGTCAGTTTCATACTCCATGAGAGATTCGCTAACCTTGAAGGGTTTGATACAGGCCAAAGGCTGTCCAGGGGATGGGCTGCCTGAGGCCTATAATGGTTCAGGGAGGGGGGCTGCACGTCCCCTACTATTATGGAATATGGCCCCAGGGGACGGGCTATCCGTGGGCCTATAACGGCTTGGTGAGTGGTCCTGCACGGGGATCCTGGAAAAAAGCTGACATTTTTTCATATTTTGTCCCAAGGGGGCTCTTTTGGGTTCCCCGGACAGGGAAACATGCTCTCTGGGCCAATCAGAACGCTCTATTTCTGAACTGGCGCTCCCACGAGACTCTCGCAGATACAACAGTCCAGATATACAATTATTTCTGGACCTTAATTTTTCCAAAAGGTACTTTTCAGTAATATATATATATCCACAAAAGCATAGTAAAAGTCCATGATGTAATGCCACGCATTGTAACGGTCAATGCGTGGCATTACATGCGTGGTAAGGGCATGTGTGGTAATGTCATACAACCGCAGAAGAGAATTCAGTAGAATTCAGACTGAAGATGTACTCATCCACAGAGGCATAAAGAGAGCTGTTTAACCCCTGCAGGAAGTACTGGGCCATATGGACACCATTAGTGGGAGAACTGAAGGATGCAGGGCAGTAAACATCCTACTATGTTAACAGTTGGGCACAAATTGTAAATTGTCGATCATTACCTGTAAACTTACACTTATTACATTCCTTGGTACCTTAACACAAGGTTGAGAAAACAATAAGAAGCGCAGTTGCAACCCTGTAGAGCACCTCATAAAACATATAACAGCTCCGATCCTCTTAGGGGAGCTTTACCTGATGCCCTTCTTGAGCTCATGCTTTTGGTACACCTTTTCTCAGAGATGCCAGTTGCAAACAAATCACCAATGAGTAAAGCATGTAGCTCACAGCTAAAAGAAACTAGCAGTACATGGATATGCAGCATTTACCTGTCCATTTTTCCTATGAAATCCCGTCAGGTTTGATCTGCTAAACTTTACGGGGGCTGTGGACTTTACTACACCCAGCAATCACAGAGAGTGATAAAGTTTGCACCACTTATAATTCCGACCTCTGCACAAACAGGGATTTGCACAAAGGTCTGAATTTTCTGACCCACTTGTAGAGAAGGCCTCAGAGTGCTTTAAAATGAATAATTTGCTGTGACTGTTGCTAAATAATCATCAAGGTACAACTGGACCAGGTTACTTAGAACTACCACCACAGCTTTTCATTAACTTCTCTGGGAGCAGATCCCAAATCTGAGTTGCCAGTCCAACTGTCTTTTAATTCCAATTAGGTTTTAACCAAGATAATGGTACCTGGATACTTGAAATCGCACTATTTGTGACAATCTATCCCATAAACTTCTTGGTGGACCATTCCCAAACATCCCTAGAAAATTGTTTTAAAATTCTTCTTGGTTTTGACCAACAACACTTGCTTCTTGTATTGTAAAATGCACCCTCCTCCGTATGGTTTCCTAATGCTTGCTGTGTGAGGAACCCCTATTTGGATATCTGTTCCAGTGTTTAGTGAATAGCCTGCTTTAAAATTTACCATTTGTCAAACATATTCTTGATTAAATCAGTTAGAGGAAATCTCGCAATCCTCTCTGTAAAGTGGTTTTTAAAACTTATCCAAGCACGAGGAAGGCAAAAAACTTGGATGTTATAGTGGATGATAGACTAAGCTTTGAGGACCAGATAAACGCCACAACCTCAGCCACCTTTCGTTCTCTTAAACTGATTAAAAAGGTCAAACCATTCCTGCCAGAAGACAGTTTACGAACGGTCGTCTCATCCCTCATTTTATCACGGCTGGATTACTGCAATGGGCTCTACTTGAATATCCAAGAGCGGCACCTAAATAAATTGCAGATCCTGCAAAACGCGGCAGCAAGGCTTGTGACAGGTACCCACAAATTTGTATCTGTCACCAAGGAAATTAAAAGACTACACTGGCTGCCTATCAGGAAACGGGTGCCCTTCAAGTCTCTATGTATTATCTTCAAGGCGCTACATGGCCAGGGTCCTGAATTCTTGATTCGCCGGTTTCAATGGTACACTCCCAAAAGAACTGCGCTCACTAGGAGCCAAACTAGTGAGCGTACCACCAACGAAGAAAGCTACATGGGGGGGGGAGAAGTTTCATTACAGGCGCAGCCAAAGCTTGGAATGCCCTCCCTTGGAATCTGAGGAACTCCACTGACCTCCTTGTATTCAGGAAAGAACTTAAAACATGGCTATTTAACTTATAGAATCTCCCATCTACACCTCCCCTGCAATCTTGATCTCAGTAGAGTTAGATACCAGCGCCAGGACACCCTCAGGTAACCGTTGCTCTTTAAAAATATAATTAACATAACAAACTTTTTTCTTCTTTAGGTGTGTCTCCTGCAACATCATTTTGTCTGGGCCATGTAGTTGAATATATCTGTGCACTACTATCAGAAAGTGCCCTTTTTCTGCATGGCTGCCCCCACTTTTTGCTGAACTGCTGATGTACTTTGACTGAGTGTGCCCTGGGCTCCTGCCAATCAGGTACCCAGGGCCTATGTTCTTTCCCTAAAACTGCATTGAAACCAAAACCCAATTGGCATCTCTGGCCACAAGTCAGCCCCTGGTAAATGGTACCACAGGTACCCAGGGCACTGAGATCAGGGAAGGCCTCTAACAGCTGCAGCACTTATTGTGCCACGCTTAGAGGTCCTGTACCTTTACACTCACACACTGCCTCTGCAGGTTGCGTGTCTTGGTGCAGAACAAAGTGAAGAGTCGACATGGCACACACCCCTCTGTGCCATGCCTACAACCCACTGCCCTGGCATAGATCAGCCACCCCTCTAGCTGGGTGCACTATACCAGTGGTGAGGGTAGAGATGCATGAGCCCTGTACCCCTACAGTGTCTAAGTCCATTCTTAGACATTGTAAGTGCAGTGCTGCCATTAAGAGTATATGGTGCTAGGAGTTTGTCATTACGAACTGCACAGCACCATAATGGCTATACTGAAAACTGAGAAGTTTGGTATCAAACTTCTCAGCACATTAAACCCACACTGATGCCAGTGTGGGATTTAATGAAAAATGCACACAGAGGGCATCTTAGAGATGACCCCTGAAAAACAACCTACCACTAGTGTCCAGGCTGAGTGGCTGCTTTCAGCTGCCACCACCAGACATGTTTCTGGACCCCTGGGTCGAGAGCCTGCTGCTCTCGGGGGCCTGAAACAATGCACATCCTGGGACGAGGTGCCAAGCCTCCTCCTCCAGGATGGGCAGGGTCCACGGAGGGGAAGCTTCAAAGGCTTGCCGCCTTAGTGAGCTTCCCCAGGCCACTTGCTGCTTTCAGCAACAGGTCCCCACTGGTTCTGACCCCCACTTTGGGCGGGAGAACCGGCGGGAAAAACAAGTGAGGAAGAGAGGTGTGCCCACCTCTGCCAACTCCACCCCTCAGGTGGGGGAGGCGAGGTGAAGCACACCTCTCTGTCCCCGCCATCTTGCAGATGGGGGGACCCAGCCAACCAGGGTGAGGCATATGCTCCCCTCCCACTGGAGGGTGGCATAATAGGGGGTGTACCCACCCCGGGGAAGGGACCCATTGGGCCCAACATTTTACCTACCTGTAACGCCCCTAAATCTAGTATTTAGGGGCACCCCTGAACCTTGCATCCACAGACAAGAAACCAGAAGAAAAAAAGAAGAAGGACCGAACAGCCATGCCGAAGCTAACAAGAGGAGGACGCCCACTGACTTGGCCCCATCCCTACCGGCCTGTCCCCACCTCGAACCTGCAGAAGCGAAACTCCGGTGTGTCCTGCAGCAAACAGCCTCAAGAACCCTGAGGACCTGCCCTGAGCTTAAGTCCAGGAGCTTTGCTCCCACAACCCAGTGGCCTGCTCGAAAGCAGCCATCAACCGGAGGCCCCCTACCCTCCATTGGATAACATTGGGCCTCAGCACTCTGCACCCGGCCGCCCTAGTGCCGCTGAGGGTGTAACAAGAGTGCATCCTTGACTCTGGGGGACCAGTGAGTCTAACCCCAGAATACCAACTCCCACAACCGAATACTTACCTTTGAACCAATAACCCTATTTTCCTCCATAGGATAACATTGACTGTTTTTCTATGAAAAGTTTCAAAGTGTGGAGTTGGAAAATCTATGAAACCCTTTAAAACTGTAACTAAATAACAAAAACGCTTTTACTTACCTGTTTACAGGAAATGTCCCAGTGCAGTATCCAGGTATACTGCACTGTGTAAGAAAGGTAATCTGTAAAGTAATCTACTTGACATTCTACTAAAAAGCCAATACAAAGTATATGTACAGTATTTCAAAAGCATTGCATTACTAGTAGCTCTACTGTAATCACATCAAAAATGCATATACAATTGCAATTCAAACTGTTTACAAACTGCATTACTACTGTAAAGTACATATTGCTTACCTGTGCCAGGCTTGCTTGGTTCTAGAAAATAAAATAACTAAAAAGAATATTTTTATACAAAATCAATTGGTGTGAAGTTCAGTCTTTGAGTGTGTGGTATCATTTGCTGATTGAGTGTGTACAACAAATGCTTAACACTACCCTCTGATACAGCCTTACTGTTCGACCACACTACCACAAATAGAGAGTAAGGTGCAATTTACTTTTACCTCTGCCTACCTTTGGGGTTCCACTGGACTCTGTGCACACTATACCTCACTTTGGTATAGAACATACAGAGCCAGCTTCCTACAACTACTCCCCGCTTGACTTTATTTCCCAACCCATTTACATTGCAGGACAATATATTTAAGTGTGCGTTCTTCGACGCAATCATTGGAAATCATTTCTTTCAAATCATGAACTTTCCATTCCTGCACTTCCCTTACTATACATTTGTAACTTTTTCCTCTAGCCCTCCCATCTGTCCCCCGCCTGAAACTGCCTGCCTTCCCAATTCGCAGGTCTGTCACACTCCCATACCTAATATGCTGCAAAATAACGCAAGTAATGTTGCTGACCTGTGACATGAATAAATGTCACCCTCAGCCCCATAATCGACCCCCGCTAAGTTACCTCTAGCTCTGATACAAATCATATCCCATTCATCTGGTCGGGCTTTCATGATAGTGATCAGTACGAGTTTTGTGCAAGTTTCTTACCCTTTAATCCTGGGAGTAAAGTCTGTGATCCCACTACCGTAGTGCCGGATGAATAGGCAACACCCCCCACCCACCGAGCAAACCTCTGTACCATGTCCGAATAAGTCTGCCGATGGGAACTCAGACTCCAGTTTTCTCTCAGGTCTCCAAATCATCCTGGTAGCTGCTCATTGCCAATCATTATTTATGTCATGCTCCTTTGATGGGCCACACTTTGTCTCTGCTTCATCGTGTCCGGTAGCCCCTTTATGAAAGTTTCTCGTTCAGTTATCTTCTCTCTGGGATTTTCGATCTTCTGCCTGAGCTCTCTGCCTTAGTTTAGAGGCCACTCGTCATCCCTCCAAACAATCTGAAGTTTCTTTCGGCATCTGGAAGTTCCACGTTTTACTGTCAGCCATTACTCTGAGTTTTTCAGCAAATAATATCCTATATTTGATTCCACAGCCTTGCAGTTCTCTTTTTACGGGATCAAAACTATGTCATTTTGCTTGGACTATCAGAGTAAAATCAGGAAAGATCTGTACCGTCGCATTCTCAAAGTGGAGTTGGCCCTGCTTTCTAGCTGCCTGAAGGATTACATCCCTGACTCTGTGATTGAAGATAAAGGCTCTGATTGCTCCTGGAGGTGAGGGATGGTTTTGGTGCAGGTATTGGTGCCCTATGGGGTCTTTCTACAGAGAAAAAGTTGGAGACCCTTAGGCTTACGGGTGTTTAGTATCCAGTTTTCAACAAAGTTCCATGCTTGCGTCCTCCGGCCACTCAGGCACACATACTAGTCTAATATTGTTCCTTCTGGACCTTCTTTCAGAATCCTCCAGTCTGGCCTGTGTCATGACAGTGTCTTTCTGAAATTTGGTACCTTCTATATGAAAAGTTTTTATCTCACCTGAAGCACCAATATTACAAGTTCGTTTTTTGTTACCTTTTCATTGATTTTGAGCACATGCGATCAGAGTAGGTTGACCTCAACAGTCACAGCTTCAATTTTGGTCTCCAGTGTGTTTTTTTGTGTCAAGTGCCGCAATTATATCCCTCAGGTTCTGAGCGAGCCCATTGCCTTATCTACACTGGAGAGTTTGTCATTTCCCAAATGATCCCTCCTCTCCCTCCCACCCCCCGGAAGGCCTGGTGAGAAAGACATACATATCCATCTTGGTTTATTGCTGTGGCTTGGCCTGTTTTTCTTGCCCCATGTTGTTTTTGTACTACTGTCGGGTGGTCGGATGGTGGGATCCACTTCGCTCCCCTGGGTTGATCTCAGCGGAGCCCCATTTATTTTCTTGGTGGCCTATCGCCCAGTCCTTACCAGCCTCAAGGCGTCTCACTGTGACCATGAAGGGTGCTAGGAAAGACTCAACTCATCCTCCACCATTTGTTCGTTCAGGGCATCCACTCCACTGTTTCAGCATCTTCAGTGCAAGATCTCAAGTCCCCCAGGTGATGTTAACTGTATTCATCCTGTGCCACATAGATTCCCTTGCGGGCATTCTCTACTTTGCTGTGAGCACCCCAAGGAGCGATTAACGCTCAAGGGCCCTGTCGGGGGCCTTCTGCTATGTACGACGTTGGGCAGCACTACAGTGGCAGTGTTCCCAAAAGGGACAGCGGACCCCCTCCTACCTCAGACACTGCTGAATTGTTGCCACCGGTCCACCACAATGGGAAGGCCCCCTCACCACAGCTGGGCATCAATGTCCCACTGCTTAACTTCCTCTCCACATTGGGGGCTGCGTGAAGGAACAGGCTCTACAAGGATCCTCCGGAGCCTGACTTTGAAGTCTGCTGCTTGCTCTGGGTACATGTATGCTGTCCCCACAGCTCCGTTCGGGGTGGAGCTCAGAGCTTCTGGTTTAGGTGACCTCACTCAGTGCAATACTCACCACTCGCACAGTATCCTGCGGACTAACAATCAGACCCCCTTCATGGGATGGCACCACTGCAATCCTTGGCCTGGACTCTTTCCCCATGGCAAGTCTCCGGTGTTGCCGGGCTCCACTGACTTCACAGGCACTCCAGGCTGCAACCCCACCAGAACTCAAATGGACCACTGAATGTTGGAGTTAGGCAGCCCTGACGACTCTCTGCTACCTTTGTGGCATTTCCACTTACTTCATGAGGCTTATTTTGTCAGGTGATATGGCGGATGGATGGGGTATCCTACTGGAGGCTTGGGGGTTCTAAATGTTAGCGGTTATTTTGTCGGGTGATATGGCAGATGGATGGGGAATTCCGCTGAAGTCTTGGGGGTTCTAAATGTTAGCGGTCATCTTCTTTGGTGGTTAGCCATGCCCTCGAAAAACCTTCCCTAGCCTAGACCAGTGTAATTGGCCAAGTGTTCTGTAAAGTGCCCACTGTGCCACAATATTTGCTTTTGTAACGTTTTGAGCTATATAACTTGACAAATGTGCTTTAGAATGCTCAGTTTGATAATATTTTTTTTCAAAAATTCATTCTGTGACAACACTAATGTTTCCTCTACCAGCACAAAGTGATCTTTAAGTACTATCATGTTTTGTGCCATTATATTGGTTCACTCTGCCTATAGCTGTAACAATTGGCGGTGAGTGTTAATTCACCAAACAATAAAGTGTTTTTTCCCCCAAAGGTTATTAGCATTCCTCTCACCTGCTCTTTCAGGATGGTGAGGGAAGATAATGATGAGGACAACTGAGAAGTGATTAGTTGGTTGCAGGATTGTGATGTCAATGAGGCAGTCGGTCATTTTACATACTTTCTTTTCATCAGGGTGGGGCCAACTTTCCATGTCCCTGAGGTGGAATTTACCAAACATTGCATGAAGATGGAAACAGTAGGCAAAATAGTGCAGCTATTCAGCATTCAGGATGTTACAAACATTTGCTTAATTGGAACTGAATTTACTGTTATGCCCACACACTCTGACCCTGTGTCGAATTGCATGCTTAATGGTTGGTGACTGAAGAGAACACTGCTTTCTGGACATTTGTTTATTCTTAGCTAAATAAGCAATGCAATTCAACCCAATATTTAAGGAGAAAATTATGCAAATGAAAAAAAACAATTGCGCCACGCAACCCACCTTGGATATCTAGGGCTTTCCATTAAAGCAATTCCTTCCTGATCTGAGGCCAGGAATTTAATGAAAGTGCTGTCAGAAAGAGGCAAGATCTGGAGGCCAAGGAGTTCTCTATATTGTTCGTCACTGGTCACATACTCCAGGATCAGTAACTTTTGAATACTGTGCAGCTTGCTCCAAGAGCCCGATTGAAGAACACCTCGAATGAAGGATGGTGTAGCCATTTTCAGCTTTCTGACCTTGCCAGAGGCCAAATAAAGTGTGTCTAGAATCTGCCCAGGGACTTTGACGAGAGGCTTATTAAGACAAAGAAGAAGTTCTTCAAGAGCAAGCTGTATGTCCCCTTCTTGCATAGCAGGTATGAAGATGGCCTCAGATGGTTTTAGCCACTGTTTAGCATCAGCCGCCTTGCAAAGCACGTTCATATCAAGCAGTTCTTTGGAAACCGTTTCAGTCAGCCAATGCCATCTCTCTTTGTGTTGCGTTTGACCTGAGTCTGGCCAAATGCCATATGCCAGTGTGGCTGGGCGATTCATGGACCTCACCAGAGATACAACTGCCTGGACAGCATGACAATAGACAAGAGGTAAGATCTGCTCTACCAGCAGTTGGTTCCACTGGCCAGCTTCATCATGTTGTTGATCTACTTCCACCCATTTTATGCTTCTTCTGTCATCAGTCAGATCAAAGCTAGCATTGATGATGATCGGAAGACCAGTCCTATTTTCCTCTCTGTCTGGGAGAGGCAGGAAGCAGCTGAGACGCCCACTAAAGCAATTCCCACCCTCATTGTCTAAGCAATAAGCAATGCTAATGGTGGGAGTGTTGCATAACTTCTTTGCAAGGTCTTCCAAGTCTTGAAAATCCCCATCTTTGATTGTGCCAGTGATGACAAACCATTTGCAGACTTCATCAGCCATGCTAGCACCCTTCAGGGAGGTATCTTTAACATGCATTGATGTGAGGAGCATGGATGAATCATTTTGGATGTTTTCAAGTGTTCCGTTGTCAGCTTTGGTCACACTGACAGTCAGTAGGTGCTTGACAGTGCCATCACAACTGATACTCTTTAGTGACACTTGAGAGACATTTCGAAGAAATAAAAGACTTATACTGGCATCCTTGCTGAAGCAGTTAAATAGTTCTTGAACTCTTTCTGTGTTGTAGAGATTGTCTGAGATCTCAGAGGGACTTGACCGCAGTGGAAAACGGAAGAGCGTGCCTTTAAAAAAGCCAGTCTTCTTGATGTTGTCCCAGTTACCACGGTCAATGGCACTTAACACATTACAAAATGGAAGAAACTGATCTGTGAATGACTCCACGTCATTCCTGTCCTCCTCCTCCTCCAGGTTCCATAAAAAGCCTCTGTCATCAAATACTGCTCCTTGGGGATCAAACATCCCAATGTTTCTGCTACTTAACACACTGGGGAGATCTGTAAATTAAGAAGAATTGACAGAGATGTAAATGCACACCTTAAAGTACATACGTTTGGAATCAAACAGTTTTACTTGGCAGTGAACAGAAAAGGAAGATATAACACCGTTCATGCTACATAAGGTGTGCATTGTAATGCACTCCCTCCAACAGCCCCTACTCTAGTGGACAACAGAGAAAGCTTTCCGTTGATCAAGCCAATGGGGGCTCCGTTGACGGAAAGAGAACGATCTTCCCGATCCTAAAGAGTGCAGGCAGACTGATAGGTTCGTGGACTAGTTACTCTGCAACGTTTGTGATGGGAGACCCTGTCCGTCAAACTCTAAACCACCCCCTCAGTGTCCTACCAGGTGACAACACAAACAGGGCACAGCCATCAGAGCCAGGCACTGGTCCTGGGTATTGGCAGCTCTTGCAAGATCAACAAAGTGAACCCAAGAATGCCTTCCATTGAAAGTTATGTAAATCCATAACAGACATGTATTCTTGACATTACAATGGCTGCAAAGTGGGGGCAGGAGGGAAAGGCGAGTGGTGAAGGAGAAGGGAGAAATGCAGGAAATTAGAGACAGCAGTTCAGACTACTACAAACCCTTATGGAGTACCTTAGAAATGGGGACGCTACATATATGGGGACCTTAACTGGAGGCACCCTATCCTTCTTGTGTATGAGCACTACTGATATAACTATTAGAATTGGGCGGCCCAATTATGATAAAGTGCACAGATTCACAAAGGGAAAATAGGTAGCCAATCTCTAGGGCACAGGTACCACAAAGGATCAATGTCACTGTCCTTTAGTCATGTCATGGCCTTCTCATATGGACAGTTGTCACCAATGATAAAAGGGGTACACTTATGCTGCCCAACCAACTGCAACACTCTGTTGGTGAGTAACATCCACACTCATGTAGATCACCTGTTATGGGACTTGTCACATTTGTTTCGTGCTCAAGAAAGTATACTGGGTTGATTTGAATGAGGTGTTATTGAGCAGGAGGCCACATGGATACAGTTCCAGGGACCATAATGATGGTCTACAAAGTAAGGGCAGATTACAGCACAGCTTCTTGACTCCAGGCTGTCAGCAGAGAGGCTGAATTGGAAAACTTGACCTCCGGTTCTGTGTGGCTCTCATTTCAATACTAACTTTAGAGGTGTAAAAGCACACAGCTGGGCTGCTCAGGATACTGACTTTTTGTGGAATCCGTGGCATGATGATGACCCCGTGATATAATGCTGACCCAGTCAAAATGGTGGTAATTATTGCCATTTTGTCAGCTTATGATAAAGCTCACTCCCAACATAATGATGGCCCTGGAATAATAGTGCAAATTAATGTTATACTGTGGGCATGCCTCTCATGATGTTGTTCTGGATATAACTGTTGTAATTTGTGACAGATTGTGGGCATCTATGGAAATGTGGGGCTAACAGCCAATACAATACGTTCACAGCCAAATTGGTGTAAAATCTTGATATATTAGGGGAATCTATGGCTTGATGATAGGGACTGCGATTCTGCATCATTTTCGCAAAAGATTCTTAAGGTTCCTTAACACACTACAAAATGCAAGGCTTGCCTGGCACACCAAGCCATTAATGAAATATCTCACGCGTACCCCTTCAGACCAATGTTTTCTATTTTGAATTATTTCATTAAACAACCCTCTATATGACTGTCTGCTTTAAAATGTAAATACATGAGACATTTATGTTGTCAATAGTTCTCCCATCACCTCTCATTATGTATATATATATTTTGTAATATTTAGTGGCACAAGGTTCTAAGAAGCAGTTGTGACATATTTAAGGAGAACCGCCTATCAATCAATGCATTGTGATTGTATACATTAGCAGAGAATAGTCCAGTAATACACCATGTATATGTTACCATGGAATGTCCCTACATGTTATGCGTTTCTAGATAAAGTCTTACCTGTGATGTGATAGACCGAGTTGAACCCCAGGCCGAACCGCCCCACAGTATTTGGGTCTTTAAGTTTGAGACTGTTCCCTGTGCTCTGGATTCCATCCCAGTCATCCTCGGAGAAGGTGGCATTGTTATACGCCAGCAGAGCAGGACCTGAACAGGGGCATAGAGAGGATTGTCAATACTGACTACAGATGATGTAACAGACAGAGTTTTTTGCGACAGTGAAGTCTCCTACCATCAGTAGCAGTAGCACAAATCCCTCAAACAGCCTAAAACCATTACAAAAAAAGTTAAAAAGCAAGATGTATTATTAGATAGACTCCACCCAATAAACTCCACGGCCAAAGTAATTCTTGTACAACTGGTGATCCTCTGAAACCTATTCCCACTCCTTAAAACAACCACTTTTTGACATGCCCAGGTCATTAGGCATGGACTGCCAGGACCACTGCATCAGTAAGAAGTCAGGTGTCCCTAAAATTCATAGGCATGCTTCAAAGAGCACAAAGACAGGCCGGGTGGTGTCCTAACATGAAGAAACAAACACACCGAAATCCCATCATGAAAGCCCTCAAGTGGTCCCACTAGAGTAAAATCCAAAATATTGAAGCAAGTGTCCACACATCATACAGAGTTGGCCCTGCACTATGACTCCTAATTTTCCTCAGATTGTGTGACATATTCGCTTTTCTACTACATCAGACTAGATGATTTCTCGGGGTGCTGGATCCCCAGCTCTGGAAGACGCTCAACCAATCCAAGGCAGTATGGAGAGTAGTACTCTTACCTACAAGCTATGCCTACACCCTAAAAGTATTTTATCGCATAATTTTACCAACTATCAGGCTAACCCTTTGTCTCGGTTAACCTGATTTCAGTTTTAACTGCTTTCAGCTTGAGGTAAGGTCACATGTTGGGCCGTAAATAACTGAACTTGCACATCAAACATTACATCATTTTTAAAGACTAGGGCTTTTCAAGTGTAGAATATTATAATAAGGACAGGACACCTGTGTGCACTGTGACTTACCTGAGAACAACTAAGGGGGCATTAAGTAAAGTCCATCTACTGTGCAAAGGCTACTTTCTACACTGTGCCTTCTATTGACTGCAGATTGATATTGCAGAAGAGGGCCATTGCCCCCTTCTGTGATCTTACCCTGCTTTAATAAATGTGAACATTGTTCCAGTGGTCACCATTTCAAGAGGGTGTTTCCTCATTGGC